>CALZFC010000026.1:0-650000 GCA_945643635.1 Allodiplogaster sudhausi | reverse complement strand
TTGCGATCAACGCTTTGTAAAAATGAAAAGCGTTGCGATCAACGCTTTGCAATGAAAAGCGTTGCGATCAACGCTTTGCAAGACTGAAAATCATTGCGATCAACGCTTTGCAAAACTGAAAAGCGTTGGGGGGTCTACGTTTTCCAAAAAGTCGCCCGAGGCGCCCCTCAAAGCGTAATTCCTAACGCTTTCAACCCCAACTATATGGCCAAAACACGTTCTCAACGCTTTATTTTCTTGTGTGCACTGATCCAGATTCCCTGGAGACATGTTGAGATAATAAAATATAAATCAAAATGAGAACTCAAGCATTTACATATGCGTTGAATCGGAGGATCATTTAACTAGCCGTGGGTTAAAAAAAAATTCGAAAACCAGCGTGTCAAAAACAGTTGCATTTTATATTGTACGAGATGGTTGTAATGAAGAAATTCGTTCTTTGCTGAATATCAGATGCCCCATCGACTATGAAGACGCTGTCTAACCAGACAATTCTCGAAGGTCGACGTAGACTGACTGGGACCTGAAAATTTGAAAACATCCTTTAAGCCCTTAACCATTTCTACTTCATCCTTTTCAAACAAAATTCGCTACTCAAAATTTTTTTAAAAATTAAACTATAAAACAGAAGTTGGCCGTTTTGTGGCGTGTTGTAGCTTCAGTTGCCATTAAAACTGCCTTTAACTATTCAAGGTGTTCTCTTCTCAGAGGAATAACGCTATTGACACATTTCTTACATCATTAACAAGAAATATTGAATTATTTGCAAATAAATTATATAAACACACCAGATGTAGACCATTCGGTGTTTGTGGAAGGCGATGCAATCCTAAGCGAAATATGAATGAATCTGCTCAACACACTTAATAGTGATAATCTTCTCCAAAGTAAGAAAAAAAATCATTTTCTGTAAAATTAAATAACAGCATGGCTGTGGAACAGGTGCATAATCATTGATTAAGTTGAGGACGGAAAAGATTATAGGAAAATACTTCTTGCCAAAACATATCAGTTATTTCCGAGTTAAAATCAGAAGTTTCATCGCAACAACAGTTAAACGATGATTATCGTCGAAAATTTAAGTTAGCATTTTCTTATGCTTTCTATCAGACTTCTCAGAGGAAACAGAAGCCGAAGTCGTGGTGTCGAATTCTGTGACTTCAGAAGTCATCAGTGGCAGTGAACTGCAAAGTCAGATTTCTTTTTTTAATTTATGTTGCGTACCATTCAAAACAACATTCACCCATTCCATAATCGTATGATTGAGTTTAATAAATAATCCAAACAAAAAATCTTCCGACAAACTCGCTTTTTTCCATTCACGAGTAATGGTAGCAGTTTAGGATACTGATTGTATTACATTACAAAATATCATGGGAAATATTCTGCATTCTTGATCTCTTATAATTTTTTTCCAAATTTAGGATATTTTAAATACGAATGATTGTAAATAATTTAAAGCAAACATGGTGGTCGTTGGAAGAGTGGATGTCGTTGCTGTCGTTGTCGGAATTGGATTTTCAAGGACCGCAATAATCTACATAGGTTGAAATAAACTATTAGTTTCTTTTTTGTCTTTTTCAATGTATCAATTACATGATTTACCATGATATACCCTTGTTTTTCTGCATTCCAGAGGATTAACAGGTATCAATTCTTCGCACCATAAAAATATCGTAAATTTCGAGAAGCCACTCTCTGACGACTGTATATACGCGTAATGCATTGGAAAAATTCAGTATTAAATGCTCAGGTCGAAGTCCAAACAGCGACAGTTGTTCGCCACATTCGCCAAATCTGTCATCTAGTCTTTTGATAATCGTTAACATATTTCGCCATTCAAAGAGAAGTCAGAATAGATAACCGTTTCGACGGGAATATCTCGGCCGCCCCACTGCGTGTCATTGTATTCTTCGCGAATGAAGTGCATGATCCGGTCGAGTGCGTCCGGGATCGCAGACAAGTTCAGGCGCACATCATTGACTTCGATTGAACAGTCAAGTTGCGAGAATTCGCCTCTCAGCCACTCTAAAACAGTTATGCAAATAAAGAATATAATAAACAACACCACGGAATGAGAGCGCAAAATGAGTTTCAATAGGCCTGTCTATTATAGATATAGCTCAGTCCTGTAAAAGCATCAAAGATATTCTTCGTAAAATATAAATAACCAAAACTATAGATAAACAAGAAATTCTAACCCAAAAAGCAAGTTCTGTCCTCAGCATATGTAGAATCACAGCTCTGAAAGAGGCTCCAAGGAGTGATAGCAGGATCCGTTGTGATCGTATCGGCGAGAGGTGCAAGTCTTCTCGATTTCTTCGCCGCTGTTCCAGTCGTAGCACTTTCTCTGAATAAAGCCGAATATTGATGAAAGATAAAATTAAAATAAATTATTAAATTTTTTTTTTAGGCTTTAAAAATAAATTCAATAATTAATATTTTGTTTATGTAAGTTTTACATTATTTCGTAATTGTTCTTAAATAAGTTATTTCTTACCTTCCCCGTTTCCCTTGCCACACAGACGCATGCCAGCAAAATGAGGCCGACTTTGAGCAGCAACATTGCACGAGAGAAGGAGACGCAGAGAGAAGCAGAAGAGAGACTCGGGGGAGCCAACCAGACACCGGGTGGATATTTGAGCGAAATGAATGGAAAAAGAGTTCTGGAGAATATAAGCTTCATTTTGTATGCAAAAGAGTGCATATTCCATCATTCATTTTTTTCAAATTTAGAACATCGTTCTCATTAGACCTTTAACAAGGTAATCAGATTTTCAAGCCCCGAATATGCATACCAATTGTATTTCATGCTTTCTCCCGTTATAATGATTTAATATGGTTCCCAGACATCCTCTGGATTTTTAGACATAATTTTATGATTGAAAACATCCTCAGGGATGTTTCTCCGCGGCGCTAGTGAAATATCATTGATGATATGGTCCGAAATAATTGTCCTTTTGGCGGTGGCGCGAGCGAAAGCGAAGCGTCTTCAACGGCTGGCGATCTTCCAGGTACTATTCTTTACCTGTGTTCCTAAACCTCCTGAACCGCCGGAGAATGCCTCATCGCTTGGTCATATTTGACGGGAATATTATCTAATGATTGGAGAGGAGCTGATCCATAAGTTACTAATAATATAAGGCAACCATCCCGTTGACAGAAAGCGAGACGGTAAAGTTTGCATTTAGTTCTTCACTGAGACGTCGTTATTCAAGAGCAATAACAGTGTTGACTGAATCAACAACACGTAGTGAAAGATATCGAGACAAAGAGAGAGAGAGAGATATCATTCTTCAAAATTTCTCTTCTCAAATTCACCTTCTTCTCTTTTCAGAGTGTGCATTTCTTTTTATACGGCAAAATATTTCGAAAGCTAGAGTGCTAGAGGATAGGCAGTCTGGGTACACTGAATATGTACCCAGAAACCACCCAGCCTTGATCTGAAGCCGCGGATGTCACAAGCTGATACAAAATTCTACAAAGGTAAAAAAAAACGGAGGTTTGTTCACTGCTTTTGCCTACAAGTTGAACGAACGCTGTGTAGAAAAACAATGGGAGAAAAAAAGAACTGGATTCTAAAAAAATGGTCTTTAAAAGAAAATGTTGCGCACGCTGCGCCACCGTGACAAAGGTGTCGACGAAGGTGGCGGCGCTGGTCGGGTTCGCGAGGATGGCTTGCATCAGCTCAATCGTACGCACACTCGGACTCTTCATCGGATCGACTGACGAGTCGGCAGAGGAGGGAACGACGAGAAGGCAGAGGGAGCAGACAAGGAAGGAGAGAAGAGGCCGCGACATCGCTTAGTCATTTATTTCATGGCAAGTGAATTTGTTACCGAGCAAATGACAGAGAATAAAACATCTTCCACATTACATTTAATCGATGTTTTATAAAGCACTCTAAATTCTTTTCTCGCTAATGGATTCGTGACATTATAACAGCATGAAAATGGCGATTTTGACAACTCTGAAGTGCTTTATGTACATCTAGTGGAGAATATTGTTTCTTCGTCCTGTTGGAAGTAAAGAACGAAAGGGCGCGTGGCCCAAGCAATTGTTGTTACTACTTTCATCGTGCCACTCAATAATGGAAATCGCAAAGTGCCACTTCAACTGCCATCTGAATGTCATTTCTATATTTGAGACAATGACGACTAGTAAAGGTCCGTTTGGAAACTTGACAACGATGAGTCATAAACGTTCCCATGATGAAGAATGATATCAAATCAAAACGTACTGGGGCGGAGGGAGTAATGTTGTCAGACAATTCAGTCAAGCTCATGGTCAACAATACTGCTCAATTTTCCTTTCTTATATTTTTGCAAATTTTTGGCTGTCTCGTCTAGGCAATCGCTCAAAATTTCACATGTTTCCACACTACAAGGAAGAATTGTCGTTTCCGATTGTTTTTTTTTCGAAACTCTGACCTTCATTCGTATGGTTCATTTTTCTTTTTTTTTTAGGATACTGCTCTCAAGAAATGTCCCTGTGATGACCGTTCGACGATCTTCTTTTAGTTCTTTTGAGAGCAGGGCATCGTCGCCTCCGCGAATGATACGCCGAATTAGTCGGCGTCTTTCCACCGTTGGTCAACATCTCCATCTTCATTTTGTCTTTTGAACTCATTTTGACGGCATTTAAGAGTTATGCCATTTGAGGTAATCAGTGACATGCCAGCAAAACAGATGAGCCAGCTGAAAGAGACGCCTGCGGTGGCTTCACTCAATTGGGAAACGAAAAACTTTGTCGGTCAGTCGCATACAAAATGACGTCATGCAGATGTGGAGGAATAAGTTAAGAAACACTTTGTTATTCAATAATATAATATGAACATTGTTTTGTTTATTTATTGTATATCTATACATTTTTAAGTGATGTATCAACACAATGACATGAAAATTAACATCAAGCGCAAAGTAATAAGAGGGCAGGCATAACATGGATGCACGGCGTTCTGCGTGCGTACCGGAGTCGCGGCTGCGGCGCGGCGTGCTTCTGGACGGCACTCCTCGTCGTCTCCGTCGGTGTGCTCGCTCTTCAACTCGTCCAGCAGATCTTGGCCTACGCCGCGGGGCCGACCGTATGGCAAGTTAGTCATATAGCACTATTGCTTACTGTTTTTTTTCTGTCAGCATAATTTTGGTGAAGTTGTCTTCTTATAAAAGGTGACCTTCGAGACAACTGATGGCCATGAGTTCCCGCCAATTGTCATCTGCCATCTCAATCCATGGCATCTCTTAAATACACATGGCAATACAAAGTGTACGTTTTAATGGATTACACTTTTCATCAAAAAGTATGCTTTTATTATCCATTTTCTTGTGCACGGTATTCCGAAAGGAAAGAAAATGATAAATAAATTATTGTTGGTGTATATATTGTCTGCTAATTTCCTTTTAGACCCTAATCCTTCGGAGGAATTGCTTAACTACCTAGTGGTCATGAACGGCCATGAGGTTTGCTTACTTTGTAAGACAATAGCACGACCTTTTAAAAATGGCCTCCCTTTGATCGCAACTCATTTGCAGATAGTGAACGTGCATAGCTTGGAATCCGTCAAAAATGCAAACTTTGATTTCGAAAACTTCCAAAAAAATAATGGCGGCAATGAAAGTGTCCCACTGTCAATGAAAAAGCTACTCATAGAAGAGTGAGTACATTATTTTCTCTTATCAGGCAAGTTTACATTTATGTTTGTATGTACGTAAGCGTTTTAGCTATAACTGCTCGAAAACGTTCAAGTCATGTAAAATAGCACAATACAACATCAAGTGTTGTCTGTAAGTGAATGTTAAGTGAATTTTTCCATTAATTTCATTAAAGTTCATTTGTATTTATATTCTTCCATTTTCATTCTATTGACTCGAACCACTTTTTTCCATTAAAGGTACGCCAAAGTTGTATACAATTCACTTGGATACTGCGAGGTCTTCAATGTCAGCTCACCATCAGCTAACTATTCTGGCATTCATAAGCAGCAGTTTCCCGGAGTAAATAATGGGTACTACTGCCCTCTTCTTTAATTTTTTAAAAGTTTGCCAGACAGGCTGAAATATTTTTGGAGATATTTTTGTTTTTAGGATGGAATTCATTCTTGACACAAGCGCACATGACAGGGAAATTTTATCAGGCAAGCCATTTTATCGAAACCCTACTCAGAATCAAAAAAAGATAAAGCGTCCTTTCATTGCAGTCGAAAACAGAGGATTCCAGATCTTTCTTGGCGACTCAGTGCGCGAGCCGACTCTTAGCGCTACCGAGGTTTATTATTATTTGTATTTAATCTTAAAAATTATTTCAACATAGGGAAAAATAACTATTAAACGAATAGCAAGCATCTCTCAGGCCATCGTTGTCAAATCAGGAAGGATAAACAATGTTGAACTCTCAGTGAACCAGGTCATTTTGCAGGAGATTTGCAAAACAGAGTGTAATTATTTAACTTGCAGTATTCGCTTCTTAACGGGGGAAACTGTAGGTCGGAATGGCCTGACGGGTACAAAGCAACTTCACGAGTTTACACAGCCGCTGGTTGTATTGCTAAATGCAAGGCGATGTAAGAGCCTCTTTTAAAAGTTTTAGGCTAACAAGATTTCAAAGCTTAGCCTTGACAATTACTGCGATTACGTTGTTAAGAGTCCTAAGCTTAATAAATTACCAACAATACTAATCAGAATTTTCAGGAGATACAATAATTCATGCGGATGCTCTCCTAAAGTGTTCAACATCGACAATGGTTACATGATGTTAATCTAAATCATTTAGCACCTTTTTCTTGCAGAATATACCAACTGTTCGCCAAAACGATTTTACAACTGCATGAAGAAGAAGGAGGGATTTGATAATGGTTAAGCTCAATTCATTCTTTTATGAAAACATTTTGAAGAAAACAACAAGGGAAACTAAAAAAAATTAATAAAGTGAATAATCCATGAAGATTCGACAAATCGAACATGCACCGAGTGTGCCGTAGAGTGCAATCGAGTTGAGTACGTGATGAGGTAGTTGCCGAGCAACAAGAACGCGGACGCGGTTGCGTTGCGTTCATTCAGAAATCATACGTGGGATTTCTTAACATTTATTTTTTATGTATTTTATTAATTTGTATTAAAACTGTTATCGAATTTTTATTCACCATAGTTGTTATTGAAGCGACTTGACCGGACTTCGCATTTTCTTCAAGGAGCTCGCGTTCGTGCAGTATTCTCAGATGCAAGCGATCAGCTTTTTGCAACTTATTTGTAAGTCGTGAAATTTTTTAATTTAACTTGTTACAATTGTTTTTTTTTTAATAATTACAGATGCTTTTTCTCTTTCATGAATAATTAAGAAAGTTCTTCTCTTGCACAAGAATCTTTAATGCTCCCTCAGGTAATATCGGCGGCAGCTTGGGCATGTTCCTCGGCCTGAGCGTTTTCACAATCATCGAGACGGTCATCTTTGTTGCAAAGTCTCATTCTCTCGTCGAAGGCGAAAAATGCTCGTAGAGCAGGGCAAGCAGGTTCCACTAGTTTCTTTCATTACTCACTTAATTACTATATTGTAATAAACGATTAGAAATATTAAGCTATTTCCTTGTTAAATAGAAAATTTGCCAGAACGACTCGCCCCCTGCCACGGATCCGTCAAATCCAGATTCTTGTGCTTGAACGAAAATTATCTTTTTTTTTATTGCGAGCCCTTTTTTCCACTCCGTCGCAGAAAAGACTCTCTATGGAAGTGTTTGCATATTATAGCAGAACAGTCATCAGCTTGACGTCCCCTTTCGAATGTATACATATGTACACATCAGCTAAGTATCGATTGTTATCACTTCCTTCAAAAAATATCTACCGGTGTATTAGTTGAATAATTATGCTGAAGCTGTTCTAATAAGAATGCTCCCAACTTCTGACTTTAAAACAGTGTTGATAAATCCTTCATTGACCATTCATCATTCTATTATTCAGTCTGACAAAAATTTCTCATGGAATGAGCCAAACACAGGCAGTCCTCCGAGTAATTCATAAAATGCTCGTAGGATAAAGGGGTTGAATTGCTGTTTCGACTTTCTTCGTGTCACTCAATATTCTCGACAGGAAAGCACAAAGTGGAACTCCGACTGCTATATGAATGTCATTTCTGTATTTAAAAAATGGGAACAGGCAAAGGTGCGGGAAAAACTCGACAACGATTAGTCATCTTCATTCCCATGGTGAAGAATAATAACGAAAGGAGACGCTGTCGTGCTGGCAAAGAGAGAGAGAGAGCAATGTGGTCCGAGAAATCATTCAAACTCATGATCAGAAAGATTGCTCAATTTTCTTTCATATTTATTTTGATTTTTCGACTGTTTGACTGTTGCTGATAGGTTTTTTTTGTTTGTTGGAAGTCTGATCTTCACCTCTATGACACAGGTTTCGTATGAGGATACTGCTCTAAAGAATTGGGTGCCTGAAATGGCTATTCGACGTTCTTCGATTATTTCTTTTGAGGACAAGGCATCGACTCCTCCGCCAATGTTGAACAGCATTTCGACCGTGAGTAACTGTCTCCACTTTTTCTTTATCCTTTTTTTTAAACCAAACTTCATTGTGATGTAACTTGAGGTATTTATTGACATGCTGGCAAAACAGATGAGCCAGTTAAGAGGAAAGCGAGCGGTCGCTTCCCTCAATTGGGAGACAAAAAAACTTTATCGGTCTGTCGCAAAAAAAGAAACACTTTACTATTCAATAAGATAATACGAACATTATTTTGTTTATTGATTGTCTATCTACATTCATCTTTAAATGATGCATCGAAAGAGTGAATATAAAATTGAGATCAAATATAAAATAATAATAATGCAGGAATAACATCGATGCACGGCGTTCTGAGAGTGGCTGCGGCGGCGCGACATGTTTCTGGGCGGCACTTCTCGCCGTCTCCATTGCCCTGCTCGCTCTTCAACTCTTCCAGCAGATCACTGCGTATGCCGCAGGGAAGACATTATGGGAAGTTAGTCATATTGCATTGCAACTAAGGTTTTTATAGCGATTATTCGGTTATTGCTTAGCATTAATGAATAGTCGAAGAATCCAAGGTAGGAGGGATATCTAAGATTCATCGGCTGCGCTGGACGGGATGCGGCAGGAATGTTTCGAGTCTGGAAAAAGTGTAGCGTGACCAGCTGACAATAACACACGAGTACGGTCGGGAAGTAGCAGGCGGAATTGCTGGTATCATTCACGACGTCGCGGGCCTTGCTTTTTGTCTTTCTTCTTTGTTGTTGCCCGTCTTTTTCTAACTTTGAATTATTTTGCCCAAGTAGAACAGTCTCTTTTTTAAATTCATTTTAGTATATTGGGAATTATCGTCTGAGGGTTTTGCCTATGGCGCAGACGAAATGAAGATGAAGATGGCTCCACTGATCCAGATTCCCTATAGACATGTTGAGATAATAAAATATAAATCAAAATTCGAACTCGAGGTTTGCATATACAAGTGCCTTGAATCGGAGGATGCCGATTCAAGGCACTTGTATATGCAATTACTATATTGTAATAAACGATTAGAAATATTAAGCTATTTCCTTGTTAAATAGAAAATTTGCCAGAACGACTCGCCCCCTGCCGCGGATCCGTCAAATCCAGATTCTTGTGCTTGAACGAAAATTATCTTTTTTTTTTATTGCGAGCCCTTTTTTCCACTCCGTCGCAGAAAAGACTCTCTATGGAAGTGTTCGCATATTATAGCAGAACAGTCATCAGCTTGACGTCCCCTTTCGAATGTATACATATGTACACATCAGCTAAGTATCGATTGTTATCACTTCCTTCAAAAAATACCTAGCCGTGGGTTAAAAATACATTCGAAAACCAGTGTGCCAAAAATAACTCCATTTTATATTGCATGAGACAGTTTTAATGAAGACATTCGTCCTTTGCTAAATATCAGATGACCTCACGTTTCCATTGCTTGAATCTTAGCTAGGCTTTTTCTCGTTCATTCATGTAAATTAAGAGAGCACATGGTCAGTCCATTTTTTTTTGGAAATTAATCTCATGCTTCTATCTTAATTCTTTGTCGTTACCCTTCTTTCTATTATATCGATTAATTTTACCCAAGCAGATCAGTTAATATGTCTCTTTCCTCTGTTTGTGGAAAAATACTTGTATTTATACATATGTTCATAGTGTTAAGTCAGAGCGTCTGAACACATTTTACTGTAATGGGCGTTATCGTCTAAGGGTTTTGATAATTGCGCAGACCAGAAAGGCGAACACAGACAACGAAAAGAGGGCGAAGATGGATCCAGCGATCGAGATTCCCTGAAGACATCTTGAGAATCGGGCGATCTTTTACCAGGCAGTGAATTAAGCAAAAAAAAAGATTAAAACATCAGTATGTCACAAACAGCTGCATTTTATATTGTACGAGACAGTTGTAAGGAAGACATTCGTCCTTAAATTAGTTAAACATCATAAGTTCAGCGACTGTACAAGACGCTGTCTAACCAGATGAATCTCGGAGGTCGACGTTGACTGACTGGGACCTAAAAATTTGAAAACATCCTTTAAGCACTTCACCATTTCTACTTCATAATTTTCAAACAAAATTCGCAACTCTAGAAGATTTTAATTAAACTATAAAACAGGGGTTGGCCGTTTTGTGGCGTATTGTAGCTTGAGTTGCCATTAAAACTGTCATTAACTATTCAAGGTATTCTCTTCTCAGAGGAATAACTCTTTTGACATATTTCTTATATCATTTACACAAAATAGTTAATTATTTTTTTACCAATAAAGGGATTAAACAGACCAGCTATAGAACCATTCGGTGTTTTCGGAAGACGATATAATACTAAAGCGAGAATTTGAATTTATCTGCTCAACACACTTAATAGTGATCATCTTCTCTAAAGTAATAAAAACCATGCTTTGTAAACTTTGGTAACAGTACGGCTGTGGAACAGCTGCAACAGTATTGATAAAGTGGAGGAAGGAAAATATTATAGGAAAATAGTTTTGGCCAAACAATATAAGTTATTTCAGAGCCAAAATCAGAAGTTTCATTTCCTACAGACTTGCATCCTTCCATTCACGATAAATGGTAGCTGTTTAGTCGTATTATATTAGAAAATATCGTAGGTGACATTCATATCTTGTTATAAAATTCCCCAAAATTCGGATATTTTTAACGAAGGATTGTAAATATTTTGTAGCAAACCTAGTGGTCTTTGGAAGAGTGGATGTCGTTGTTGCCGTTGTCGGAATTGGAATCCTAAAGCGCGAATTTGAATGAATCTGCTCGACACACTTCATAGTGTTAATTTTCTCTAAAGTAAGTAAAAAAAAACCATTTTCTGTAAAATTAAATAACAGCATGGCTGTGGAACAGGTGCAGAATCATTGATTATGTGGAGGAAAAAAAGATTATAGAAAAATACTTCTTGCCAAAACATATCAGTTATTTCCGAGTTAAAATTAGAAGTTTCATCGCTACAACATTTACCCGAGGATGATCGCCAAAAAATTTAAAATAGTATTTTCTTATGCGTTCTATCAGACTTCTCAGAGGCAACAAAAGCCAAAGTCGTGGTGTCGAATTCTTTGACTTCAGAAGTCATCAGTGGCAGTAAACTGCAAAGTCAGATTTCTTTTTTTAATTTATGTTGCGTACCATTCAAAACAACATTCACCTATGCCATTCCATAATCGTATGACTGAGTTTAATAAATAATCCAAACAATAAGTCTTCCGACAAACTCGCTTCTTTCAATTCACGAGTTTCAATAGTCCTGCCCATTATACATAGATATGGCTCAATCCTGCAAAAGAATAAAACATATTCGTCGTAAAACATAAATAACCAAAACTATAGATAAACAAGCAATTCTAACGCAAAATGCAAACTCTGCTCGCATCCCGTGTAGTGGCACAGCTCTGAAAGAGACTGAGGCTAGGCCCATTCAAGAGGTGATAGCAGGATCCGTAGTCATCGTTCTGGCTAAAGGTGCAAGTCTCCACAATTTCTTCGCCGCTGTTCCAGTCGTAGCAATTTCTCTGAATGAAGCCGAATGGTGAAGAAAGATAAAATTAAAATAAATTATTAAATTTTTCTTTTTTTAGACTTTAAAAATAAATTTGCTAATTGACTTTAAAATAATTTGCTAATATAAAATAAAATAACAAATATTTTGCTTATGTAAGTTTTACATTATTTCTTTATTGTTCTTAAATAAGTTATTTCTTACCTTCCCCGTTTCCCTTGCCACACAGACGCATGCCAGCAAAATGAGGCCGACTTTGAGCAGTAACATTGCACGAGAGATGGAGACGCAGAGAGAAGCAGAAGAGAGACTCGGGGGAGCCAACCAAACACCGGGTGGATATTTGAGCGAAGTGAATGAAAAAAGAGGCATGGAGAATATAAGCTTCATTGGGTATGCAAAGGAGTGCACATTCCTTCATTCTTGTTTAAATTTTAAAACATCATACTCATTACAGTTTTAACAAGGTAATCAGAGTTCATTGGTCCAAATATGCATTCTAATAATGTTCTAATTAATATACATATTATTGTTATTTTTAATCAATTCCAATTTTCATAATAATTTAATATGGTTCCCAGACCTCCTCCGAATTTTTAGTCATCATTTTATGATTGAAAACATCCTCAGGGATGTTTCTCCGTGGCGCTAGTGAAATATCATTGCTGATATCTCCGGAATAATTGTCCTCTTATTTTTAGATGGCGGTTGCGTGATCGAAATGGAGCGTCTTTAACGGCTAGCGATCTTTCAACGTACCATTCTTAATGTTCCTAAACCGCAGGAGAAAGGCCCTTATCATTTGGGAATATTTGACGGGAATATTATGTAAAGATTGGAGTGGAGATGATCCAAAAGATATTAATAATACGAGGCAATCATTTGACAGAAAGCGAGACGGTAAAGTATGCATATACAGTACTATTCATAGACGTCATTATTCAAGAGCAATAACAGTGTTGACTGAATCAACAACGACATGGTGCAAAATAATAGAAAGTGTGGTTACTTTTGCCATTCGTTCCCCAAGAATTGTGCTTGCACGTGAATCAGACAACATTTCTTATTTATTTTATTTATGTACATATACATTTAAGGAATTTGCTCCCTGTTGAAGCTTGTGCTACTCCTATTGCCTAAAAGAGCGCGATATAACGGGATGAACTCAAAGTAAACCTTCTTTAAATGACAATCTAATGATCCAGAAACATTTGATGCGCACTTCTCTGTATTCTACACTGCAAGGAAAGAGCTGGTAACAACATCTCATAAGGACGATGGCAAGCTTTGATATTCTGAACAACACTGCTCATCTTGGCCAGTCAACTTCAACTGCACTTTTCCATCATACTTCGTCAGCTGAACAATCAGAGAGTCCTCAAGTGAGTGCTTGTTAAAAGCAATATCAATCTTTAGGACGTATTGAGAAAACGCATGAAATTGCAACCACTTTTGTCAGGCCGAACATGATAACGATGTCAACATGCTGGATGCATCATTCCCATCTCATTCTGCGTATGTTTTACTGGGCGCTACTATATTTAGCACTTATGTCAACGCTTTTAAGTTCATCATTCAGCAAAATACGGTTAAATTTTCTATTTTTTTTAGCTCAAGGAACAACACGATAGGAAGGGGCGTGAGTTCCATGAAAGTGTCCAAGTGGGAACGAGGAGTCTCCGCGAGTCTGCGTCGTCGCATGGTTGAGAAGCTCGTGAACGCCGTCTTTCCCTTCCGCCAAAAGCGGCATGCCAACGACGCGAGAATGCGTGAGATTGTCCAGAATGCACGTCAAATCGAACACCAACTCTTCCGGAAGGCAAAGAGCTTTGTCCGTGTGCTCCGTTAACTTCCTCCATCCTTTCAACTAATCAAAACATCTTCCATACACGCGAATGAATTTAATTTTTTCCTGCCTATGGATACTATTGTATTGTATTTTTGCAGGCTAACTACGTCAAGTTGATTGAGACCAAGGCCACCGTGCTAAGGAAACAATTTACGGTAAGAAGAATATGAACTCTTATTTGTTTTCTATTACTTTTTAAGCAAAAACCCACACTCTTAACCTACTCTTAAAATTAGTATGATAAATGTAAAACGGTGAAAAGCTTCCGTGTTCGAATCAGGACAAAGCAACCGCAAGGGAGCGCGCGTCCTCTTCAGCAAGTACAGCGCTGACTGCGCTACACACCATGCGTGATGTTGGTATTTCATTCCAATATTTCCGAAACATTTGCTCGGCAATTCTCACTGTTAGTTTTATCAAATGTTTACTGGGTGATGCAAAAAAATTGTTTCGCAAACTTACTCGAATGAATTTGAAGTGCTCAACGAGCGGCAGTGCCGTAGAAGAAGAAGCGCATCTCGGAAGAGGAGGAGGAAAAGGATGGCACAGCGAGTTGTCCATGGACATTCGTCAGATCTACACACAGATGCTGCTGAAGGGAATCGCTGAAGATGGAGACGAGGAGAAACGAGAACGCGCAGCTGCTCAAGAACGAGAAGCATTCTCGTCAGCCAATACCAGAGTTGGTGAACGTTCAGTATGAGAACCCCTCTAACAAGGAATGCGCCTTG
Source organism: Allodiplogaster sudhausi (assembly GCA_945643635.1). Lineage (NCBI taxonomy): Eukaryota > Metazoa > Nematoda > Chromadorea > Rhabditida > Diplogasteridae > Allodiplogaster > Allodiplogaster sudhausi. The sequence goes on along the minus strand of CALZFC010000026.1, from coordinate 635,404 downwards.
TATATTTGCATAGGTTGGCTAACAAAAACAAAATCCTTCTACCAAGGTATTCCAATGTAGTGGCCGAAGTCAAGAGCTGCTTGCCAATGGATATGCTTCTCTTGTAGGCTTGTAATTACATATATGTATGCAGTCATACCGTGTCAGCACATTTATTCTGCAAGAATGCTGATGGTTACTGTAGTATATGTAGGCTAGAATATGGTATTTGAATGCCATGATATTTTTCTTTTTTTGCTGTTTTTTTTCTTCACTCCCGCCATCTGTTCAACTTGTTCGGTAACCTAGTAACAGTTGTTCTCTGTTGAGTACCTACATCAATAACATATGAAATGAGATCTTTACATGAATATCTCTGTTCAGGAGGAATACTACGCTCTTCTTGCAAGAAGACTATCAGATGCTGAAAAGGTGAATTTTCAAAATAAGACATATTTAGGTATATGAACGTACAAACAGACATACTCTTACTTTCCTTTCAGGACCCCGAGTCTTGTGCGAGACTTCTTCGAGAGCTTCTTCTTCACTGAGTGTCAATATGATTAATATCGTGTGCAGTCAAGTTGGTAATGAGATTTATAAACATTACCTGTGAATAAATAACACTTCCGAGGTGTGATACGAAACAGAATGCATGCATATTCTATTTCAATATCTGTTGTTGCTCAGTATTAAATTTAAAATAAATACCAAAATGCTTCCATATTATGTTCTTTATTCAGATTAGAGAGACATATCCTTATCGCAATATTAGGTGGACAAATCCCATATTTGTTCATTGAAAACTTGACCGATTAGTGTTAATGTTGATAAAGATTTTATTGATAGCACATTTGTTCCATTATTTGACTGATAACAAGAGAGACAAGTTGGCTGAAGAGTTTACACCAAACTACTGAGTCGCAAGGTTTGGCTGATTACTTGAAACACATTGGAAAAAGTACATTAAACTATAGACTGCGTTAACAGTTTGCTCAACTTCTTCTGCTATATATTGACTCAGAAGATCAAGCTCTGTGTGCGGCTGTTTTTTTTAAGATTTCACTTCGGCATCATATTGCGTCGTTCTTTGCTAAAAATAAAAAAAAGGAAAAAAAAGAAAAGATGCCTCTTGACTTCTTCTTGCTTCACAGGGGGGTTCTCTTCTTCTTCTCTCACGTTTTCCTCCTCTGCTGTTCCAGTCGGATGAGACATCAAATAGTTGTGCAGGGCCGCGCGCGACGCAACGGATTACGACAGAGACAGAGGCAGTGAAGATAACAAGATGAGCGCGATTTATCAAGATACGAGTCTAGAGGAGGAGGACGAGGAGGGAAAGCAGAGAGAGTAAGAGAGAGCACGGGTAGAAGAGAGAAGCAGAGAAGCAGGGAGAGAGGGTGAGAATGAGAGCGTGAGAAGCAGAATACACACACACACACACACACAGAGACACACGCAAATCTGCCCCGAGGCAGAGCGCCTCTTGAGACGCCGGGCAGCCAGGTGCGAATTCCGAAGAAAAAGGCCACTCCTGGCGTACATAAGCGAGAGGAGCGAGAGGGAGAAGCGAAGCTCAATCGGAGTCAGAACAGACTGATGACGAAGGCTGAGGGAGGACGGTGGCCGAGCCATTCTGCCTCTCTCATACTTACATACGTACTGTAATGACATAATTACTCGTTTATTGAATGTTTTTCGCCTACTTGTCCATCTTATCATCAGACTATTTCAGGACAAACATGACAAGAATGTCACAAGATACTAGCTTTTCCATTTTTGTCGTGCTCGTGCTTGTACTTCAGTGCTCTTTCGTCCATGCTGAGGTCTGTTGAAGTTTTTCCCTCGACAATACGGTTCTTTAGTGATGCAACGGTTTAAGTAATATAAAAATACTTATTTTCTTCACAAATGATTAAGAGCGAGTTGACGGAGTCCGAGTCAGTAGTACGATGCAAGCGACAGGCCGGCGCGTGGGGCTGCTCCGACTACAGGCAACCCGGATATCTGCCTCCACTTCAAGTTTGAATTTCATCCAAACATTCTTGATCCTAATCGTTGTATTCTTAAAGAACTGTTATAAAGAAGCTGTGTATGCTCAGCAAGAAGAGCCGAGCATCTCCTTTGTGTGCTATAGCGACGGGATTCTCATTGCAATATTAATCGTGATGATGATGTAACAGAGTGATTGGCCTCTTTACAGCCTCGCTGCGTCCAGCAGTGTATGCCTGCGTGTCAGCCAGCATGCACTGCGCCTCCTCCACCACCGCCCCCTCCACCACCACAGCGTTCCTGCTCTCCCATCTGTATGCCAGCATGCACACCGGTCTGCGTCTCAGCTGTCGCAGCCGCTCCTCCTCCTCGACCGGCCTGCGCTCCGGTCTGCATGCCACAGTGTGCTCCAGCATGCGTAGCTACACCTCCACCTCCTCCTCCTCCACCAGCGTGCGTCCCTGCTTGCATGCCAACATGTGCGCCAAGCTGCGTCAATATCAGGGTCAGTGGATGAGCTTATGATATTGCGATTCAAGTAACGAATGAATGAATCAACCGTACTATGTTGGGGCCACTTTTCAGTCAACGGCTCCTTTAAGATGTGCTGCTTTCAAGAGAATTCCTTGATGAAAATATAATAATTCAGGTAAATGTGCTGCCTCCTCCTCCGCCACCTCCTCCAGTCTGCGCTCAGCCGTGCATGCCTGCCTGTGCGCCAGTCTGCGTCAGGGCCTATGCTCCTCCTCCTCCACCTCCTCCTCAGCGCACCTGCGTCCAGGAGTGTATGCCTACGTGCGCGCCAGCTTGCGTCGCGCCTCCTCCTCCTCCTCCTCCTCCTCCTCCTGCTCCTGTCTGCAACCCTGTCTGCATGCCGACATGCACACGGATCTGCCTCACTGCCGTGGCTGCCCCACCACCTCCTCCCCCTCCTCCTCCCCCTCCACCAGTCTGCAATCCCGTCTGCATGCCTGTATGCACTCCGATGTGCGTGAGATACTTCGCAGTAGCCGCACCTCCACCGCCACCTCCTGCCCCCGTCTGCACTCCAACCTGCATGCCATCCTGCCAGCCATCGTGCATCTCCGGCTGGTGAACGGTTGTCTCCGTACGTCGCCACAATGCCACTCATCATTCATTTGCTCAATCACCCCAACCTCACTCATGTTTGTACATAAAGGCGCAATGACATGCGCGCAGCTTCAGAAAGCTCAAAGCTTTGAAAGAATGAACGATTTTTTCTTTTGCAATGTCGTATGACCAACAGCAGTTAATGATACAATTCTGTGCAAAGTAGTCAACATCTGAAACAGGGGAGTCGCGTAATAAATATTAAGTTAGGGAAGCACTTTCAAGACAATGTCTGTGCGTAGAGAATTCGATTGACAATTTTGTTCTATTCCAAGAAATCGATCGTCTTCTGTTCGGTTTCTGTGAAATTCGCACTGCTGAGCAGTTTCTCTGTGATAGGAAAGTGAGCATGAAGTTCGTCTTTGGCAGCTTGGCTGAGCAAGATGTATCGACGAATTGCTCTAGCTACCTAAAAGAAGAGCTGGTAAGGAACAAACTTCGAATGGTGTTGAAATTAGAATGGACCTTCAAGTTGAGAGTTGCCATTGTCATCGGCTTGCCATTTCGTACTGACGTATTCAAGTGGCGAGCCTCCATGATCATCTCAAAAATTATCATATGGAAATCAGCATTACTTCATTCAAAGTCTGTCCTCATACTTATTTATTCATACATTGTTCAAAAGGTCTGTTCAAATGAAACACATTCGAGCGAGATAAAGAGTGAGAAAACGAGAGGCAAGAAGAGGTGGGCGCAATTTATTCCGTTCACAAGAAGAATACAAGCAGTAGTCAGTGTTGCGCATCTCTAACCTGTTGTGCAAAGAGCTTGGCCTCAGCGCCAAGGGCATTGAAGCTGGCGCTGAGCTGATTGAGTGCCTTAAGTGTTCGTGCGTGCAGGGGCGGTGATTGTTGCCTGACCACTGATAATACCTGCAGCGTGACTGTCGTATGTACTACGAAGCTATACAATCAGTTTTTCATCTGTAATAGATGATGTCATTCACTGGATGGCGTACTCAGAGACAATCAATAGAAGACAATGTGGAAATTGCCACTTGCAGATCTTGCATTTCATTGCTTCAACCTCATCAATATTCTTGTAGTTGCTGTAATCGGTAACAATCTCCTTTATGGACGCCTTGTCTGCGTCACTCAATCGTAGCAAAAATATCGCCGTCTCCGGTGGAAGTAGATCTGAAAATATCGCTGGTAACAATTGTTTCTCAACCGATTGAGGGATTCGAAGGAAAACAATTAGAAGAGTAGACTTCGATCGATAGCGCCCGGTCCTTTAGTTTCACTCGTCATGGTGGCTTTGGAACAGCTGACACTCATAATCAGTGCCAGGATAACACGGGAAATCATCGCAATCTCCTGAACATGACACGTAGAGAGAAAATGGGAAATCGCTAGACCTTCACCAAGAGAAAAGGGTGCAAGGCGCATGCAAGAGAAGGAATGGTAAATCAAGCTTGACCGAGTACAAATGAAGGAAGGCAGATCTGGGTCGAGGGGGGAGAGAGAGTAAGTCCACATCTGGTCCAGGCGAAGACTTGGCATGCGGAATGGCCAGAAGAGAGAAAGAAGCTGTTACTTCCTTCTTTCTTCCTCTTGTTTGCTCTCGCACACGCACACATTTTTCGCAATCTTAGCGAGAAGATGCCGAATGATCACGTGCATCTTGAATGTCTCCTAGTGTTCGAAGACCGCGCAAGGCGAGTTCAATTTGTGATCGAGCTCCTAAGCTGTTCTACCGTAATCGGATCCATCATGCATCAAATGCCCAAGAATGGCGAAGACTTATGGCGCTCCATGGAATCCATTAACCCATTGATATAAAGCGTTAAATGATTGAAAAATTGGAGCAAGTTCAGTCTTCCATGGTCTATCTCTTCAGAGGAATGTATCACACGAGCACTACACTGACCGCACATGCATATGTATTAATGATGTGTAGCCGACTTATTCGTCTTATTGCTTTCAGATGTACTCCAGGCTCTCTAGTGTAGTTTTCCTGTCTTCAGGTTCCGTCATCAGATAACGCCGTCTTCATTTTCATATTGCCGCTGAAAAGCTATAAAATGTGAAGAAAAGATGCCTGCCTGGTGAAGACATTTTTTTGAGTGGAAAAGTGTGCAGCTGTTGAAATGTTTCTCGTTAATTTTCAGGCATGCAACATCTTCCGTTATCATGTACATAAAAGTGTGAGTGATTCCAAGTAGAAGCATAAAAGCCAATAATTATAATGACGCATAATTTATCGATCGATTGTGTGAACCACGTGTGCGTGCGAAATTGTGAGACTGTGAGGGTGCACTATATACAGACAATGAGAGGTTGGGCGCGTGAGAGAGATTGCGTAGAACAGCGGCGCAGCGTGACGCGTCGCGTGTCGCGTCGCGGCTCAGCTGAGAGGAGATCAGTAACCGCCAGCCATGCACGAAGGCAGACACGACGGCATGCATGACTGGACGCATACCGGAGGTGGCGGAGGCGGAGGCGGAGGGGGAGGAGGAGGAGCGGGGAGAGCCACCGTTGCAAAGTAGGAGACGCACGTTGGAGTGCAAGTCGGCATGCAGACCGGTTGGCAAGCCGGCGGTGGTGGAGGAGGAGGAGGAGGGGGCGGAGGAGGAGGAGGAGCGAAGTGGGCGACGCACGCTGGCGCGCACGTTGGCATGCAGACCGGCGCACACATGGGCGGCGGAGGAGGAGGAGGCGGAGGAGGCGGAGGAGGAAGGGCAGGGTAGGCTGCGACACATGTAGGCATGCATGATGGCATGCATACCGGAGCGCACATGGGCGGAGGCGGAGGAGGAGGAGGGGGAGGAGGCGGTGGCGGCGGAGGAGCGAAGTGCGTAATACACGCTGGCGCACACGTCGGCATACAGATTGGAGCGCACATTGGCGGCGGCGGAGGAGGAGGAGGGGGAGGAGGAGGAGGCGGATACGCCGCAACGCATGTTGGCATACACGACGGCATGCAGACCGGTGCGCACATGGGCGGAGGAGGAGGGGGCGGCGGAGGAGGTGGCGGAGGAGGCGCAAGGCATGCTGGTGCGCATGTCGGCATGCACTGCTGGATGCACATTGGTGGAGGCGGTGGTGGCGGCGGAGGAGGAGGAGGCGGCGGAGGAGGAGCAAACTGCACCGGATGAATCACGTTAACCTGAATTGTGCCATGTTGGAATTGTTTTGCTAATTAGGAATATAGCTAATTAAAAATTGAGAATATAGCTAATTAAAAATGTAGATTGAATTAGTTACTTACGCGAACGTTGACGCATGTCGGCAGACAGGACGGCATGCAGGCAGGTAGGCAGGGGGGAGGAGGAGGGGGAGGAGGGGGTGGGGGAGGAGGCGGCTGATAGGCGATACAGGTCGGCATGCACGATGGCATGCAGACTGGCGCGCACATTGGCGGAGGAGGCGGCGGAGGAGGGGGAGGCGGAGGCGGAGGAGGCGGAGGAGGTGCAAGCATACACGACGGCAGACACGATGGCATGCACGACGGAGCGCACGGCTGAAACTAAGTGGAATTCCAACTTTTGTTGGAGCAGCATCATTGTAGCATATGTTGCTGGCATCAACGGCTTTTTTTCAACCAAGTATAACTACTTTCTTTTCCTGTTTTAGATAATGGCGAAAATAGTTCAGAATGACACAAGTTTACGATGGTATATTTTTAAAGGATAAAATGGGAAAAAAGTAAATAATTCCGCGCTGTCGCAAACGGACAGCGGGTCCAACGGGAGGATAGTAGACTTGTTGTGTGGGGAAGACGACGCCGCCGCCGCAGCCCCAGCCACCCTGGCGTTTGCATCGCGTTTTCGGAGTCTCCTCTGTCGAGTTGTCGCTCTGTGAATGTGATGTGGTAATTGATTTTGAAGCGAAAAATGGTAGTAATAAATAGATAAATCAACTATGTATAAAAAAAGTTAATATTACAAAGAGTGATCAGAAAAAAGGAATGCAATGACGGACGACATGAATAATTGCGGTAACCTCGGCATGAAGTTCTGCTGCATTCAAAAGGACGACAAGCGCGATACCGGCCCACCACCGCATTGTCTGATGCGGCTGCAAAAGAGCAATACTGAGTAATAAGGCAGAAAATGATACAGTATGCATACAGTAATACCAGTAATAAGGCTATAAATTTATATTTTGTCAATTAAATGATATCAGGAAATGAATGATATGACATGATATTGGATCGCGCTTTCTCTTCTTCTTCTTCTCAAAAAAAAGAAGCCTCGCTTCTCCACCGCGCACGACGGATGGATGGGTGGAGAAGACGACGAAGAGTGTGAAACGGAAGTTGATGCGCGGGCTTATGTACCTTGGAGCGCTGGCAAGAGCCATTTTTTCACAACTAGGCTGATTCCCGCCCTCCCTTCTGGCACTCTTCATATTCTATCTCTCTCTCTCTCTCTCTCTCTCTCTCTCTCTCTCTCTTTCGCTCTCTCTGACCCTCTCTCTCTCTCTCTCTCTCTCTCTCTCTTTCTTGAAGAAGCTATCCCTTCTCTTACTGTATGCACTCACTCCTCTTCCTCATCGTCATGTTGTGCACGTTCTCGCACCTCGATTCTCCACCATGGAACCAAGTCGTTCCATCTTCTCTATCTCTCTCTCTCTCTCTCTCTCTCTGTATCTCTCTCCCTCTCTGACCCACACACTCTCTCTTCTTCGCACTGCTTCTCTCTCTCTCTCTCTCTCTCTCTCCAACATCTCTCTTCTCACATGTATCGTGTCTGGTTGCGCAACAAGCAGCGGATCATCGTCGCAGCGCAAAGTCGAGCTTGACGAGGAGCGGAGAAGATATTGAAACCGCATGAGACTCTCTCTTTCTCTGCATCTCTCTCTCTCTTTCCCTCTCTCTCTCACTCTCTTTCTCTCTCTCTTTTGCTCTCTCTCTCCACTCTCCTCAACCATCTCTATTCCCTTGCGGCATTTCGTGATAAAGACAACTTCGAGTGGATGGGAGAAAGACTCATTCATTTACTTCCATTCATCCATTCGGCAATTGAGTAGAAGACGTTATATTGAAGAGGATAAGAGAGTGGATTAGAGGATCGATTTACACAGTGGCACAAGAAGAAGAAGAAGAAGAAGAAGAAGAAGAAGAAGAAGAAGAAGAAGAAGAAGAAGAAGAAGAAGAAGAAGAAGAAGAAGAAGAAGAAGAAGAAGAAGAAGAAGAAGAAGAAGAAGAAGAAGAAGAAGAAGAAGAAGAAGAAGAAGAAGAAGAAGAAGAAGAAGAAGAAGAAGAAGAAGAAGAAGAAGAAGAAGAAGAAGAAGAAGAAGAAGAAGAAGAAGAAGAAGAAAGAAGAAGAAGAAGAAGAAGAAGAAGAAGAAGAAAGAAGAAGAAGAAGAAGAAGAAGAAGAAGAAGAAGAAGAAGAAGAAGAAGAAGAAGAAGAAGAAGAAGAAGAAGAAGAAGAAGAAGAAGAAGAAGAAGAAGAAGAAGAAGAAGAAGAAGAAGAAGAAGAAGAAGAAGAAGAAGAAGAAGAAGAAGAAGAAGAAGAAGAAAGAAGAAGAAGAAGAAGAAGAAGAAGAAGAAGAAGTGGCAGGACGATAGCCGCCGAGATGATGACGGAGTCTCCCATGGCCGTGTCGAGTGCTGATTGACCACGCGTACCCGAGAGAGCGAGCGACGCTTCACACGCCAAACCGGTTGAGAAAGTGGCGTCCCTCTGCGAACTTTGACACTGTATCCGATTGCTGATGATGGCGTGGTTTGCTCGACGAGTACAACATCAAATCATAACTATGATGTCTTCATTCGATTCCAAGACGACAACTTCATTCCCGAAAGAACTTAAGGCAAAAACCACATCGAACTTTATTCTAATAATGATGCATCTAAAACTAAAATATATAAACTTTATAGCACGCTGCCGTACGAAGAGCTGTCGAGTGGAGACCACCGTAAAAGTGGAAAAGGCGTGCTGGACTTCCCCGAGAACGAAGGTGCGACGAATTCAACAGAAGACTTGGATGCGAACATCCTGATCTTTGATCTTGCCTTCAACCGCTGCACCCAGCCCCTGATTGTGGATTACACTTGTAAACTTGTATTTGTCACCAAATAGGACTACGATACCAGTTGATGTCACTAATATTTCATGATGAATTAATTCTTAAAGCCCAGATCAAAATGAAATATATACTGATTTTTTGGCTCATAATTTGAAGTGAATATACAGTTTTTAATGTGAATTGCATGTGGCAAATAAGATTATGGATAGCCAACGTGTACATCTCTATCTAAAAAGAAGCTAAGAAGCGAAGTTAATTTACTGGCACAAGTTCTCTTCTTTTCTTCGGGTATCATAAGCATCTTTCCTCATTTGCCCCTTTTTATTGTCTGCCCATGCACTGTTTGCTCTACGGAAAGTACACTATATTCTGTGCGCGGTCAGTAATCTCCTAGACTCTAGAGATTTCATGATAAGAAGGAGATAAGGAATCTTTTTCTGCTTCTTCGCGAGCGATGATAGAGCGTGAGCTCAGTCTATTTCTCTGCCTCTTTCTCTCTCTCTCTCTCTCTCTCTCTCTCTCTCTCTCTGTTCCCCTATCTCTCCCTTTCCCTCCCACCCTATCCATATATCTCCCTCTTTCTCTCTCCAATCCCTATCTCTCTCTAGTCTCTCTCTCTATCAATGTCTCTAAATATCTCTCTCACTCCCTCTCTTTCTTTCAATATCTCTATACATCTCTACTAGTCTATTGCACTTCCCCATTCAGATCTATCTCTCTCTCCATCTCTAAGGCATTTTTTTCATCGCGTGTGGTGGAGTCTCCTCGTGTTGTCCCGGAAATTTTTCGCTTCTCTCTCTCTCTCTCTCGTTGGTTCTCGCTGGACAGCGGACGCTTCCTGTTTGGTTGCTCAACGAGGGATCAGCCACAACGCGAGAACAAGAACTCAATGAAAGGAGATAGAGAGAAAAGAGAGAGAGAGAGAGAGAGAGAGAGAAAGATAAAGAGAAAGAGAGAGAGAGAGAGAGAAAAAGAGAGAGAGATAGAAAGAGAGAGAGAGAGAGAGAGAGAGAGAGAGACAAGGACTGAAAAGCATCATGCCAAATACCAATTCGAGCACAGTCCAAGAATACCTTACCGCAGTGCGTGCAAACACTAAAATGTAGCAGGAACAACATGGAAGAAGGAGGATGTGAAGCCATGCACTTACTTGATCAATTGTGGTAATATACATATGTATGCGCTTTATGTATCTGGAAAAAAAGAGAAATGAAACTGTATGTATGTACATATAACACAATGACAGAAGTACACTAATTTCAAAAGAACTTCCTCAAAGAAAAGTGCACAACGGAAAAAAAAGACTTAATTATTACCTGTTATCACTTTTGCAATGGTCTTTTCACATTTCACTTACCATTAGTCGAAAAGAATATTTTGCACTGCATATTGAATATGATCGTGATCCACGAATGCAGATGAGAAAGCCCTTTATAGATAAAGCCTGGCATTCATGCATTAACTTTTTTTTTACATCTAATCTTTCTTGTCATGTCATTGTGCCGTCATAACCTCATAAGATTTAGACAAACAATTAAACAATGAAAAGAGGTTCCATGCCACTGTAAATATTATTGGCTCATAATACTTACATATATCGTACTTATATAATATAAGAATACTATGGTTCAGAACTGTATTCATATCATCATATAGTACATCTTCAACATAGCTGATTCTAAAGTATGTATGTTCTTTACAAGCATGTAATTACAATTCGTATAACCTCTGCTAGGTTGCCAAGATCACAGGTTTCTCATGTGTTGATCATTTGTCAGGCTAATCCAAAGGATAAAGTGTTGTACTCTCGTCGGGAGAGAATAAGAAGAACTCACCACTTTTTCCACCACCGAACACATGGACGACGCCGCCGCGGGTCACATCTTTACGACGCACGCGCGCGTCTAAATTCAACACTCTCGGCTTCTTTCTTGCTCTCATCAGACGACACACGTTTGCGAAGGCTCTCGAGCAATGCGCGTTTCTTGCAGAGGGTTAGATGATGGCGGATGATGAAGAAAGAACTAGGTATTCACAAAGGAGCAAGACGATTGGGAGGTTTAGAAGAGAGAGAGAGAGAGAGAGAGAGAGAGAGTTGAATCTAGAGATTGAGAGAGCCAAGAAAAGGATGGAGAGAGAGAGAAAGAGAGAGAGAGCGAGGTAGAGAGAGAGAAAGAGGGAGAGAGAGAGAGAGAAAGAGTGTGTGTGAGAGAGAGGACGAGGGAGAGAGAGAGAGAGGGAGAGAGAGAGAGAGAGAGTCAAGAGAAAGAGTGCGATAGAGGGAGAGAGGGAGAGAGTATTCTGATCTGGAATCTCGTATGGGGGGAGGAGCGATTGACGAATCGGGCGCTTCCGAACTAACTCTCACGCACAAAAAGGCGCACCGGCCCACTGCCTCAGAATGTACATAAGGCGACGAGGATCATTGGACTCCCAAGGCAGTTCTCCAAGGCATTCGCTCTCTCTCGTACAGCCTCGCAGCCTCATCCATCTCTTTTCTCTCTTTTCCTCATACCTCCCTTTCCCACTCTTTCTTATTTGATTCTACAACGTGTCCGTTTGGAAAAATGAATGCTCAAAATATTCGTTAGCGGTCCTAATTGTTATAAGCTCAATTTGTAGACGATCAACATGCGGTTGCGCAGTCTGGCGCTGATCGTCCTGCTCCAAGTCGCCGAGTCCCACCAGGTACATTAATAATTTCATAACCGACAACATCAGCTATCTTGACTGTTCTTAGGTTTCATCACTTTTTGCGGCTGAAATGTAGATTTCCTTTGAATCGTAGTATGTTGATCCAAATTGCCACTCTCTTAAGGCGATCAAGAATGAGACGGCGACCAAGAATGAGACGGAGATTATTCGCTGCAAACGACAAGGCGGCTGTGGCGGCGCTGCGCCAGCATATCTTGCTCCTTACGGAGCTGCTAATGTAAGTGTTCCTTCTTAACTTCCTTCAACTTTTTGCTTTCTTCTTCTTGGTAATTGTCTACCTTTCGTCTTTAAATACTGTACAGGACATTGAAAGCAGTAATAGTATCTTATGATAATAACATAGGTTCTTGATAGACTAATTTCAACAACATTCCAGTCCTGCGCCCCTCTGTGCATGCCGACATGTGCGCCGGCATGTGTAGCACCGCCGCCACCGCCACCGCCTCCTAAAATTTGCATGCCAGCGTGCATGCCGGCATGCTCGCCAACATGCCTTGCCCCTCCTCCGCCTCCTCCGCCGCCTCAAGTACGAGTCTGTCCACCGGCATGCATGCCATCCTGCGCTCCGACCTGCATCAATGTCCGGGTACGATACTATAACATTTTGCGAAATATACTCGATACAAGTTGAGTATCATAAACATTAAACAAGAAGGCTCTAATACGACGTACAGTCATCCGAGCCCTTACAGGTCAATGTGATCCAACCGGTCGTGGAAATGCCTGCTCCTCCACCTCCACCTCCTCCGCCTCTTCCAGCGTGCGCTCCAGTTTGCATGCCCACATGCACGCCGATGTGCATGCAAGCACTTCCGCCTCCTCCTCCTCCGCCGCCGCCACCGCCTCCTCCACCCAGCTGCATCCAGGCATGCATGCCAGCATGTATGCCAGCTTGTATCGCTGCTCCTCCCCCACCTCCGCCGCCGCCTCCTCCCCCTCCTCCACCAGCCTGTGCTCCGGTCTGCATGCCAACTTGTACACCAGTCTGTCTGGCTGCACTTCCGCCTCCGCCTCCCCCTCCGCCTCCTCCTCCGCCACCACCCAGCTGCATCCAGGCATGCATGCCAGCATGTATGCCTGCATGCATTGCTGCTCCTCCTCCTCCGCCGCCGCCTCCTCCCCCTCCACCTCCTCCGCCATGCCCTCCAGTCTGCATGCCGACGTGCGCTCCGGCTTGCATCGCTCACTTCCCACCGGCTCCACCGCCACCGCTTCCTCCTCCACCGCCTCCTCAGTTCTGCGCGCCAGTCTGCATGCCAACCTGCGCGCCAGCCTGTATTGAAGCTCTTCCTCCTCCGCCTCCTCCCCCTCCACCCATGTGTGCCCCCGTGTGCATGCCGACATGTCTGCCAGCGTGCCTTCAAGCCCTTCCGCCACCGCCTCCTCCCCCTCCACCTCCTCCTCCGCCGCCAATGTGCGCGCCCGTCTGCATGCCTACCTGTACTCCGGCATGCATTCAAGCTCTACCGCCTCCTCCGCCGCCTCCTCCTCCGCCCGTCTGTGTTCCAGTCTGTATGCCGACATGTGCTCCTTCATGCATTCAAGCACTCCCACCGCCTCCTCCCCCGCCTCCTAGCTGCGCACCAGTCTGCATGCCAACATGCACACCGACATGCGTGTCCTACTTCGCGACGGCGCCCCCTGCCCCGCCACCTCCTCCGCCTCCACCACCTCCCACATGCATCCAGGCCTGCATGCCATCCTGCCTCCCGTCCTGTACTGGGCCATATTGATTCTGAGCGCGCAGCTCTCAAAAGCCGCGACTACTTTTATTATATGTTCAATCTCACCCTTGTCTGTACATAGTGCAGTTTCATGCACAGTGGTGTGCTATCAGTCAGAAGCTGCCAATAAATTATGCGTCGTCTAGAGCTTCCAAACAAATCAGACAATCCTCAGAAATACAAGATGAGAGTATTCGGTGCAGAGTAATCGGAGGTGTGCAAGGTTACAGTACAGCAATTTTGAAGATAACATCTCTTAGTTGGATGTGCCTTAATATACCGAGTGCTAGACGATTGCCGTGAAGAAATGCGGGAAGCCTTCTACCATCCGTAACAATCCAGTATTACAAAGATGATAAGCATCGAGATTTAAATTATCTTGCATTAACTTTGATCAGTTTGTTCTTCAGCAACCATCTTTTCCTTTCCCAAATGCTTCCAAAATAGTATTACCTTATACCTATAATATGCATGCAAGTATATACATACATCATACATAATTTTGCATACTTTCTAATCAAACTGGAGAGTGTCTAATGATTTCGCGTTATTTTTATTATGACAATAATTTTTTTATAGCCCTGCCCATTTAATAGCAAATTGGTTGTTGTCTGAACAACCCATTCCATAAGGAGGAGTGCAGCAATTTTTAGCAATATCACACTCCGTCATTTCTCGAAATTCCATGTCGTGAACAGCCCAATGGCGAACACTATCTGCACCTCTGACAACACCACATTAGTTGAAAACATTTTTCCATACCATATTCCGTTTGCCAACAGATTAAAAAATTTTTCTCTGCGCTGCACATTTCTTTGTTATGATATTGCTTTGAGTTCTGAAGACTAGAAATCATCCCAAACACATCAACATGTGTGTAGCTTCCGCTACGTTTTATAATAAGAAATAGTATCGCTCTCGAATTAACATGTTACGCGTTTTTTTACTATTGTTATATAGTAGGGAATTGTGTTTTCCTCAGGTAAAGGCATAGATATATTTCACGAAACCGAGAAATTCGCTTTAAAATAGTTTCAGTCTAAAAATGAACGAGTTCTCAAAATCAAGTCTTGTCACCTTCCGCTGTTTTGTAATTCTATATAAAACCTGCGATTACAAGTTTCGTGTGCTGTTTTCAACAAAAAAATTTTGGCTTTTCTCTAAGAGATTTTCAATGCGCTTCACGCACAAGAAGCGTGGCGCGGGCGGCGTCTGGCCGATCCAGAAGATTGTGGACAGGCGAGACGAGCCGAACGGCCGGCGACTCTACCGCATCCGATGGCGCTTCTACGACGAGAAGTCCGACACGTGGGAGTCCATCGACGCGCTTCACACATGCCTCGACGTCGTGCAGAGGTGGTCTATTTTAGCCTAATTATACAGCAAATATATTAATTAAATGAAAAAGAAACTCTGGCCACTTTATCTAGCAAATTAAAAGAGCAAGAACTTGGGAATACAATGAAATATAAAAAATATATAGATACGATGAGATGCGAGATCAGGCGGAGCGAGAAGGAAGATGGCCGCCGCCGCCAGGCAGCGAACTCTCCGACCACTCACCGTCCACTTCGAGGCACTTTCTTTTTCCTTTTCAATTTACTTTTCATTACTTTAATTTCTTATTTCATGAAGCCATTCGGGATTTAAAAAAAAAAGCCATGCTCAGAATTAAAAAAAATTTCTTGTGAAGTGTACTGTATCCATATAAGTGTTGTGCAGATTAGTTACTTACTGTATTCACACAGTGTGGTGCATATTAATTAATGCTGCATATAAATACGGTCAACGTGTACAGTATTCATTAAAGCTTGGTGCAGATTAGTTAATGCCGCATATAAAATCGATTTACACACTTAAATTTGAAATTAATTTTTTTCTTGAAGTCCTGTCCAAATTTCGTTCATTATTTGATAATATTAATAAGATATTCGTTGAACTTGATTTCTTCAGGAGAAGTCGGCCGGCGCGCTCGAACTCGGCGATGTCATCGACGCCGTCTCGACGTGGCAGTGTGGGCGGCGGTGCGAGCCACTCGCGAGAGCAGACGCCAAGGGACGATGCCAGCGAGGACGCCACTGACACCAACCACCCACTGCCGACCAAGAAGCAGCTGGCCCCTGACGACGCTCCACCGCTTGATCCCCACCCCCCTGCCCTCACAACTCCGCTCGCCGACATGGAGCAAGGCATCAAGTCGGCCAGGGGTGGACGATGGGTCAAGCTGAAGAAGAGCAGCGAAGAGCCTCGCCTTATCAACACGGCGAAGAAGGATGAGCATGTCAAGATCGACGACCCACCAGCGGTGAGCGGAGAGGGCAAGAAAGAAGAGGCAGCCGATGCTGCAGAGAAGACAGCGACCAATGGCCTGATAGCTAAAGTGGAAGACGATGAGGAGCAAGGAGCCAATCGTGAAAAGGCTGCTGAACAGCTGCCCTCTGAAGATCCGAATGAAGATACTAAACAACTTGATGACATTCCTGCAGTCTCACCCGATGAAGGGAGCCCAGAACTGTCAACTGAAGTAGAGGACAAGGACAACCGTGCCGTGAATGCCAGCGTGGAAGAGGAAGCTACTTCTAAGGTAGAGGAAGCTGCTCCCATGGAAGAGGAAGCCTCTCCCATGGAAGAGGAAGCAACTCCTGTGGAAGAGGAATCTAAACCCAAGGTCACGACTGGCCATGAGCCTGCCGATGCTGCAGAGGAGGCCGTTGAAGAGTCAGTTGCTGCCGAGGCTCCTCCAGAAGAACGCCCTCCTGTCTCACAGTCGACCACAACCTCGCAGCCAGAAAGAAGAAGACGAAGAAGAAAAAGAGCACTCCAAAAAAGAGCACTCCTCAGAAGGCAGAATCCTCGGTCGAATCGGACAAGAAGCTTCGCGAAGTTAGTCCAATTTTGTATGAGTTTGAAAATTCGCAGTTAACCGCTCGTTGTGTATGTCATTTCATTGATTTACTTCTTTCAATTCACTGTGAATCATTCCAGTGCGTTTTGGATAGTTAGCCGAACTTGGCGCACTGCTAAACAAAAATCATAAAATAAGAATTCACTTCAAAAACTTCTCAAAATAACAGTCGTTCAAAATTGCCATGAAGGGAAATCGTGCCATGACTCCTAGCATTTAAAATAGAGATTTCGGTGCGCGGTATTCTTCTCGCACCGCAGGCACACCTAAATTATTCAAAATATGGTAGCCTTAAATATTACTGTAAATTCGAATGATTTTGTAAGAATAATGTTCTGCATCGTTTAGGGTACGGGAGATGACTCGTCAGCAGGCGAACCATCGTCGAGTGCGTTCGCTGAGACGCCCTCTACATCGGCGGCGCCTCGTCAGAATGAAAGCGAGGCTAAGAAGACAGAAGCCGAAGACAAAGCGCAGTCCTCGCAGGAGCTGCCTCCCTTTGCATGGGATGAGTATCTCAAGGAAGCGGGAGCCGTGCCTGCCCCTGCCGACGCTTTCTATCAGGTATTGATCTACATTCTTTGATGTTTTGAGTCGTAACCGAATGCCGCTCTTCCTTGACGACGTTATTGATTGATTTTAATTAAGCCTAACGATGTCCCCGAGAACCTCTTCGAGTACGACAAGTTTCTGCTTGCTCCAGATGACAAGTGTCACTGCTTGGCATATTCTCTTTCATCACTTCACGGGAATCCCGGAGCTATCCTTTAAGCGTATTATGCAATTCAAATTTAATTATACCGCAGCACGTGCTGTGCTTGCGTTGCGGGTGAATTGGTGTAGCCATTTCAGCATTGGTGTTCGCTTTTAATACTGCATAAACTACCGTGACTTCTTCTTTTTCTTCCCTTCTATTATATCCATGAACTGTTCGTTCAGCCGTCTACAACCCATCGCAGGGATGCGTTGCCCAGGTCAAGGGAGTGCACGGTCCCTTGGTTGGCATCTGGCTGCTGGGCACTGATCCCCGCGACGTGCTCTGGTACATGTGTGATGACCAGAAGCTCAAGCCAATCGTGTTAGCTTTTATTTTATCTCGTTATCTTTACTTTTCAGAACGGGCTTAAAAGGTACCGTCTATTTACAGACCGATCCTGATTTAGCCCCTCGGATCCCTGCCTTGATCTTGACTTACACATTCTGTAATCATCTCTACCCACCTTGCTGTTCGGCTCCAAAACCCCCAAGCCCACCCTGTTCTTTTTTCCAGAGGGATTTATTCCCTGTTTCAGATTTACATATTGCGTTTAATATTCCAGTGATCTCGATGCCCAAAAGGGCCAGATCGTCGCGCCAGTCATGTATCGTGAGTCTCTCAACAACATGCATCGCAAGATAGCCAAGGCCATCTTCCCGAGTGAGGGCATCGACCTTCGCCAGCCACCAGAATCTTTTCGGCATGTTCGTAGATCATTTCTTTCTTTTCCTCGTTTACTTCTTCTTCTTCTTCTTCTAGAAGAATCCTACAAGAATATCTCTTTTTGTCATTTCTTCTCTCTACTTTTTAATGGATTTTCTATGCAGATCGACTCGTTGAGATTCCGTCCTCGCTCGAATAAGTTTGAGAGCGGCATGAAGTGCGAAGCATTCGACCCGGCCGAGTACACTGGCTTCCTCTACCCGTGCACCATTGTGGTGCCCGAGAAGGAGAAGGACAAAGAGAAGGAGAAGTCGCACGATAAGGCGATTATTCTTTCGTCTATTACTTTGACATATATTTTTGACAGAATTTTTTTTTGAAAGTTGAAATTTTATGGAAAAAAAATTTTGAAGTTTTTATTACAAGGACAATATTTTTGCAGAAACATGTCTTCATTCACTTTGACGGCTTCTCCGATGGCTACAACAAGAAGTTCTCGTTCGACGACCGTTGCATCTTCCCGTGCGGTTTCGCCTCTCGTGCCGGACTGCAGATCATGCCGCCCGCCTCGTCCTCCTCGAACACTCAGCCAAAGTACAAACAGCACAAGACTTCAGGTGTCTTTCGCTTTGTTTTCTTTTTTTTTCCTAAGAAGCAAATTTGAAACTGAAATGTGTTAAATGGCGAGGTGAAGCAGGTTGGATAGTGATGATTATGGTGCTAATTATCGCTCGCGCGCCATGGCCGCCCTCTTGTCGCACCCAATTCGAAGGGTAAGGCCCCGTTTTGCAGCCAATTCACAGCAGAAGACCACGACGGTCACACCGCCATCTTCGCAAGAGACAGAACTGCAGCCGGCTTCATCTTCTTCTACATCGCCCCCTCTCGGTCAGTTCACTGTCGAGCCGAAGATGTCAAGAAAACTACTTTCTTCCTTTTCTTATTGCTTCTAATGCCTTTGCTATATTTACTACACAGAAAATATTCTCGATTTAGCATCAACTTCACTGCGCAAGACCACACAAGCCATGCTCGAGATGGCTTCATCTTCTTCGGCGGGTTATGGAGACAAGTTCAGCGTTCCCTTTCGAGGTCAGCCTCTCCCGCTTCTCTGTGTACAGTCTGGCTGCCTTGATCTACATTATCCATTGCCAATTGTCAAAAAAATTACCTGCGTTTCCGTAGACCTTTATGTGAGATTTTTTTAATGGGCTCGATGCTACTTTTGGCTCTGCCAACATAAAGTGCCCCCTGATTCAGGCGCGAAGCCAGCCTCTTCTGCTTCCTCATCCTCATCCTCGGCCGACAAACTCGCTCAAGTCTCGAAGGAAGCGACGACGCAGAAACGTCGCACGGCGGAATCCTCAGCCTCGGTGGCGCAGCCCTCTCCGCCGGCCAAGAAGGCCAAGCCCTTCACTCCCGTCTCGACTCCTGCTGCCCACTCATCGCCCCTTCCTTCTCGCTCGGCCGCTGACTCGCTGTCGAACGAACGCAGCAGAGGCCGTCAGCTCAATCTGTCCCTTCAGATGAGTGAAGGCATCGTTTTTGAACCGCATCCGAACGCGCCCGCAGAACTTAGTAAGGCTTCATTTACTTTATTCATTCGCATTTTATTTTTTTTATTTTTTAGAACCAGCACTAGGGTTACTTTAAAATTTCGTACTCTTTCAATTGACTTACCAAAGTTCACTACTACTATAAAAGTAATGCCTTACTACAGTGACTGTGTACGTGCACGACACATGCACCGCCGGCCCTTTTCTGAATCCGAAGAAGCTGTCGAAGCTGCCCTCTCAGTACGGCCCCGCGCAGCACATTCATCTCTACCGCGAAATCATGCAACAGGTTTTCAATCTACTTTCTACTCTGATAAGCAAGCAGGTGCTGCCCCGCATGTTAAAAATTTTTTTTTTTTTTAGATTTGTTGGTAAATCGAAATCGAAATTCTTTCCAGATTGTAAACTGCGCATTCAATCAGTTTTCGGTGGCCAAGATGATCGATCGTCCACTGCCCGATCCTAGCAATCAGATCCTCAACGTCACTGCATGTAAGTGCATTATGTTCTGTTCAACAAAGAAAAAATATTTTCTCTATCCTAAGCATTCATGCGTTAATATCTGAGTTTTTTTTCTAATACTACTTGGTTTTTTTATACATTTGAGCTTTAATGACTGCCTTTCTTTCTAACTATAATAGTGCTTTTACACATCATCATAAGTGATTACTCAGGTATTCCGGATGGTTCGGTCGAAGTACGCTATCTTCAGTTCGTCTTCACGCCGACTCAAGCTGACCGAGCCATTCACAGACTCCTGAAGAAGGTAAGCATCATTAATTTCATTCTTTTGTTTCCTGGATATTGAAAGGAGGCATGATCCATATGGAATTGAATGTCCTGTGTTTCAGTTGTCGGCGTGCGAGAATCTCTTCACGATGGTGCCCGGCAACTGTCGCCACTGCGCGCATCGCGTCAATGATTCGTTACATCCTCGCTTCATCCGCAGCAGCTACGCTACAGAGCCCGTCGTTACAAATGAAGAGAAATGTTAGTTACTTCTGTCGCCGCTTTTTCTACTTTTCTTTTTTTCCCGATGAAATCTTCCATTAGCAAAAAAAAACTTTTAAAGGCTCTCTTCCCCGTCCCAATCGCGTCGTGAGCCTGAGCGAAGTGCGCGAGCTGAGCTACGCCCAGGTCTGCTCCTTCCTCATATCGCTCGGCCTTCCGGAGACGTACGCCAGTCAGCTCTTCCAAGAGCAGGTGCCTATTTCATCATCATCGTCATTTTTGCTGCTTTCTTTTTCTATGCTATTATTTTTTCTACAACATTTCCTCTTCATTTAGTTTTTATCTTCTATTCTATTACATATCTATTTTTTAACATTTTATTTTTTTTTAATTTTATTATTTTTTTTTTAATACGACGTAATATTTTCCTTCGTAATCTGCTAACGATTTACGAATTCGAAAATTTTTTTTATAATTAAGGTGGATGGCCGTGCACTCCTTCGAATCAACGACACTCGTCTGATATCCACCGCGAAGCTGCCCAATGAAGCGCTCGATTTCGTCCGTCTCATGCTCGACCAGGCAATACCGTAAGACGACGAGCATACTGTATCCAAGAAAACATTCTCATCCCCTTTTCACAATGTCATCATCTGGTATACGATCCGTAACAGTCCAGAGTTCTTAATTACATCCGTGAATTAGCTTGCTTTACACCCTTGATAATGAGGTACATTGTTTAGCATCTCTGATGGTGAGCAAAATTTATATACATCCTTCCATACATGCATATTTTGTGTAAGTAGTTTTCAATCTATATTTGCGATATCGAAGGAATTCTAGCAGACTGACTCTAATGATCTTCTGAATCCTTTTACCTTGTTTTATCCGGTTTCTTCAAAATATTATTTGCCGCTATAACTTTACTATACATATACAGTTTCTGTTCGGTGATTTGTTCTTTTGTAAACCGAGTGGTGGACTTGGTGACTAGAACAGGGAACTCCGTGGCTTCAATATTGCATTTTCTAGCATTCTTCGCTGCATGCATAGATGCACCCTTATGCTGGTAGATAACAAACTGTATCTCCTCTTTTTCAGCTATGATTCGGTCTCGTCATATTGTGGTTTTTTTTAACCTAATTCCTGAACTTTATTTTAATGTCCAATTTGCTTTACTGATTCCTGTATTCTAATTCAAAGGTTTTATCTTCATTTGTACTTGAATAAGTGTATTTATGGCACTGCTATAATAACAAAATAGTCATCTGGCTTCAATATACGATTTAAAACACTCCCAGGATGACAATTTCTGTTGAGCTGTTTTAACTAAAGCTATGGTGAAAGCTATACCTCCGTCGACAGTTCATTTGCGCTGAACTAACATAGCAGATGCGGAGATACGCAAGAGTAAGTTGGAAACAAGAAGTTGATAAGTACTTTTCTAACTATAACTTTATTCGCTGACACGGGCGTCCATGCTAATTGTAAGCATTTCGAATTTCCTCATTGTCTTTGTCTATTTCTCCTCTGTGCTGGCTTGCTCGCAGAGTCTGCCTACAACGGCGATGGGATCTTGAGCGAATAGGAGGAAGAGGGAGCGAAGGATAGAGAGAGAGCAAGAGAAAGAAGGAGAGTATGAGAAAGAAACTACAAGAGGAAAAACAGCCTACGTCAAGAACTGCTTTTCTTGCCTGCTGGAGGATCCTAGAGGCCGGTGGCCCGAATCGCTCGGCGATCCACGTCCGATTCAGGTAGCTGCTCGCGTAGTTGTTGGCCGGATCGCCCATCGGAGTCACGATTGTGGTGCCTAGAGAGAGAGAGATGAGGAGAACTGTCCTGAGAGAAGATGGAGACAGAGAGAGAGAGAGAGAGAGTGAGGCGAGAAAGAGGGAAAAGGAGCGCGAGAGAGAGAAGAGAGAGAGATATAGAGGAGAGGGAGAGAAAAGGAAGAAGGTCACCGGGATGTTTAGCGGAAATGGTCAAACCAGGAAATTGATACCGCTGCTTGTGCCGCCGGGAAAGTTCTTGAAAGTACAAGAAAGGGGTTGACAAGAGGGGGATTGCTATGAAAATGAAAGAAAAAGAGGAAGCGAGCAACTCGCCAGTTCCTGGAGTACTTTCATTGAAGCAGCCGATGCAATGTCGGGCACTTCGTACACTTCGTCAATCACTTCCTTGACTAAACTGACATTATGATTATTAGATTGATTATGGACGGCCCATTTTTAAATCCCCTTTCCCAATTGCGCAATTGACATACCTAGAAGTCTTTCCTTGGATGACTTTCCCCATGGGGCCGTAGCCAATGCCGGCCATGCCAGGAGGGACCCAGTGAGAAGCTCCGCTTTCATTTGCAAATCGGCCTCTGAGCAGAGAGAGAGAGAGAGAGAGGGAGCGAGAGAGCAACAGAGGGGAGAGAGAGAAAGAGAAAGATAAAGAGAAAGAGAGGGAGATACTAGAGAATGTAGTCAGTGTAGACTGAGAATTTCGTGTCAGCAAGGACGATCTTCTTCTTCTTGCCGTAGCGGCGTGCGTTGCGGCCAGCTGATGAGATGGTGGCACCTAAAGAATGTCCTGTTGTTTCCTCTCCTTTTTATGTCCGTTTCTCTTTCCTTCAATCTCTCTTTCTCTCTCAATCTCTCTCTACGGCAATAGCCACATCGCCAATGAAATCTATTTCCTTAATCCTCATCCACTTCTTTCCCTCTCCCTCTTCCTAGTGTCTAGTACATTGTATGTCCTATGTATGTATGTATGTGCATACATCATCCCCTTTTGATAACACCATCGTCACGCCTTGGTCTCTCATGCTTCTGTATGTTCTGGACAGCTCTATTCAATTTTATCGGAAAATCATTTTATAGAATCATTAAAAAAACAATTCAATTCTTAGTTGACTTCTCAGTCAAGGCCGTGGTGTCAGACGGCAGAAGGGCAACGGTGTGCTTGCCCTTCGCGGCGACTTTGCCGTCTTCACGAATGAAGGAAATCTCGGCGAAGGCGAGCGAACGGCCGACCTAAATAGATTCTGGTCTTGAAGAGGCTAGAAAAAAAAAATCCATGAAAACAATCATTGCAAAAAAGTTGCGAGTTTTTTGTTTTTAAATTATTCTTTTTTTTTCTCGCAAAACTGTCTAGGACGGCGTTTTCGGTCCAAGCTGCCAAAAAGCCCAATATCAATAATGAACAACGCGATTAGAGAAAAATACAGCAGATATTTACTAGGTGAGAAGTACGGAATTAAATAATGGGAATTACCTTGAGCACTTTGGCGACGAGCTTGATGCGCTCGCCCAGCTTCACGGGCAACATGTAACTGGAATTAACAAGAATCTTCATACGACTACTCCTTCTTTCTTTCTTATTTTTGGATCGCTCTCCCATTTGCCCGAGAATCTTGTTGTAAGAAGACTTGCTTTGAGACTGCACACGAACCTGACACTCAGCTCGACCGACAACATGCTCTTGTCGCGGACGGTGACACCAACTGCGCGAGCAGTCACAAAGTCCATCAGAGTGGCCGCGCAGCCGCCGTGAAGAGTGCCCTGCAATTGTACATAATTAAATAGTGCAATTAATTTGTGCAATTAACTAATGCAATTAATTGCAATGCACTAAGAGTACACACCTGCATTATGCGCATTGTAATATTTTGAAAATCCGTAAAAATGCAACTACATACTTCTTCTAGTTACTTTCTCGCGGCTCGTTGAATGATAAGAAACTCGATATCAGAACAAGCTCTTAACTTTGAAATTAAACCTTTGTGTTGATGTGCTCTTCTTCAACGATTAGCTCGCAGATAAGCTCGTCTTTTGTGACAGAAAGCGGGCGTACCTGACGAAAACTTACATACTCAGTAGTTAGGTTGTCAATCAAAGGATCTCTGTAGATAACAGTTTAGATGAATGAAACTGCTGTCATTATCTAGATATGAAAATGATAGATTAATCCTTCACGATTTGCTTACCTTCCCAGCAATGCGGCAAAAGTGCGAGACTCGGTTCATGCTGTTGAAGATGTCGATGAGGCGAGCGAGCTCGGCATCTTCTGACAGCTGCTGCTGACCCGTTGCATGGGACGGAGTGGCCACTTCAGCGGTCATGCCTTCTTTACACAATCAACAATCTCCAACTTAAACGTTGACCGATGACAACGTCCAAAAATGCGACTAAGTCATAGAATGATCTTGGTACGAATAAGCACGAATCCTTAAGGATAAGGTCACCGAGGCAGGGCAACTGTATGCTTTTGCTATTGAAAATGGACAGTGGCATTGACAAAGATTTACCTCTTTCCGGTCCAAGAAGATAATGTGACGGAAAGGCAGAGACTGAAAGAGGGAGAGAGAGAGCGAATTTGAGAGTGAGAGAGTAGTAGAGAGATGTTCATAATGAGAACGATGAGAGAGCAAAGATCGAGAAATGGAGCGAGGCGACGAATTCCAAAAAAAGGGGCGATCTCCTTTATTCACTTCCGTCTCGCTCTCCCTTTCTCTCAGCCTATCCATGTGTCTGCCTGCTTCTATTATTGCCTCTCTCTATCCCGTTACACCCTTATTCTGCGTCCGAGCTCAGCTCAAAGTCGTGGAACAAAGTAGACACACGGCTTCAAAAAAGGAACTAAATAGTTTGTATAAATCTTTTACATGTAGTGCCAAGATCGATAACATTAACGCTTGATTTATGTAAATTTAAACGGAAAAAAATCGTCCACTCACGATTACATTCATTACTGTGGCCTTCAGCAAGCGCCCTTCTTTCAAATTGTAAATACATACATTTATCATCTTTGATACGAATATAACGCAATCTCTGAAAACGACTTTCCTTTGTTATTTTACCATTCTTTTCAGATAAAGTGAGAAGCAATCGGAAATGTGATAACTGGTGAGATGAGAGGGAACAGGAAATGGCAGTATGTAGTTTGTCGGCCTTCAGTACATGTGATCTATTGAAACTTTCTTCACGCCTTTCACTAATCGCATTAGCAGTCAACGAAATGGGAACAACTCTCAGCAGGAGCAAACTTGATATAAAAGAAAGAAGTGAGATGACTATTGATGTGCACAAGTGCAAGATTTAGTTTATACTAATAGGAGCAACAACGCAACAGCGGAAGAGAACAATAAGTTAGGATGAGTAACGGGAATACTGGCGGCGGTAGCCAGCATCCACTCCGAGCAGATGGAATGTGCCACGGAAGAGGGGAAAGACTTCCGAGGTGTCAGAGGGCGATGTCGGAACTACAAGACAAAGTATCACTACACTCCACATCACGTTCTACAAATGATGACAGCCGGATAAAATGATTTAAAGACATGAAAAGTGTAGTACCCTGTGCATGTAGAAACTTCTCCCTCGCAGAGATGGCTTTGATGTACAACTCCGGAGAGAGTTCCACCCTCTCATCGAGTCCTTTCAGTGACTCTCCAGCTACCGTAGCCATCCGATCCAGCTCAGGCGATCCCCGTAGGACCCGCATGGAAAACATTGCAGAAGCCGAGCCGCTGCCGTAGGCGAAGAAAAGAAGGCGGCCAGGGAGGCAATGCTGAAATTGGCCTAGGTTTTTTTTTATCAATCTAACAATACTTTTTCCCGTATTATTTCTACACTGGAGTGCTCTTCTGCAAATTACCAAAAAGACACATCTCAAGAAACTCCGAGTAAAGATTGTGTTAGGAACGAGGCAAAGTGTAATCATAGTTGATGGGGGGGGCGGGAGTTAGAAAAGAAAACGAATGGTCATTCTTATCAATCTAACAATACTTGATTAGGAAAACATTAACTTATTTAAAAGGAAATGAATTATAATGCGGGTCTAACCTCCTTTGGCATGTTATGCAGTGCGAGGTAATTGAGGAGTTGCATGAAGAGGGAAGAAGTGTAAGTGTTACCGAGTCTTCTGTTCATCTCGAGGAAAGGAGAAGTCAGGATTCCCCAAGCTTCTTCAGATGCGGCTAAGGCATCCGAGGAAACCACCGAAGGGTCAGCACTCGAAGACAACTCTGAACTATCATGGAAATGGACAAGTAAGAATAAGGAAATAGGAAAGGAGTCAAGATACCGTAATCTATCGATCAGATCAGGGGCAAAGTCGTCGGAAGACCGACCAGAATCCACATCATGCAGAGCAAGCCGGGCTGTGGCTTTCCTCACTAGCTTAGTGAAGGGGCAGTGGAAGAAGACACCCGAGAAGGACGATAAAGACACTTCTGAGACATGCAGAGATCAAGAGAGAGAAAGGGAAAGAGAGAGAGAAAGAGAAAGAGAGAAAGAGAGAGAGAGAGAAAGAGGAAGAGAGAGAGAGAGAGAGGGAGAAAGAGAGAGAGGGGGAAAGAATGAAGGAGACAGAGAGAGAAAGAAAGATACATGAGAGGGAAAAAGAAAGAGAGAGAGAGAGAGAGAGAGAGAGAGAGAGAGAGAGAGAAAGAAAAAAGAGAGAGAGAGAGAGAGAGAGAGAGAGAAAGAAAAAGAGAGAGAGAGTGAGAGAGAGAGGAGACATGAAGACAGAGAGAGAGAGAGATGAGAAGGAGAAAGAAAGAGTGAGAGGAGAGATGAAGAGAGAGAGAGAGAGAAGATAGATAGAGAGAACCTCGCCCGTGTATCCTAGCCGCCTTCTCTCGGTACAGCCGATAGCAGGAATCGAGCGATGACATGTATGACTGCATGCTGTTCTTGCCGTAGACAACCGGATACTCTGACACTCTGCTACCTGGAATTAGAATGCCTGAAGGGATATGAAGAGTATGCATCAAGTACCAATTTGTTTGAAGAAATGTACTAATGGGTTTGAGGAAATGTACTAATGGGTTTGAAGAAATCTACCTATGGGTATCAAGAAATGTACCAATGGGTTTGAAGAAATGTACCCATGGGTTTGAAGAAATGTACCAATGGGTTTGAAGAAATCTACCTATGGGTTTGAAGAAATGTACCAATGGGTTTGAAGAAATCCCAAGTCGATGTGAAGTGGCAGGCACGGAGGCCCCGTTCGAGGACGAGAGGCGCATTCACTGTCAGCAGAACAGCAATGGCTGCCGCCCCTTCAATATTCACAACTAGCAGCCATAACGAGAAATTGCTCATTTACTTGAAAGGAAGGACCAATGTATTCATATATATAAATAATACAAAATATGCCACCTCCCGTACACCGCGCAGGCCCTTCTTCATAAATCGCAATGTCTGCCATCACGGCAATCGCACATCTTTCTAAAAAAAATGTATATAGCAACTATTTATGTATATAAAAGTGAACCGTACAAATCTACATACGCTCTTTTTTTCTAACATCGGAATAGGGTTTGTTCAAAAAAAAATTTTTTTTTTGTCAAAAAAGAGAAAACAGTTCTGACAACAGAATTTATGCCAAAAATCACGAACTTTCAGTGTCGTAGTTGCTTTGCAGCCAATCGACAGCATGCAAAAGAGCCTGCGCCCCTCCGAAGCACGCATTCTTCACATCCACGCCCTCGATGTCAGTGTTCTCGCCAAAGAGCCGCATCAACTCCGTCTTCACACTCTTGCTCTTGTCCACTAACGTCTCCGTTCCGAGGGCGAGGAAGCCAACACTCGCTGGGTTAATCTAGGCGGCGAATCATATACCCATTTCAGAGTAGGAGGAAACACAAACGGAACGGCTGAAATGGACCATATGGCGCGATTTGTGAGAGAATCAAAATTAATCAAAAGGGCTGGGGCCCAAGAAAAATCATCATCTCCGATTTTGCTTAAAAGTTGTTTCTAGGTAAAGTTAGACCCGCAGAATCGAATGGGATTGGTCTTGGAGCAAAAAAAAATTCATTTTAAAAAGTTATGAAGAATTGAAAAACTGCGCATCTTTTTGAGGTGGTCGAGTATGCCGCATGTTTATGAACATCTCTCCGCGCCCAGTGAAGCAATATACGTGAAAATTTTAAAGTAGATAGAAAAGGTATTGCTTATATAAATTTTGAAAACAGAATTTGAAAATTTTCAAATATCGATTTTTTACGTGCTCTCAAACTCAATGAGGAATGTACATGTTATATTACAATTTACACCGACAGTTTTATATGTATCGTATAGAGCATAAAATTGGCTTTCGATTGATATATAGGATGTTTCATTTCGACGAACTCTGCGGCTTTTGTATGCGTTTAGATCATGCGCAACACTGAAAACTGGTGCAGAATCGCAGCGCGACGCGATATTGGTCGCATTCAAATATCGATTTTCTGTATATCTAATGATATTTTGTTTTTAATCTTTTTTTACATTTATGAAACGATTAAGCTCATTTTTGAGCAAAAAATACACTTTTCGACCAAATATTAACAAATTCACTCATCTCCACAAAAGGAGACCGAGTAGTTGTGAAAATGCGTTAAATTTGCTACAAAGTAGCATTCTTGAAACGGAAATTAAAGGTAGCTATTTCTCGCAAAAATCGAAAAGCGACTCAAACCAGCAATAAACTATGTAAATACACCAATTCACCAGATTTTAACCGCGTGAATTAGAGTGTAAATTGGAATATTCGAATTCGATATGCCTGGATCTCGCGCGCCGCGATTCTGCACCCGTTTTCACTGTTGCGCATGACCAAAACGCATACAAAAGCCGCATAGTTCGTCGAAATGAAACATCCTATATATCAATCGAAAGTCACTTTTATGCTCTATACGATACATACAAAACTGTCTGCGTAAATTGAAATATAACATCTACATTCCTCATTGAGTTTGAGAGCACGTAAAAAATCGATATTTGAAAATTTTCAAATTCTGTTTTCACAATTTATATAAGCAATATCCTTTCTATCTATGTTAAATTTTTCACGTATATTGCTTCACTGGGCGAGGAGAGATGTTCATAAACATGCGGTCTACTCGACCACCTCAAAAAGATGCGCAGTTTTTCAATTCTTCATAACTTTTTAAAATGAATTTTTTAAGCTCCAAGACCAATCCCATTCGATTCTACGGGTCTAACTTTACCTAGAATCAACTTTTAAGAAAAATGATGATTTTTCTAGGGCCCCGAGCATTTTGATTCTCTCGCAAATATGTACTACTACCTCATATTCGCGCATCAATTTTTCAGTGACGGTGAGGGAAATGGAGACGACGTCTTCTTGATCGGAACAAAAGGACATCTCATCCTGTCCAAGTCCCTTCCTGTACTTCCCAGGAGACACTTTGTCGTACTGCAAAGAGTGTGTTGAAAATTACCTATCGCTTCAGATAAGTCGAATGGGTCACCACCAAAAAAAACTTGTGAATCAGCCAGTCTCTTTTGCCGTAATCTATGCCGTAAATCGGGTGCATCCAAGGCGTGTTTTTATGTTTTCGTACCAGCCGTGTTTTCCGATACAACAATTCTTGGGGAAAAGTGAGTGAGACATATCAACGACAGCAGAGCATATTTATTTTTATCTTTCTCTTCACAGGCTGCAATTTAATTGTGGCGTTTGCGTTTGCGGCTAAAGGAAAAAAAACAAGGAACTACTTCAACAATGAAGAAACCTTCTCAAGTTCGGATTGG
This sequence comes from Allodiplogaster sudhausi, assembly GCA_945643635.1. Lineage (NCBI taxonomy): Eukaryota > Metazoa > Nematoda > Chromadorea > Rhabditida > Diplogasteridae > Allodiplogaster > Allodiplogaster sudhausi. The sequence goes on along the minus strand of CALZFC010000026.1, from coordinate 605,528 downwards.
CTGACGAATGTCTTTGGGAAGTAGACTGAGATGCCGGAGATGCCAAAGTTGTCTCCATGGGATGAACAATTCCCGTTGGGTTGAGTCATTCCTACAAGTCGAGACAGAGACACAATGCGGACAGAAAGACAATCTGCCAAAAAGACGGCGCCAGTTTTTATTTGTGATATAGCCGTTGACTGCGGCCAAATAAGCGCGTCGCAAATCATAGACGGAGATATGTAGGTGCATGAGAGGGAGATAGGAGTTTGATTACAAAATGAACAGTGGCATGGACATATGTATGTAGATAGATCTGCCATTTCTTGTCAAAAAAGATGAGAGAGAGATATGTTCATTATAAGAAAGAAAAAAGAACAAAGATCGAGAAATGATGACGAGAGCAAAGAGAAAAGGGAACTTTCCTTTATTCACTTCGATCTCGCTCTCACTTTCTCTCAGTCTATCTCTGGATCTGTCTGCTTCTCTAATTGCCTCTATCTTTCCCGTCACACCCTTTTTCTGCGTCTGAACTCAGTACAACGACGTGGAGCACCTCTCTTGTCTCGATGAGTAGATAGCAATTGTTCAAAGTAGACACACAGCTTCAAAAAGGAAGTGAGTTAAATGTTCAGCAGCTTTTGTCAACAGAAGACAAGACAAGCAACTTTAGACTCCAAAAGTGTCATTATAAAGAAATTTAATTGAATAGTTTGTGTAATTCTTTTACATGAACTGATAATAGTGATAACGTTTACGCTTGATTTATGAAAATTTAATCGCTGATTCTGTTATTCTCCTCTCATCTTTGCTTCAAATATTTTCAGAACGTCCATGTTCCGAAGGATGATGCATTTGCGAGAGCAAAGTGCAAAGGCTGAACGAAGTAGAGAGAGAGAGAGAGAGAGAGAGAGAGCCACTAGAGTTCGAGTAGCAGAGATTGATTTTGGCGATATAAAGATGTAGAGAAAGAAGAGAGAAACAAAAGTTGATAGAAAGAGTGGGGATGGGTGTAAGAAATGACAGCAGACGATTGTCATAATGGCTATTCCGTACCAACGCATTTCTCTTGGTCCTTCTGTTTGATGGCGAGTTTCTGTCCGAGAAGAAAGTATAAGCCAAAAAGAATAGGGCATCTGCTAATAGCACTGCCTCAAGGTAAAGTATAAGAAAAATAATTGGAATATTCCAATTCGAATAACCTAGAACAAATTAGAATATTGGGCAAAATATAAGTGGCTCTACCGGCCCTAATTTTATGACTTATAACAATACATTAAAAAAAGGAATTTTATTGGAAGGGGGTTCAGGTTATATCGAATCTCTCTTCTGGTTTATGTTTGGACGTCTGGAAACGAATTTGATGAGCTGATCTGTTCTGCCGATCAAGAAACACTAAAGACTTCCTAATTTTTCTCAACCCCAATAGATCATTCGAATGCTCTTTTCATGCTCTATACAACTGTTTAGGTTTGGTTCTGGTAAAATGAGGAATACATTGTCCGAGCTCCCTCAAAAGTTAATGTCTACATAGAGCAATATCATGCCTTTTAATGTGCAAATTGTCTATATCACAGCAACCTGCAGCGCAATGTTCACAGACATGCATCCAACTTGCCGTCCAGCGCGCTAGTTTATTCTGTACTAACGCATTTCTCTGGGTACTTCTGTTTGATGTCGAGTTCTGTCCGAAAAGAAATGAGATGCAATTTTTCATCTGTTTCTCTAATAACAAGTTTGCTCTTGCTGACAATGAGAGTTGTTCCCATTTCGTTGACTGCTAATGCGATTAGTGAAGAACGTGAAAAAAGTTTCAATAAGGTGCACATGTACTGATGGCCATATACATACATACTACATACTGCCATTTCCGAATGGACATGGATGGTTCCTGCATTGTGCCTTTCACGTGGCATGATCATGGCGAGCCATGGGCATGGTAGAGAGAGGCAGGGCGACCCCTGGCATATAACGGCGGCCCGCCATGATCAGGCCACGTGAATGGCACAAGGCAGCCACCATGTCCACACCGAATGGCACCTCGGGAAAAAAGGCCTCTAAGCGAGGCGAGTAGGCATGGCTTCTCGCCCGTTCGACAGAACACTAGTAACTGCCTGTCCTCTTCGCAAACCCACAAACGATGGCATCCCATCTCGAAGTCGACAGAGGCATACAATTTATATCTGCCGGCTCATGCTAAATGTGAAACCCTCGTTCTTTAACATGGTCCTGTGCCGGAACGGACGAAACTCGCTGCGATCAAGAAGGCAGCAAAAAAGACGAGTTCTGGACGGCGTTGCAAGACGTGCTGATAAAGCTGACAAATGGAATGGAAGTCAGCGCAATTGTTGATACCGGGCCTGAAATTAGCAGCGGTTCCAGCGAAGCCGATGAGTGACATCAAGAAGCTGGCGACGCTTGAGAATGTGAAAGTGAAGGAGAAAATTATTGAGGCTACCGGATCCAGATAGGACTTGGTGGAGATAGGAATTGTGAGAATCTACTTTTTTTTTCTTACACCCTTTTTTTCTTTTTTTTTCTTTTTCTCTCGTATGCCGGTATTATAATATTGTTTTATTGTGAATTATTGTGTAATGTAAGCATTTCTTCTTACATGTCTTTTGCTTAACTTTAATGATCAATCTGTTATGCTTCGCTCATAGTGATCGGTCCCTCTTCCTCTTTCTTCTGCCTATTTTATTGTTGCCATCAGGCCAGTTGTTTGATAAAAGCGTGTTGTTATGCGAATTCCCACGTCTCATCCACAGCCACATCGTTGTTTATTCGAGGTACTTCCTAAACAACCTAGATATAACAATCATTCTGGTTTTTAATATCATCAATGGGAAAAATGTAAAAAAAAAAATTTTGTTACTGAACGCTCGTGTCCGAGAACCTCTGACAGGCTTTCTTAAATCAAAAAAGTCTATCCACAAATGCTTACGAGAATAGCTTGCACCATTGCGCTAGCGGAAGGAAAGCAAAGCAAAGTAGGGTACACGATTAGTTAATTCATAACCATGCAATGTTTATGCAATGTAAAAATAAGTTAGAAAAAAGAATAGGTTAAAAATACTCTTTATAAACCATGAGAGGACTTGTATATTATAATACAAGCTTCCTATTATTTCCGTAGAAGTCAGCACTTGCATAATACTCACGCAGTATTATAAATCTCAATGCAACGTCACATTTATATAGTTATGATGTATTAATAAATAAATAAATAAATAGAACAACAAGGTACACGATTCAGTGCAGAGTATATGTTTCAATTATAGTAATTATATTCAGTGCAAAGTATATGTTTCAATTATAATACTTTAATTTTTTTCTCGAATTAGGCCATTTTGCATTAGGCTTCAGACAGCTTCTCCTTCTTCGAGATATCCTCCTGACTGGCGGATGTTGATGTCCACGGCGCTGCTTCGTCGGAGACGAAGAAGAAGAAGGGTGCCGTCGTCGCGATGAGCAGGCCGGCCGTGCCGTAGAACAAGAGCGACCACTTAATGAAGGAGAATAAATTTTCGATAAATTATTTCTACTTGCATTTTATTAATTATATATTGGTCGATTAATTAATTAGACTTATCGATTGATTTGCATTATAATGATCAATTAATTAAATGATCGAATAATAAATTCGATATCGATTGATTAGCCATTTTATTGATCATATATTGATCGAATAATTAAATAATCACCTCCTCTCGCGTGCTATCCACACTGATTAGCATGGACACGACGATGGGCATCAGCAGAGTGACTGTGCACAGAATCATGTTCGCCACCGACATCACGAACGGCATGTACTGGCGGGCGACCTGGGAGAGGACGGTAACAACACTTTCACCACGCCATTCTGATGACACTCTCTTGTGTGATGGAAAAGAGAACGCCTTCCTTACCAACTGAGCGCATCGCGTCGTGCCAATGATATTCAAGCCAGACAACACGATCGTCGTAGTGTAGAGCACCTGGGCGATGGTGGCAGAGTCCCTCTGAGAGAGAGAGAGAAAGAAAGAGAGAGAGAGAGAGTGAGGGAGATAGAAAGAGAGAGATAGAAAACGACATAGGACGAGAGAGAGAGAACGAGAGAGAGAGAGAGGCAGGTGGAGCAAGGGATAGATGGAAAAGAAGAGTTTAGCTTCCATTTTTCCATTATGGTCGAATGAAATTACTTTTTCCTATAAATAATTGAAAATAAAGAATCAATAAAAGTCCAATTTCTTCGAACTAACGAAAGCCATAATGCAGTACGTAATCGCCATGACGCCTTGTGAAGCGAAGGCAAAGAATAGGATGCGGTACTGAAATTCAGGAGCTTTCGTTTATCTCTCTTTCTCTAATCATCACTTCCAAGCTCTCTATCATTCTCTCTCTCACTCTCTCTCTCTATCATTCTCTCTCTCACTCTCTCTCTCTATCTCTCTCTCTTTCTCTCGGTGTCTGATTCTTTCCTATAAAATTTGTACGTTCAATATTCATTTTTCGTTCTCTAACCTTTTCGCTCAAGAAGCTCGCTTTATTTGCGAGTGGACAGACAACGAGCTTGAAGATGGCCGAGATGATGAAAGGCGTCGCTGCAGCCATCCCTGTTGATGTCACCGCCAATCCGAGCACCTAAAACGAGAGAGATGGGAAAAAGGGGAGAAGAGGAGAGAGAGAGAGAGGGAGAAATAGTGATATATGGAGAGGAAGCGATGGTGAGTGAGATGGACAAAGAGAGATGGGGAGATGGAAAAAGTGAAATGTGGAGAGAGGGAGAGATGGAGAGAAGAGAGATGTAGAGATATAGATAGGAAGAAATGGGGGGGGGGGTGAGATTATAATAGAAAAAGTGATTGAAAGAAACATAATGAACGTACATACATATGTATATGACGCGATTTACGAGAGAATCAAAAAGGCCGCGGACATAGCAAAAATCGACCGGCTTGGATTTTATTCAAAAGTTCCTAATAGGTACTTTCTGATACGAGGAATCGATTGGGAATGGTCTGGGAGTCGGAAAATGTCTTATTCGTCTGCTATGAAGGCTTGAATTATTTGGCTCGCTGCGCTGGGAGGCGAGTTGGATGCACGTCTGAGGCCATTGCGGCGCACTTAGTTGAGATATAGAAATGAAAATTAGCACTATAAAAGCCAAGATATTACTATAAACAATGGAATAAGAAAATCGTGAAAATTTTCAACTTTCAATCCCTTATTGTCTTTAAAGTTTGAACTAGAGCAGACAACGTGTTTCTCATTTTACCAGAACCAAACCTATAAAGTTGTATAGAGCGTGAAAAGAGCTTTCGAATGCACTATTGAGTTTTTAAAACTTAGGATGCTCTGAAGTTTCCTAATCGATTATTCAGGCGCAGCAGCACCAATTAGCGGGTACGCGCAATAGAAGAACTACTTCAGAATCATTTTCGTATGCCGAAACATACACCACAAGAAAGAGCGTAAAATTTGCTATATGGTGAACCACTTTGAATAAAATTACGAATCTACGATGTACGATAGATCAAAAGTATACGGCATCTACTTCTAATAATTCTTCAAGGATACGCGCTTAAAAAATAATAGGAATATTCTAATTCGAATAAACTAAGAAAAAGGATTATTGGGCGCAATGTAAATAGCAATACCGGCCATTCTTTTAAAGCTTATAACAAAATATCGTAAACTTGAAAGTTCATTGAACGGGATTCAGCTTGTAGCAAATTTCACGCTCTTTCTTGTGGTGTATGTTTCGGCATACGAAAATGATTCTCAAGTAGTTCTTCTATTGCGCGTACCCGCTGATTTGTGCTGCCGCGCCGGAATAATCGATTAGGAAACTTCAGCGCATTCTAAGTTTCAAAAACCCAATAGTGCATTCGAAAGCTCTTTTCACGCTCTATACAACTGTATAGGGTTTGTTCTGGTAAAATGAGAAACACGTTGTCTGCGCTCCTTCAAACTTTAAAGACAATAAGGGATTGAAAGTTGAAAGTTTTCACGATTTTCTTTTTCCATTGTTTAGAGTAATGTCTTGGCTTTTATAGTGCTTATTTTCATATCTATATCTCAACAAAGTGCGTCGAAATGGCCTCAGACGTGCATCCAACTCGCCTCCCAGCGCAGCGAGCCATACAATTCAAGTCTTCATAGCAGACGAATAAGACATTTTCGGACTCCCAGACCATTCCCAATCCATTCCTCGTATCAGAAAGTACTTATAAGGAACTTTTGAATAAAATCCAAGCCGGTCGATTTTTGCTATGTCCGCAGTCGCTTTGATTCATTTTGATTCTCTCGCAAATCGCGTCATATGTACATAAAAACAGTCCCATCCAGGACTTTGCTAAGAAGACCCAGGCGCAGCTGCTTATATAAACTGATAGACATTTTAGTTGCTCGGTTTCATCATCAAAAATCATCAATAATTTATTAGAAAAATAAATGTATTTTATAAATAGCCGATTTTGCTTACCTGATTCAGGTAGATCGGTCCGAATTGAGCCAAGAGCCAGAAGCCGGCATTGCCACCCACGCTTGCGAGCCACACGGTCAGGATAGTCGGAGAGGTCATTACGGAGAGATAGGGGACGGCGCTAGAGGAGAGCGAGAGATAGAGAGGGAGATAGAGAGATAAGAAATAGGGAGAGAGAGAAAGATGGAGAGAAAGACGAAGAGAGAGAGAGAGTGATAGAAAGAGGGATTGAGGAAGAGGGAAAAGTGAGGACAGAGAGATAAAGAGTGATTAAGAGAAAAGGAGGGAGGTACAGAGAAAGAGGAAGCGAGAGAGAGAGAGAAGGAGAAAAGTGGAAGGGACAGAGAAAGAGGAAAAGAGAAAGGGAGAGAAAGAGGGAGACAGAGAAAGAGGGAGACAGAGAAAGAGGGAGAGGAAGAGAGAGAGAGGGAGAGGAAGAGAAAGAGGTTGAGAGGTGATATCGTCAGGAGAGGTGGAAGAGCATGGAAGAGAGGTATAGGGAAAGGAAAGGATGAGGGAAGGGATGGAAAGGGAGAATAAGAATAATTATTTGAAATTTAGAAACAGCATATAATAACTTGAAAGTATTCAGAAAAAGAGAATAAAAATGAGGGACCCTTTGATCATGGATTCGCCCTCCTTCTTGCCGGATGCAATAAGTTGATTCTCCTTACTCGAAACGCAACTGCAAACACGAGAATAATGTCAGATCCAATATTGATTAGTTTGTTACCTGATTAATTAATTAATATAAGCACTTACGGATGATTTTTCGGATCATTCGTGTAGAAAAGGCGAAAGGCGACAGCGAGTGCAGCGGTGATGGCACCCTGTGTGAACTCTCGAGTGAATAGAGAAATTGTGTCATTATGGAAGCCAGTATTTAGCCAGAAATTTGCATTTGTTTTTTAATTCATCACGTGTGGTCACATCATATATTTAATGGTGTAATAAATTATTATTATAAATTATTAATACGGTAGAAAAAAAATGTGAGTATTTCCTTTTCGTGTCAAGATTAAAATTGAGCCAAAATAGAGGAGGTGGCAAAATAGAAACTTGAAAATAGAAGACGCTGCGCCATCCGAGTGCCGGGGATTCGCAAAAGAAGCCAGAGACGGGCATCGTGATGATGGAAGAGAACTGTGGATAAAATGGCGTTGGAGAGTTCAAAATTCGTTAAATGGGGAGTTATAAATTGGTCAATAAAAATAACGTTAAAAAACGAAAAAAAAGTTTTTTTTTTAATATGTAGCTAAAATGCCCCTGATACCTGGTAGAACATCGACAAGACGGCCATATAAACGGCAGCCTCGCTAAGCGGCGCCCATGCTGAAGCCAAGGCGCCAATCGAAGGCAGCACGTGCGATTGGCCCATGCCCTTATTAGGACAAAAGAAAGTAAGCAAAAAAAATTACCATTTGAATTTCGCGCCAAATATCTAGGGTATTATACATCTTAATGTTGTCACATCTAAATATTTATGATGTACGAATAAATAAATAAATAAATAAGATGAAGAAGCACACACCTGGCAGAAGCGTGTGAGGAGGAGCAACCAATAGATGTCAAGCCGGACGGTGAGTGGAAACAAGAGCGTAGAAGCGGCGGAGATGAGAGTGTAGATCAGCAATAGGTTTCTACAAAAAATATTTCTTTGAATAAATTTTATTGCAACGAATGTGGGATTTATTTTTAATTTTCGTTTTAAAATATCTTTAAAAAAATGCAAATAAAGAAAAGTCGCTTGCCTCGTGCCGAGCCTCTGAATGACGGCAGTTGCTGGCAAAGTGCCAATAAAGTTTCCCATCGCGACCGCGGAGAATAGGAGATTTCGTCGGACCGGATGCTCAAGCCAGTGCAGTTCTTCTGCGAATTAGACTTAGACTAGAATCATTTTTTTTTGTTATTTTTTTTTCATCTCTGTATATACATATTAATTCCTTCATTCAACAGAACAATACGATTGCATGCAGCATATTATTAAGAAAAAGGCCTTCAAAACTATGCCAGAAACCATTGAGAATCGTTTCGTTTCCACCGAGTCGCCGATATTCTTGAACCACATCTTCCATGCAGATGACCTCAATTTCTTTTCCTTTACATTTACGTATTATAAATATAGCATCCATTTAAGGAAGCTGATGAGAAGTTTCTCTATAGTTGCAGACCATGAAATCCAGTGGGCACATTTGCGCACTTTTTTGTTGGTTTTGGTAGGCAGAGGAGAATAGGGGAAGCTTACGGTGAAGTTGAGAATGAGCGGATTTGCCATGGAGAAAGAGAGCGTGGCGAGGGAGAGGGCGAGGACGACGAAGCGGGTCCCGTGCAAGAAATGACAGCCGCAGCCAGCAACTGCGTACTTCTGCTGTTGCAGATCCTTCAGCATCATTCTGTCTGCCTTCTCGGGGAGCACTCATAGAGAACAAAGAATAGCAAGACACGGATAATAAGGCCTTTGTTTTCTTGCGTACTTTTTCACATTTATTTTAGCGTTAATGCTGAAAATTGAGGGCAATTTGAAATCTAACATGAATTTTTGGCAGTTTCTTTCACCTACAACATTTCGATTGCTTATCTAACGAAAAGAGTAATAGAGAGAGATTAAGTAATTTACTACTGAATGAAACATTAATTATAAAAATTGTAAAATATTTTACAATAATAAAGACAATGAGGACAGGGAGTCGGATACATTCATTGGCTGGCGACTGTGAACTCATTTTATGCAGTTGGAAACTGTCCGAACGGTTGGAAAAGTTTAACACATGTACCTTGGACAGAGCTTAGCATTGGGAATGAACGAGGAAAGTGCAGTTCTGCCATCACTAATACAGTATTAGTGATGGGAGAACGGCACTTTCCTCGGAATACTAATGAAGTTGTGGAAATGGAAACGTCATGCTGGACGTTCCCCGAGAACGATGACGTATTCATATTCGACCGAAGTCTGTCCATTACTTCGAAGCGAACTGCAATCATCAATGCCGGTACCTTCTTGTCTTCACCCACCGGGCCCAGTCCCTGATTGTGGAATAAAAAATTTTAACTTATAAACTGTCTTTGCTAAGAAGTTAATTTTTTAAAGTTTCTTATATAATATTTGTATGGCGAGAATACTTGTAATCGATACTCTACTATATTGGCTCTCTTTATTTTTTGTTGTTGCTGCAACAACAGACACATATCTCGACTGCTTGAGCTACATATCTCTGATTCTTTCCTTCTATTCTCATCTTTGCTTCACGCAGTAGAGTCACGAGAGTCAGAGCAGGAGAAATTGATTTTGATGATATAAAGATGCAGAAAAAGAAGAGAGAAAGAAAAGTTGATAGAAGGACTGGGATAGGAGAAAAAAAATGACAGCAGGCAATTGGTGCAATTTCTTTAATTTATTGCGTACTAACGCATTTCTCTTGGTCCTTCAGTTTGATGGTGAGTTCAGTCCGAGATTAAATGCGAGGCTATTTTTTAATCCCTTTCTCTTATATCAACTTTGCTCTTACTGATAGTTTTTCCCATTTTGTTCGCTTCTAATGCGATTAGACTAGGGAAGAGCCTGAAAAAGTTTCAACTGAATAAGGTTGACATGTACTGAAGGCAGACAAACTATGGGAAAAGGGCCTCTTCTCGCCCGACTGCCTGCCCACTTCGCAATCCCACAAACGATGACATCCCATCTTGAAGTCAACAGAGACATATACTTAATATCTGCCAGCTCCATGCTCAATGGTAAACCCTCGACTTTGACTTTGTCCTGTGCCTTAACTGATGATCAAGAATGCAGTATTTCTTCGTAGCTGATGCCACCACCTCCAACAGCGCAGCCGAAGTTCACCTCCTCTGCCGTGAACGAATTCTCTCGAATTCGTTCACGGCAGAGGAGGTGAAGAAATCCTTAAAAAAAGGAAAATGACCACGGAGGCAACATCATTTAAATCGTTGCCTTCAACCGCTACAACTAAAACCAGCTCGCGTTCTCTTCTCGCGCAGGTTAATCGCTCGTCAATGGAGAAATTTGAATTACCCAAGTTTGGGGTACCCAAAAGGCCAAAACCGATGTACATAATTCTAGAAAAAAAAACTTGACGCAATTGGATTGAGTGTTGAGCTCAACTCTAATAGTAGTTCCATACAAAAAATTCTAGCTCTGCTTCGTTTCTTCCTTGATTCCTCCTAGATACTGAATATATCGAAAATAATCTCTGCTCTGTTATCTGCCTCTCTTGCTCTTGATAATCCCTTCTTTCTCCGTGCCGCTTATGAAATTATGCGTTCCCTTTGGATCCAGCAAGCTGACAGAGGAGAACACGACGGTGAACACCTTTTCTATATTGTTATTAAAAAGTTCCCCCTCTGGCTGTGCGATCTAAAATAGCAATTACGGATAGGATTCTTAATGCAAGCAATATGCCCCCAGACCAAGTCTTTATGGAATTAGACTCTTATATAATGTAACAAGTGCTCACGCAAGAAACTAACAAGTTAATGCCACCTCCAACTAACACCTTACAAGATTCTCTGACTGTTGTTCAACCTCTTTTTTTTTGCTCTACAACCTCGCTGCAAATACAAAACAAGCAGTCGAATGCAATCTCCGCTACGTTGTTCTGCAATCGTTTTCCACCAGTCTGCTCCTTTTACCAGCGATGCAATCATGTTGGCACCTTGTACAAAAAGTAATCTAAGTATTCTGAACGACATGATCGCATCACTGAACTCCATCTCTGCTGGAACTGTTTGTCGAAAAATGACCCCGTGCAACAATGCACTTCTTCTGCATGTGCTTTCTGCGTATGAAACCACCATATTGTTTTCTGTGCTATGCGTCATCAAATTTTTAAAGAAAATCTTCAAAATTCAGAAAATCCATCTTACAGGGGTAATGATAATGACAGAGGCAGATATGAAGTTTCAGCTATGTTCAAATCTCTTTAGAAAGAAACTGCAGCGAAGACCATATATGGAAAGTTTGTTGTAATGCTACAACCGGTAGCACAATTGGTTAGTGGGAGCTGGCCAAACGGTAACCAACAGAGCTGTGTCGGTTTGAAACGAAGGGGCTATTTCGTATGTGAATAGCAGAGTCGTTCACTTCAGTCAGTAGCGCAGCCCAACAAAAACTCAGTGATATCACCTCCAATGTTTAGGTATCGTTGATTACTTTCAGCTGGAGGGGGGAGGGGGTGATTCTATGTAAATGCTGCACCAGTCTTTTGAAAACAGTTTCAGCAAAAAGAGAGATGGAGAAGAGTTCATGGCCATTAATCACGCTCACTCAAAAAGAAGATACAAAGGGCGTGGGGAGATTGTCGCAATGAGCGTCCATCTCCATCGAGTGCCTCATCATGGTTATGGTTTTCACTTGATAGGCATAACTATACAGCCTCTCTTCTCTTTCAACTGGAATTCGAATGTTGCGATCGCCAGAGCGAATAAGGCGACCACGAGAATGAAGGAAGCGAAAGACATTCTTTTCTTCAAGAAGAACTTCTCGATATCATTGCTGAGAAGTGACGAGCTCATATAGTACTAGCTAGTATCATTTATCAGTTAGAAAAGTTTAGCGAATAGTTTCCTTCGCATTCCATGGGAGTTGGCGTGTTGGTCTTTATCGTATTCAGCGTGACTGCATGCACGTTTTCTGTCCAGGGCCAGTATATCTTACACGCATATACTTTTGTCGCCATGTCCAATTTATGGTTTGCAATTTCCATCCCGATAATCTCGGCCGTCCATACGTTCGGTGCTAAATTAGGCAGACGACTCGCTTCACGGTGAACGGTTCCTCCTTGCAATTCTGATATTAAGGATTAAAATTAAAGAAATTTCCTATCTTCAACAGGAACTCAATTAATGGTGAATATTTCAGGGTATTCTTATTTTTAAATATTGATGAATTTGTCATAAGTACTCACGCTATTCATAAGAGTGAGAGCTGCGCGAAGGATCAAAAAACGTTTTTTTATATGTAGAATGAGTTGTGGAACATCATCACAGTTCATGTGAAGAGATAAGCATATGAAGAATATACTGAAGAAAACACTAACATGCGAGATAGCGGATATTTGAGAATACATCTATATTTTTCTCTGTACAATCAAAATGCTCATCCAATAGATAGTAACTGTTTCAAATTTGAGCAATCACTCTACTTTATATCTATCAGATGAAATCTTTGACACTGCATGTAAGATGAGTTTGCCAGTAAAGTATGAGAGAGCAGCGAGAATTGCGGTAGAGATGAGAACAGCAGAGGTCAGAATAAGAATGATGTCGATGTTGTAATATTCAAGGAAGGAGAGTTGATTTCCGTAGTGATCGAGGGTGGTGAGAGGACCGTGCCGGGCCATGAACTCGAAGTGGGAGACGAGTCTCTCGCGCGCCGACTGCGGCTGCTCCGCCACCATTCTCGCCACCGCCCCCGCCCGGTCACGGATGCTTCAACGATTCTTTTATCTTATCCAATTATTAATTAGTTAAAATTTCAATGTCTGTATAATGCTCAAATTATGTTGCAAAGTAAGGGCTCAAAATGAAAGCGTTCCAAACCTTCTGTCATGAAGAACTTTGGAGATGCTCTTTATGAGATGAGAGGGCTCCGCGAGTTGGTCCCTATGCAGGAGGAGACCGGTGCCAAGTCGCTTGACCATCTCTCCATTCCTTGGCTGATCTGCCATGACTGGAACCACCACGAGGGGCACCCCGAGAAGAGTCGTCTCCGTCACTGAACCCGCGCCTCCGTGGGTCACGAAGGCGGAGAGGCGGCGGTCTTCTGAATTCTTTAGTTAGTTTTTAATTTTTACTTTAGTTAGTTTTTACTTTTAACACTCCCTAATCACTCTGAGCGGAAATACAAGATAATGTAAGATATCTTCATGTTCCCTTTTCTAGGCAATTTCTCCTCTTTCAACAGAACTCGAATGTCGAGATTTTATCATGTGATAAAGTGCAACTACTAGATACCACAATCACAAAGTCTCTATTTTCTCCCCCTCTCTCTCGCTTTATCCCACGCTCCCATTCATTCTTCAACTGTTGCGAGAGTGAGCTTATTGTTAGGGGGTAGAAAGTGCTGAGATGGGCTGGTTTCACCGCATTCCATCTTTGCCTATGAGATGTATGTAGGTGGTAAAACGTGAATTGGAAGAAGAAACGCTTCCGTCATGCAATATTGTTAGCCAAGTTATCTAAAGCTGTTTTAACTGCGAAGAGCATGGTGTGACCACTGTCCAATGTCAGGGCTCATATCTTTTTCTCTCGTTGAGCTGTTTAGCGGATTGCTATGTATATCGAGGTTTGCAATGAATAGAGTAATGGACACGTGGACACATCAAGATGGCATACTGTAGCACAGGGTCAGCAATGCTGGATCTATTTCGAAATGCTCAGAAGCGTCCACTCCGTCGGGCAAGTATGAGATGTGAGCGGAAAAAAGATATTAATACCATCATTGAAGGCGAGCGGAGAAAGTGTCGTTGGAAGAGCGCGTCGAATTTGGAAAGTGACCCGTGCATGAGCCATTCTCCGTGGATACTTCCTTGCAAGTTTCGCATTCTCTCCATGAGGGTCATCTTATCCGAGAATGGAGAGAATACGCCTCAAATTGGTGCTTTAATATTTTATAACATATCTTGCTGATACTTTTGCAGTCAACTTTCTACTTCCAACTAAACTAGTAATTTGTTATATTGTTCCAGAAAAGTATGTTCAATCTCTTCGACTAACCTTTCAAAACGAGCCCTCACCTGGAACGTAGCTGGAAGGTGTTGGAGCTCCGAGCCACTCGTGGCCCAGTCCAAGAAACATTGGCAAGCTTAGGGTTACCGCGTAGCGCTCGATTCCGAGTTTATATAATATACCTAAGATATCTAGTTAGATAAGTCACTTTTTAAAATTTATTTGTTTAAAATGTATTGTATGTAAAATTAACAAAATAATTAGTAAAGTCACTTTTTATAAATAGGAGGAATATACAAAATACTGACCTAGACCGCACATGTCAAACGTCTCAGTGAAGGCTGCATCGAAATTTTCGACTAGAAGTTCTTTGAACAATCCCGTCGAATGCAGAGTTACTCAAAATGGAAAATTAATGGTTTAGAATTTGTGAGAGGCTTGCATGTATGTATTGACTACTTTCACTTTAAGGAAGTTTTTCAAACCATTGCATTGGCGGACGTAGAACTCTCGCATCAGTTCCATAGTCTATAAAATAACATAACATCAAAGGGCAAAACTTTCATAGCAAAAAAATGCCATTAAATTTTCTAGAATTTTTATGCTGACCGGAAATTAACCTGTGCAAATGCGAGAGGACTCTTGTTCTCTTGAGTCCAGAGATCTCCACCCATGTGATGGTATCGAAAATGTTCATAGTCAGCAATTAAGGACGAGCTCGGAGGCACGTAAACGATGCGTGCCTTCTTGCTGAAAGGAAATTTATATTTTATTTTAACTATTTATTTATTTATTTATAATTTAGCGTAACTCGGTTTTCAGTTCAAGGACTTGATAGATAGACGCTAGATTTCAGGCTCTGTGAATTGCCTCGTAATATTAACTGTTCATGGTGAGTGATACATAACATTGCTAACCTTATTACTTTTGTAAATTTGGAGTGGTAGACTGCCGTCAAAAGCACCTTTAACATGAATAATTGTTTACAGTAACAACTCGGATATGTTAAGTGTTAATGAGATGAATGCTGAAGACAACTCACGACTTCATGGCCGGCATCCACGAGACTGTCTGCAACCCGGTTCAGGAAGTTGGCGTGGCTGTGACTGAAGATGGGGTTGTAGCCGAGGAATTTCAAGGAATCCGCTACGGCGGAAAGGAGGAGAAGAACAACAAGCAGAGGAATGACCGTAACCATGAGGGGGAGCACTCGGCGGAGAAGGAGGCTCACCTCGCGCCTTTTTGTATCTTCTTTTTGAGTGAGCGTGATTAATGGCCTTGGACTCTTCCGCTTCTCTCAATCTCTCTTTTTTTGGCGAAATTGTTTTCACAAGGATGGTCGAAGAAGCATCACCTTTACTTCTGTAGCTTTTACTTAACCTCGCCCCAAAATGAAAGTTATCAACGATAACTAATCATTGGATGATATCACTGAGTTTTGCAACTTAGCAAAGTGCACGAGTCTGCTCCTCACTTTCGTAATAGCTCCATTGTGTCAAACTCACACAGGTCTGTTAGCTACCATTTGGCTAGCTCCCACTAACCAATTGTACTATCTGTTGTAGCATCACAACGAACTTTCCTTATGTCGTCTTCGGTCCCAATCTTTCTAACGATACTTTAAAATAGCTGAAACTTCTTGTCTTCCTCTGCCATTATCATTTCCCCTGTAAGATGGATTCTTGTACTTAATTCATGTTTTCTAATTCAATGTTCTATTGTATTTTATTGTTCGATGTGGCTTGCAGTAGTGTTTGTGGGGGGAGGGGTCCGACAGTCTGCACCCTGCCTGCAGCCGCTCATTCTCTCTCTCTCTCTCTCTCTCTCTCTCTCTCTCTCCCTCTTTCTCTCTCTCTCTCCTGAGAGAGAGAGAGTCACTCTACTTTGCTAAAAAAAAATGTTGCGAAGATATCGTCTGCGTTTTTTCTCCTTCTCAACAAACTGGCCAGACTGACCAAAAGATATTTGCTGTTTGAAGAAAGAGATCTAAAAGCACTTCTGGTAAACAGCTCAAGCTGCTCTTTCCAATGCGTAAAAAAATTGTTTCCTAAATCTCTCAGTTTCTTGGCTGGTATGCCGTGACTGTAACCACCACGAGGGACACCCTGAAGACAGAATCTGCCAATGACTGAGAAAGTCACGACGGCAGATGTCATATGGAAAGAAAATGCCAATGTACCTTGAATTGTTCTTGTTTCAAAGATCATGCATTGACAAGTACTGAATTCAGTTCTCTGTAATTGTATATCGCTTTCAACATCGAATGTTGCGACCCTCTCATGTGACAAACTGAAGATTAACAATCAACTTATTCAAGGCCGTCTTTCTCTCCCTGTCTCTCACTCTATCACTGTGTCTCTTCACATCTCTCATTACCTCTCTCTTCCCGGTCACACCACTATTCGCTTAAGCATGCACTCGCTTCTCAAGTTGTTTATCAGGCGGTAGAAGTATCGGGGGGTAGAAGCTTCACTTAGGATACTGTAAGCCTGCCAATGTGAAATAAGCCGTTTATCAGCATAGAATAGAGGTTTCTTGTATATCCACTGATCTCAAACGATAACGCTGCCCCGATACAGTCATTTATAGAAGAATGACATCTACCACATGTGAAGGGTGGATTTCCAGAGGCTTGTTGCATGCGTGGGAAAAATTGCAAGACTTGGCGCAAGGACATGTAGGCTCCGGTGTTCGAACCCGGAACCGACCACTTATGAGTCGGCTGTTCAAGCACTGAGCTACACATGTGGAAAGGTGGTTCCTAAATGAATTAGAACAGAAATGGCATGCATCCAGAAAGTACATACATTTAAAATAAAAAAAAATTAATTGAAAAAAAAGCTTTTTGTGCTTTTGGTCAGACAGTCAGCACCCTGGCTGTCTATTACTCTAGAGAGAGTCACCGTACATACTTTGCTCAAAAAATGTTGCGAAGATATCGTCTGTGTTTTTCTGCTTCTCTACAAACTGGCCAGACTGAACTAAAGATATTTCCTGTTTGAAGAAAGAAATCTAAAGCACTTCTCGTAAACAACTCAAGCTGCTCTTTCCAACGCGTGTCGAGAGCGTTTTCCAAATCTCTCTATGGCTGACCAACAATCACTGAACAGAAGCTGCCAATGAACTAGAAAGTCACGACGGCCGATGTAATATAGAAATATTTGCCTACCTTGAATTGCTTTGGTTTTAATGATCTTTTTTCTTTTGTCAAAGTCTTAATTCAGTACTCTTCAATTGTTCACCGTTTTCAACATTGAATATTGCGACTCTCTCATGTTATAAAGTGTAGATTAACAATCAACTTCTTGTGACTTACACTTCCCTTTATTCAAGGCCGCCTGGCTCTCTCGGTCTTTCACTCTATCACTGTGTCTCTCCACATCTCTCATTACCTCTCGCTTCCCTGCCACAGCCCTATTCTCTTACTCCTGCGCTCGCTCCTCTAGTTGTTTGTCAGGCGGTAGTAGTATCGGCCTCCTCAAAATAGAGTGGAAGCTTCATATGGTATACTGTAAGGCTGACAATGTGAGAAAAGCCGTTTATCAGCATATGAATAGGGGAGTCCTGTATTTTCTCTATTCTCTGGCGTCTCGTATATCTTCTCCTCTCTAGGCTGCTTGGATACTGTGTTGTATGTATAGAAGAAAGCCATCTCCCAAATGTGAATGGTCGATTTCTAGAGTGCTTTCTGTTTGCTAGCATGGGAAGAGCAGCTAGAATTGCTAAACTTTGCAAGGATATGTAGACCCCTGTGTTCAAACCCGGAACCACCTATGTATGAGTCGGCTGTTCAACCACTGAGCTGCTCGACACAATGTGAAATGAGGAAAGGCGATACCTAAAATGAATTGGCATGCGTCCAGAAGGCACACCTTTTTTATCCACTTGTCTCATGCTCATTGAAGGCTAAATACGTTTAAAAGGAAAAAAAAATTTAATAGGAAAAAATCTTTCTGTGCTTAACGTCAGACTGTCTGCACCCTGGTTGCAGCCGCTATCTCACTCTACTTTGCTAAAAAAAATGTTGCGACGATATCCGCGTTTTTTTCTCCTCTCATACTCGACAAACTGGCCAGACTGAACGAAAGATATTTCCTGTTTGAAGAAAGAGATCTAAAGCACTTCTCGTAAACAACTCAAGCTGCTCGTCCAATGCATTAGGGAATCGTCTTCCAAATCTCTCAATGGCTGATCTGCCACGACTGAAACAACACCTTGAAGACAGAAGCTGCCAATGAACTAGAAAGTCATGACGGCCGATGTCATATGGAGAGAAATTGCCTTCCTTGAATTATTTTGATGTACCCGTCATACCATTATTCTCCTGTCACACGGTCGCTCGTCAATTTGTTTATCAGGATGCTTTGCGGAAGTAGCAGCGGAGGAGGGTTCCTTATAGTATACCGTAGGCCCGACAATGTGGGATAAAAAATATGAATAAGAGTGACCTGTATATCCGCTCATTTCTAAAGCCGCCTGGATTAGGCAAATTAAACTGGCATTAAGCATATTAAGATCTCTGCGCACAAAGTCCAACAGTCTGCACACCGGCTGCAGCCATTCTCTCGAAAGTGCAATTGCATTTTGATATCAAACAATGTTGCGAAGATATCGTCAGTGTGTTTTTTCTCTCCTTCTCCACAAACTGGCCAGACTGAACTAAAGACATTTCCTATTTGCAGAAAGAGATCTGAAGCTACTCCCGCTACGAGCTCAATCAAGCTGCTCGTTCCAACATATGAGCCCACAGCTAACATACTAGGCTCTGCTAGATCTCTCAGTTCCATGACTGGAACAATCTCTTGGGCACCCTGAAGCGGCTCGTCACAACGGCCAACGTCATCTGGAAAGAAATTGCCCACCTTAAATTGTTCCCATTTTCGACTTCAATGTTGTGATAAGGTGTCAACTAACAAACAACTTTTTGTCGCTTGCACTTTCAAGGGCGTCTCGCTTTCCCAATCTCTCACTCTATCTCAATGTGTCTACGCTTCTCTCTTTCTCTCTCCCTCGTTACGCCTTGCATTTCTTGCACGCACCTTATTTCCTCCGGTTGTTTATCAGGCTGCTTTGCGAAACTTGTATTTAGCTTGTCTGAATTCAGTGAGAAGTTAATTTTTGTGTACTGTAGACCTGATAATATAAGATAAACTGTTTATTACAATATGAATAGAGACGTCCTATATATCCTCTCAGATAGAAGAATGTGATCTCCCACATGTGAACAGTCGATTTCTAGAGTGCTGACTGCTTGCTTGCATGGGAAGCCTTGCTTGATGGTTGTGCTTCAAAACGTTCAATAGTAGCTTTATGATCATGCTGAACGTCGAGAATATTCAGAAAACAATAACCCGAGCGTTACGAAAATGAATTCTGAACATTGGAAATGTCTTAAGAAACGGTTGAGCAATTTCTGCCTCCACCGATGCTAAGTTGTCAACAACTCTTTCATTTTTAATTTATTGACTAATGTTAGTGCGATTGGAAAATCTAAAATAATAAGTAAAACAAAAATGGCAAAAATGTCGGGCACCCTCGGGGATTGAAATCGCGACTGGGATATACAGGCACCAACTGCTCCATGGATGCCCTCCCTACCCAGCGCGGCCTGGCAGGATGCAGAGGAAAGTGAGGGCAGACGGTGAGGGTGCGAGAGAGCGAAGAGAAGGCGAGTGACAACCAGACTGCGAGAGAGAGAGAGAGAGAGAGCATGGAGAGTGCAATGATGTGAAAGGGTGAAACCGCTCAACAAACGAAGAAGTTGCGAAAAAGTGATCGCTTAATTTTTTTTCTTCATTTTCTTTAATCTAGGCGTGTCAGCATGTCCGATGTCTTCACTCGTATAAGTTGTCGTGGATGTCAACAGCCTAGACAACGAAGAACTCGTCGGGGGTGTAGCCCAGTGGTAGAGCAGCCGACTAATAAATATTCCTATGGCCACCTTCGCAACCAGGCGCCTGTACATGAAGCTGCTGTTACCTGAAGAGGACGGGGATGGACGAAAAAGGGGAATGATGTGTACGACGTTCACCCAGCTGACCAGGGCACTAAATCACAGCGGATTCGCTCCACCTTTAGTCTCTCTCGAATCCTCGACTCTCCATTCCTCCCGAAGGACGCCCCCAGCTAGTCCTTGGGCCTGAACCGCCGTCGCATCGGAAATACTGCTAACTTTGTATCTCTTGCTATTTTGTAATAGTTGTCATACTTCCACAACACTTATAAGTTTACAATGTTTGTGTGCAAACTCCCTACATAACACACCTTTTCCAGCGATTTCAAATGCATACACAGGTTTAAAAAAAATGATCGAAATATAGTAGATAGTGCGAAATAATCTACTATGATGGAAGACACTCGAATCGAAGAGAATCTTGAAAGCTCGAGTACTCTGTAAATGAAAACAGGCCAACTGACAGGATTGTTGACACAAGAAGGCTAACTGACAGGAGTTTGCCCGAAAGAAGGCTAACTGACAAGATTGTACACACCGGGAAGGCTAACTTTTAGGATTGCAAAAAGTGGAAGGCCAATTGGCAGGAATTTCTGCTGGAAGGCCTATCAACAGGAGTTGGAAGGTTAACTGACAAGAATTTCGAAAATGCCTTATTCTGCAATTGCACCTAGAGAACAAGTTTAGACAAGTTTAGTGGTTGTTGAGATTTTTTTTTGATAGAGTGGTTTCTTGTCGTTCTGGTTCTCATGCAGTTGCCATTTTCGCGTAATTATGTGCTTATTAAGTGCTTGATGCTAATTGCGAGCAAGCACGCCACTTCGTTTCGAGCAGCCTTGCTGCTAATCAGCACTGTGAGAGGTCCTCGCACTCCTTCTCATCGATCCATCTCGAGTCGCTGTTGTTTGTCGACTTGCCTCGTCTCTTCCTCAATCGAAGCTATCGGTTAATGAAATGTGATTTCTCAATGTTTAATGAAGCAGTTTACTGTTTACTTTTTATGTTTAATTTATTCTTAAACGATGGCTTCGAAGAAAAATCTCAATCCTCCACTTACGTTCGGAGTATTTATTTGTCGTTTGAAAATACTCCCATTAATCATGAATGAATGAGTATGCGATTTATTTTTCCAATTACTTTTATATTCACACTGCAGGCTGGCAAGGACATCTTGCGACCGAAGGCTCTGCTCATGGTTCTCAAGGAGCAGAACCAGAAGTGCGAAGTGAGTAGTATTTTGATTATTCTAAGTTTTGTTTATACGTATTAGGGTTATTTTGTTATTATTTGGAGCATTTTTTTTTATTCGCCGTCAAATCTTCCATTATTCAGATTCGAGAATTTGTCCGAACTCGCTTGTTTCACCTCGCAGCTTCAACGCCAATTCTCTCCGCAGCATAAACTCGAGTTGCTTCTCCGTGTCATCCAGGTTAGCCAAGTTAGCCTTACTTATTGTCAGTGATGAAAAGCAAGGTAGTGACTATTGAAAGGAGTGGTGGAGCTGCAGCCGATAATGGCCGGGCGTGGCGGGGATCCAAGCAGGGGCTGCGATAACGATGAGCCGGCCAAGCAGCCTCAGAGACACGCCACAGCGTCCCACGCTGCATCTCAAGGTTTTGAATATATAGCAGTGTGCGTAGTGTTTTGAATATTTTAGGTTTTTTTCTATTCCAGAGATCTGGGGTATGCTATAGTTACATCGATTATTAGTTTTTTTTTCTTCGAGTATTAGCATTTTGTTATTGTTTTTTTTCCCTTAAGAAGGGCGTAATTAAATACATTTATATGAAGGACCTTCCCGAAGAGAGCATTGCGCTCGACGAGTTCTCTCGAACACGCAGGCCTCCATCGCGATATTCTACAAGGACAGGTTACTGTAGGAAGAATACGGTAGCACCCTTTTAGCCTACTAGCGCCAGCTCTGCTTCAGATGGCGGCCGGAACCACTGCCCCCGTCGTTGACTGCAGGTATTGCGTGTTTACTTCTTGAGCCTAAGCTGTGGTGTGCTGGACGGTTAAGTAGTTGCAGACAAGGCTGCCGGCCGCCACCAACCGCCTACCTTATGGGTCGATTCTGGTGTTCCGGCTTCATTCGACTGACTCAGCAGCAAGCATCACCCACTTCCACTCCCTCCGCCACTCGCATCGCCTCTGGCGGAATGGACATCTTCAGCCAGGTAGCAGCCAGCTCTGCTTGTTCCTTGATCATCGACAATCTTGCAGCTGGCTGCTCAACTCCAGCAAGTGCAGCAGTCCTCAGCTGCTTCGGCTGCAGCAGCTTCTCAACAACACCAGCAGGCTGTCCTCAAGGTTCATCTTCCCAATATTTCCTGTTTCCTAGTTTTGATGTTCTATTAGATATATTAAATTAAATATTATACATCCCAACTTTTGACAAAGCTGATTTTATTCTTTCTTAAGTTTGAAATTGTGCACTGTTTTTCTTAATTAAATTCGAGACTATGTGATTGCAGTCTGGAATGAGCAGTGGAAACCTCCACCAGTCGGTGCCCCCGTCCATCAGTGACAACCTCCGGCTTCTATCCTTCTCCATCGCACACTGACTCTGCTGCTGCCCTTGGCCTCTCTCACCCTCCTCCTCAAGGGCTCCCTCAACAGGGGCATGGCCAGCACAAGCCGAACAACTACAACAATCCGTACCAGGTCACCAATTGTCCTCTTTGTGCACAATTCGCGGTAATTGTTTAGAATAGTGCCAATTAAGTGCTTGTCTACCGAATATCGAATCTCTCTTGTGCAGGGCGCGTCTGCGGAGTTCGAGGGTCAGAACATGGTTCTGTCTTCATTCGCACAGCAGCAGGCGGCGGCTGCGGCTGTCGGCTTCTCTCGCATCGATCAGATGGTTCGTCCTTTCGTTTCATTCACAAGGGATTGCCAACATATCGAGAGAGAGAGAGAAGATCATTGTTAAGGAATTAAGTGTATAGTATAGAATTGTGCGCATGCAATGGTTTCTGCAGAAATGTGCAATAACTGGCATTGAAATTGTTGTGTCAAGGGCGCTGGCGGCGGTTTCTTTGGCGGCCGCGTCCTTGCCCTCCAAGAGCGGTGCCCTCCAACAGCGGAACGGAATATGGAGAGAAGAATAGCCTCTTGCATTCAGCTTCGATCACGTCGATGTTAATTATTATGCCGCAAAGCGAGTTTATTATGGAATATTCCTTGTAAATTAGTCGGCAATGATTGCTGTATGAATGTTCATCTTAAAATTAAGAAGATGACTTATTTTTTAGTCAGTATTATAAGAATACTTGTTGTTTTTCAATGCCGGTGACCTCTTCTTGTGCTACTTCTTCTCGTTGCCTTCAAGGAGCTTGTATAATTGCTTTTTCTTCCATTCTGTGATATTGCTAATGCTGATTTTCCTTGTATGTTGTTGCTTTCCCTTCCCAATTCATTCTATGTCGTGTGTTCGCTGATTTTCCCTGTATAATATTGCTTTGAACAATCCCTTAGCCATGCGTTCACTTTTAGATTGTCTTTCTTGTAAAATAGGTGTTTTTATTGCTGTAAATGGGAGCCCAAAAAGACGCGCGATATAAAGTGTGCTTCATTATCGTGCATAATACAGAGTGAGATTTACAAGCTGAGTGCAGATTAAGAAGAAGATGAATGGTCACATTTACAAATAATGCCTGGTGCAGGTAACGAAACAATCCTGCCAGTTAGCCTTCCTGCGCGCTTTTGGAAGGTTAATCGACAGGCATGCTGACAGGCCTTCCACAAACCTGTCAGTTAGCCTGTTTTGATTTACAGAGTATCTAACAATAAGCTTTTCTTAGATATGTTCTTGTTCTCTTCTCATGTCACTATTTCTCTTTCACATGATGAATGTTGCGATGTTGCCATGTGATAAAGTGTAGAGGAAAAAAAAAATTTTTCGTCATACACCTTTCTACATTGTCTGTCGTGTCTACCTCCCTCTCCCTCCCTCCCATCCTTCCTCTTTTTGCTTTCCTCTCTATCCTTCCCCTCTCTATCTCTCTCCACCTCTTCTGTCTGACTCTCTATTTCAAGACACTAGCAACAACGTGATGAGGTGGAAAGAATTGAAATCTCAAACTTAGACGTGTTTCATCCAATTCTTTCTTTTGCGTCGTATCTTCTTAATAAAACGTGTCAAATAGTGCCGTTTTGGCCACTCGATTGATAGAGCCAATCTCGCGATAATTTTAAACTAGCACTTTCCCAGTCTTGCTCATCTTTTTCCCATTCATTTGCGTTCATCCTTTGGTTTCTCCTTGGATTCTGCACAGAATTGCATAAATTCAGCGCCACATGAACGTGGTGCCGGATTTTGGAATGGTAAAAACCTAAATATGAGCCCTATGAACGGTGTTTCCGAGGAGCGAACATATGTACATTTATACTACGCCCTTCTACATGAAGATAGGACCCTGGACAAGGTGAGACTAAGCACACCAAGTCCAGGAAACTCTATTGTTTGAAATTATTGGCAAATCACATGAGTTTACGATTACTTCACAGGATTACAAATTTTTCCTTATTTTAGTGTATGTATGAAGAGAGTCGAGGCGGGAGAGAGGTTTATTAGCCGAGTGAGAAGAGAACACCGTTTTAGGAAGAGAACACAGAACGAAGAGAAGTATGCTCGTCGGTTGATTTCTTACATATGTATCTGCATTATAAGATGGGCGAGACTCAAATAGAAAACTATTCTAATTATAAGAATGTAAATCTAGTAATGCTATGTTGCTCATGAAAGCAAAGACATTAAAGACTAATCACGTTGTCATAATAACAAGCAACAATATATGTATTATAGCTGCAAATTACATACATATGAACGTGCAGTTATTCACTATCTACATAACGCATATGAAATTTATTTCTTTATTTATCGGCATCAGATTAATGTGAATGTTACGGCAATTGAATAAGCAATTGGACAGACTTGTGGACGTGCCCAAGGCGCAGTTTCTGTGGCAATTGTTGTTCTATTCTTTCCTTTGCTATGAAATGGTAGCGCATGATACAATTCCAATCAGAAATTTGTTGGGACGGGAAGGATACAGAGAGAGAGAGAGAAAGAGAGAGAGAAAGAGAGAGAGAGAGAGAAAGTAGAGTATATGAGAGAGAGTAGTGGAATCATTTGTGATACTATTGAGAGAGACATAGTGTATGTAAAGTGAAACACCATTCCAATACCGAATATAAGCTGATATTTGATGTGAGAAATATACCTTTGAGAACGAAAACAAGAATGGGAATAATAGCGGACACTCTCACTGCCATTCTCGATTGCACAGCATTTATATGCTAATTAGATAGATTGTGACATGCTCTCACTCTGAACCCAAGAGCTAATTAGCATCTTTTCGCGATATAATCTAAAGAAGAGGTGAACACCATTCTATTTTCTTCTTCTTCTACTTCCTTTCGTTTCGAACAAAATTCGATTAAATGGCGCGTATTGAACTAAGAATGAGTAGATGTATTTACACTATCATTTTATGTCGGTTAAAAGAAGCCTCCTCAGCCAGCTCGATGTCGACTGTACGCGCGCATCAGCCGATCAGCGAGTGCTCTCCGAAAGATGCGACTCTCCTCGCCGTTCCCGACGCGGCCATTATCTTTGCTTCCGTCCGCGAAGTTCTCAAGACCCATGAAGCGTTCTCGCCAAAGGCGCTCCGCCTCCTCGATCAGCTGCCGCCGGCAGCACCGTTCGGGAATGCGATGCCGCCGGACACCACGGCCGGCTGCTGCTTAATCATCCGATCAAGACGATGACGTCATCAACGAGCCCCGAATTGTGATCTCGATCGCCTGTTTACCCGACTTTGCGGAGCACTGCTGCTTGCTCACGTACAAAGTGTGGAGGATGTAAGGAAAGAAGAAAGCATGCTTGCCGCTTACGAGTGTCCCAAAATGAGGGAAGCGTCACTTTAAGTCCATGCGTCATCGAAAGACCCGCCCGATTCGATGACGCATTTGAAACTGCTCGAGAAGCAGCCGAATTGCTTGAGCAACGTGCGTACATGTAAGGTGGAGAAACTTTTCGCGAGGATGAAAGCGGCACTTGGCAGCAGCGTCAGATTGACTCCATCTTTTATTCCGGTCTCTGCGAAAAGCGAGTCCTGGAGCCCATCAAGATGTCCAAGAATACAAGGGCAATGGTGCTCAAGTCAGTGAAGTGCTTGCATGAGGGCAGCCACTTCACTCCACTCGGTGCTACGGCAGACTCGAATACAGACATCGAACGCTGTTTGATAAATGAGTATATGACACCACTACGACTCGTGATGTCAAATGGCAGCATCGGGGCCACTGTTCAGCAGTCAAGCGCGTAGTACATTTTCGCAATGATGTGATCTCCTCTCATTGTGGAAAACGCTTCCTCCTTCATTTCGGTAGCACTCTTTACATGGCGAGACAATCATTTGCATTGTCGCCTTCTAAAGTTGCATTTATTCTGTTCCTCGTTGAATTCAAATGAGAAACGATTTGTAATTAGTTCTGGTAAATTCTACGATAAACTGTCTACAACATAGCAAAAACAATTTGCATTCTTTTCTTAGGGCTATCCAGTGAGCGTAATTCCAACCCTGGAAGATGCGGCGAAATCAGCATACTTAGGACTCCTCAGGTGAATGGAGGCAGATCATTTTCCCTTACAACTGAGATTTTTATAAGAAACATCTTTTCTTTGATTGCTCATTTTCGTCAGCTTCATATGTACATTTCTGTAGCAAAAGAAGGAGAACAATCAGATGATACTATTTGCATGCGCAAAGAGCTGAAGGAATGCTGTCTCACTCTTTGAACTCAAATCGAGCTATACGAGTCCATTTAACTCGAACTTGAGTAATTAACCATTACCAATACAAATTAAAGAGGCAAAGAGAAAAAGAATGAAGTGAGAATAATGATGGAGATCAATATGATTGTATAAATTTCGCTTGTAACAAAGCAATGCCCCTCTCGAATAGTCAAGAATTGGAGCATCGTTTTCCATGATTAGTCATTTCCAACAGTGAGTCGACAGCATCAAAATATTTCTGTGAAAAAAAAGACATGAAGTACATGTTTCGACAGCTTATTTTTCTAAGTCGTATTCTTTTCTAATCACAACTTGGCAATACATATTCAAAACAGTTTTAACGGACTACTAACCTGGTGGATATCAATACGATGCGTGTTTTCGTTTCTGTTCCAGCACGGAATTGACCTCATTTCTATCGTAAACAACTGAAATGCGGCCGGTTCTATGTTGGATTGGACACATTCACTTATTGGGCCCTAAATGATATATCACACGGAAGTGTGCGATCGATGAGCATCGAAGTGGTCGACTGAGATTTGGCAGAACTTATTCCGGCCGGCCAGGCTCTTTCTCCGGGAGTAGGCGTCAATTTATGATCGAGCGCGGGCCGGGAATTCGCTACCATAAATAGCGACTATTCTAACACCAAAATAGTGGCCGGAAGTAGTTTCTTTACATCGACTGTAGAACCGAGTTGTGATCTGTAGAGAGCAAGGGTCGTGTTGTTTAGATTTGCAGAAGTCGCTCTCGCAGCGGAATGATCCCACGGCGACTAAAAGTGAAAGTTTTGTTAATGAAGCCATGGGAATATTGTGTTTATTATCTTTTAAGGTGTATTTTATTTTAAAGAAATCAAAGCAATCATCGAAGTCATGAATTTCATGTGACTGTCAAAGAAATTCCAAAAGTACTTGTAGCTATTGCACTTAATCTTTCCTTTCTTTAGTAAGAATTGAAACATTTTTCTTAACCTAATTTGGCCCCTATTGTTCATCATAGTACCCCTCATAAAATTTTGGCCATAAAAATCAGACTCTTTAGCTTTTATATAAAGAGGCTCTATAATCCAACAGACTTTTTGTTTACAGAATTGCGAATAAAGGTTATTGTAGGGAAGCCTTCAAATTCGCTATGAATTTGTGTGCAACACCCAACATACTGTAAGAAGAAATGAATGAGTTCAAAAGATTCTCTAAATGAACTTCATGATCTCTCTTTTGAGGTGAACTTTCAGATGCTTTCTTCTTGTTCACGCCTACTTTAACATTGCCATTTAAGCATATGCGCTTGATTTCATCAGGCCTGCGGCCGATATTATTACACTTCCCATGGAATCCGGCAAAACAAGAAAACTCAGTCAAACTGTATCCTTTATTTGCATACATTGTGTCAGTCAGTGACTCCTCTGTAGAAAACATCATTTCTCTCTATGATGTAGGGTGTATACACAGTTTGAGTGATCCGGTTCACCCACGTTGTTCCGAGGTCAGCAGCCTACACAATAATCACACAGAATAGAAAGAAGCGGCGCCAGAAAGCTCTTTTTAGTTTCATTTTGTATTATCATTATAAATTTGATCTTAAGTTAATATTCATTTTAAAAAGATATGAACGAGTATTGTTGATTTAGTACACCGCATTCCAAGTGATGATGAGTGTACACTTCTCTACTACGGCCCTCTCTCTTCTCTTCTATACTGCGACCACTTAGCGTGTGAGACTCGTTTATGATGGTCTCGCGCAATGTGTCATCGACACCCCGGCTTGCATTTATCAGATATTTACATCAATTTCCATTCATTTTTGTTTGTAAGTAAAGACAAATTGCTCATTGGTTACATACAATTTTTCCTACGGAACTTTTTTCGCTTTACAGCTGCGAACATCTACACATTTATTGAAGTAAGGATTCGTTTAGGCCTACCAAAAGGTTTATTTAAAAAAGGCAAAATGCATGAACAAATGGCTTTATTTTAAACACGAAGTTAAGTTCATTAAAATGAAGCAGTTTATATTGCTAGAATGTTGAATTGCATAGTTGGCCGCCTACCTCCTCGATGACCGCGCGTTCTCTCCGGCCGTTCTCATGTTCATCTTCAATTCATGCATCCGACATCGTCCATGACTTCTTGCCCGCAGTATGGCCAAGATGGTCGGCACGACCAGTGCAGTTGTAAATACCTTCGTTAGGTCTCTATAGTGATGAAAGTAAATACATACTTATAATTAGTTATGAATCTTCTGAACGTCATAACATATTTAAGCAATCAAAACTTTTTAATGTTGCCAATGGAAGGACGCGTTCGTCAAATACGGCACAGACGCCAGCATAACTCATGTAAAATGAACAACTTTCTGCTGAAATATCATCGAATACTAGTTTACATGCCATGCTTAAACAAGCATTTATTTTAATTCACTAAAAAGAAATGAACACGGCTTCTTAGAAGGAATTAAATGGTTATTTTAGTGAAATTTTATATCATCGATCGCGCATGTTTATATACGAACTCGGTTGTCGGATGCCTAATCTATTCCAGCATCTCAGTCATACAGTCAATAATCAATGTCGAAAGCGAAATTGGTTTTGGTGATATATGTATGGGATGGATCGTATTGTTTGATTTGGGATGTATACAGAGGTTCAGCCATCTATATCCCCTTCCCCTTATCCCCAGATGCCACGGATTTTACCTGCGAGGTCTTATTTTAATTTGATGCTAATGTCATCACATCATTTAACCGATGTATGAATAAATACATAAATGGCGAGAACGCATACAGTAATTTAATAAATACGTCGAATTTTTGCAATAAAAGTTTGTACAAAAAACGCCATGAAAATTAAGCAGCCAAATAAAAAAAATGCACAATTTTTTTTTGGTAAAGAATGATGTTTTTCAAGGATTGTGGTATGTTTTCGGTAGATAAAAATATGTTGATTTCAGAACATAGAAACATTAAACGAACATTTAGTTCAACGCAACGAGTCATTCCACCGGTGTAATGCATTATATTCTACCAAATGGAAATAAACATGAAACAGATGGTGGATATGAAGCCAAGTTAGCACTTCGTAATTTTTGCGGAAATGCATCAGAGTTGCGTTGCGGGTGATGCCGACGATTCCGCCCTTAGGCTCGAGCTTGAGAAAGGCAGCCTCCGAGAGGTCGACGTGGTTCTTATGGCATTCGGGGCACTTGTTATCCACCGGGAACACACTGCTGATAGAATTCGCATATTGTTTGGGGACTCAGTCAAGTGGAATAAAACTTATGTCTTGCCCTTGTATTCGACCTTAATGCAAATGTTCTTGCAGATAAGGTCGTTTTGTCTGGAAGGGTGGACGGCCCCCACTGGGCGCAAGGGTTAAAGAGGTCACCTGAGCCGGCCGCTGACCACGCGGACACGTCGAGTCCGCAGGCGCCGCGTCCCGAGGCACCATAGAATGTGAAGATGGAGTCCTTGACTGGTAGGTTTAGGTAGGATGGGCCACTTCCTTGTTCCGACGCAGATGCCTGTGCTGATGCGAACCATTTGTTCGCCTCGTCCGCGTAGATCTGTCCGTTGGAACCCCCGTCAGCATCGGAGATGCCGAACTCCGAAACGAACACGGGGATCTTCGTTGCGGCACTCGAGTAGGTACTTCGCTTGTTGTCGCTCTGGGAACCCGAATAGAAGTGCTGCACGTACATCACGTTGGTTTGGCCTAATTGTAAATTATAACAGGACGTGAGTGGAGCTTGCGTTCTACATACCCGACAGAGGTGAGATGCTCGCGTCGGTGATACCCGAGGCTCCCGACCATCCTGGAGTACCCAGTAATGCCACGTTATCAGGGTCGATGGCCCGAATCGCTTTCAGCAGGTCGGTGTGGTAGGGCTTCAGATCACCATTCCAGTAGACCTGAAGTGTTTGCTGAAAAAAGCGAAGAGACCGGCGGAAAGACATGTGTACCTGGAGAGGCTCATTGAAGGTCTCGTAGAGCACGTGCGGGTATTGGCCGTAGTCGGTGGCCATTGGCTTGAAGAAGTCAATCGCGTCCTGCTTGTGGTTCTGCGTCGATGATCACGTAGATGCCTCGCTCGATGGCCGCCTCCACGACGATGCGCACCTACGCAAGCTCGCTCCGCTTGTTGCTGAGGTAGCCGTCCTTCTTAATGCTCATTGCGGCATGAACCACGTTTGAGCCCCACCGGCAGGCGAGTGCGTTGACGGTGTCCTTGTTGAAGTACTGTCCCATCCACTGAGACCAGAATAGTGACATTCCAATGAGTTGTACGGGTTGGCCGTAGGCGCCCACCAGCTTCGTGCCATTCACAGAGAGCTTTCCATAGGGTGGCTCCTTCTGTGTGAGCGCGGAAGCCCCCAGCCAAAGGACTGCTAGACAGAAGAGTATGTGTCGCATCCTGTGGAGCTGAACGGGCGTATCCCAACTAGAGATTTACTTATGTAACGTGGGGAGAGCAAGTTCGACAAGTGACACGGGTATAAAGAGAACAAAGATGAAAGAGGAGTGATAAGATAAAGTTGATATGGAAGAGTGAAACGAGCTGCATAGTTGCCAGGAGGATTGCATTCCATCACTCACTTTGATTGAAAAGGAAAGGAGTTCGAAGGCATCAAAAGAAAAAGAGAAAGATATGTAAAGGTCGACATAGCTTCTTCTCGACCGGCTGTTTCCTCTCTCGTTCTTGTTCGTCCTCACCCTCTCAGCTTCTCGCGTTCAGTCTCTTAGTCATAAATTTTTGCAGGATTTGTTTGGTTGCTTGAGCATAGAACAATGCTTGCCACATGTTTTCAGTGTTGTTGAGAGCGAGGTGGGCAACCGCTTTGCTTGCCTTCTTCAATATTCAGATCAAACTCCCAGACGACCAGCACGTATGGCCCATTTATTCTCAGTAAATGAGAATAAGCTTATTAAAAGGATTATACCATACAGGAAAATAGTCCATGTCTACGTGTATAGTAAAAAAAGATGAACAGAAAATGAAAAGATGGAGTTTTCTGCTCCTTTAACCCTTGCTTGTGGAAATAAGAATGCGAGAATAACTAAGTAAGTACAATATCCTACATTAGATATGATTCTCCGGAATCTCACATGGGATGTTCATCGATCATGTAGTCCAATCGGAGACGCAAAGTGAAATAGAGAATGTTTCCAGCTAGCAATTAGCAGAACGTGTTTCAGTGTTTATCGGGTCGACGATTCTTGTAGTTGTGAGATAAAAAAAAGTGTATCGCATAAACGAATGTTTGTTAAAGCGTCGCAAGAGTATTAGGTTCTCATCCGGGCCAAACCAAAAATGACATTTTCCCGCTAGGTTCTCATCCTGGCCAAACCTAAAATGACATTTTCCCGCTAGGTTCTCATTCTGGCCAAACCTAAAATGGCATTTTCCCGCTAGGTTCTCATCCGGGCCAAACCAAAAATGATATTTTCCCGCTAGGTTCTCATCCTGGCCAAACCAAAAATGATATTTTCCCGCTAGGTTCTCATTCTGGCCAAACCTAAAATGACATTTTCCCGCTAGGTTCTCATTCTGGCCAAACCTAAAATGGCATTTTCCCGCTAGGTTCTCATCCGGGCAAAACCTAAAATGACATTTTCCCGCTGGGTTCTCATCCTGGCCAAACCTAAAATGATATTTTCCCGCTAGGTTCTCATCCTGGCCAAACCTAAAATGACATTTTCCCGCTAGGTTCTCATTCTGGCCAAACCTAAAATGGCATTTTCCCGCTAGGTTCTCATCCGGGCAAAACCTAAAATGACATTTTCCCGCTGGGTTCTCATCCTGGCCAAACCTAAAATGACATTTTCCCGCTAGGTTCTCATCCTGGCCAAACCTAAAATGACATTTTCCCGCTAGGTTCTCATCCTGGCCAAACCTAAAATGGCATTTTCCCGCTAGGTCCTCATTCTGGCCAAACCTAAAATGACATTTTCCCGCTAGGTTCTCATCCTGGCCATGATGAGTGTGCTCATGTTCTTGACCGGTCGAAATCATACCAACTTGCAAGTGAAGATGTAGACATTCGTCTGGAATGTGATCATAAATCACATGATCACAGATTATCCCCAGGGGGGGGGTAATATTTTTCAGCCAGTGGAAATATCACAAGTCCGGAATAAATACAACAATTGATATTGACCCAAGGAGGAATCGAACCAGGACCTTAAGATTTGAAAACAAACACTACCAATGAGCCAATCGGCCGTCATACCATCTCGCAACTGAATATGTAGACATGCAAACGTGTATGTGGTAGTACATATTTTCCACCAAGTCCAAAACCCCTCGTGAATAATTCAGATACAGGAATATTTTCCAAGTCCGAAACCCCCGATGAATATTATATTTTTTAAAATATTATAAGTCCAGGAAGAGTGAATGAATAGGAATAGAACGAAACCTAAGCTAATTTATCATGCAATAACATGTAGTGACATGAAAAGAAAAAAACCGGAAGCGAACATATTCTCCAGTGTACATGTACTATCTTAAATGATGACCAAGTCTTTCTCTGTACTTTCTCTTTATGTTCTCAATAAATTTAATATAACGCCAACGAATTCTATTTATATCTGTACTGTTCTTAATGGAATGTATTATGAAATAACTTAACGCCCACGCAATAATGAAAATAACATATGATTTATGTACATACAAGTTAGAGAAAGAAAGAAAAGTTACGAAATATGTCAAATAGGCTATGATGCATGTCTTATCAGCGTTCAGGATCTAGAGAGGATGCTACCAGCGCCAAGGCGGACAAGTTAGAAATAGTGCATACAAAAGGAGAGTCAAATCACAAACAGTACATTGATCACGAAAGCTACAAGATGCGGACAGTTACGAAGCTTCCTTCTCTATGCAATAGTAATATTGAAAGTGACTTTGCTGCCCTTCTCGATATGGAAGACGATCTGTCCCTCCTTGCCTATAGCCACGTTATTGACAGTTTCTTCCTCATCGTTTTCCACCTAAAAGCAAATGATTTTAAATAAAATGAAGTGTCAAAGAACAAACCTTTTCTTATGTTTGCCAATGCTAGCTGGACGTTTATTTGAAGGAAGTGATGTGGATGCATTCGCGGTTGACATGTTTGCAGATTCTCAGTCTATCACCTGTCAAGAATCATGAAGCGCGCAAGCAATGATGAAAACGACAGCATCGCCAAGAAGGCACGTAGCGACATCCAAGTAAGAAATAAATATTATCTATCAAATTATTAACTTGCTGTATATTGGAAAAATTACCTTGAATTATATAGAAATTTTGAAATAAAATAGGAGCGAGAGGAAGAGCAGCTGTCTTCTACCTCTACGGCTGTCCATTATGATCGAAGACTTGTGCTGTACAGCGACACAAGCAGTGACAGCAGCAGCGGTAGCGGCAGCAGCAGCAGCGCCAGCAGCAGCAACGAAGAATACGTATGTACATGTCTTTCTATTCTATTTTAAACTTTGATATAATCCACGAAGTATTTTTAAAGATTATTTGTCTAGATATTTTTTTCTTCAATTTTACTCAATGGACCAGTTATTTATTATTGTTCAAAGGTGTAATTATTATAACAGTCTGACGACGAAATGTACGTCGACAATGAAACGGCAAGCGACAGTGGCAGCTCGTCGGAGTATGACGACAGTGTCTATGAAGACAGTGACGAAGAGGAAATGGATGATGAAGAGGAAGTCGAGGAAGAAGAAGAAGAGGAAGTATTCAATTTGTTATATTTCTGTTGTTTTTAAAGGATTATTTTTTATTTCAACTGTTAAATATCATAGGGCCCTCTCCATATTGACGGTGTGCTGCATGAGGTCAAAGACTTTTACAAAGTGGAAGACCTCTCGAGAAGCAGAAACAAGAGGTTCCGGGTGGAACAGGAAGACATCTCCATTCGATTCCGCAAACTAGCCAAGAGAACAAATGATCTCGATGGACTCTTCGACCTGGTCAGTTTGTTTTTACAGAACTATACAATTTGAAAGTTTACAATTATACGTTGTGATATTTCTGTATGAACGCATTAATGTTTCATTATAAATTTTTAGGTCATGCTTGACGTACTCGAGGAGAGTAAGCCACCTCAACATGGAAGCGACCTCCGTGTCTCCGTCGCCATTAACCAAGAAGGCCAAGCAAGCGCCTACTACATGAAGCCCTCAGTATATTCGAACAATATTCCGAACATACTGCGCGAGGAGATCTCATTTGCGAACACGTCAACAGGAGTGGCAACACCGCTTCTGCTCAGCGAGGTATGTACATTATATCAAAGTATTTTCAATTTATTGTAATCCATTTATTATGTATATTTTTAGCTTCACGTTAGGATCTCGTGGATAGATGTGCCCACCGGATCCGGAAATCGTTCTTTCGCCAAAAAGAATGATTGGACTAACATTACAAAGGCCAAAGGTTTGCAAAATCGAAATTATTGTTTATACAATGTTCAGGAATTTATAATGTTACTATTTTATTAAATTTATTACAGGCAAGAAGGACTGCCTTGCAAAGGCCATTGCAATTGGCATGGCCTACCTTGACCGTAAGAATGAGGGTCAATCTCGCGTCATGAAGGACGACAACAGAAGGTCGCAGACCTCTACCACAGGGAATTTTCGATACTGAAGAAGAGCAGCTACACTATTGACGAAGTGAAGCTCTTCCAAGAGAACATGCCAGGCGTCCAGCTGGTCTTGTTTTATGGTGACAAACCGGGCAGGGCAGTATTCTCAGGCGAATACATAGACGACACGAGAGTAATTGGACTTCGTCTGCGAAGAGGCCACTTCGACCATATTAAAAGAGTCTCCACATTCTTCAGTTAGTAACTTTTCCTCAGTAAATTGTTTATAATATGTAAAATGTTTATTTTCAATTTAAGATCGTCAATTCTACTGCCCACTATGTGACGATTTGGATGACGCTGCCTCATCGCACTACTCGTGCCCTGTCAACTGTGACAAGTGTGGCACGCGGCAGAAGAACATGTGTGTCGGGCAATAAGCCCACAAGTGTGAAGCATGTGGCGTCGTCTGCCACAATGAAGAATGTCTGACACGACACCAAGAGAAAGGTTAAAAATTTGTTTAAAAATTTATAATAAAAAAATTTTGCATTAGGAAGCCGAGGAGGTCGCTCGTTCTGTGAGATCCTCGAGCGCTGCCCAAAGTGTCACCACTCCAAAGGCGAGAAGCGCAAGGGTCGTCCTCACCAATGTGGCTACTCCTACTGTGCAACGTGCTGTGAGGACCGTATGGAAGGCCACAAGACATGCTACGTCTCCACGCTGCCGCCCCTGTCAAAGACGTTGAAGAAGAAGACGATAGTGTTCGACATCGAGGTATGAATTTACTTAATTTTTTCTATTCAAAAATATATTTAATAGATATTTATTCTTCTTTATCCTCAGACTATATTTTATGATAATATTATTCTTTGTTTTCCTCAGACACTATTTTATGATATTATTAATCCTCGTTTTCCTCAGACACGCATCGTCAAGAATAAGAGGGGGGCCAAGATGCACGTCCCGAATCTCATTATCGCACTCCGCTCATGCGGAAAATGTGAAGGAAAGCTGCCAAAGGACGTCTATGACGTCACGAGTAGCTGTGACCACTGCGGAGGGAGGAGGCTTTGGCAGTGGCAGGCGCTGGACGACCCAAAGAAGAGGATCATCGAAGAGTTCTGCGACTGGGTGTTCGGTGACGAACACAAGGGCTTCACCGTCGTCGCCCACAATCTCCGCGCGTAAGTATTTATCCTTTAATTATTAATTAGAAAATTGGATTATTTTATCATTTTATATATTTATGATATCTAGTTTTGTTATTTTAGCTATGACGGTCAGTTTATACTGCGCCATCTGTGCAGCGACCGAAGCCCTGTCTTGCCCTCCGAGTTGATCATGGCCGGAAGAAAAATCATGAAACTCGAGGTCAACAACGTCAGAATGGTTGACTCGCTGAGCTTCCTGGCCATGCCTCTCACCTCGTTCCCCAAGGCATTCGGAATCAAGGAATTCAAGAAGGTATGTTAAATAATGTTTTTAGAAACTATTTTAAATATTTAGGGCTACTTCCCGCACCGCTTCAATCGCCCTGCCAACTACCAATACGTTGGCAAGATCCCGGACAAGAAGTACTTTGGCTACAAGTCGATACGGGATGAGGCGAGGACCGCATTCGACGATTGGCACGGCAAGCACGAGCAGAATGAGTTTACATTCGACTTCCGTCTGGAGATTGAAGCTTATTGCTTCTCTGACGTCGTCCTCCTGCACGAGGGCATTCGCACATTCGATGCCGAGTGTTTTGGCGCCACGGGCGTTCATGTCTTTCACGAGAGCGTGACTGCGGCTAGTGCGGCCATGCGTGTCTTCCGCCGCAAGTTCCTCAAGAAGGACCTCCTGGCAGTCGAGAAGTCAATCACCGCCGAGGACAAGCAGAGTCGACTGGCTCTGAAGATGCTGGCGTAAGTATTAATTTATAAATTTTTTTTAATTCATCAAACAATATTCTACTTTTAGCTACCTGAGGAAGTCCAAGGGCGTCCAAATCCGTGACGCGCAGCACGGTGGCGAGAAGAGAATCAAGGGAACTCGCTACCGCGTCGACGGATTCGTCAAGAGGCCGAACAAGAGGGATCTCATCATCGAGGTACATTTGTAATTTTGATAAAACAAGTATATTTAACGTTTATTTATAATAAGTTTGTTCATTTGTATATGTTTCTAATTCCTTTGCTACAACAAATAGTTTAGATCCACGGCTGTTACTGGCATGCTTGTCGATGCCGATATTCGGACCACACGATGGTGAGAGGTCGACGTGCAGCCCTCATCCGTCAAGAAGATGAGGCGCGACTCCAGCATCTCCGTCGCAAGCACAAGGTTGTTGTCATTCGAGAATGCCAGATTGAGAAGAGGCTCAAGAAGGACGACAAGATGCGGCAATTCTTTGCAGACTACGAGATTGGGGTTAGAAATTTTTACTTATTTCGATTAATAAAAATAAATGTACATTTACAGAAACCTCTCAATCTGTACGACGCCTTCTTTGGCGGCAGATGCGAGGTGTTCCGCATGTACGCGAAACCTGAGCCCGGCTACACCATCCGCTACCTCGACGTGTGCAGTTAGTATTTTTAAGAATAAACATAAATTCAAACTTATTTAAATAAATAATTTAAAATTTTCTTTAGGCCTGTACCCGTACACGAACAAGTACAGACCGTACCCGGTAGGTAGAGGCAAGATGATGGACTTCTCAAGGATCCAAACGCCCATCACGAAGCCAGAAGAGCTGACGATTCAAGGATTCGTCAAGTGCACCGTAAGTGGAAAATTTATTAAATAACACATTTATTAATGTATGTAATCAGGTCCTGCCACCGACTCGTCTCTTCGTTCCTGTTCTGGCGCTTCGTTCTGGCGGCAAGAATGTAATGCCTCTGTGTGCCGCATGCGCCGAGAGGATGGATCCTTACACTCTCGGCTGCCAGCACAGCAAGAAGGAGAGGCAGTTCGTTGGCACCTTCGCCACCGTCGAACTCATCGAGGCGCTCAAGTGTGGATACCAGATCCTGAAGATGCACTCGGTTCGTTTTAAATAAATTTTGGTAGTAGTAAATTTTATTTATTAAACAAAACAGTAAATTTTATTTATTTAGGCGCGCCACTACAAGAAGTGGTCGCTCTATGAGCGGAACGCGGCCACTGGTGAAGTCACCCACGGCGTCCTGTCCGAATACTTGGACACGTGGGTCGGCAAAAAGACGGTATATTTTATTTTGTTTGATTATTTGTCTCATGTAATATTATATTTTATAGGAAGCATCCGGTTGGCCTGCTTCCGCGGACAATGAAGAGAAGAAGAGTGCGTTCATCAAGCGCTTCGAGGAGAGAGAAGGAATCCGCTTGAAGTCGGAATCGATTGCGCACAATCCCGCGGCCAGACAAGTCTCTAAGCTGATGGCCAATTCGCTTGTCAGTTTGAATTATTTATTTTTTACATTTTGAATGCACTTTTTTTAATTGAATTACTTTATTTTCTTTTTATATGAACACATATTTACAGTGGGGCAAGCTGGGAGAGAGGAACGACAGACTGAAGACGGAGATTGTCGACGATCCGAGCCGCTTCTTCCGCCTCATGAATGATGCGGACGTGGACGTGCGCGACTACTGTCTGCTCGGGGACAGAAAGCTCCAAGTCACGTTCCGGTCTTCGACTTCTGCAACACTGAAGCCTCTCCCGACAACGAGTCTGAAGTCGGCAGTTTTGACAACTGCCTATGCCAGATGCACCCTGCTGAACATCATCCAGAGGATTCCTCACCCCGAAGAGAGGCTCCTCTATGTCGGTAAGTATAACTTTATTACCATCAATGTTTCTTTCTATTTACCAAGTTTGTTTTAATTAAAACTTTACTTTCAGACACCGACTCGGTCCTCTATCTACACAAGGAGGACGAAGTCGACCCGTTGGCCGAGCTGGAAGGGGACTTATTCGGCGACCTCACAGATGAGCTCGGAGGCGGTCGCCTCGTGGAATTCGTCGCCCAGGGACCCAAGGCTTATGCCTATCGATGGCAGACGCCCGACGGCAAGAGCACGAAAAGGCCAAGTGCAGAGGCTTCCCCGTCACGAGGGACTCGGCGGCGGCGATCCATTTCAGAGCTATGCATCGCTTTGTGCGTCGCCTTAAGAATCGTACGGGATGGAAGAAGATTCCCATCCCGTACGAGCGCTTCGCCATTGACGGCGATCACGGTATCGAGACCGTGACCTTCGAGAAGCTCTTTCAGCCCGTGTTCAACAAGAGGCGCATTCCATTTGGGACGTATGGGACGTTCCCATACGGGTATCGAGGCACGTAGTGCAACAATCACTCTCTGCCTTTTCTTGTGAAGTTTTGCTAGAAAATTTCATTGTCACTTGTTGTGAATTGTCAGTACGTTTAAAATTTTTTCGACTGTCTTGAATTGTGAACAGTACTTTGAATAATTTTGATTTCAGTTGTTGTTCTTGGAAAAAAGAAGTCAAATTACAGTTTCATTGTTCTTACAATACTTTTCAAACTTGTGATAAATGTGTCTTGCTTGGCCTTCGTGTATGCTTGTATGTGGTCCTTCGGGATGTGGAAAAAGCACTTTAATTCATAGAATTATAACAACAAGTGAACAAGTGTATGAAAATGTAAAGCCTGGACATGTTATTTTCTGTTACAATGAATACCGAACTGGTTATAACGAGTTTGCCAATCTTGCACATGTCACAATGCATGAAGGCATCCCTGACATTGAAATGTTGAGGGAAAAGAAGAATGAAAAAGCACTACTTGTTCTTGACGATCTAATGGTAAGACTTGAACGTTGGCCTGATGCCGAAAAACTTTTTACGGTTGCCTCACATCACTTTGACATGTCTGTAATTTGTGTAGTTCATTCACTATTCCTTGGGAAAACTATTCGAACACTACGCATAAACTCTAGCTACCTTTGTCTATTTAAGAACAATGCTGATCAGTTGATGATTCGTAATCTTGCTAGCCAACTTTTTTCTACAAACCGACAATTTTTTATTGAAGCCTACACTGACGCCACTTCTAGTGCACACAGTTACCTCTTTGTCGACCTACATAAGACGACAGAGGTAGCATTTCGTCTTCGTACAAGTATCTTTCCCGACACGGAACGTGTTTATTGCTATACAGCAAAATGAATCCTGCAAAAGCTGTGTGGGACAAGGACGTTTTAAAAAAGATTTCTTCTCTTGCATCAACAAAAGATTTTGAAAGTCATGTTAATGAGGTGGATGCTAACACAGTCATTTGTATTGTCGAGGCACTTTGTAATATTCTTCACGGTACGGCCTATATACCCAAGACACAAAAGAAGAAGTTAAAGCCATACGTGGCACACATTCGACGTATTGCCTATACCCGAACGGTCCCCTTGGCAAAACAGCATATAATTCACAGGATTTTTTGCACCTTTAATTCCTGTAATTGCTGGTGTTGCCGCAAATTTTCTATCCAATGCCTTCATTTAACAAATTATTGCTCGTTTCTGAAGATCGTCTTGCAAATATGATGCAACAACAACAACAACAACCAAACTTTATTCAAAGTATTGAAAATGAATTGAATACACTTCTTGCATCTTCGTGTATTCTTGATGCTGAAGAAAAGATGCATAGATATCGTGCTTTGCTACAGCGTCTTACACAATACGTGCATGGAAATACTGAAGGACCTGAAACAAATGTTGCATGGCAAGGTGAAGATGATAAAGTTAGTTCAGAACATAGTTTTCAAACTGCCATTCCCATTGTAAAAAAATCTATAGATGTTCCTCAACCTCCTGTTCCTGTGCAGCCTGTAAAACAAGTTGTTCAACCAAATGGAACTCAAAATGTTTAACCACAGACGACTTCAATAGCTCAGACATCGCAACCAGAACAAAATTTCTTAAAGACACTTCAATTTTCAAACGATACACTTAAGAGAAAGGCTGCAACACTTGTCAATCATTTAATTGCAAATTCCACAGAATTCCCAGTTGTTAAAGACAAGATTACACTTGGACAAAACGAGTACGATATAGCTTCACTGATTGAAGACTTTTCCAGTCAGTGGCGTACGTTCTGATCCGGTTCAAGGCGCAAAAGAATTTGGGGCAGCCCTAAAAAGAACCAAGTTTTCACCTTTAATGTTGGGTAATAGTGCCCGTGCGGATCTTGTCGAGTTTCGTGGCACCAACTTTGCAGTTACAATTTGGCCAACGCAATACAATGGAAGAACTAGAAAAAATTTATACCGACATTAGTAGCTATGGCGGATACAGTGGTGTTCGTCGTCTTTATGAAGCTGCCCGAAAGAAAGGATTAAAAGTTAAACTTGGAGACGTTAAAGCGTTTCTACATAAACAGTCTACATATACTACTCATTTTCCCAGATTGAATCGAATAAAAACAAGTAAGACACAGTGTACATGGATTGATAGCGACCACCAAGCAGATCTTGCCATAATGGCCGACCTTAAACGTCACAATTCTGGCTATACTTGCATTCTTGTTGTAGTTGATGTCCTATCTCGATTTGTAATGTGCGAACCTCTTTTAAATAAAAGTGGTGCTGAAACAACAAAGGCTTACGAACGTATAGTTAAAACTTCTGGACGGTCCCCTTTTCGTCTTTATACTGATGCAGGGAAAGAATTTTTAAATTCCAACTTTAAACGTTTGTTAGCACAAAACGAAATTGAACATCGTATTCCAAAGAACCATAATGTAAAGTGT
Source organism: Allodiplogaster sudhausi (assembly GCA_945643635.1). Taxonomy (NCBI): domain Eukaryota; kingdom Metazoa; phylum Nematoda; class Chromadorea; order Rhabditida; family Diplogasteridae; genus Allodiplogaster; species Allodiplogaster sudhausi. The sequence continues at coordinate 563,330 of CALZFC010000026.1, read as the reverse complement.
GCACTTGCAGAAAATACTATACGTAATCTAAAGACAAGACTATACCGTTATTTTTCCGAACATAATACATATCGCTGGCTGGATGTTTTACAAGATGCTACCAAAGCACTAAACGATTCACCAATTTCTTCTATTGGTGGCATTGCACCCTCGTCCGTAAATGCAACAAATGCAGAATTTGTTTGGCAAACCCTTTATGCACAGGACAAACAACTCATAGCCAAGCATCGTTACGCACCAGGCGATACTGTGCGTCTTTCTCGTCTTCGCGGTACTTTTACAAAGGGATATAAGAATACTTTTACACTGGAAATATTCCGCATAAAAAAGTGTCTGTTCAAGGACCCACCCGCGTACATTATTGAAGATTTGAACGGCGAGGAAATTGATAGTATTGTCTACGAGCGTGAACTCGTTTCACACATTACTTCGGCGGAAGACGAGTTTAAAATTCAACGTGTTCTTGCAAGAAGAACACGTTCGGGCAAGAAGGAAATATTAGTACGTTGGCTTGGTTACCCACCTTCATTTGATTCTTGGATCGATGCAAAACATGCTAGAACAATTGTCACCCGCCCCTAAGGAAACTAGAAGTGCTTCGTGGCATTGTGGTGAAGTGTCGTGTTCACGTGCACTGTTTGTCTACATTGCACAAGTAATACTTATTTACACAGTTGTTCTAGTGTAATCTTACTTTTGACACATGTAACGACGACAATAAACTTTGGATTGTAACACTTTCATCGTGTATTGGCTATCTTCTTCCTTCCCCGACCATTCCAAGCCGACGTTATAATACACAGCCACCCGTCTAAAAAATGAATAACAATGATGACTTTTATGTTTACCTGATTAGCAATACACATGAAGGTGATAAAATTGGTGATTTTCGTATTCGTCTTCCTGCACCTTTGCATTTTAAATCAGACTATGAGGTTGCACTGACCGAAATTATTTACCCCAACAAATACGACAGAATTACTACAAAACAAGAAAGTGACGACTTTAACGAGAACAATATTATTCTAGAGTATTTCGATAAGACAAACAAGGGTGAAAGTATTCGCACAGTCGTAACCATCCCCCCGAATTCATACGAAAAGGTTGACGATTTAATTTCTTTGATTAATGTGGAAGTAGCCACCTCGTACAACCTTACCACCAAGAAAGATATTACCAACGACTTTATAACATACAATAGCATTACACGAAAGTGTACCATCATACAACCTGAAGACGTTTACGCAGTTAGCATGTCTAAAAAAATTGCCTATTTACTTGGTCTGGCCACAAGACTTGTTGGCTATTCAGATGGACAGTATGTCGGAAAACATTCCGTACACGTTGCAAAAGATATATTTTACATTTACACTAATATCATCGAAAACCAAATTGTTTCCAACGTTCTTAGTCCTCTACTTAAAGTGCTTACGGTTGAAGAAAGTCCTGGTGACAATGTTTATTCTGCCTTTTTCCGCCCCCAATACCTTCCAATAAAGTCTCGATACGTTGACTCGATTCACATTAGTATAAAAAACGATCAGGACGAGGTTGTTAACTTTCATTCTGGCACCGTTTGCATTCAACTTCACTTTCGTTCACGTCGCCACGCCTTCCGATTGCAATAATAAGAAAAATGCATGTCACTTATGACCCCAATAATTCCATTGACTGGCATGCGGTCTTCTTGGAACAAGCACGCCAAAGTGGCAGTGGTTTCCGTGGTATTCCTTAGTGGCGTTGGTGGTGTCCTCTCGAAACTCTTTAACTTCATTTTGCCGCTTACTCGTAGCGCCGGACGATCAATCCTCACTGAAGCACTTAACGCTAGTGCCAATGTCGTCGACGACATTTCATCCGGAAAACCATTAGAAGAAAGTTTTCGTGTACATGGATTTCAAGCATATCGTTCCCTTGTTAATCGAGCTACTTCTGCATTGCAAGGTGGTACTGGTTCTCGTGTCCGCCGACAAATTTCAAAGAAAAGAAAGACACAAAAGAAAAAGACAAAGAAATGTAAACCTAAAAGAAAGACATCTAGAAAGGGACGACATTCAGTCGTTCGAAAACGTCGGTCGCGACCTGTTGTTCCCAAATTTCCCAGTGATATATTTACGTAATGGTTGGTAAACTAATAGATCCCAAATCACCACCCTCAACACGTAGTGAACTTTCCCTTTTTGACATTCCTTCAACACAAGTTGCCTTTGATTCTGCTCGATGGCTTTCAATTCCAACAAGCACACCAATTAACAACACTGGACCTTTTACTTTTAACATTGTTGACTCGAGACATTTCTTGCAGGTTAGCAAGTGTTACATTGCTTTTAAACTAAAACTTGTTCATAATGATACCACAAAAGTGTCCAAGTATGCGTTAATAAACTATATCGGTGGAACTTTTTTTGATCAAGTCAACTTGCAAATCAATAACCAACAAATATTTGAATGTAGTCAGTATGCATACAAGGCGTACCTCGAGACGCTTTTGACACATAGTACAGATCGAAAGTTTGGAATACTTCAAGCGGCTGGTTACTTTGAAGACAATGATGTTGGTCTTGACAGTGCAGATAATAAGGGATAAAAGAGTAGATTAGACGCAATTTCTTCAACGGGCGAGTTGGACATTGTTTCTCCTGTTCATATTGACCATTTCACAACTGACGGACTACTATTACCACATTTAAACGTTCAGTTTACCTTCCATCGCAATAGCGATGCTTTTGTGCTAGAAAGTCATGATGCAGCGCCTAATGGTGCAAAAATTGAGGTCGTCTCTATGAAACTTCTTATTCGTGCTGTTGATGTGATCAGTTCTGTTAATCTTGCCCTTGAACAAACCCTCCTATCCTATCCTGAACGATATCCCTATAGACATACCAGAGTACGCGTTGTCTCTGTACCGGGTGGTCGCTTTGATTTTCCCTTCTCTACAATCTTTACAGATTTAATTCCTCGCCGTATTATTATTGGCTGTATAGACCAAAATGCCTATGAGGGTAGTGTTTCACATTCCCCCTTTAATTTCCAAATCTTTAACATTTCGGAAGTATGTATAGATGTTGGTGTTGTAACTTTTCCAGCGCAACCTCAAAAGATAAATTTCAAAACTAATTCTTTTGCTGAAGCTTTCGTCATGTTTTACGAGAATATTGGTGCTGTTGGTGAAAATCGTGACTTGGCAATAGGATACAAAATGTACAAGAAAGGCTTTTCTCTATTTGCATTTAATCTTTCATCAACGGACACTAACGCAGACTTTGAACTAGTGCGCAGTGGTACAACACAATTATCGATGCGTTTTTCCGAGAAAACACCCGACAATGGTCTTCAACTCGTGATTTATGCAGAATATGATGGTCTTTACCAAATTGATCACTTTCAAAACGTTTTTAATGATCAACAGGCATAATGGTTCTTCTGAGTCGCGTTCCACTCTCCGTCTTCATCTACTTCACATGTGGAATTCGAATCGAGGAGGATACCGTTTTGTCCGCCGCGGAAATTGACACCATTGATAGCACACTACGAAGACGTCGCATATTTACCTCTCATCTTGGCCCCAACAATTTCCTGTAGGAACGTGCTCGCATCGTCCCCGACACCAACGCTTCTACTCGAATCACTGTCAGATTGACAGTGGAAGGTCGTCACAGTACATTAGGTGTGCGACCTGTCAAGGTTTGGCTAAAGGTTAGAATATCTATTTATCATTTATCTGATAATTATAAATATTGTTCAGGATTATATGTCGTGTCAACATGGTGTCCAAGTGCGCGCGATGAAGCTGCCGCTGGTATCGGCATCCAACGGAAATCTTTTTCCAATTGAGCTGCTTGCATTTGAAATTTGATTGTATATCATATTCTCGCGCAATGAATATTTTCCCATTAACAAATGTAGAAATAAATAATTTCTTGGAAACTTGTTCTACAACACGTGTCTATTATCTTGGAAGTTTCCCTTGTGATACAAAACTTGTCCTACCAGAACGTAGACCGTTGTGTATTGTTTGGAATACAGGAGATTCTCATAGTACAGGTGAACACTGGGTTGCCGTATATGTAAATGCTACTAATTCTGCTGAATACTATGATTCAACTGCAATAAGCCCTCAGAATTACTTACCAAATGGCTTGAACAATTTTCACATGTTCAATATTTTCCTCATAGGGTTCAAAGTACAGTAAGAGTACGGGCCATTAATAGCTCCGTACCCCGGTTGCTCTCTCCAGATTCATTCTTCAGCGTAGGTCGCACAGGCAGGATTCAGAGAAGATTCTTTATTAGGTTGAGACGAACAGAAAGAGAGAGGGGAGAGGAGGAGACGGCGACTCGGGACAAAAGGGCAGCGGAGACCGGCATAGTGCGGGTCCCCTCCGGGACTAGGCAAATCCCCCTGAATACATAGCTCCGGGGGATTAAGTACCGGCGAGATAAAGGGGCGGGCTTAACAACTAGAAACTATAAAGAGGAAATTTAGCAAGGCGTTAGTCAACAAGAACAAACGGACTAAGGAAAGAGATATACATATGTACATGCATGTGATCACTTACGATCACTTACAGACTGTTTTGCCTAAAATTCTTTAGTTTACTAAAGAAAATTCACATAAGAAAGGTGGTAAAGCATAAACCAAAAAATGTCTTGAAATATTTGTAAATTTAATCTTCCCGGGATGGGAACGTGGCCGTTAATCTACCATCGAGTGCCATTTTTGCACTGACACCAATCACAAATTCATTCAAAATTTGTATTTTCAAGTATCTTATACTTGAATATGGAACCTTTTTTGTGCTTTTTCATTTGCTTTTTATTTTTCCTCATGCCCGAGACTATTCGAAAATAGCTAAGATGTTTCATAAATCGGCAATGACTTTTCGGTGATCGCCCTCCTTTAAGAGGAATTAAAGAATGAGTGATGTAAAGTTTACAGAATGAAAGGTAATAGCATCTGCCGTATAATAGGACATCATTAATAAAACAAAACAAATAGTGAATTTTCCCTAATGAAATCAGCTTATTGTTAGTCCCTAAGGAACCATAGGTTGTGCTCCTACAGTCACTGCTTTTTGGCTGCCTTCGCTCTACAGCTTGAAGCGGTGGCGCAATTAAAATAGCAACGCATATTTAAACAAAATGTAAACTATCAACTGCAATACGTAAAAAAAAATCGCGAACTTCATATCATGAGTTCCGATGAACTGGCGCTTTGTCCGTTGCCGCAGTGATGATTTCTCGTGGAGAAAGCAGTGGCTATCAGCTTGCGTACACTTGGATATACCTCCTTCGAGATGAGCGAAATTTCTTAGCTCGGCCGAATAATAGTTAATTCGTGTATACTGCTGATTCCTGAAACGCCACGATAAAGGAAGGTTGTGTTATTTTTACAATAATTATTTGAGATTCTAACGATACTTGTTTACTACATTCAATAACAACTATGGGGCTGAATTTCGTAAAATAAAATTTATTAACACAATTTATTAAAAAAAAAGAATAAAAGGCCGCTATCTATACTTGAATCATTTATGAATTATATCGGACCCGAGTGCTCACGTGTTCTTTGCGAGCTCTGGCAGCTCAAATAAGATTTTTGAAGACAATACAAGATAGAAAAAAAATATTCGCGGGCTCAAGTTGTGGCGCCTTCCTGTTGGTGTGTTGGGTTTTGCTGTTGGCTGAACCGAGGAAAATTGTCATGGAGGAAGCGGTGTCCGTGAGTAGTGCTTCACACTTGTCAACTAGCGTTGCCGGCATCGCCGCCTTCACATGAAATCGAGACAGCGTTCTTCTACTTGAGCTGCTGGCAAATTAAAGATAGCTGCTCTAATCAAACGAAAAAGTCGAACTCCAAAATTTTGAGCTGGCTCACCTGCTTCCTGCTTGCAATTGGAAAGGCGCTGACTTGCGATGTTACGCGCTAGAGGCGACGTCAACGTGTTGGCCATGGCGTTCTTCACTGATGCGTAGTCCGCGCGTGCTGCATTATCAGGACGAGCAACCGCGTCGCGTGCGCGGCCTATCAAATGTCCAATTAGTTGGGCTGCTTTCTTTGGATTGTCAAAAGGCGTGCGTGCCATATTAATTATATCCTCAATCCTTCTAATCCAGTCATGCCAATCCTGTTCGTCGTCGCCTGAGAAGAGTGAGAGGAGGCGGTCGTTGACTGCTTTGCTGATGCAGTCGAAGGCCTTGACGAGAGGGGCCTAAGCATCAATTTTACCAGTTATTTCTGAAAGGCAACGATTAACTTCGACTGCGATGTTGGTCTGAATCTCCTGAATGCGTTTTGTCGCGTTGTTGTCGACTACTGTAAGGACGGCCGTGATGGCATCTGCGGAGTCGGCCGTCGCTAGAGTAAGCTTCTTCAAGTCGTAGTTGGAGAGCTCGATGCCGTTTGCCATCTGCCTGATAGCTGTGGCTGTGTCAAGGGAGAGAGTTCTTGCGATCACTTCTGCCGCAGCGTTGCCAGTCGTCATTTCTGAATGCGGAAACGAGTCGAGCAAGGTTCACGTCGCGTGCTTGAGGTACCGAAAGGAGAGGGGAAGAGAGAAAAAAAAGAAACGAATACCGAAAAGCTCTATTTAGTTCTAGAATTTATTTCGTAGAACTGAGAGGTCAAAGAGGTGAGCGCTCTAGCGTCGCGTGCGCTAGAGTGCTGTATGAACAAGTTCAGAAAAGAAAGAAGGAAAAAAAACAATAAAAGAAAAGAAAGAGAAATCAAATTAAAGTCAAATAAAATTAGGCCTCTTCTTCGTTGCTGTCACGTGTGCTGGATCACAGTGCAGCGCACGGTGATGTCGTCCTTGAATGTATGTAGATGCTGCTTATCCTCTTATAGGCTCCGATGGCAGATTATGTCGCGGGCGCGGCAGTGCTTGAACCTGAAAAAAAATTTAAAGTTGATTCATAAAAGTCGAAACTTGAGATTGGTTTAAAAGAATTCATAAAACTTCATAAAATTCATAAAAGTCGAAACTTGGGATTGGTTTAAAAGAATATCAACTGCTAAAGAGCCAGAAAATAGAACAAAGATATGCCGCTTGAGATATGACTGATGAAAGGAAAACTTATCTGTATTATACATATGTATTATCTGTATTTATCAGGCGGGAAAACAGAGAAACCGAACCGCTTAGATAACTAAAGCTAGCTTACTCTTTTACTTCGAAGAAATATCACCAAAATCATTCTTATGAAAAGAAAAAGGAAATGTTCGAGAAGGTACATAGACGAGATAAATAAATAAATAAAGACCTTTTTTTCAAGTGAACTGACAGCGTGGCCATGAACCACATCATTGGCCGCGTTTTCTATTTTTTTTCACTGAATATGGCTGCAAGAGTTTGATTGAAATCAAAATAAAGATTTCGGGAATATGATGCAAAATTATCGCGTTTTAAATGTTAATGCAGAAAAGTAATGGGCCAAAGGCACTTTCTTCGACTACTTGGTAACCTTGATGAGCAGAAGGATGTGTTGTGGTGAGGTATACTGGCGCCTCGCTGGGCGCGGGTTAGGTCAGGTCGGAGGGAGTATCTCGAGAAGCCTGGCAAGAAACCAATACGATTTGCTAGATGAACGGCTTTAACTTGTGCTTCTGAATAAGAGAGGACAATTCTTATCGTTTTAATTTTACCTATTCTGTCTACTGTTGCTTGTTGCTGAATTGCTGCCGTGAAGTCGGAGAAACCTTGCCCCTGTTCCCCTATCCAGTGGCGATTGGAGTTATTCTCGGCCCTTTGAAGTTTGGTAGTCAAAAGTAGGTGGGCGTATTCACGTCGCATGCGTGAAAAGCCGAAACAAACGTAGAGAAGAAAGAAAGATAAAGAAAAAAAGGAAAACTCTACCAAGTTCTACACTTCACTCAGTGAACGGAAAGGGAAAAGATATGAGCGCTCTAGCGTCGCGTGCGCTAGAGTGTTGTGTTAACAAATAAAAAGAAAGGAAGAAGAAAAAAAGAGAAAAGAGAAAAAGAATTAACGACAGATAAATTTGACCTCTATATTGTTACTATCAAGCGTGCTTGCTTGCTCACGGTGGCGGACTGTGCTGTCCTTCTTGAATGTAGATGCTGTACCCTGGAAATAAATTTCTATTTGCATGTACTAATGGTGCTATATTGAAAATTTTCGAATGTGGATTACTGTAGGATGAACAGAGGAGTGTCAGTGAAAGGAAAAATGGAAAGAATTGGCGGTGCAGTGACTAGACGGTTGAAGATGACGGAAGAGTGTCCTATCTTATTTTTTCATCTATCTCTAATTCAAAAGAACTGAAAAGGATTACGATTTGGAACACTTTTAACACCAGGGCAAAGTTTTAAAGGAGATGAAGGAAGAAAAATGCTCTCGTACTACATACATATAAGATAATTTTGTCCAAGATGAGCAACATGATGGTGGGTAACACGTTAAAAGGAAAGAAGAGAGATGGAGAGAAATGTAAGATGTTGAAGTTTGAATGGAGGAACGATGCTTATGAACAAAAACGAGCGAAGGGGAGAGAAAGAGTGAGGAACAAAGAGAAAGTATCGAGAGAACATGGAAGAATGCAGTATATATTGAGGAGGAAAAAAAACTTGAATTCTTGACTAATATTATCATATTTGCAAATTAAATTATCATAATAGAATCAGAATCGGGCTAAAGTGCATCGCATGTGCGCTTTCACCATGGGAAGGGATTTGATTCTAGGGAAGGGAGACAAAAGCGAGAATGGAAAGAAAGAAGAGAAAGAGCGAGAAAAAAAATTAGCTATCAGTCCGGTGGATTCCGATTCCCAGGCTTCTTGCTGTCTAGAAGATGATAAAAACATGATATCTTCTTGGCTAAAGTGTTTTCCGCTATTTTTCTAATATCTTATTCTCTGATCTATCTTTTTATGCCATGAAAATAAGAACTAGTGCAAAACAGTGACTATTCTAATGGAAAACTTCAAACGTTCGGGATAAAGTATTTCTTGAGCGAAAGGAATTTGATAGCAAGCGGAACGAGAGAGGATGAGCAAAAGAGATAAACGAATCAGTGATACTGTATGCCTCTTAATTTTCCCATAATATTTTTTTTCTCATTTGGTTTGGGCGAAGATAGATAGGCCTGGGGACAAAAGCCAGGAATGAACGATGGAAACGATGAAAGAAAGAAGCTGCTCGCATTTTCTGCATCGAACAAAGAAAGGAGCCGTGTGAAAGGATCAAAGAGGTGAGAGAGAATGAGAGAGAAGGAAGAGAAAATGTCTCTAACTAAGTCCAAATATGCTCTACTCTTTTAACTGCTCTGGGACTACTGCAAATGATTATTCTAATGAGGAGCAAGAGCGAGGGCTGAATAAAGGAAAATAAATTAGACAAGCATTGATGGCGCATTATAAAAGAAGAAGAAAAAAAGAAATATGCCATTTTTCATTTAAGCTGAACAAGAAGGACTAAAGAGGAAAGGAAAAAGGAGAAAGTATCCTGTCGTGTCACCATCTGGCAAGTGTGAATGGAGGAAGGAGTGCCCGAGCAAAGTTCAGAAAGAGAGAGGACAGAGAGAGAGAGAGAGAGACTGCATGGAGACCGAATGGTCATGAGTAGAGAGAAACTACTGAACTGGCGAGAGAGTGAGCAGAGACTTGTGAAGAGAGAAAAGAACGGCGAGATAGCATGTACATAAGATAAAAGAAGTTCTGAGATGATGGAGAGAGAAGAGAAAGAATTAGAGATATTTGAATGCCAGATGCGTCTGCTTGGATAGCTGCTGATGATTACTAATGTAACAAGAGAACAGAGATGACCACTCAACATTTGTATATTGCCTATTCTCTTTTTTCTACTAGCCAGAATGCCACTCCTATCATTCAAAGTGAGACTAGTTTTTAATAACTCCATATTTGGCAAAGATATTAAAAGAAGGAGAGAAAACAATTCTGCTTCATACAATTAGTTCTATTCTTCTAACATAGGCGAGAGATATCTCATCCTCAAATATATTCACAAAATTGAAATTAGATGAACGAACGAGCATCGCATGTGCTACATCGTCAATATATTTACGCTGCATAAAAATTAATAGCACGTCGCGAATCGTGCGGGGCAAAGGAGGCGGGGGACTCCTAGAACGGGACAGATACAAAAAAATAAGGCACCTCCTATTCTACGATTTTTGCTGTTTTGGCGACAAAGGGAGGCGGCCGTCCTTCCTAAGTCTAAATTTTTTTTTTGAGAGAGAGAAGGGAAGGGGAAATATATCATCATCATCAAAATAGGCGCCACGAGAGCTTCAATAGGATATCTCCGGGAGCTTCAATAGGACCTCCCCAAAGCAGCGGCTGTCTACCCTAATTACCCAAGTGCCGTGAAAATGTTAGAATTAAGAGAAGAAAAACCTTTAAAAAAACCCAATGTTTTTTTTTTACTTTTAAAGTAAACCTTACGCTTAAGGTGAACTTTTAAAGTAAAAGGGAAAAGAAAATATATTTAAAAAAAACAATAAAGTCCATACCTGGCATGACGGTGTTGGTCGGAACCACTCGCTGCTACCAGTAAGAGTACGGGCCATTAATAGCTCCGTACCCCGGTTGCTCTCTCCAGATTCATTCTTCAGCGTAGGTCGCACAGGCAGGATTCAGAGAAGATTCTTTATTAGGTTGAGACGAACAGAAAGAGAGAGGGGAGAGGAGGAGACGGCGACTCGGGACAAAAGGGCAGCGGAGACCGGCATAGTGCGGGTCCCCTCCGGGACTAGGCAAATCCCCCTGAATACATAGCTCCGGGGGATTAAGTACCGGCGAGATAAAGGGGCGGGCTTAACAACTAGAAAATTATAAAGAGGAAATTTAGCAAGGCGTTAGTCAACAAGAACAAACGGACTAAGGAAAGAGATATACATATGTACATGCATGTGATCACTTACGATCACTTACAGTACAACTAGTGTAGTTTGTGGTCACTACTGTCTATTCTTTCTTTATTTACGTTGTCGTGGAAATAAAATGGCAACTATTGCGAAATATTTTAGCACACGTCATTATGTCACGAATGACGAAATAGTTATTCGTTGGTTTATGACTCATCTTAGGCAGTGTATAAAAGCCCCCCTTTCCAAAGTCATTGTTTCACTTTGACACGATGACTGCTGGTGATCGTAAGGCAGCCTCTCCTGCTTCTGCACCTGCTGCAACTAGTACCACTATTGAATCTAAAGTAAAGAATCTTGCTGAAACTATGCCTGTTCCTCCTGTAGAAACCAATATCGAGAAAAAGGCTTTTAATTGTGAAGATTGTGGAAATGTATTCACGACTGGTTTTAATCTGCGTCGACACATTAAGCGTGCTCACAGTGGAGAGTAAATTTATCAGCCACGTCATGCACGTTACATTCGACCCCTTGGTACTATTCAACTACTCACAGACGAATCTGATAATGTCTATGTGCAGTTCCGCCCCTTTGACGACTGAGGCAGTCATTATTTGAACTATTCAAGCAGGTCAAATGGCTCGTTCCCAGTCTTCTTCATCTTCATCTTCTTCGTCTTCCATTTCCTCAATGCCAAAGACTTCGCGTAAAGAAAAGGTTTTGTTTAAAATTGCGTGTTTTTGAATATTTTCAATATATCTTTCATTTTCAGCTTCGTGAACGCAAACGAAGGTTTAATGCGACTGCAAAGGATGAACCTAAGGCAAAGGTATACTTTTCTCGTGCTCTTGAAATTTCACCATTTGTTATAGATTTGCAGAAGAGCTTCAAGGAACTAGTTGATGCCTTCCAACGTCCATCTCATGTAAGCAATCACGGACACCTCTTGAAAAGCCACCGATTCATCGTCATTGCCGTTTGCAACGTTTGTGCAAAGCTTAACGACACTACGACCAACAACATGACACATATTCGTCTCTGCAATTCTTGTATCGTCGCCAACCAGAGAATCCAATCTGCAGTGTTTCACAATGTCACCCTCAATAATATTCGTGAAAAATCTGTTCTCGAGCATTGTGCCTCATCGTGATTGTTATATATTGAATATGATAAAATGTATAACTGGACTTGTAATATTTAGACATGTCAAAGATGGAATATGTTTTGGGAAATAATACAAGGGTGAATTATTCACGAGGAGTTTTGGACTAGTGAATATATGTATCACTACCACATACACGTTTGCATTTCTACATATTCAGTTGTGAGATGGTATGACGGCCGATTGGCTCATTGGTAGTGAGTTTGTTTTCAAATCTTAAGGTCCAGGTTCGATTCCTTCTTGGGTCAATATCAATTTTGTATTTATTCCGGACTTGTGATATTTCCACTGGCTGAAAAATATTACCCCCCCCCCTGGGGATAATCTGTGATCATGTGATTTATGATCACATTCCACACGAATGTCTACATCTTCACTTGCAAGTTGGTATGATGACCGAATAGCCCATTGGTAACGATACTACATACGACGCAAGCGGCTCAGGTTCGATTCCTCTCAGTGTTCGGGACTTGTGATATTTCGACTAGCAGAAATGGCAATATCCCCCTCCGGTGAATGATGTGTGATCACTTCCACTCGAATGTCTACATCTTCGCATGCCAGTTGGTATGATGGACGAATGGCCGATTGGTAACACAGGGACTTACGACGCAAGCGACCCAGGTTCGGATCCGGTCGGGATCCTGGACTTGTGATATTTCGATTGACCAAGAACACGGTGGAATGAATCCTGGACTTAGAGAAATAACGGAAAAAATTTCAACGGGACGTTCTGGACTTAGAAAAGTAATGGTGTAAAAAAAATAATGGTGTCTCTTTCTGTTCGTCTCAACCTAATAAAGAATCTTCTCTGAATCCTGCCTGTGCGACCTACGCTGAAGAATGAATCTGGACGGAGCTATTAATGGCCCGTACTCTTACTGGTAGCAACGAGTGGTTCCGACCAACACCGTCATGCCAGGTATGGACTTTATTGTTTTTTTTAAATATATTTTCTTTTCCCTTTTACTTTAAAAGTTCACCTTAAGCGTAAGGTTTACTTTAAAAGTAAAAAAAAAACATTGGGTTTTTTTAAAGGTTTTTCTTCTCTTAATTCTAACATTTTCAAGGCACTTGGGTAATTAGGGTAGACAGCCGCTGCTTTGGGGAGGTCCTATTGAAGCTCCCGGAGATATCCTATTGAAGCTCTCTGTCTGCTTACAGGTTCACCGTCGTCCACGTCATATTATTGGCGTGGACGACGGTGAACCTGTAAGCAGACAGAGAGTATTGCAGCCGCGCGGAACCGAACCCGTACCCAACCAAGCCACCACCCATTTTCGCATTTTCCCAGCACGCGCGCCTTAGACCACTACACCACCCGCACCCCGCGACTGAATCCGGAAGAAGATAGCCAATTGAAAACGGAGGTCGGCATGAAGGTATGTTAAGGTCGCGAGCGCGCGCTTGAGAAAGACAGAGAGAGAGAGAGAGAGAGAGATAGAAAGAGAGAGAGATTGTAAGACAGTATTTTTCTCAAAATTGTCGTCTTTCATCACTTGCAGTTTATTCATACTGCATTCGGTTAATTTAGTCTCAATGATGCGCTTGCTTTCACTACTTCAATAACTAATAAACTACCAAACGGTGAAGTCCGAATCTCTCTTGATTAGCTGTAATGTTCTAATTGCATTCGTTCAGTGTAGTGTTCACTGCTTGTTGAGGAGAGTAAGACAGACAGAGAGAGACAGACAGAGAGATAGAGAGAGAGATAAAGAGAGAGAGAGAGAGAGAGAGAGAGAGAGTGAGTGTGAGAGAGAGAGAGAGCTGGAGAGCACCTGTGAGGGAGGGAGTGGTAACCTGATTGTGAGAGCTTCGTTCTCTATGTATCGATTTTTTTAAGCTGCCAATTGCAAGCAGGCTAAACTTTGCATCCATATAAGCATACACTTACCATGTTTCAACTTACGCTTTACAATTACAGCATTCAACAGTTTTTATTGTTATGCAGTGGTCAATGTGATAACTAGCGGAATGTAAGCGCCATAAAGAATCGAGCGACATTTTGACAGAAATGTACAGACATTCACAGGATATTCCAAACAATATGCAACGATTCACAGGATATTCCAAACAATATGCAACAAGATAAACTAGATTTTCACTCGTAATGAATACATTCACATAGTGCACCCTGTCAAAATTAAATCAATGAATATACAATTTCACAAAGAAGGAAGAAATACAAAAGACGCTTTCTCACAGAATACATATACAATCTTTGGCAAATATGATGAAAAGATTTTTACAAGGTTACTTACTCTTCACCTATTTCTAGGAAACTATACAAACCACTCTACAAATCCATGATAAAATTTGACCAAAAGAATCATGCCAAATGTATTTGAATGCTGTCTACCAGGTTGATAGCTGTGTTCGACTTGACCGACTGTGGCGCGCCGATGAGAAGCGAGAACACGCCCCAGATGTCGGCAACCTCAGAGTCGAATCCGAGATGGAAGAGGAAGTGGCTGGCCAGGGCAACAACAACAGCCTCGATGAACGATTCACCGCAGAGAATCTCGATTGCCTGGAAATATACATTAATCTTACTTTTTTTTGTTCCTGTTCAACCAAGAAATATGCAGGCAGTGAGAGAGAGAGAGAGAGATGACTGAACGTGAGACAGAGAGAGAGAGAGAGAGAGAGAGAGAGAGAGGGAGGGAGGGGATTGAAGCAAAACAGCCTCAATTTTCAAGATCTTATATCCGGACAGTACTGCACCTTTTCTGACTGGAGAGATGAAACTATTGCAAAAAGAAAACTTTACACTGACGTTACAAAATACGGAGAACTGCTTCCTGCTTTGTCCGTACTTGACAACCAGCGGCTGACGGAGGCCCATTTCACAGAGTCGATCGACGACGTGCCTTGCATCAGGCTCAGACTATAAGTATTGATTGGCAATTTCTCTAAAGCGCAAAAAAAAACATTTTAAAAGAGAACACTTATCAAAGAGAATCACATACAAATCTATTGCTGCTTTCAATTTGGTAAAAATATACAGCAAACTGTCTGACCAGGAATGTAGAGAAGACTCTGCCAAAGCGTGACATCTGCTTACGTGGGCAGAACTTCTTAAAGTGGGCAACCACAGCGAGAACGGCTTGTACAGATGCTGTTTCTGCAACCATCTCTTGTCAACTTAGATCGACTAGATTCAACAGAAAAATCGGGAAATTGATTTAAAAAAATTCTCCTCTTACCTGAACCTGTAACTGTATTCATGGCAGAAATAGACATCTGCTCGGCCGAGGAGAAGTTAGTCTTGAATATGCTGCTCAGATACTCCTCGATTCGGGGCCACTTCTGCACAAAGGCGTTGGAGTCGACCTTGAATCCTCTGTCAAAGTCGGACAGTATCTGCAATTAAAGAACTACAGTAATTTAGACCTGCTCTTTACAAACGAGTACGGTATTGCCGTATATCAAGAAAAGTACCTGCTTGGAAGAAGAGAGCTGCCTAAATTCTTCAACCGCCTTCGCAGCACCCATCTCACGACATAGCAGGAGTCGGTATTCACTTAAGAATAAATAAAGACCGTAATTCAGGCAAATTCATTTATGATTGTTATTCTATTAATTAAAGTACCGTAATATATATATACGGGTTATGCATAAGCAGAATATCATTAAAAAATAAGTGACTGTAACAATCTCCTCCAATTAATTAATGTATACAAATTATAATTAACAATAATATTCAAAAATAGGTGTAGAAAGACTGACCGCGACTCTTCGAGCATCTGAAGGGCAGTGTCACTGTCATCAGGAAAGTGCCTCAGCTGCATGGCGATGAGATGCTGACCTTCGCAGTTCCTTGGAGACGTGTCCATCTTCTTCCTCTTGTATGGTCGCAGGACAGCGTCTCCATGAAGCGCCATGCGTCTTCGCCGATTGCTAACGTACACGATGAGGAAGCTCTTGTTGCCGCGGACGAAGGGCGTCTAAACTAAATATACAGTATGCTCTAAAGTTATTTGCAGTTATTAAGGATAAATTTAAAAAAAAATACGAAGTGAAACCTGGTTTGTCTTTGGGAATGGGAGCATGAGCCTGGTGAAGAAGCAGACAATCTCACGTGTGGTTAGGCGATTCTTGCTAAAGAAGGTATGGAAGATTGTGTCAATATTCTAATAATAATAATGAAAATAATACACAAGTTAATATGGAGAATTGGCTCACTTGTCTGCATGCTGCATAAGATATTCGCCGACCCTTCGAACGAACTGCCTCCTGACGTTACAACGATACTCTTCGGTGATGTCACCGGACCGCAGAGAGGAGAGGATGACATCAGTTTCTGGATGAGTCCTCAGAATATCTTAACATGTACAGTTAATCACTTTGATCACGAAATTGTAATGTAAAGGGTACCTTGCATGGACGCAGCACTTAATTTTTCATTAAGTCTTTGCACAAGCACATCTCCGCCAGATCGATTTTCGCGATCTAAGTTGACGGGAGCAATTTTTTTTTAATATAAATATAAACAGCTTACTTTTCAGAATCTCGCCAACGCAATGACCATCCAGTACAGACGCTGAAGAGCTACTCTCGTGACGACTTCCAATTTCATCGATCTTCATCGTCAGAACTACTCAGCATTATTCTCATTCGCGAGGGAGAAGCGGAATCACGAGCCTGATTACGGAAAATATCGTCCTTTGAAAGATAAAGAAGCACATAGTTTAGATCAAAAATTTCTAACGTTTGAAAATGGGCTGTACTCCTCTTCCTGACAATGAGCAACATAGACTGTTAGCTGGCAGTCGTCATCGGGGAATACACCCAAAACGGGGTACTCGATGCGACCCACTGATCTTGTAACTCGACAAATTCGCGAGGGATGGATTTCGTAACGGCCAAGAAGCTCCATCGTCAGCTCCTTCAACGTAGTTGCAGCGGACTCATCGGAACCAAGGTCTGCTTCAACCGACTTTCCATCTTCAGCCAAAACTTGCAACCGGAAACGCATTCTAAATTAAGAAATCAAATATATGCTTAAAATCAGTTTACAAGTAGTAATTGCGTTATAACGCCTTAATTTTTATAAGAAATAACACTCATTTGAAAGCGCAATTCTTCGTTTATTCCAAAGGGAAATGTCTGATTGGAATGTACACAACATCAACAAAGAAGTAAGAGTCAAGTGGGTGAGCAGAGTTAAGATCTTCGAAGGAAAGAACACAAAGAACATCGGACATCTGAACAGTGTAACAGTTGATAGAATCAAGCCAAGAGATCGTTTCGCACTTTTGAATCACAAGTTTCCACTCACCATCAACATAAGCAGCAAAGCGAATCTGACCAAAGGATGGGAGCGCGCCTGCTGCCAAGACTACAATATCGCGGTCACTGTAGCACATTCCATGGTAGTCAATTCTATAGCACAACATTTCTACGACAATTGCGAGGTCAGCAATGATGGAGATCAGGGGAGAATCGGATGGAAGCTCGCTGTAATACCGTACCCCTGCTCGCGGCAACGCTTCCAAATTGAATGATGCGCGCTGAGATGCAAGGAAATGCTGCGCGTGGTTGATCATGGAGAATGGCAAGTTTTGAGCGTTCCTAGACATGTAGGAGTGCGACTTGATCGATGCATTCAGTTGCTCGAAATCAATACACCAATTCAGGATGGGGGGTCCATACAATCTCACGAATCTTGCATAGTGAACGAGGTGGTGAGTTTTGATCGTCATCGAAACCTCGCCAGGGAAAAGGTTGACAATCTCGCGGACCGAATCAATGTATGTTGCCACTAGATCTTCTAATCTGGCCAGATCTCGCTCAGTAAAGGAAGGCTGCAGAAGGGTGAGGAGAACTTTTCCAAGAAGCACAAAGGATTCCCACTCTATGAAGTCGGAGAGATCGGTGTGAAAATGAAGAGCAAGCGGGAGCAATCTCATTAGAGTGTGAACCTGGGAAGCGCGCTGGGAGATCGAAGTGCCAGAGAGAACATCTACCTTGAATGGGGAGGGGCGGGATGAAGAATCTTGCTTTCCGTATGGGAGATTGGACAAAATCGCGTTGATTCTTTGCAACTTAAGCCCACGCCGATCCAATGCGCGCAGAAGCCTTATGGTTGCTCTTTGGGCTTCACCCTCCAAAACGTCGTGCATTAGATCCAGCGAGCAATCATTCATAAAGTCATACCCCGGAATGCCATTCAAAGGGCGAGCATCTTTGAAGCCATGGTTCTGGGCCAATCCTGCTCTGAAGACGTGGTCGTACCACCGCCTATCTTTCAGCTGAACTTGCGACTCGTTCGTGACAGCAAGGAAGTTGGCAGAGTCAACTAGACAGAGGCGGCAGCGGTTGTAATTGAGTTTGAGGCCGCGAAACTCATAATGCGCTTTATTATCCGCAATCACAGAGAGGAGTACTGGGTGAAAGAGTTCATCTCCAATTCGAAGGCCACCCCTATCATAAATGCTGGCCAGCTGCTGCTTTAGGACATGAATGATGGGAAGGAAGGAATGCGCTGAGTGGTCTTTCGCATAGGCACTGGCATAGACCAACTTGGACGCCAATGCCGATGAGGCGTCCAAGTGATGCCCTGCCAGTTTGATTTGGAAAAGACAAAGCGAGTTGGCGGCGGCCTTGGGGCCAAGGGAGCTTCCGGGTGAGACATCGTCTGCATACAACAGGAAAGGAAGTAGGGTTGCATGCTGAGTTTCATCAGCCACGGTCTTATACCTTTCTCCCTTTTGATGGCAGCATATTCTATCGCTACAGCAGGACTTGAGCAGGTTGAGGGAGCGAGCAAATTGTACTGCTTGTCTAAGCACTTCTTCTAGCTCCAATACATAGAAGTACTCTCCTTGCTCTACACGGACTGCTTCGCCGTTTCTATCTCTCTTAGTCGTCTGGATTACGCCCATCTGACATTTCTGAGGTGTTAGAATGTCGCCGTTACGCGTGCCAAGCTGGGTCCTTTTGTAATGCGTCAAACAGGAGGAAATCGCCGAATCAGTTTCGGCTATAGCCCTAGGATCACCGGATTCGCCGACATGCAGAACACGCTGCAAAAACTGGGCGAAGCTGTCCAGCGAAGAGCGGGGGACTCCTCTGCCCATCTGCTGGGCGAAAAATTGTTGGAGCTCGTTCGCACAGCTGGTAGATTCTGGAAACATAGAATAAATAGCTCTGGCAAATAGGAACCAAGAATACATGATACTTTTTTTTATCTACACTAAGACCAAGTTGCATAATAGTTTGCATAGACATAAATGGGAACCTGGTGCAGGTTCAGAATTAGCCTCTGTTGATCCTCCTCCATCCATCTCAACGTCCTCGCCAAACGACACTTCAGCAGCATTTGCTTCAGCAACGTTCAAAGCAGGCGGAACGACATTTGGAGGTCTTGGTGGTGGCGAAGCTGAATTTTTCTATTTATTTTAATAAACAATAGAAATAAATTGCATGAAATTTTTTTCTTCTCTCTACCACCAAAGACGGCTGTGCTGTCTGTCAAGGCCTACTGTACTTCAAGTAAGAGGGCATAAAAAGTAATAAATAATCACCTGAGAGAATAGAACCAGCGTGAAAACGTGTGCAGTGCTGCCGTAGTGCGTCCATTTTGCCGAATCGCTGCCAGACGACACACATCTTGCATAGCAAGGCACCGCTGCCACCATGATCGTGTCGCCGATGCTCCAAAACTCTTCGTTTGGACTCCAGCCATTCGTTGCATCCTTCGACAGGGCATTCCATCTAAATAGTGGTGTAATTTGGTTTTCTTAAAGTGTCACAGTAGTAAGCTAACTAATTGAGGAGATTAAAAAAACTGAAGAATACATTAATAACAGAATGTGGCGAAAAAATTGTTGTTATTTTGAGATTATTTTCTTTGCGTAATTCAGCATCCATTTCTTTGTAGTACCGTGAGTTGTGTCGAGGCAGCAAGGGAGGCTGAAGCCGGGTGTTGGACGGTCACTACTGTAAGATTTTATAGGAAACTTGAAGTAGATGTTTACTGGAATGGTGATCTGAAGCCCTACCACACCGACCTGCTGAAAGCGATTCGGGCCATCGACCCTGATAACGTGGCATTACTGGGTACTCCAGGATGGTCGGGAGCCTCGGGTATCACCGACGCGAGCATCTCACCTCTGTCATGTATGTAGAACGCAAGCTCCACTCACGTCCTGTTATAATTTACAATTAGGCCAAACCAACGTGATGTACGTGCAGCACTTCTATTCGGGTTCCCAGAGCGACAACAAGCGAAGTACCTACTCGAGTGCCGCAACGAAGATCCCCGTGTTCGTTTCGGAGTTCGGCATCTCCGATGCTGACGGGGGTTCCAACGGACAGATCTACGCGGACGAGGCGAACAAATGGTTCGCATCAGCACAGGCATCTGCGTCGGAACAAGGAAGTGGCCCATCCTACCTAAACCTACCAGTCAAGGACTCCATCTTCACATTCTATGGTGCCTCGGGACGCGGCGCCTGCGGACTCGACGTGTCCGCGTGGTCAGCGGCCGGCTCAGGTGACCTCTTTAACCCTTGCGCCCAGTGGGGGCCGTCCACCCTTCCAGACAAAACGACCTTATCTGCAAGAACATTTGCATTAAGGTCGAATACAAGGGCAAGACATAAGTTTTATTCCACTTGACTGAGTCCCCAAACAATATGCGAATTCTATCAGCAGTGTGTTCCCGGTGGATAACAAGTGCCCCGAATGCCATAAGAACCACGTCGACCTCTCGGAGGCTGCCTTTCTCAAGCTCGAGCCTAAGGGCGGAATCGTCGGCATCACCCGCAACGCAACTCCCATGCATTTCCGCAAAAATTACGAAGTGCTAACTTGGCTTCATATCCACCATCTGTTTCATGTTTATTTCCATTTGGTAGAATATAATGCATTACACCGGTGGAATGACTCGTTGCGTTGAACTAAATGTTCGTTTAATGTTTCTATGTTCTGAAATCAACATATTTTTATCTACCGAAAACATACCACAATCCTTGAAAAACATCATTCTTTACCAAAAAAAAATTGTGCATTTTTTTTATTTGGCTGCTTAATTTTCATGGCGTTTTTTGTACAAACTTTTATTGCAAAAATTCGACGTATTTATTAAATTACTGTATGCGTTCTCGCCATTTATGTATTTATTCATACATCGGTTAAATGATGTGATGACATTAGCATCAAATTAAAATAAGACCTCGCAGGTAAAATCCGTGGCATCTGGGGATAAGGGGAAGGGGATATAGATGGCTGAACCTCTGTATACATCCCAAATCAAACAATACGATCCATCCCATACATATATCACCAAAACCAATTTCGCTTTCGACATTGATTATTGACTGTATGACTGAGATGCTGGAATAGATTAGGCATCCGACAACCGAGTTCGTATATAAACATGCGCGATCGATGATATAAAATTTCACTAAAATAACCATTTAATTCCTTCTAAGAAGCCGTGTTCATTTCTTTTTAGTGAATTAAAATAAATGCTTGTTTAAGCATGGCATGTAAACTAGTATTCGATGATATTTCAGCAGAAAGTTGTTCATTTTACATGAGTTATGCTGGCGTCTGTGCCGTATTTGACGAACGCGTCCTTCCATTGGCAACATTAAAAAGTTTTGATTGCTTAAATATGTTATGACGTTCAGAAGATTCATAACTAATTATAAGTATGTATTTACTTTCATCACTATAGAGACCTAACGAAGGTATTTACAACTGCACTGGTCGTGCCGACCATCTTGGCCATACTGCGGGCAAGAAGTCATGGACGATGTCGGATGCATGAATTGAAGATGAACATGAGAACGGCCGGAGAGAACGCGCGGTCATCGAGGAGGTAGGCGGCCAACTATGCAATTCAACATTCTAGCAATATAAACTGCTTCATTTTAATGAACTTAACTTCGTGTTTAAAATAAAGCCATTTGTTCATGCATTTTGCCTTTTTTAAATAAACCTTTTGGTAGGCCTAAACGAATCCTTACTTCAATAAATGTGTAGATGTTCGCAGCTGTAAAGCGAAAAAAGTTCCGTAGGAAAAATTGTATGTAACCAATGAGCAATTTGTCTTTACTTACAAACAAAAATGAATGGAAATTGATGTAAATATCTGATAAATGCAAGCCGGGGTGTCGATGACACATTGCGCGAGACCATCATAAACGAGTCTCACACGCTAAGTGGTCGCAGTATAGAAGAGAAGAGAGAGGGCCGTAGTAGAGAAGTGTACACTCATCATCACTTGGAATGCGGTGTACTAAATCAACAATACTCGTTCATATCTTTTTAAAATGAATATTAACTTAAGATCAAATTTATAATGATAATACAAAATGAAACTAAAAAGAGCTTTCTGGCGCCGCTTCTTTCTATTCTGTGTGATTATTGTGTAGGCTGCTGACCTCGGAACAACGTGGGTGAACCGGATCACTCAAACTGTGTATACACCCTACATCATAGAGAGAAATGATGTTTTCTACAGAGGAGTCACTGACTGACACAATGTATGCAAATAAAGGATACAGTTTGACTGAGTTTTCTTGTTTTGCCGGATTCCATGGGAAGTGTAATAATATCGGCCGCAGGCCTGATGAAATCAAGCGCATATGCTTAAATGGCAATGTTAAAGTAGGCGTGAACAAGAAGAAAGCATCTGAAAGTTCACCTCAAAAGAGAGATCATGAAGTTCATTTAGAGAATCTTTTGAACTCATTCATTTCTTCTTACAGTATGTTGGGTGTTGCACACAAATTCATAGCGAATTTGAAGGCTTCCCTACAATAACCTTTATTCGCAATTCTGTAAACAAAAAGTCTGTTGGATTATAGAGCCTCTTTATATAAAAGCTAAAGAGTCTGATTTTTATGGCCAAAATTTTATGAGGGGTACTATGATGAACAATAGGGGCCAAATTAGGTTAAGAAAAATGTTTCAATTCTTACTAAAGAAAGGAAAGATTAAGTGCAATAGCTACAAGTACTTTTGGAATTTCTTTGACAGTCACATGAAATTCATGACTTCGATGATTGCTTTGATTTCTTTAAAATAAAATACACGTAAAAAGATAATAAACACAATATTCCCATGGCTTCATTAACAAAACTTTCACTTTTAGTCGCCGTGGGATCATTCCGCTGCGAGAGCGACTTCTGCAAATCTAAACAACACGACCGTTGCTCTCTACAGATCACAACTCGGTTCTACATTCGATGTAAAGAAACTACTTGGTGTTAGAATAGTCGCTATTTATGGTAGCGAATTCCCGGCCCGCGCTCGATCATAAATTGACGCCTACTCCCGGAGAAAGAGCCGGAATAAGTTCTGCCAAATCTCAGTCGACCACTTCGATGAGCATCGATCGCACACTTCCGTGTGATATATCATTTAGGGCCCAATAAGTGAATGTGTCCAATCCAACATAGAACCGGCCGCATTTCAGTTGTTTACGATAGAAATGAGGTCAATTCCGTGCTGGAACAGAAACGAAAACACGCATCGTATTGATATCCACCAGGTTAGTTGTCCGTTAAAACTGTTTTGAATATGTATTGCCAAGTTGTGATTAGAAAAGAATACGACTTAGAAAAATAAGCTGTCGAAACATGTACTTCATGTCTTTTTTTTCACAGAAATATTTTGATGCTGTCGACTCACTGTTGGAAATGACTAATCATGGAAAACGATGCTCCAATTCTTGACTATTCGAGAGGGGCATTGCTTTGTTACAAGCGAAATTTATACAATCATATTGATCTCCATCATTATTCTCACTTCATTCTTTTTCTCTTTGCCTCTTTAATTTGTATTGGTAATGGTTAATTACTCAAGTTCGAGTTAAATGGACTCGTATAGCTCGATTTGAGTTCAAAGAGTGAGACAGCATTCCTTCAGCTCTTTGCGCATGCAAATAGTATCATCTGATTGTTCTCCTTCTTTTGCTACAGAAATGTACATATGAAGCTGACAAAAATGAGAAATCAAAGAAAAGATGTTTCTTATAAAAATCTCAGTTGTAAGGGAAAATGATCTGCCTCCATTCACCTGAGGAGTCCTAAGTATGCTGATTTCGCCGCATCTTCCAGGGTTGGAATTACGCTCACTGGATAGCCCTAAGAAAAGAATGCAAATTGTTTTTGCTATGTTGTAGACAGTTTATCGTAGAATTTACCAGAACTAATTACAAATCGTTTCTCATTTGAATTCAACGAGGAACAGAATAAATGCAACTTTAGAAGGCGACAATGCAAATGATTGTCTCGCCATGTAAAGTGTGCTACCGAAATGAAGGAGGAAGCGTTTTCCACAATGAGAGGAGATCACATCATTGCGAAAATGTACTACGCGCTTGACTGCTGAACAGTGGCCCCGATGCTGCCATTTGACATCACGAGTCGTAGTGGTGTCATATACTCATTTATCGAACAGCGTTCGATGTCTGTATTCGAGTCTGCCGTAGCACCGAGTGGAGTGAAGTGGCTGCCCTCATGCAAGCACTTCACTGACTTGAGCACCATTGTCCTTGTATTCTTGGACATCTTGATGGGCTCCAGGACTCGCTTTTCGCAGAGACCGGAATAAAAGATGGAGTCAATCTGACGCTGCTGCCAAGTGCCGCTTTCATCCTCGCGAAAAGTTTCTCCACCTTACATGTACGCACGTTGCTCAAGCAATTCGGCTGCTTCTCGAGCAGTTTCAAATGCGTCATCGAATCGGGCGGGTCTTTCGATGACGCATGGACTTAAAGTGACGCTTCCCTCATTTTGGGACACTCGTAAGCGGCAAGCATGCTTTCTTCTTTCCTTACATCCTCCACACTTTGTACGTGAGCAAGCAGCAGTGCTCCGCAAAGTCGGGTAAACAGGCGATCGAGATCACAATTCGGGGCTCGTTGATGACGTCATCGTCTTGATCGGATGACGAAGCAGCAGCCGGCCGTGGTGTCCGGCGGCATCGCATTCCCGAACGGTGCTGCCGGCGGCAGCTGATCGAGGAGGTGGAGCGCCTTTGGCGAGAACGCTTCATGGGTCTTGAGAACTTCGCGGACGGAAGCAAAGATAATGGCCGCGTCGGGAACGGCGAGGAGAGTCGCATCTTTCGGAGAGCACTCGCTGATCGGCTGATGCGCGCGTACAGTCGACATCGAGCTGGCTGAGGAGGCTTCTTTTAACCGACATAAAATGATAGTGTAAATACATCTACTCATTCTTAGTTCAATACGCGCTATTTAATCGAATTTTGTTCGAAACGAAAGGAAGTAGAAGAAGAAGAAAATAGAATGGTGTTCACCTCTTCTTTAGATTATATCGCGAAAAGATGCTAATTAGCTCTTGGGTTCAGAGTGAGAGCATGTCACAATCTATCTAATTAGCATATAAATGCTGTGCAATCGAGAATGGCAGTGAGAGTGTCCGCTATTATTCCCATTCTTGTTTTCGTTCTCAAAGGTATATTTCTCACATCAAATATCAGCTTATATTCGGTATTGGAATGGTGTTTCACTTTACATACACTATGTCTCTCTCAATAGTATCACAAATGATTCCACTACTCTCTCTCATATACTCTACTTTCTCTCTCTCTCTCTCTTTCTCTCTCTCTTTCTCTCTCTCTCTCTGTATCCTTCCCGTCCCAACAAATTTCTGATTGGAATTGTATCATGCGCTACCATTTCATAGCAAAGGAAAGAATAGAACAACAATTGCCACAGAAACTGCGCCTTGGGCACGTCCACAAGTCTGTCCAATTGCTTATTCAATTGCCGTAACATTCACATTAATCTGATGCCGATAAATAAAGAAATAAATTTCATATGCGTTATGTAGATAGTGAATAACTGCACGTTCATATGTATGTAATTTGCAGCTATAATACATATATTGTTGCTTGTTATTATGACAACGTGATTAGTCTTTAATGTCTTTGCTTTCATGAGCAACATAGCATTACTAGATTTACATTCTTATAATTAGAATAGTTTTCTATTTGAGTCTCGCCCATCTTATAATGCAGATACATATGTAAGAAATCAACCGACGAGCATACTTCTCTTCGTTCTTTGTTCTCTTCCTAAAACGGTGGTCTCTTCTCACTCGGCTAATAAACCTCTCTCCCGCCTCGACTCTCTTCATACATACACTAAAATAAGGAAAAATTTGTAATCCTGTGAAGTAATCGTAAACTCATGTGATTTGCCAATAATTTCAAACAATAGAGTTTCCTGGACTTGGTGTGCTTAGTCTCACCTTGTCCAAGGTCCTATCTTCATGTAGAAGGGCGTAGTATAAATGTACATATGTTCGCTCCTCGGAAACACCGTTCATAGGGCTCATATTTAGGTTTTTACCATTCCAAAATCCGGCACCACGTTCATGTGGCGCTGAATTTATGCAATTCTGTGCAGAATCCAAGGAGAAACCAAAGGATGAACGCAAATGAATGGGAAAAAGATGAGCAAGACTGGGAAAGTGCTAGTTTAAAATTATCGCGAGATTGGCTCTATCAATCGAGTGGCCAAAACGGCACTATTTGACACGTTTTATTAAGAAGATACGACGCAAAAGAAAGAATTGGATGAAACACGTCTAAGTTTGAGATTTCAATTCTTTCCACCTCATCACGTTGTTGCTAGTGTCTTGAAATAGAGAGTCAGACAGAAGAGGTGGAGAGAGATAGAGAGGGGAAGGATAGAGAGGAAAGCAAAAAGAGGAAGGATGGGAGGGAGGGAGAGGGAGGTAGACACGACAGACAATGTAGAAAGGTGTATGACGAAATATGTTTCTCCTCTACACTTTATCACATGGCAACATCGCAACATTCATCATGTGAAAGAGAAATAGTGACATGAGAAGAGAACAAGAACATATCTAAGAAAAGCTTATTGTTAGATACTCTGTAAATCAAAACAGGCTAACTGACAGGTTTGTGGAAGGCCTGTCAGCATGCCTGTCGATTAACCTTCCAAAAGCGCGCAGGAAGGCTAACTGGCAGGATTGTTTCGTTACCTGCACCAGGCATTATTTGTAAATGTGACCATTCATCTTCTTCTTAATCTGCACTCAGCTTGTAAATCTCACTCTGTATTATGCACGATAATGAAGCACACTTTATATCGCGCGTCTTTTTGGGCTCCCATTTACAGCAATAAAAACACCTATTTTACAAGAAAGACAATCTAAAAGTGAACGCATGGCTAAGGGATTGTTCAAAGCAATATTATACAGGGAAAATCAGCGAACACACGACATAGAATGAATTGGGAAGGGAAAGCAACAACATACAAGGAAAATCAGCATTAGCAATATCACAGAATGGAAGAAAAAGCAATTATACAAGCTCCTTGAAGGCAACGAGAAGAAGTAGCACAAGAAGAGGTCACCGGCATTGAAAAACAACAAGTATTCTTATAATACTGACTAAAAAATAAGTCATCTTCTTAATTTTAAGATGAACATTCATACAGCAATCATTGCCGACTAATTTACAAGGAATATTCCATAATAAACTCGCTTTGCAGAATAATAATTAACATCGACGTGATCGAAGCTGAATGCAAGAGGCTATTCTTCTCTCCATATTCCGTTCCGCTGTTGGAGGGCACCGCTCTTGGAGGGCAAGGACGCGGCCGCCAAAGAAACCGCCGCCAGCGCCCTTGACACAACAAATTCAATGCCAGTTATTGCACATTTCTGCAGAAACCATTGCATGCGCACAATTCTATACTATACACTTAATTCCTTAACAATGATCTTCTCTCTCTCTCTCGATATGTTGGCAATCCCTTGTGAATGAAACGAAAGGACGAACCATCTGATCGATGCGAGAGAAGCCGACAGCCGCAGCCGCCGCCTGCTGCTGTGCGAATGAAGACAGAACCATGTTCTGACCCTCGAACTCCGCAGACGCGCCCTGCACAAGAGAGATTCGATATTCGGTAGACAAGCACTTAATTGGCACTATTCTAAACAATTACCGCGAATTGTGCACAAAGAGGACAATTGGTGACCTGGTACGGATTGTTGTAGTTGTTCGGCTTGTGCTGGCCATGCCCCTGTTGAGGGAGCCCTTGAGGAGGAGGGTGAGAGAGGCCAAGGGCAGCAGCAGAGTCAGTGTGCGATGGAGAAGGATAGAAGCCGGAGGTTGTCACTGATGGACGGGGGCACCGACTGGTGGAGGTTTCCACTGCTCATTCCAGACTGCAATCACATAGTCTCGAATTTAATTAAGAAAAACAGTGCACAATTTCAAACTTAAGAAAGAATAAAATCAGCTTTGTCAAAAGTTGGGATGTATAATATTTAATTTAATATATCTAATAGAACATCAAAACTAGGAAACAGGAAATATTGGGAAGATGAACCTTGAGGACAGCCTGCTGGTGTTGTTGAGAAGCTGCTGCAGCCGAAGCAGCTGAGGACTGCTGCACTTGCTGGAGTTGAGCAGCCAGCTGCAAGATTGTCGATGATCAAGGAACAAGCAGAGCTGGCTGCTACCTGGCTGAAGATGTCCATTCCGCCAGAGGCGATGCGAGTGGCGGAGGGAGTGGAAGTGGGTGATGCTTGCTGCTGAGTCAGTCGAATGGAGCCGGAACACCAGAATCGACCCATAAGGCAGGCGGTTGGTGGCGGCCGGCAGCCTTGTCTGCAACTACTTAACCGTCCAGCACACCACAGCTTAGGCTCAAGAAGTAAACACGCAATACCTGCAGTCAACGACGGGGGCAGTGGTACCGGCCGCCGTCTGAAGCAGAGCTGGCGCTAGTAGGCTAAAAGGGTGCTACCGTATTCTTCCTACAGTAACCTGTCCTTGTAGAATGTCGCGATGGAGGCCTGCGTGTTCGAGAGAACTCGTCGAGCGCAATGCTCTCTTCGGGAAGGTCCTTCAATTAAATGTATTTAATTACGCCCTTCTTAAGGGAAAAAAACAATAACAAAATGCTAATACTCGAAGAAAAAAAAACAAAACTAATAATCGATGTAACTACAGCATACCCCAGATCTCTGGAATAGAAAAAAACCTAAAATATTCAAAACACTACGCACACTGCTATATATTCAAAACCTTGAGATGCAGCGTGGGACGCTGTGGCGTGTCTCTGAGGCTGCTTGGCCGGCTCATCGTTATCGCAGCCCCTGCTTGGATCCCCGCCACGCCCGGCCATTATCGGCTGCAGCTCCACCACTCCTTTCAATAGTCACTACCTTACTTTTCATCACTGACAATAAGTAAGGCTAACTTGGCTAACCTGGATGACACGGAGAAGCAACTCGAGTTTATGCTGCGGAGAGAATTGGCGTTGAAGCTGCGAGGTGAAACAAGCGAGTTCGGACAAATTCTCGAATCTGAATAATGGAAGATTTGACGGCGAATAAAAAAAAATGCTCCAAATAATAACAAAATAACCCTAATAAGTATAAACAAAACTTAGAATAATCAAAATACTACTCACTTCGCACTTCTGGTTCTGCTCCTTGAGAACCATGAGCAGAGTGCTGATTAGCAGCAAGGCCGCTCGAAACGAAGTGGCGTGCTTGCTCGCAATTAGCATCAAGCACTTAATAAGCACATAATTACGCGAAAATGGCAACTGCATGAGAACCAGAACGACAAGAAACCACTCTATCAAAAAAAAATCTCAACAACCACTAAACTTGTCTAAACTTGTTCTCTAGGTGCAATTGCAGAATAAGGCATTTTCGAAATTCTTGTCAGTTAACCTTCCAACTCCTGTTGATAGGCCTTCCAGCAGAAATTCCTGCCAATTGGCCTTCCACTTTTTGCAATCCTAAAAGTTAGCCTTCCCGGTGTGTACAATCTTGTCAGTTAGCCTTCTTTCGGGCAAACTCCTGTCAGTTAGCCTTCTTGTGTCAACAATCCTGTCAGTTGGCCTGTTTTCATTTACAGAGTACTCGAGCTTTCAAGGTTCTCTTCGATTCGAGTGTCTTCCATCATAGTAGATTATTTCGCTCTATCTACTATATTTCGATCATTTTTTTTTAAACCTGTGTATGCATTTGAAATCGCTGGAAAAGGTGTGTTATGTAGGGAGTTTGCACACAAAGTCGAAGCTATCGGTTAATGAAATGTGATTTCTCAATGTTTAATGAAGCAGTTTACTGTTTACTTTTTATGTTTAATTTATTCTTAACATCTTGCGACCGAAGGCTCTGCTCATGGTTCTCAAGGAGCAGAACCAGAAGTGCGAAGTGAGTAGTATTTTGATTATTCTAAGTTTTGTTTATACTTATTAGGGTTATTTTGTTATTATTTATAGCATTTTTTTTTATTCGCCGTCAAATCTTCCATTATTCAGATTCGAGAATTTGTCCGAACTCGCTTGTTTCACCTCGCAGCTTCAACGCCAATTCTCTCCGCAGCATAAACTCGAGTTGCTTCTCCGTGTCATCCAGGTTAGCCAAGTTAGCCTTACTTATTGTCAGTGATGAAAAGTAAGGTAGTGACTATTGAAAGGAGTGGTGGAGCTGCAGCCGATAATGGCCGGGCGTGGCGGGGATCCAAGCAGGGGCTGCGATAACGATGAGCCGGCCAAGCAGCCTCAGAGACACGCCACAGCGTCCCACGCTGCATCTCAAGGTTTTGAATATATAGCAGTGTGCGTAGTGTTTTGAATATTTTAGGTTTTTTTCTATTCCAGAGATCTGGGGTATACTGTAGTTACATCGATTATTAGTTTTGTTTTTTTTTCTTCGAGTATTAGCATTTTGTTATTGTTTTTTTTCCCTTAAGAAGGGCGTAATTAAATACATTTAATTGAAGGACCTTCCCGAAGAGAGCATTGCGCTCGACGAGTTCTCTCGAACACGCAGGCCTCCATCGCGACATTCTACAAGGACAGGTTACTGTAGGAAGAATACGGTAGCACCCTTTTAGCCTACTAGCGCCAGCTCTGCTTCAGACGGCGGCCGGTACCACTGCCCCCGTCGTTGACTGCAGGTATTGCGTGTTTACTTCTTGAGCCTAAGCTGTGGTGTGCTGGACGGTTAAGTAGTTGCAGACAAGGCTGCCGGCCGCCACCAACCGCCTGCCTTATGGGTCGATTCTGGTGTTCCGGCTCCATTCGACTGACTCAGCAGCAAGCATCACCCACTTCCACTCCCTCCGCCACTCGCATCGCCTCTGGCGGAATGGACATCTTCAGCCAGGTAGCAGCCAGCTCTGCTTGTTCCTTGATCATCGACAATCTTGCAGCTGGCTGCTCAACTCCAGCAAGTGCAGCAGTCCTCAGCTGCTTCGGCTGCAGCAGCTTCTCAACAACACCAGCAGGCTGTCCTCAAGGTTCATCTTCCCAATATTTCCTGTTTCCTAGTTTTGATGTTCTATTAGATATATTAAATTAAATATTATACATCCCAACTTTTGACAAAGCTGATTTTATTCTTTCTTAAGTTTGAAATTGTGCACTGTTTTTCTTAATTAAATTCGAGACTATGTGATTGCAGTCTGGAATGAGCAGTGGAAACCTCCACCAGTCGGTGCCCCCGTCCATCAGTGACAACCTCCGGCTTCTATCCTTCTCCATCGCACACTGACTCTGCTGCTGCCCTTGGCCTCTCTCACCCTCCTCCTCAAGGGCTCCCTCAACAGGGGCATGGCCAGCACAAGCCGAACAACTACAACAATCCGTACCAGGTCACCAATTGTCCTCTTTGTGCACAATTCGCGGTAATTGTTTAGAATAGTGCCAATTTTCCTATCAAAGTTTTAGTTTTGTCACAAAATCTGTCAGAACTGTCCACACAAAATCATCAAAACAACGGTATTTACGTCTTCCCACCCTTTTCATTTTCAAATGAAAACTGAGTATCGGCGTAGCAGACCTAAATGACTTGCAAGCCGCGCGTTTTGAAGGGCCGTGAAAATGAGCTGGACCATTTCAAGGCGCTGCGCAGTGAAAATTCGTACGTGAAATATTATGGAAAAGTTGACTGTGGGCACTGAAATATTTCTACTTTCTCACGCTTTATCTTTCTATTTCTTTATTTGTTTAGTTGCAAAATTGTTCTTTTCTCTTCTGACAGATTACTTCCGATTACTGTCATTCTGTTGAATAAATCTATTTGTTTTTCTGGAAAACTTAAGATTCAATTTGTACTCAGATTATAATAAAAGTCAAAAGTACGACAAAATAGCTTGGTTGGTTTTTACAATAACCAAAAATATTAAAATTGAAGGCAATTAGAGCCTATGGCGCAATTGACCGCTGCGCAATGAACCGCTGCTCAGATGTCCGCTGCTCAGTTGTCCGCTGCTCAATTGACCGCTGCTCAGTTGACATACTCCCAGTTTATCTTACGAGGCAACATAGGACTGTTTATCAAGTGGAACGAGAGAAAAGCAAGGAGCGGGACGAGATATCACGTTGTCTGACGTGTTTTTCACTTGTTTCATGAACATGCGAAGGCTAGACGAACTAAAAAAAAAGATATTATTGGCTTCCTTCGATAAGAAAAGCTCTCTGCGCTCAAGGTCAGACAGTCTGCACACCGGCTGCAGACGTTCTCTCGAAAGTGCATCTACACATTGATATCAAATAATGTTGCGAAGATGTCGTCTGTATTTTTCTCTCCTTCTCTGCAAACTGGCCAGACTGAACTAAAGACATTTCCTATTTGCAGTAAGTGATCTGAAGCACCTCGTAACACCTCGTGCTGTTCGTTTCAGCGCATGAGGGTACCGGTTTCCAAATCTCTCCATTCCTTGGCTGACATTCCATTACTGCAACCACCACGATCTACACCCTGAAGAGGGTCGCTTCCGTCAATGAACCGAACATCACGACAACCGATGGATGTCCTCTGGAAAGAAATTGCCTACCTTGATTAAAATTGTTTTGGCTAGAATGAGCGTCATTCGAAAGGGTCTCTATATTCTGTACTCATTCAACGCAAACCGTTCTCCACTTCAATGTTGCGACTCTCTCAGGTGATAAAGTGTAGATGAACAGACAGCTTTTTGTCGCTTGCACTTTCAAGGCCGTCTTGCTTTCCGTTTCCCGCACTCCATCTCTGGTTGTCTCCGCTTCTCTCTTTCTCTCTCCCCATTACGCCTTGCATCTCTTGCATTCTCCTCCATTTGTTTACCAGACAGTAGTCTGCGGAAGTAGTACCGGCCTTGACTGAATTTAGTGTAAGGTTGGTTTTAGTATACTGTAGGCCGGACAATTTGAGATAAAAAATTTATCACAATGTGTACAGGCATGTCCTGTGTATCCTCTTCTCTCACATCTTAAGGATCCCTTCAAATGTGCGATGTCATTTTGAACCGATGGCTTTCTTGAATGCTGGATGTTTCCTTGGTCATGGTAAAGGTGATGACGGCGACATCAGCAAGGTTCTGAATTGGACACACCTTACAGGAAAGAAAACTATGGTGGTTAAGCAAACAGAAATCTCTTATGAACATACGCTAACTTCCATGCATTTCTCAGCGATTTAAAATTTATGCACATGTTTCGAAGCACAAAAGATAAGTACAAAATAAAGGTAAGAATGTAACAATCGAAAACAACCTTGAAAGCTCGAGTTTAGTCTTTAAGGTTTTTTTTAATGTTCTTGTTTTTAAAGCACATTTTAAATTTCACATGATGAATGTTGCGATGTTGTCATGTGACGAAGTGCAAAGGAGAACCATATTTGCATCTTTCAACTTTCTACATTCTAGGTGATTTCTCACAATCTTTCTCTCGGTTTCTCTGTCATGATGAGAAGAAACCTGTTGGAATCTGATTATTCAATCCTGTTTCATTGAAGCTTACTTTGTGCGTCCTATCTTGCTAATAAAACGTGTCACATGGTCACCTGATTCAGTTAGCCGAATTGACTGCACCAATATCGCAGTAATTTTCAACTAGCACATTAGCGATCTAACACTTTTTTCATCTTTTGGTCTCGTCACGGATTTTATCACAATGATTCTTTTTATTTGGATGTATTAAGTCAACACAGCATGAACGTACGGCCCGATATTGGAATGCTGAACAGCTAAATGTGAGTACGATGAACGCGGTGTTTCTTCAAAGAAGAACAAAAACTGTTGCCTTCTAATCTTTTATTTGACATTACCTGTCACTGATCTTACTGAATGGACACACTATTTGAGTTTATGATTGAGTCACAAGATCTTAAGTGTACCTCGTCAAACTGACATTCGGCATGTGAATTGTCGGTTCCAGCTCGGGACTTTTTTTGGCTGTTTGTATGACAGTGCCGAAGGAGATGAGAACGATATATATGTAACTGCTCTGAGGGAGAGTATCAGAGAGATGCTGAAACGGACGCGCTTGTGAAGCAAGAGAAGGTAGGAAGCTAGAAGTGGATGAGTTGAATTTTCGTCTTTCTCAACTTCATTGCTGAGTCAGTCAATCGTTTTCAGCGATAATTTCTTTCACACGACGACAATTCCACCAATATCGACATTTTACATGTAATTCGACACGAATGTCTTTTAATTCTGCAGAATTAATAAAATGAAAGCTTGGATTTTGAATTTAAACACAAATTTTAGCTTTTTTTGCGAACACTCTAATTTGACCTTCAGAATTTAGATGGATAATTTGTTCTATTAATTTAATTATTTCGAAGAAATTTCATGGTTTTCTGGTTTATGTGACAACATCTCGTATCGTTATCAAGAAACAAAGACATGCAAGGAATCGAACTAAAAACAACTTTGTTGTGACAACATAGAATAAGTTGTGGAGCACCGGTAACATAAAGTGATCGGCCAACAATATCATACCATTTCATGTGAAATGATAGCAATATTATGAATAAGCCGAAGAAAACAAAACACGGACACATATGAAAGTGTATATTTAAGAATATATCTATATATATACAATCAAAATACTGCATTCGTTCATCAGAGCGAGACCTGTATATAATAATTGGATCAATTTTGTACTCTCACTCTACTTTATATCTATCCAACCCAATCTTTGATGCTGCATGCAAGCTAAGTTTGCCAGTAAAGAATGAGAGAGCAGCGAGAATTGCGGTAGAGGTGAGAAGAGCAGAGGTCAGAATAAGAATGATGTCGATGTTGTAATATTCAAGGAAGGAGAGTTGACTTCCGTAGTGGTCGAGGGTGGTGAGAGGACCGTGCCGGGCCATGAACTCGAAGTGGAAGACGAGTCTTTCAAGCGCCGACTGCGGCTGCTCCGCCACCATTCTCGCCACCGCCCCCGCCCGGTCACGGATGCTTCAAAGATTCTTTTATATTATCCAATTATTAATTAGTTAAATTTCAATGTCTGTATAATGCTCAAAAGATGTTGCAAAGTTAGGTCTCAAAATGAAAGAGCTCCAAACCTTCTGTCATGAAGAACTTTGGAGATGCTCTTTATGAGATGAGAGGGCTCCGCGAGTTGGTCCCTATGCAGGAGGAGACCGTTGCCAAGTCGCTTGACCATCTCTCCATTCCTTGGCTGATCTGCCATGACTGGAACCACCACGAGGGGCACCCCGAGAAGAGTCGCCTCCGTCACTAAACCCGCGCCTCCGTGGGTCACGAAGGCGGAGAGGCGGCGGTCGTCTGAAATACTTTACTTAGTTTCTACTTTTAGTATTCTCAAGTCATTTGAAAAGCATAATAAGGTTTGTTTCTATTAGATCTGTAAATCCTTCCAAGGTTAGATATCTTCTTGTTCTCTTTTCTTGGCAACCCTCCACTTTCAGTGGTCACTCGAATGTTGCGATTCTCTCAGGTGAAAAAGTGCAACGATAAGTCACACTCACATTTCTCCATTTCTGTCACTTCTCTCTCGCTCGCTCTCTCAAATTCTTATCACATTCTCCAATTGTTGCGACACTGAGAATAGGTGAGAGAAAGTGCAGTTGTTTGAAAATGGAACTCTGGTTTCGCTGCATTCCTCCTTCGCCCTTCTCCTAGTTACTAAAAACGTGAAGAACGCGAATAAACACTCCCATCATGCGATGCGGTTAGCCAAATTATATACAGATGTTTCAACTTAAAAAAAATGGTGTGACCACTTTCCTCCGCTACGGTTCACATCTTTTTCTAGCATGGTCATTCGTTGAGTTGTTTACGTGATGTCGAGGCTTGAAACGAATAGAGTGATGGAAAAACAATCTTGGTATACTGTAGCCCTGTTTGAGATATGCCTCTTAAGAAATGCTCATTGTCAGAACTTTACGTGATCCTTTCGGAAGGAAGAATAGCGCCAGGAATATAAAAATCACTGACTGAGAAGATCGGTCTGCGGAAGCCACGATTCGGTCACGAGGTTCGGAATTCCCCTTGCGACGTTGTCCTCCGACCTCTCGTACTTCCAAATGAAAGTGACATTTGGCATTTTAATGCCAGTTGGCGGATCGTTTCCTTGAACTGCTCGGGGATTTTGGCTGTTTGCATGACTGTGCCGAAGGAAATGAGAACGGTTGTGGTTCGGAGAGAGAGGAGACCAGAGAGATGCTGAAAGTGAAGCACTTGAATTGGTTAAGAGCTAGAAGTTGATAAGTATTCAATATTCTGGCTGAAGCGACTCACCTCGTTCAGTGGCTTCGCTATTGGTGGCATGACGATTCCGCCAATGTCCACGACATTTCGAGTGACGGGACGAGGAAAGTCTATCAAGGGCTCAGAATTCACGAAGTAGTACGACTCCTTTGCGCCGAGTTCCTAAAAGAAGAATAAATAGGGGTAATTTTGATGGCTTTGTAAAAGATAATACTACCATAATAAGATATTAATACCATCATAGAAGGCGAGCGAGGAAAGTGTCGTTGGAAGAGAGCGTCGAATTTGGAAAGGGACCCGTGCATGAGCCATTCTCCGTGAATGCTCCCTTGCAAGTTTCGCATTCTCTCCATGAGGGTCATCTTGTCAGAGAATGGAGAGAATACGCCTAAAACATGAAATGTAAAACTTGTTGCATCTGATATAAATAGCTGACCTTCTCTAAGCTGACCTTCTCTAACTCAACTTCATCCTTTCCAAATCTCAAAACCAGCTCACCTGGAACGTAGCTGGAAGGTGTTGGAGCTCCGAGCCACTCGTGGCTAAGTCCAAGGAACATTGGCAAGCATAGCAGCGTTACCGCGTAGCGCTCGATTCCGAGTTGATGAAAAATTCCTAAGAATATACGTAAATTTAAACGGAGAAGACTTTTTTTAAATGCATTTGTATATGTACATACATATATAGGAGTGTACAAAATGCTAACCTAGACCGCACATGTCAAACGTCTCAGTAAAGGCTGCATCAAATTTTTCGTCGCGAAGTTCCTCTAGCAGTCTCGATGAATTCAGCGTAACTGCAATTATACATTTGGAACAAAAGTTTTTGATATATATGTACATATATATATATATATATATATATATATAATTTTGTTCGCACATTTAGATGCAAGAGTAAAACAAACCATGGCATTGGCGGACGTAGTATTCTCGCATCAGCTCCATGGTCTTAAAAGAATGGACATTTAAAGAGATGATATTTCATAATGACATAAATTTAATTCCCTCTTTATCTTAAAAAATACTATTGATCAGATATATGTAAACCTGAGCAAATGCGAGAGGACTCTTGTTCTCTTGAGTCCAGATATCTCCACCCATGTGATGGTATCGAAAATGTTCATAGTCAGCAATTAAGGACGAGCTCGGAGGCACGTAAACGATGCGCGCCTTCTTGCTGAAAGAAAATGTTTACAGAAAAATTGTATTATTGTGACTTTTCTAAGATGTTAGAAAGACGCAAGATTACAAGCGACGTGCACAGACTCTTTAAAATAAATTCGCCTTAATGAGAACCATCAAACTCACCTTATCGCTTTTGTCAATTGGGAGTGGTAGACTGCCGTCAGCAGCACCTTCAAAATTAATAATTGGGTTTAATTTACAACTCAGCTAGATTAAAAGTTCATGGGATGAATGCTGAAGGCAACTCACGACTTCATGGCTGGCATCCACGAGACTGTCCGCGACTCGGTTTAGGAAGTTCGCGTGGCTGTGACTGAAGATGGGGTTTTAGCCGAGGAATTTCAACGAATCCGCTACGGCGAAAATGAGGAGAAGAACGAGCAGTGGAATGACCGTAACCATTTGCTGTAAACAAAAACGATTATGAGCTGACTGGCAGGATATTGCCCGAAAGATGGGAAAAGGGCAAGATTGTTCAAGGTGGAAGGAATTTCTAGAGGAAGGCTAATCTATAGCATTGCGAAGGAAAACTAAAAAGATTTTTAAATTGTGGACACCCGACGGGTGTGAAATAAACTCCACCTAAATTTATTGAGGACTTTAAGAAAAAATCCTTGCCAATTAGCCTAGCAGCACAGTGCGGGAATTCTAATTGGCAAAAAGCATGTTGAAAGGCGTCCCCCTCGTCCGAGGCGGAAGGCTGATCACACCAATCTCCCCACGTCTTTTGTACCTTCTTCTCTCTGATCGCATTTGATTAATCGCCTTGCACTTTTCCGCTTTTGCCCTTTTCTATTATTGCTGAGAGTGCTCTGCGAGCCGTTTTTTCCACCGTTGCACTTTTCCGCACGAGTTGCGATGTGTGATTAATTAGCCACACTCGAAGATTGTGATGATTCTTTCCGCAAACTGTAAACATGAAGTCAGATAGGTCTCTGTTCACACCTCCTCATTGCCCTTTTGCTGACGTCGCCGAACCGATATGGCAAAAAACGGCTCTCCGACCGAATCGCTTCATTTTCAGTGATGTTCTTGTTTACTTTGAAAGTGTAGCCATGAAAGTGTCTTGTTTTTTTTAAACTGAGTTATTCTTTATTTTCCATTTGGTTAAGAATTTTGTAAAGTCGTGATTCGGATTCATATCTGGAGTATGCGGTAGAGATGTATAGACGTATTGTAACGTTTTCACATTCAGAGCCCGCAATGGCGGCGCATTACTGCACAATACAACTGTCATTTTCGTTACAGACCAGGTAACAAGAGAAGAAGACACCTTCGGTGAATTATAATCTGTCGTAAACATGAGGAAAGTTTGCACTACTTTTGACAATTGCTTTATTCTCATTGTCAGGAGTGCAATGTTGTCAATCGTGCGATGAAAGAGTCTCGATGGATCGATCTCACTTACTGCGGGCTCTGCTTCTTCTCGCACACGGCCGGGAACTGCTGCTCGTCGCACGAAACGGCGCGCCATCTGCCAAGCGGGTTGCTCGTGATCACGGCACACTTTTTCTCCGCCGTGGGACGCTGGCCTAAAGATGAGATTACGGTAGCTTTTCAAGGACACCGTCGTGGGACCGAGTCTCGTACCCGGCAGGTAGTTGTCAGCCGAGCAGTCGGCACCCGCATCCATCCAAGCCTCCTCACCAACGGTGACGGCGCCTGAATTATTCATTACCGAGTTCTTTTTTGATAGACATTTTGACTAGTAAATAGCGAATCAATCGATAAGCCGGAAATAGAGTAGAGAAAGAGCTGAACCTCGCACGAATTGTGTGGAGAAGCCGCCGCACGGCGCAGCGAGTCGTCCGCCTTGCGTGAAGCACATGACTCTCGCCTGCTGCAGAGTCATGGGCTGCTCAACGATCTGCAAGAGAGAGAGAGAGAGAGAGAGAGAGAGAGAGAGAGAGAGAGCGAGAACGAGAAGGCGGGAGAGAGAGGAGAGGGAGAGCGGGACATTTTCTAGGCAAGGAATTCCCAAAAAAAAGGAGTCGCTAATTGTAAGAGATATGTATGTATATGACCTTGTAGCACTTTCCGCCATGCGGCTTGTACTGGAACCACGGATCACCACATCCGTTGTTATCAGCAGCAGCTGCAAACTATATGTTATCTTATTGTTAGGCAAATGCTCTGTCCCCATAACATTAGCGTTTAAAAGCCCTTTGAAAATTATAGACAAGAATTATAATTTAGAATATGACGAGGGTCAAGAGTTATAAATATAAAAAAAAAAAGAAGAAAAATATGATTGATTATGAAAGCGTATGTACCAGCCAGAATAGCCGATGACAGGAGAATGCAGAAAGCGAGCATTGTAGGCGGTGTAATGGAGTGAAGATGCTTCAGCTCGGAATCCTTTTATACATAATGCATTTCGCTAGTTCAGCTTTCCTGACGATGCAGAGGAGGAGATCATTCACGATGACATCCAAGATAGGCAGGAGCGATGGCCTCTCCGAGGCATACAGCTGTTCCGAACATGACATTTTTGATGACATCCAAATCCAACGATTTCGCGATTTCGCCTATGAAATTTTCTTGAGAGAAAGTCGATCGTGTTGTAATAAATTGAAACAGTTCTTCAGATATGCATTTAAGTAAGTTCAGATTCATCAAGATAATGATTGGAACGAACTTTAAATAAATTTTCGGTATTTTGTTTTTCTTTTTCGCTTAAATTCGAGGGGAGGGGGCAAATGTGTATACATCTGCAGCGAACAAAAGTGAAGGTCGATAGATAGTTCCAACATAAATGCAAAGAATAGGACGTCAAACGGTGCTACAAAGACGGATAAACAGAAGGAGGATAAATTTCATGTGCTGAATTCATGCCCTGGAATTTAAACAAGCTGTCCTCTTCGCCCACATTATAATATGTATTTCATCTGTCAAGAAATTTGAAAAAAAATTGTATAAATTGACCAGCTTTTCTAAATGTCCACTATTAGGCAAAAATATTAATGAAAATTTAGCGCAGGTAGTAAGTATACTGATAGGAGAAGAAATGGAAACGCCAGAAGAAAACAAAGGAGAATGTATTGAGAGAGCTCAGGGGAAATTTACAACAAACTGAACTGGAATGGCGAATAAAAAAGAATACGGATACAAGTCCAATGAACAGTCGTCCAACGGTCATTTTGTAAGCCTCATATATTTTGATACTTTGTTTAAACACGCTCTATTGTAATAACAATAAAGAGTGCTACCTTTTACTATCAGCAGCATCGGCGTGAAAAAGTGAGGCGAAAAAGACAATGACGCCCTGTCCATCATTATTTCCACGTGCCCATTAGATCAGTGCAGCGCTAACTGCAGTGTCATATGGCGATGTAGTTACATTTTTATAAGGAACTGTCAGAATGACATCAGGCATTAGTAGTGTCTTAGCAAGATCAACACATTTTCCATATCTACATACATATATGTATGCATACGCAGAAATGCAATCCGTGTCATTCCTTTATATTCGTATTCGTACCGACAATCTTTTTTCTAAGTAATAGTTTACCATTTTTCTCTGTCTCGATACTCACCTTTAATTGCCTAACCGGCTTGGTTGAATAAATGTTATTCATGTATGTTATTATTGCCTAACCGGCCTGGTTGAATTCTTCATGTACATAGTTTTCAATACTTTTTCCCAATACTGTCTGATTTGTAAATTGTTCAATGCGAAAAACAAATTGAAATTGATTGTTTCCTGATCATACATTCATTCGTGTTTATTAGAATAAAATCAACACAGAGTAAATTAGAGTGAGCCGACAAGCCGTGGAGAATTCCTCGATGAGAAGGGATTCAACTTCATTCCTCTACTGGTTCTTCTGGCAGAGGGCGGGGAACTGCTCGAAGCACGAGACGGCGCGCCACTTTCCGGTCTTTGTGATAACAGCACATTTCTTATCCTCCGTTGGGCCCTGGCCTGAAATTGGATATCTCATTAGAATACTTTAGGCAAGGACAGGGGAAAGACTCTTCGAACCGTTCGCATAGTTGCCGCCGGCACTCTTGTCATACGCGTCCACCCACGCGTCCTTGCCGCCGGTGACATTCGCTGAAGTAGAATTTACATTCCTTTAATCATTGCTTCCACATAAAGGACGTATCCGACAACAAATTACTTTTTTTTCTTTTATCTTCCCATTTTGACTAAGCTTGGCCTAAATGATCGATTGGAGGTGGTCTCGCTTTATGAAAATCAGAATTTAGCCAGATATTTTCTATTTTTAATATTGTAGAAAACGTCTCTGCAGTGTCGCCGGTGCATCATCTAAAGCAAGCAAGGCATGCTCATTTGTGGGAAGAAGAGTCAGTCAATGCCCGTTCTGCCCAATAAGCACCCCATTTTCACCAAAATATGAGATATAAAGACGATAAGGTACAACATGAAAGAACATGAGATTTGTTAGATATATATATCCGCTTCAATTTTAAAAACTTGTAGCAGACGATCATCAAGTTGTGAGTTTTGAATCGTTTGAAGCATAATTTAATCATATTCGGTTTTCTTTCGTCGGATACCTCCTCTGAATAAAAAAAAAATCCATTTCTCCACCTGCAACGAAGGTGCCCGCAGCGCCGCCGGGTGCTGCGTATCTTCCCTGCATGAAGCACATGACACGCGCCTGGTTGTCATTCATCGGGAAGTCAACGAGCTGCATGTCGATTCGCATCATTTTTCGTTAATTAGGTACATATTAATATTCAAGCTTGCAAAATACAAAATCATACCTTGTAGCATTTGCCATTATAACATTGCGCAGAGACAACTGAAAAATGGGTTGTTTTTTGTTTTAAATTAGGCGCATTTTTGTATATAGTACATAGATGTTAACACACGAACATCTATGTACTAAGTTCATATAATTAAACGGAAATGAGGTGAATAAAAAAAGGAAGCCTACAAGAAAGTAGAGCTGAAGAGAAGAGGAGGAAGCATCCGAACATTGTTCTACGTACGATATTGTACTGATGAAACATGTATCCCGAACTCCTTATATGCCTCTTGACGGCGCATTGCTGTTTGAACAGACTAAGCTTTAATGTTTTGGATGTTCTGATGTTATTGCCAATATCTGTCCGCTTCTCCCATGTCAGTCTCTGATCACTCGCATCCTCTGATCATCCGCGCTCACCGATCAGTCAATCAATCGTAGGAGGTTGCTTCCCTTGCTGTCGGGACATGTCCTTTTCAGCGATTTTGGCCCGTTTGCCTCCAATGCCCACCGACAATGAGTTGCAGCGCCCTCCTCTTTTGACACGGTCGACCCTCAGGCCACAGTGCTTTACGATTAATCAGGGATGGCCGCGTTGCTCATCTGCCTGAAGACGACAAATTAGTGAGTCTGAGAGTAGCAAGAGATTCTCATATTCTGTCCGTTCCCTCCCACTCGCACTCGGGGGTCATCGACTTATGACTATGTAATATCTACATATATTGAAACATTGTCTTTAAATATTTTCAACCAAATAAAGTAGTAAACGATTGGAATAATTTCCCTGTATTGAACACTGCTTAAAGGAGGGTGATCACCGAAAAATATTTAATGCAGATACGAATTGCCGCGTCTGCCCTGTGATTCCTCACTCTCATTCTCGCGTGCTATCTCGCAGGTCGCACAAACCCGCTGCATGAAAATAGCACGCGCGAATGAGAGTGCGAAGGGCCGCGGCAATTTGGCCTTGAGTGAGCCCTCTCACGTTAGCTCATGCCAATACTTATACATGTATATTTTATTATTTTCGGTTAGCTTTGTACTAGATATCATTGATTCTGCTTATAAGCGCATGAACGAATGAATGCTAAAGAATGGACGCAGAGAAAGCTGTTCATTTAAAATGTACATTTGTTCTTTTCGAGAGCAGGGACACTTTCGGTGTGTTTCCAAATATCGACTTTCAGATCACAGTAAAGAACAAATATGCAGAATCATCTGTATAGTGAAACTGATTAAAATTTTTGTCACCTTTATAATCATACATACATACATATATTCGTCTTCATAGGAATACATGTTTATGTCAGCCAATGAAGTAATGGAGTGTGGTTGAGGAGGAACTCAACTGCATTCCTCTACTTCTGGTTCCTCTGGCAGAGGAACTGCTCGAAGCACGAGACGGCGCTCCACTTTCCGGTCTTTGTGATAACAGCACATTTATTATCCTCCGCGGGGCCCTGGCCTGAAATTGGGCACCTCATGAGAATACTGCAGACTAGGGCAGGGACAGGTCTCTTCGCAACATTCTCATAGTTGGCGGCGGCGCTCTTGTCATCCGCGTCCACCCACGCTTCCTTGCCGCCGGTTCCTTGCCCCGCGGAGGATAAGAAATGTGATGTTATCACAAAGACCGGAAAGTGGCGCGTCGTCTCGTGCTTCGAGCCGTTCCCCGCCCTCTGCCAGAGGAACCAGAAGTAGAGGAATGCAGTTGATTTCCTTCTCAAACAGGAACACTGCATAAGTTTGTCGAATCACTCAAAGTTATTCTCTGTGTTATCATATATGATGGAATTCTAATAAAGGCACGTGTATGTACATATTTTAGAAAACACGCATTGTTAGAAAAAAATCGTCGGTGCCAAGATGAATCTAAAAGAATGAAAAGAATTGCATTTCTGCGTATGCACATATTTACATTCATCTGGAAAACATGTTGAAGTAGCTTAGAAACTGCTGCTGCCTGATCTTATTCTGACAGATTTATATAATATTAGAGTTATAGCTCCTTATGACATACTAGAATCTTGTACCTGACCATCTTGTAGAAAGTTAACTTGAAGGAACTCCGTGATCAATTGGAATATCTATTGTCTCTTCTGTCCCATAAGATACCCATAAAATACTCTTACTCCGATGTAATCTAGTGATTATGATTCTCTCACATGCAAGGCCGGGGTTCGATTCCCCGCATCGGAATAAATTTTTGAAAATTCTTAAAAGCGCTAATGGTAACCGTATATTTTTACATGTTTATTCTGGAAGTTTAAATGCTCCTTCCAGTTTCCTTACCCAAGGCT
This sequence comes from Allodiplogaster sudhausi, assembly GCA_945643635.1. Lineage (NCBI taxonomy): Eukaryota > Metazoa > Nematoda > Chromadorea > Rhabditida > Diplogasteridae > Allodiplogaster > Allodiplogaster sudhausi. The sequence goes on along the minus strand of CALZFC010000026.1, from coordinate 518,630 downwards.
GAGGTCCAAATAGTGGAAATCACTATGAAATTCGTTTTTCGCACTGAAGTTCTGTCCCCGGATATAATATTTTTCAGAACATCATGTTATTTGACAATAAAAGTATGGATGGTACTACACTCTTGTCTCACTCGTGATCACATGATCTCAAAAACGAAAAAAAAACAGCTAGCTTCAAAACATCGCAAACATTGTAACTACATGAAATATAGACAATGAAAAGTGTTAAAGCATATTTGCCGAGTGCATTAGAAAAAAGGACACTCGAAAACTCCCAAGTCAATCCTCAAAATGACGTGATGGATGCTGGTGTGGACAGACATTGTCAACAATATCAAGAAATTACTGAAACTTTTTATGCACAGCCTGTGCAAGCAGAAATGTTCCGCGAGAACGCATATAAGGAGATCGGCGGATATGTTTCCTCAGTCCTACATCGTAGAACAATGTTCGGATACTTCGTCCTCTTCTTGTCAACTCTGCTATCAGGTTGGCTTTCTAATGCCTTACAACCTATGGAAATGTGACTTATGTTAGCTACATCTATAATTAGCTGAAAAATTGTTTCAGTTGCCTCTGCGCAATGCTGTGATGGGAAATGCTACAAGGTATGAATTTTTTTCAAGCCTAAATATTAGCATGTATTTAATAAATTTCAAATGATGAGAATTGCCTGCAGCTCGTTGACTTCCCGATGAATGACAACCAGGCCCGCGTCATGTGCTTCATGCAGGGAAGATATGCCGCACCCTGCGGTAAAGCGGGAAACTTCGTCGCAGGTGAACAAAATGCTTCTTCGGTTTGAGTGGAAATTCAAGAAACAGGGGATATAATTCCAATTGTACTTCAGCGGAAGTCACCGGCGGCAAGGAAGCCTGGGTGGACGCGGATGACAAAAGCGCAGCTGACAACTATGAGAACGGTTCGCAGAGTCCTTCCCCTGTCCTAGTCTGCAGTATTCTCATGAGATACCCAATTTCAGGACAGGGCCCCGCGGAGGATAAGAAATGTGCTGTTATCACAAAGACCGGAAAGTGGCGCGCCGTCTCGTGCTTCGAGCAGTTCCCCGCCCTCTGCCAGAGGAACCAGAAGTAGAGGAATGCAGTTGATTTCCTTCTCAAACAGGAACACTGCATAAGTTTGTCGAATCACTCAAAGTTATTCTCTGTGTTATCATATATGATGGAATTCTAATAAAGGCACGTGTATGTACATATGTTAGAAAACACGCATTGTTAGAAAAAAATCGTCGGTGCCAAGATGAATCTAAAAGAATGAAAAGAATTGCATTTCTGCGTATGCACATATTTACATTCATCTGGAAAACATGTTGAAGTAGCTTAGAAACTGCTGCTGCCTGATCTTATTCTGACAGATCCATATAATATTAGAGTTATAGCTCCTTATGACATACTAGAATCTTGTACCTGACCATCTTGTAGAAAGTTAACTTGAAGGAACTCAGTGATCAATAGGAATATCTCCTGTCTCTTCTGTCGCAACCTATAAGATACTCTTACTCCTATGTAGTCTAGTGGTTATGATTTGCGTCTCTCACATGCAAGGCCGGGGTTCGATTCCCCGCATCGGAATAAATTCTTGAAAATTCTTAAATGCGCTAGTGGTAACCGTTTATTTTTACATGTTTATTCTGGAAGTTTCCATGCTCCTTCCAGTTTCCTTACCCAAAGCTGAGGTCCAAATAGTGGAAATCACTATGAAATTCGTTTTTCGCACTGAAGTTCTGTCCCCGGATATAATATTTTTCAGAACATCATGTTATTTGACAATAAAAGTATGAATGGTACTACACTCTTGTCTCACTCGTGATCACATGATCTCAAAAACGAAAAAAAAGCTAGCTTCATAACATCGCAAACATTGTAACTACATGAAATATAGACAATGAAAAGTGTTAAAAACATATTTGCCGAGTGCATTAGAAAAAAGGACACTCGAAAACTCCCAAGTCAATCCTCAAAATGACGTGATGGAAGCTGGTGCGGACAGACATTGTCAACAATATCAAGAAATTCCTGAAACTTTTTATGCACAGCCTGTGCAAGCAGAAATGTTCCGCGAGAACGCATATAAGGAGATCGGCGGATATGTTTCCTCAGTCCTACATCGTAGAACAATGTTCGGATACTTCGTCCTCTTCTTGTCAGCTCTGCTATCAGGTTGGCTTTCTAATGCCTTACAACCTATGGAAATGTGACTTATGTTAGCTACATCTATAATTAGCTGAAAAATTGTTTCAGTTGCCTCTGCGCAATGCTGTGATGGGAAATGCTACAAGGTATGAATTTTTTTCAAGCCTAAATATTAGCATGTATTTAATAAATTTCAAATGATGAGAATTGCCTGCAGCTCGTTGACTTCCCGATGAATGACAACCAGGCCCGCGTCATGTGCTTCATGCAGGGAAGATATGCCGCACCCTGCGGTAAAGCGGGAAACTTCGTCGCAGGTGAACAAAATGCTTCTTCGGTTTGAGTGGAAATTCAAGAAACAGGGGATATAATTCCAATTGTACTTCAGCGGAAGTCACCGGCGGCAAGGAAGCCTGGGTGGACGCGGATGACAAAAGCGCAGCTGACAACTATGAGAACGGTTCGCAGAGTCCTTCCCCTGTCCTAGTCTGCAGTATTCTCATGAGATACCCAATTTCAGGACAGGGCCCCGCGGAGGATAAGAAATGTGCTGTTATCACAAAGACCGGAAAGTGGCGCGCCGTCTCGTGCTTCGAGCAGTTCCCCGCCCTCTGCCAGAGGAACCAGAAGTAGAGGAATGCAGTTGATTTCCTTCTCAAACAGGAACACTGCATAAGTTTGTCGAATCACTCAAAGTTATTCTCTGTGTTATCATATATGATGGAATTCTAATAAAGGCACGTGTATGTACATATGTTAGAAAACACGCATTGTTAGAAAAAAATCGTCGGTGCCAAGATGAATCTAAAAGAATGAAAAGAATTGCATTTCTGCGTATGCACATATTTAAATTCATCTGGAAAACATGCTGAAGTAGCTTAGAAACTGCTGCTGCCTGATCTTATTCTGACAGATCCATATAATATTAGAGTTATAGCTCCTTATGACATACTAGAATCTTGTACCTGACCATCTTGTAGAAAGTAAACTTGAAGGAACTCAGTGATCAATAGGAATATCTCCTGTCTCTTCTGTCGCAACCTATAAGATACTCTTACTCCGATGTAGTCTAGTGGTTATGATTTGCGTCTCTCACATGCAAGGCCGGGGTTCGATTCCCCGCATCGGAATAAATTCTTGAAAATTCTTAAATGCGCTAATGGTAACCGTTTATTTTTACATGTTTATTCTGGAAGTTTCCATGCTCCTTCCAGTTTCCTTACCCAAGTCTGAGGTCCAAATAGTGGAAATCACTATGAAATTCGTTTTTCGCACTGAAGTTCTGTCCTCGGATATAATATTTTTCAGAACATCATGTTATTTGACAATAAAAGTATGAATGGTACTACACTCTTGTCTCACTCGTGATCACATGATCTCAAAAACGAAAAAAACAGCTAGCTTCATAACATCGCAAACATTGTAACTACATGAAATATAGACAATGAAAAGTGTTAAAAACATATTTGCCGAGTGCATTAGAAAAAAGGACACTCGAAAACTCCCAAGTCAATCCTCAAAATGACGTGATGGATGCTGGTGCGGACAGACATTGTCAACAATATCAAGAAATTACTGAAACTTTTTATGCACAGCCTGTGCAAGCAGAAATGTTCCGCGAGAACGCATATAAGGAGATCGGCGGATATGTTTCCTCAGTCCTACATCGTAGAACAATGTTCGGATACTTCGTCCTCTTCTTGTCAGCTCTGCTATCAGGTTGGCTTTCTAATGCCTTACAACCTATGGAAATGTGACTTATGTTAGCTACATCTATAATTAGCTGAAAAATTGTTTCAGTTGCCTCTGCGCAATGCTGTGATGGGAAATGCTACAAGGTATGAATTTTTTTCAAGCCTAAATATTAGCATGTATTTAATAAATTTCAAATGATGAGAATTGCCTGCAGCTCGTTGACTTCCCGATGAATGACAACCAGGCCCGCGTCATGTGCTTCATGCAGGGAAGATATGCCGCACCCTGCGGTAAAGCGGGAAACTTCGTCGCAGGTGAACAAAATGCTTCTTCGGTTTGAGTGGAAATTCAAGAAACAGGGGATATAATTCCAATTGTACTTCAGCGGAAGTCACCGGCGGCAAGGAAGCCTGAGTGGACGCGGATGACAAAAGCGCAGCTGACAACTATGAGAACGGTTCGCAGAGTCCTTCCCCTGTCCTAGTCTGCAGTATTCTCATGAGATACCCAATTTCAGGACAGGGCCCCGCGGAGGATAAGAAATGTGCTGTTATCACAAAGACCGGAAAGTGGCGCGCCGTCTCGTGCTTCGAGCAGTTCCCCGCCCTCTGCCAGAGGAACCAGAAGTAGAGGAATGCAGTTGATTTCCTTCTCAAACAGGAACACTGCATAAGTTTGTCGAATCACTCAAAGTTATTCTCTGTGTTATCATATATGATGGAATTCTAATAAAGGCACGTGTATGTACATATGTTAGAAAACACGCATTGTTAGAAAAAAATCGTCGGTGCCAAGATGAATCTAAAAGAATGAAAAGAATTGCATTTCTGCGTATGCACATATTTAAATTCATCTGGAAAACATGTTGAAGTAGCTTAGAAACTGCTGCTGCCTGATCTTATTCTGACAGATCCATATAATATTAGAGTTATAGCTCCTTATGACATACTAGAATCTTGTACCTGACCATCTTGTAGAAAGTAAACTTGAAGGAACTCAGTGATCAATAGGAATATCTCCTGTCTCTTCTGTCGCAACCTATAAGATACTCTTACTCCGATGTAGTCTAGCGGTTATGATTTGCGTCTCTCACATGCAAGGCCGGGGTTCGATTCCCCGCATCGGAATAAATTCTTGAAAATTCTTAAATGCGCTAGTGGTAACCGTTTATTTTTACATGTTTATTCTGGAAGTTTCCATGCTCCTTCCAGTTTCCTTACCCAAGGCTGAGGTCCAAATAGTGGAAATCACTATGAAATTCGTTTTTCGCACTGAAGTTCTGTCCCCGGATATAATATTTTTCAGAACATCATGTTATTTGACAATAAAAGTATGAATGGTACTACACTCTTGTCTCACTCGTGATCACATGATCTCAAAAACGAAAAAAACAGCTAGCTTCATAACATCGCAAACATTGTAACTACATGAAATATAGACAATGAAAAGTGTTAAAAACATATTTGCCGAGTGCATTAGAAAAAAGGACACTCGAAAACTCCCAAGTCAATCCTCAAAATGACGTGATGGATGCTGGTGCGGACAGACATTGTCAACAATATCAAGAAATTACTGAAACTTTTTATGCACAGCCTGTGCAAGCAGAAATGTTCCGCGAGAACGCATATAAGGAGATCGGCGGATATGTTTCCTCAGTCCTACATCGTAGAACAATGTTCGGATACTTCGTCCTCTTCTTGTCAGCTCTGCTATCAGGTTGGCTTTCTAATGCCTTACAACCTATGGAAATGTGACTTATGTTAGCTACATCTATAATTAGCTGAAAAATTGTTTCAGTTGCCTCTGCGCAATGCTGTGATGGGAAATGCTACAAGGTATGAATTTTTTTCAAGCCTAAATATTAGCATGTATTTAATAAATTTCAAATGATGAGAATTGCCTGCAGCTCGTTGACTTCCCGATGAATGACAACCAGGCCCGCGTCATGTGCTTCATGCAGGGAAGATATGCCGCACCCTGCGGTAAAGCGGGAAACTTCGTCGCAGGTGAACAAAATGCTTCTTCGGTTTGAGTGGAAATTCAAGAAACAGGGGATATAATTCCAATTGTACTTCAGCGGAAGTCACCGGCGGCAAGGAAGCCTGGGTGGACGCGGATGACAAAAGCGCAGCTGACAACTATGAGAACGGTTCGCAGAGTCCTTCCCCTGTCCTAGTCTGCAGTATTCTCATGAGATACCCAATTTCAGGACAGGGCCCCGCGGAGGATAAGAAATGTGCTGTTATCACAAAGACCGGAAAGTGGCGCGCCGTCTCGTGCTTCGAGCAGTTCCCCGCCCTCTGCCAGAGGAACCAGAAGTAGAGGAATGCAGTTGATTTCCTTCTCAAACAGGAACACTGCATAAGTTTGTCGAATCACTCAAAGTTATTCTCTGTGTTATCATATATGATGGAATTCTAATAAAGGCACGTGTATGTACATATGTTAGAAAACACGCATTGTTAGAAAAAAATCGTCGGTGCCAAGATGAATCTAAAAGAATGAAAAGAATTGCATTTCTGCGTATGCACATATTTAAATTCATCTGGAAAACATGCTGAAGTAGCTTAGAAACTGCTGCTGCCTGATCTTATTCTGACAGATCCATATAATATTAGAGTTATAGCTCCTTATGACATACTAGAATCTTGTACCTGACCATCTTGTAGAAAGTAAACTTGAAGGAACTCAGTGATCAATAGGAATATCTCCTGTCTCTTCTGTCGCAACCTATAAGATACTCTTACTCCGATGTAGTCTAGTGGTTATGATTTGCGTCTCTCACATGCAAGGCCGGGGTTCGATTCCCCGCATCGGAATAAATTCTTGAAAATTCTTAAATGCGCTAATGGTAACCGTTTATTTTTACATGTTTATTCTGGAAGTTTCCATGCTCCTTCCAGTTTCCTTACCCAAGTCTGAGGTCCAAATAGTGGAAATCACTATGAAATTCGTTTTTCGCACTGAAGTTCTGTCCTCGGATATAATATTTTTCAGAACATCATGTTATTTGACAATAAAAGTATGAATGGTACTACACTCTTGTCTCACTCGTGATCACATGATCTCAAAAACGAAAAAAACAGCTAGCTTCATAACATCGCAAACATTGTAACTACATGAAATATAGACAATGAAAAGTGTTAAAAACATATTTGCCGAGTGCATTAGAAAAAAGGACACTCGAAAACTCCCAAGTCAATCCTCAAAATGACGTGATGGATGCTGGTGCGGACAGACATTGTCAACAATATCAAGAAATTACTGAAACTTTTTATGCACAGCCTGTGCAAGCAGAAATGTTCCGCGAGAACGCATATAAGGAGATCGGCGGATATGTTTCCTCAGTCCTACATCGTAGAACAATGTTCGGATACTTCGTCCTCTTCTTGTCAGCTCTGCTATCAGGTTGGCTTTCTAATGCCTTACAACCTATGGAAATGTGACTTATGTTAGCTACATCTATAATTAGCTGAAAAATTGTTTCAGTTGCCTCTGCGCAATGCTGTGATGGGAAATGCTACAAGGTATGAATTTTTTTCAAGCCTAAATATTAGCATGTATTTAATAAATTTCAAATGATGAGAATTGCCTGCAGCTCGTTGACTTCCCGATGAATGACAACCAGGCCCGCGTCATGTGCTTCATGCAGGGAAGATATGCCGCACCCTGCGGTAAAGCGGGAAACTTCGTCGCAGGTGAACAAAATGCTTCTTCGGTTTGAGTGGAAATTCAAGAAACAGGGGATATAATTCCAATTGTACTTCAGCGGAAGTCACCGGCGGCAAGGAAGCCTGAGTGGACGCGGATGACAAAAGCGCAGCTGACAACTATGAGAACGGTTCGCAGAGTCCTTCCCCTGTCCTAGTCTGCAGTATTCTCATGAGATACCCAATTTCAGGACAGGGCCCCGCGGAGGATAAGAAATGTGCTGTTATCACAAAGACCGGAAAGTGGCGCGCCGTCTCGTGCTTCGAGCAGTTCCCCGCCCTCTGCCAGAGGAACCAGAAGTAGAGGAATGCAGTTGATTTCCTTCTCAAACAGGAACACTGCATAAGTTTGTCGAATCACTCAAAGTTATTCTCTGTGTTATCATATATGATGGAATTCTAATAAAGGCACGTGTATGTACATATGTTAGAAAACACGCATTGTTAGAAAAAAATCGTCGGTGCCAAGATGAATCTAAAAGAATGAAAAGAATTGCATTTCTGCGTATGCACATATTTAAATTCATCTGGAAAACATGTTGAAGTAGCTTAGAAACTGCTGCTGCCTGATCTTATTCTGACAGATCCATATAATATTAGAGTTATAGCTCCTTATGACATACTAGAATCTTGTACCTGACCATCTTGTAGAAAGTAAACTTGAAGGAACTCAGTGATCAATAGGAATATCTCCTGTCTCTTCTGTCGCAACCTATAAGATACTCTTACTCCGATGTAGTCTAGCGGTTATGATTTGCGTCTCTCACATGCAAGGCCGGGGTTCGATTCCCCGCATCGGAATAAATTCTTGAAAATTCTTAAATGCGCTAGTGGTAACCGTTTATTTTTACATGTTTATTCTGGAAGTTTCCATGCTCCTTCCAGTTTCCTTACCCAAGTCTGAGGTCCAAATAGTGGAAATCACTATGAAATTCGTTTTTCGCACTGAAGTTCTGTCCCCGGATATAATATTTTTCAGAACATCATGTTATTTGACAATAAAAGTATGAATGGTACTACACTCATGTCTCACTCGTGATCACATGATCTCAAAAACGAAAAAAACAGCTAGCTTCATAACATCGCAAACATTGTAACTACATGAAATATAGACAATGAAAAGTGTTAAAAACATATTTGCCGAGTGCATTAGAAAAAAGGACACTCGAAAACTCCCAAGTCAATCCTCAAAATGACGTGATGGAAGCTGGTGCGGACAGACATTGTCAACAATATCAAGAAATTCCTGAAACTTTTTATGCACAGCCTGTGCAAGCAGAAATGTTCCGCGAGAACGCATATAAGGAGATCGGCGGATATGTTTCCTCAGTCCTACATCGTAGAACAATGTTCGGATACTTCGTCCTCTTCTCGTCAGCTCTGCTATCAGGTTGGCTTTCTAATGCCTTACAACCTATGGAAATGTGACTTATGTTAGCTACATCTATAATTAGCTGAAAAATTGTTTCAGTTGCCTCTGCGCAATGCTGTGATCAGAAATGCTACAAGGTATGAATTTTTTTCAAGCCTAAATATTAGCATGTATTTAATAAATGTCAAATGATGAGAATTGCCTGCAGCTCGTTGACTTCCCGATGAATGACAACCAGGCCCGCGTCATGTGCTTCATGCAGGGAAGATATGCCGCACCCTGCGGTAAAGCGGGAAACTTCGTCGCAGGTGAACAAAATGCTTCTTCGGTTTGAGTGGAAATTCAAGAAACAGGGGATATAATTCCAATTGTACTTCAGCGGAAGTCACCGGCGGCAAGGAAGCCTGGGTGGACGCGGATGACAAAAGCGCAGCTGACAACTATGAGAACGGTTCGCAGAGTCCTTCCCCTGTCCTAGTCTGCAGTATTATCATGAGATACCCAATTTCAGGACAGGGCCCCGCGGAGGATAAGAAATGTGCTGTTATCACAAAGACCGGAAAGTGGCGCGCCGTCTCGTGCTTCGAGCAGTTCCCCGCCCTCTGCCAGAGGAACCAGAAGTAGAGGAATGCAGTTGATTTCCTTCTCAAACAGGAACACTGCATAAGTTTGTCGAATCACTCAAAGTTATTCTCTGTGTTATCATATATGATGGAATTCTAATAAAGGCACGTGTATGTACATATGTTAGAAAACACGCATTGTTAGAAAAAAATCGTCGGTGCCAAGATGAATCTAAAAGAATGAAAAGAATTGCATTTCTGCGTATGCACATATTTACATTCATCTGGAAAACATGTTGAAGTAGCTTAGAAACTGCTGCTGCCTGATCTTATTCTGACAGATCCATATAATATTAGAGTTATAGCTCCTTATGACATACTAGAATCTTGTACCTGACCATCTTGTAGAAAGTTAACTTGAAGGAACTCAGTGATCAATAGGAATATCTCCTGTCTCTTCTGTCGCAACCTATAAGATACTCTTACTCCGATGTAGTCTAGCGGTTATGATTTGCGTCTCTCACATGCAAGGCCGGGGTTCGATTCCCCGCATCGGAATAAATTCTTGAAAATTCTTAAATGCGCTAGTGGTAACCGTTTATTTTTACATGTTTATTCTGGAAGTTTCCATGCTCCTTCCAGTTTCCTTACCCAAGGCTGAGGTCCAAATAGTGGAAATCACTATGAAATTCGTTTTTCGCACTGAAGTTCTGTCCCCGGATATAATATTTTTCAGAACATCATGTTATTTGACAATAAAAGTATGAATGGTACTACACTCTTGTCTCACTCGTGATCACATGATCTCAAAAACGAAAAAAACAGCTAGCTTCATAACATCGCAAACATTGTAACTACATGAAATATAGACAATGAAAAGTGTTAAAAACATATTTGCCGAGTGCATTAGAAAAAAGGACACTCGAAAACTCCCAAGTCAATCCTCAAAATGACGTGATGGATGCTGGTGCGGACAGACATTGTCAACAATATCAAGAAATTACTGAAACTTTTTATGCACAGCCTGTGCAAGCAGAAATGTTCCGCGAGAACGCATATAAGGAGATCGGCGGATATGTTTCCTCAGTCCTACATCGTAGAACAATGTTCGGATACTTCGTCCTCTTCTTGTCAGCTATGCTATCAGGTTGGCTTTCTAATGCCTTACAACCTATGGAAATGTGACTTATGTTAGCTACATCTATAATTAGCTGAAAAATTGTTTCAGTTGCCTCTGCGCAATGCTGTGATGGGAAATGCTACAAGGTATGAATTTTTTTCAAGCCTAAATATTAGCATGTATTTAATAAATTTCAAATGATGAGAATTGCCTGCAGCTCGTTGACTTCCCGATGAATGACAACCAGGCCCGCGTCATGTGCTTCATGCAGGGAAGATATGCCGCACCCTGCGGTAAAGCGGGAAACTTCGTCGCAGGTGAACAAAATGCTTCTTCGGTTTGAGTGGAAATTCAAGAAACAGGGGATATAATTCCAATTGTACTTCAGCGGAAGTCACCGGCGGCAAGGAAGCCTGGGTGGACGCGGATGACAAAAGCGCAGCTGACAACTATGAGAACGGTTCGCAGAGTCCTTCCCCTGTCCTAGTCTGCAGTATTCTCATGAGATACCCAATTTCAGGACAGGGCCCCGCGGAGGATAAGAAATGTGCTGTTATCACAAAGACCGGAAAGTGGCGCGCCGTCTCGTGCTTCGAGCAGTTCCCCGCCCTCTGCCAGAGGAACCAGAAGTAGAGGAATGCAGTTGATTTCCTTCTCAAACAGGAACACTGCATAAGTTTGTCGAATCACTCAAAGTTATTCTCTGTGTTATCATATATGATGGAATTCTAATAAAGGCACGTGTATGTACATATGTTAGAAAACACGCATTGTTAGAAAAAAATCGTCGGTGCCAAGATGAATCTAAAAGAATGAAAAGAATTGCATTTCTGCGTATGCACATATTTAAATTCATCTGGAAAACATGTTGAAGTAGCTTAGAAACTGCTGCTGCCTGATCTTATTCTGACAGATCCATATAATATTAGAGTTATAGCTCCTTATGACATACTAGAATCTTGTACCTGACCATCTTGTAGAAAGTAAACTTGAAGGAACTCAGTGATCAATAGGAATATCTCCTGTCTCTTCTGTCGCAACCTATAAGATACTCTTACTCCGATGTAGTCTAGTGGTTATGATTTGCGTCTCTCACATGCAAGGCCGGGGTTCGATTCCCCGCATCGGAATAAATTCTTGAAAATTCTTAAATGCGCTAATGGTAACCGTTTATTTTTACATGTTTATTCTGGAAGTTTCCATGCTCCTTCCAGTTTCCTTACCCAAGTCTGAGGTCCAAATAGTGGAAATCACTATGAAATTCGTTTTTCGCACTGAAGTTCTGTCCCCGGATATAATATTTTTCAGAACATCATGTTATTTGACAATAAAAGTATGAATGGTACTACACTCTTGTCTCACTCGTGATCACATGATCTCAAAAACGAAAAAAACAGCTAGCTTCATAACATCGCAAACATTGTAACTACATGAAATATAGACAATGAAAAGTGTTAAAAACATATTTGCCGAGTGCATTAGAAAAAAGGACACTCGAAAACTCCCAAGTCAATCCTCAAAATGACGTGATGGAAGCTGGTGCGGACAGACATTGTCAACAATATCAAGAAATTCCTGAAACTTTTTATGCACAGCCTGTGCAAGCAGAAATGTTCCGCGAGAACGCATATAAGGAGATCGGCGGATATGTTTCCTCAGTCCTACATCGTAGAACAATGTTCGGATACTTCGTCCTCTTCTCGTCAGCTCTGCTATCAGGTTGGCTTTCTAATGCCTTACAACCTATGGAAATGTGACTTATGTTAGCTACATCTATAATTAGCTGAAAAATTGTTTCAGTTGCCTCTGCGCAATGCTGTGATGGGAAATGCTACAAGGTATGAATTTTTTTCAAGCCTAAATATTTGCATGTATTTAATAAATTTCAAATGATGAGAATTGCCTGCAGCTCGTTGACTTCCCGATGAATGACAACCAGGCCCGCGTCATGTGCTTCATGCAGGGAAGATATGCCGCACCCTGCGGTAAAGCGGGAAACTTCGTCGCAGGTGAACAAAATGCTTCTTCGGTTTGAGTGGAAATTCAAGAAACAGGGGATATAATTCCAATTGTACTTCAGCGGAAGTCACCGGCGGCAAGGAAGCCTGGGTGGACGCGGATGACAAAAGCGCAGCTGACAACTATGAGAACGGTTCGCAGAGTCCTTCCCCTGTCCTAGTCTGCAGTATTCTCATGAGATACCCAATTTCAGGCCAGGGCCCCGCGGAGGATAAGAAATGTGCTGTTATCACAAAGACCGGAAAGTGGCGCGCCGTCTCGTGCTTCGAGCAGTTCCCCGCCCTCTGCCAGAGGAACCAGAAGTAGAGTAATGCAGTTGATTTCCTTCTCAAACAGGAACACTGCATAAGTTTGTCGAATCACTCAAAGTTATTCTCTGGGTTATCATATATGATGGAATTCTAATAAAGGCACGTGTATGTACATATGTTAGAAAGCACGCATTGTTAGAAAAAAATCGTCGGTGCCAATGAAAAGAATTGCATTTCTGCGTATGCACGTATTTACATTCATCTGGAAAACATGTTGAAATAGCTTAGAAACTGCTGCTGCCTGATCTTATTCTGACAGATCCATATAATATTAGAGTTATAGCTCCTTATGACATACTAGAATTTTGTACCTGACCATCTTGTAGAAAGTTAACTTGAAGGAACTCAGTGATGAATAGGAATATCTCCTGTCTCTTCTGTCGCAACCCATTAGATACTCTTACTCCGATGTACTCTAGTGGTTATGATTTGCGTCTCTCACATGCAAGGCCGGGGTTCGATTCCCCGCATCGGAATAAATTTTTGAAAATACTTAAAAGCGCTAATGGTAACCGTTTATTTTTACATGTTTATTCTGGAAGTTTCCATGCTCCTTCCAGTTTCCTTACCCAAGGCTGAGGTCCAAATAGTTGAAATCACTATGAAATTCGTTTTTCGCACTGAAGTTCTGTCTACGGATATAATATTTTTCAGAACATCATGTTATTTGACAATAAAAGTATGAATGGTACTACACTCTTGCCTCACTCGTGATCACATGATCTCAAAAACGAAAAAAAACAGCTAGCTTCATAACATCGCAAACATTGTAACTACATGAAATATAGACAATGAAAAGTGTTAAAAACATATTTGCCGAGTGCATTAGAAAAAAGGACACTCGAAAACTCCCAAGTCAATCCTCAAAATGACGTGATGGAAGCTGGTGCGGACAGACATTGTCAACAATATCAAGAAATTCCTGAAACTTTTTATGCACAGCCTGTGCAAGCAGAAATGTTCCGCGAGAACGCATATAAGGAGATCGGCGGATATGTTTCCTCAGTCCTACATCGTAGAACAATGTTCGGATACTTCGTCCTCTTCTCGTCAGCTCTGCTATCAGGTTGGCTTTCTAATGCCTTACAACCTATGGAAATGTGACTTATGTTAGCTACATCTATAATTAGCTGAAAAATTGTTTCAGTTGCCTCTGCGCAATGCTGTGATGGGAAATGCTACAAGGTATGAATTTTTTTCAAGCCTAAATATTAGCATGTATTTAATAAATTTCAAATGATGAGAATTGCCTGCAGCTCGTTGACTTCCCGATGAATGACAACCAGGCCCGCGTCATGTGCTTCATGCAGGGAAGATATGCCGCACCCTGCGGTAAAGCGGGAAACTTCGTCGCAGGTGAACAAAATGCTTCTTCGGTTTGAGTGGAAATTCAAGAAGCAGTGGATATAATTCCAATTGTACTTCAGCGGAAGTCACCGGCGGCAAGGAAGCCTGGGTGGACGCGGATGACAAAAGCGCAGCTGACAACTATGAGAACGGTTCGCAGAGTCCTTCCCCTGTACTAGTCTGCAGTATTCTCATGAGATACCCAATTTCAGGCCTGGGCCCCGCGGAGGATAAGAAATGTGCTGTTATCACAAAGACCGGAAAGTGGCGCGCCGTCTCGTGCTTCGAGCAGTTCCCCGCCCTCTGCCAGAGGAACCAGAAGTAGAGTAATGCAGTTGATTTCCTTCTCAAACAGGAACACTGCATAAGTTTGTCGAATCACTCAAAGTTATTCTCTGTGTTATCATATATGATGGAATTCTAATAAAGGCACGTGTATGTACATATGTTAGAAAACACGCATTGTTAGAAAAAAATCGTCGGTGCCAAGATGAATCTAAAAGAATGAAAAGAATTGCATTTCTGCGTATGCACATATTTACATTCATCTGGAAAACATGTTGAAGTAGCTTAGAAACGGCTGCTGCCTGATCTTATTCTGACAGATCCATATAATATTAGAGTTATAGCTCCTTATGACATACTAGAATCTTGTACCTGACCATCTTGTAGAAAGTTAACTTGAAGGAACTCAGTGATCAATAGGAATATCTCCTGTCTCTTCTGTCGCAACCCATAAGATACTCTTACTCCGATGTGGTCTAGTGGTTATGATTTGCGTCTCTCACATGCAAGGCCGGGGTTCGATTCCCCGCATCGGAATAAATTCTTGAAAATTCTTAAATGCGCTAATGGTAACCGTTTACTTTTACATGTTTATTCTGGAAGTTTCCATGCTACTTCCAGTTTCCTTACCCAAGGCTGAGGTCCAAATAGTGGAAATCACTATGAAATTCGTTTTCCGCACTGAAGTTCTGTCCCCGGATATAATATTTTTCAGAACATCATGTTATTTGACAATAAAAGTATGAATGGTACTACACTTTTGTCTCACTCGTGATCACATGATCTCAAAAACGAAAAAAAACAGCTAGCTTCATAACATCGCAAACATTGTAACTACATGAAATATAGACAATGAAAAGTGTTAAAAACATATTTGCCGAGTGCATTAGAAAAAAGGACACTCGAAAACTCCCAAGTCAATCCTCAAAATGACGTGATGGAAGCTGGTGCGGACAGACATTGTCAACAATATCAAGAAATTCCTGAAACTTTTTATGCACTGCCTGTGCAAGCAGAAATGTTCCGCGAGAACGCATATAAGGAGATCGGCGGATATGTTTCCTCAGTCCTACATCGTAGAACAATGTTCGGATACTTCGTCCTCTTCTCGTCAGCTCTGCTATCAGGTTGGCT
The DNA here is from genome assembly GCA_945643635.1 of Allodiplogaster sudhausi. Taxonomy (NCBI): domain Eukaryota; kingdom Metazoa; phylum Nematoda; class Chromadorea; order Rhabditida; family Diplogasteridae; genus Allodiplogaster; species Allodiplogaster sudhausi. The sequence continues at coordinate 502,921 of CALZFC010000026.1, read as the reverse complement.
TTCTAATGCCTTACAACCTATGGAAATGTGACTTATGTTAGCTACATCTATAATTAGCTGAAAAATTGTTTCAGTTGCCTCTGCGCAATGCTGTGATGGGAAATGCTACAAGGTATGAATTTTTTTCAAGCCTAAATATTAGCATGTATTTAATAAATTTCAAATGATGAGAATTGCCTGCAGCTCGTTGACTTCCCGATGAATGACAACCAGGCCCGCGTCATGTGCTTCATGCAGGGAAGATATGCCGCACCCTGCGGTAAAGCGGGAAACTTCGTCGCAGGTGAACAAAATGCTTCTTCGGTTTGAGTGGAAATTCAAGAAACAGGGGATATAATTCCAATTGTACTTCAGCGGAAGTCACCGGCGGCAAGGAAGCCTGGGTGGACGCGGATGACAAAAGCGCAGCTGACAACTATGAGAACGGTTCGCAGAGTCCTTCCCCTGTCCTAGTCTGCAGTATTCTCATGAGCTACCCAATTTCAGGCCAGGGCCCCGCGGAGGATAAGAAATGTGCTGTTATCACAAAGACCGGAAAGTGGCGCGCCGTCTCGTGCTTCGAGCAGTTCCCCGCCCTCTGCCAGAGGAACCAGAAGTAGAGGAATGCAGTTGATTTCCTTCTCAAACAGGAACACTGCATAAGTTTGTCGAATCACTCAAAGTTATTCTCTGTGTTATCATATATGATGGAATTCTAATAAAGGCACGTGTATGTACATATGTTAGAAAACACGCATTGTTAGAAAAAAATCGTCGGTGCCAAGATGAATCTAAAAGAATGAAAAGAATTGCATTTCTGCGTATGCACATATTTAAATTCATCTGGAAAACATGTTGAAGTAGCTTAGAAACTGCTGCTGCCTGATCTTATTCTGACAGATCCATATAATATTAGAGTTATAGCTCCTTATGACATACTAGAATCTTGTACCTGACCATCTTGTAGAAAGTAAACTTGAAGGAACTCAGTGATCAATAGGAATATCTCCTGTCTCTTCTGTCGCAACCTATAAGATACTCTTACTCCGATGTAGTCTAGTGGTTATGATTTGCGTCTCTCACATGCAAGGCCGGGGTTCGATTCCCCGCATCGGAATAAATTCTTGAAAATTCTTAAATGCGCTAATGGTAACCGTTTATTTTTACATGTTTATTCTGGAAGTTTCCATGCTCCTTCCAGTTTCCTTACCCAAGTCTGAGGTCCAAATAGTGGAAATCACTATGAAATTCGTTTTTCGCACTGAAGTTCTGTCCCCGGATATAATATTTTTCAGAACATCATGTTATTTGACAATAAAAGTATGAATGGTACTACACTCTTGTCTCACTCGTGATCACATGATCTCAAAAACGAAAAAAACAGCTAGCTTCATAACATCGCAAACATTGTAACTACATGAAATATAGACAATGAAAAGTGTTAAAAACATATTTGCCGAGTGCATTAGAAAAAAGGACACTCGAAAACTCCCAAGTCAATCCTCAAAATGACGTGATGGAAGCTGGTGCGGACAGACATTGTCAACAATATCAAGAAATTCCTGAAACTTTTTATGCACAGCCTGTGCAAGCAGAAATGTTCCGCGAGAACGCATATAAGGAGATCGGCGGATATGTTTCCTCAGTCCTACATCGTAGAACAATGTTCGGATACTTCGTCCTCTTCTCGTCAGCTCTGCTATCAGGTTGGCTTTCTAATGCCTTACAACCTATGGAAATGTGACTTATGTTAGCTACATCTATAATTAGCTGAAAAATTGTTTCAGTTGCCTCTGCGCAATGCTGTGATGGGAAATGCTACAAGGTATGATTTTTTTCAAGCCTAAATATTTGCATGTATTTAATAAATTTCAAATGATGAGAATTGCCTGCAGCTCGTTGACTTCCCGATGAATGACAACCAGGCCCGCGTCATGTGCTTCATGCAGGGAAGATATGCCGCACCCTGCGGTAAAGCGGGAAACTTCGTCGCAGGTGAACAAAATGCTTCTTCGGTTTGAGTGGAAATTCAAGAAACAGGGGATATAATTCCAATTGTACTTCAGCGGAAGTCACCGGCGGCAAGGAAGCCTGGGTGGACGCGGATGACAAAAGCGCAGCTGACAACTATGAGAACGGTTCGCCGAGTCCTTCCCCTGTCCTAGTCTGCAGTATTCTCATGAGATACCCAATTTCAGGCCAGGGCCCCGCGGAGGATAAGAAATGTGCTGTTATCACAAAGACCGGAAAGTGGCGCGCCGTCTCGTGCTTCGAGCAGTTCCCCGCCCTCTGCCAGAGGAACCAGAAGTAGAGTAATGCAGTTGATTTCCTTCTCAAACAGGAACACTGCATAAGTTTGTCGAATCACTCAAAGTTATTCTCTGGGTTATCATATATGATGGAATTCTAATAAAGGCACGTGTATGTACATATGTTAGAAAGCACGCATTGTTAGAAAAAAATCGTCGGTGCCAATGAAAAGAATTGCATTTCTGCGTATGCACGTATTTACATTCATCTGGAAAACATGTTGAAATAGCTTAGAAACTGCTGCTGCCTGATCTTATTCTGACAGATCCATATAATATTAGAGTTATAGCTCCTTATGACATACTAGAATTTTGTACCTGACCATCTTGTAGAAAGTTAACTTGAAGGAACTCAGTGATGAATAGGAATATCTCCTGTCTCTTCTGTCGCAACCCATTAGATACTCTTACTCCGATGTACTCTAGTGGTTATGATTTGCGTCTCTCACATGCAAGGCCGGGGTTCGATTCCCCGCATCGGAATAAATTTTTGAAAATACTTAAAAGCGCTAATGGTAACCGTTTATTTTTACATGTTTATTCTGGAAGTTTCCATGCTCCTTCCAGTTTCCTTACCCAAGGCTGAGGTCCAAATAGTTGAAATCACTATGAAATTCGTTTTTCGCACTGAAGTTCTGTCTACGGATATAATATTTTTCAGAACATCATGTTATTTGACAATAAAAGTATGAATGGTACTACACTCTTGCCTCACTCGTGATCACATGATCTCAAAAACGAAAAAAAACAGCTAGCTTCATAACATCGCAAACATTGTAACTACATGAAATATAGACAATGAAAAGTGTTAAAAACATATTTGCCGAGTGCATTAGAAAAAAGGACACTCGAAAACTCCCAAGTCAATCCTCAAAATGACGTGATGGAAGCTGGTGCGGACAGACATTGTCAACAATATCAAGAAATTCCTGAAACTTTTTATGCACAGCCTGTGCAAGCAGAAATGTTCCGCGAGAACGCATATAAGGAGATCGGCGGATATGTTTCCTCAGTCCTACATCGTAGAACAATGTTCGGATACTTCGTCCTCTTCTCGTCAGCTCTGCTATCAGGTTGGCTTTCTAATGCCTTACAACCTATGGAAATGTGACTTATGTTAGCTACATCTTTAATTAGCTGAAAAATTGTTTCAGTTGCCTCTGCGCAATGCTGTGATGGGAAATGCTACAAGGTATGAATTTTTTTCAAGCCTAAATATTAGCATGTATTTAATAAATTTCAAATGATGAGAATTGCCTGCAGCTCGTTGACTTCCCGATGAATGACAACCAGGCCCGTGTCATGTGCTTCATGCAGGGAAGATATGCCGCACCCTGCGGTAAAGCGGGAAACTTCGTCGCAGGTGAACAAAATGCTTCTTCGGTTTGAGTGGAAATTCAAGAAACAGGGGATATAATTCCAATTGTACTTCAGCGGAAGTCACCGGCGGCAAGGAAGCCTGGGTGGACGCGGATGACAAAAGCGCAGCTGACAACTATGAGAACGGTTCGCAGAGTCCTTCCAATGTCCTAGTCTGCAGTATTCTCATGAGATACCCAATTTCAGGCCAGGGCCCCGCGGAGGATAAGAAATGTGCTGTTATCACAAAGACCGGAAAGTGGCGCGCCGTCTCGTGCTTCGAGCAGTTCCCCGCCCTCTGCCAGAGGAACCAGAAGTAGAGTAATGCAGTTGATTTCCTTCTCAAACAGGAACACTGCATAAGTTTGTCGAATCACTCAAAGTTATTCTCTGTGTTATCATATATGATGGAATTCTAATAAAGGCACGTGTATGTACATATGTTAGAAAACACGCATTGTTAGAAAAAAATCGTCGGTGCCAAGATGAATCTAAAGGAATGAAAAGAATTGCATTTCTGCGTATGCACGTATTTACATTCATCTGGAAAACATGTTGAAATAGCTTAGAAACTGCTGCTGCCTGATCTTATTCTGACAGATCCATATAATATTAGAGTTATAGCTCCTTATGACATACTAGAATTTTGTACCTGACCATCTTGTAGAAAGTTAACTTGAAGGAACTCAGTGATGAATAGGAATATCTCCTGTCTCTTCTGTCGCAACCCATTAGATACTCTTACTCCGATGTACTCTAGTGGTTATGATTTGCGTCTCTCACATGCAAGGCCGGGGTTCGATTCCCCGCATCGGAATAAATTTTTGAAAATACTTAAAAGCGCTAATGGTAACCGTTTATTTTTACATGTTTATTCTGGAAGTTTCCATGCTCCTTCCAGTTTCCTTACCCAAGGCTGAGGTCCAAATAGTTGAAATCACTATGAAATTCGTTTTTCGCACTGAAGTTCTGTCCCCGGATATAATATTTTTCAGAACATCATGTTATTTAACAATAAAAGTATGAATGGTACTACACTCTTGCCTCACTCGTGATCACATGATCTCAAAAACGAAAAAAACAGCTAGCTTCATAACATCGCAAACATTGTAACTACATGAAATATAGACAATGAAAAGTGTTAAAAACATATTTGCCGAGTGCATTAGAAAAAAGGACACTCGAAAACTCCCAAGTCAATCCTCAAAATGACGTGATGGATGCTGGTGCGGACAGACATTGTCAACAATATCAAGAAATTACTGAAACTTTTTATGCACAGCCTGTGCAAGCAGAAATGTTCCGCGAGAACGCATATAAGGAGATCGGCGGATATGTTTCCTCAGTCCTACATCGTAGAACAATGTTCGGATACTTCGTCCTCTTCTTGTCAGCTCTGCTATCAGGTTGGCTTTCTAATGCCTTACAACCTATGGAAATGTGACTTATGTTAGCTACATCTATAATTAGCTGAAAAATTGTTTCAGTTGCCTCTGCGCAATGCTGTGATGGGAAATGCTACAAGGTATGAATTTTTTTCAAGCCTAAATATTAGCATGTATTTAATAAATTTCAAATGATGAGAATTGCCTGCAGCTCGTTGACTTCCCGATGAATGACAACCAGGCCCGCGTCATGTGCTTCATGCAGGGAAGATATGCCGCACCCTGCGGTAAAGCGGGAAACTTCGTCGCAGGTGAACAAAATGCTTCTTCGGTTTGAGTGGAAATTCAAGAAACAGGGGATATAATTCCAATTGTACTTCAGCGGAAGTCACCGGCGGCAAGGAAGCCTGGGTGGACGCGGATGACAAAAGCGCAGCTGACAACTATGAGAACGGTTCGCAGAGTCCTTCCAATGTCCTAGTCTGCAGTATTCTCATGAGATACCCAATTTCAGGCCAGGGCCCCGCGGAGGATAAGAAATGTGCTGTTATCACAAAGACCGGAAAGTGGCGCGCCGTCTCGTGCTTCGAGCAGTTCCCCGCCCTCTGCCAGAGGAACCAGAAGTAGAGTAATGCAGTTGATTTCCTTCTCAAACAGGAACACTGCATAAGTTTGTCGAATCACTCAAAGTTATTCTCTGTGTTATCATATATGATGGAATTCTAATAAAGGCACGTGTACATATGTTAGAAAGCACGCATTGTTAGAAAAAAAATCGTCGGTGCCAAGATGAATCTAAAGGAATGAAAAGAATTGCATTTCTGCGTATGCACGTATTTACATTCATCTGGAAAACATGTTGAAATAGCTTAGAAACTGCTGCTGCCTGATCTTATTCTGACAGATCCATATAATATTAGAGTTATAGCTCCTTATGACATACTAGAATTTTGTACCTGACCATCTTGTAGAAAGTTAACTTGAAGGAACTCAGTGATGAATAGGAATATCTCCTGTCTCTTCTGTCGCAACCCATTAGATACTCTTACTCCGATGTACTCTAGTGGTTATGATTTGCGTCTCTCACATGCAAGGCCGGGGTTCGATTCCCCGCATCGGAATAAATTTTTGAAAATACTTAAAAGCGCTAATGGTAACCGTTTATTTTTACATGTTTATTCTGGAAGTTTCCATGCTCCTTCCAGTTTCCTTACCCAAGGCTGAGGTCCAAATAGTTGAAATCACTATGAAATTCGTTTTTCGCACTGAAGTTCTGTCCCCGGATATAATATTTTTCAGAACATCATGTTATTTAACAATAAAAGTATGAATGGTACTACACTCTTGCCTCACTCGTGATCACATGATCTCAAAAACGAAAAAAACAGCTAGCTTCATAACATCGCAAACATTGTAACTACATGAAATATAGACAATGAAAAGTGTTAAAAACATATTTGCCGAGTGCATTAGAAAAAAGGACACTCGAAAACTCCCAAGTCAATCCTCAAAATGACGTGATGGATGCTGGTGCGGACAGACATTGTCAACAATATCAAGAAATTACTGAAACTTTTTATGCACAGCCTGTGCAAGCAGAAATGTTCCGCGAGAACGCATATAAGGAGATCGGCGGATATGTTTCCTCAGTCCTACATCGTAGAACAATGTTCGGATACTTCGTCCTCTTCTTGTCAGCTCTGCTATCAGGTTGGCTTTCTAATGCCTTACAACCTATGGAAATGTGACTTATGTTAGCTACATCTATAATTAGCTGAAAAATTGTTTCAGTTGCCTCTGCGCAATGCTGTGATGGGAAATGCTACAAGGTATGAATTTTTTTCAAGCCTAAATATTAGCATGTATTTAATAAATTTCAAATGATGAGAATTGCCTGCAGCTCGTTGACTTCCCGATGAATGACAACCAGGCCCGCGTCATGTGCTTCATGCAGGGAAGATATGCCGCACCCTGCGGTAAAGCGGGAAACTTCGTCGCAGGTGAACAAAATGCTTCTTCGGTTTGAGTGGAAATTCAAGAAACAGGGGATATAATTCCAATTGTACTTCAGCGGAAGTCACCGGCGGCAAGGAGGCCTGGGTGGACGCGGATGACAAAAGCGCAGCTGACAACTATGAGAACGGTTCGCAGAGTCCTTCCAATGTCCTAGTCTGCAGTATTCTCATGAGATACCCAATTTCAGGCCAGGGCCCCGCGGAGGATAAGAAATGTGCTGTTATCACAAAGACCGGAAAGTGGCGCGCCGTCTCGTGCTTCGAGCAGTTCCCCGCCCTCTGCCAGAGGAACCAGAAGTAGAGTAATGCAGTTGATTTCCTTCTCAAACAGGAACACTGCATAAGTTTGTCGAATCACTCAAAGTTATTCTCTGTGTTATCATATATGATGGAATTCTAATAAAGGCACGTGTACATATGTTAGAAAGCACGCATTGTTAGAAAAAAAATCGTCGGTGCCAAGATGAATCTAAAGGAATGAAAAGAATTGCATTTCTGCGTATGCACGTATTTACATTCATCTGGAAAACATGTTGAAATAGCTTAGAAACTGCTGCTGCCTGATCTTATTCTGACAGATCCATATAATATTAGAGTTATAGCTCCTTATGACATACTAGAATTTTGTACCTGACCATCTTGTAGAAAGTTAACTTGAAGGAACTCAGTGATGAATAGGAATATCTCCTGTCTCTTCTGTCGCAACCCATTAGATACTCTTACTCCGATGTACTCTAGTGGTTATGATTTGCGTCTCTCACATGCAAGGCCGGGGTTCGATTCCCCGCATCGGAATAAATTTTTGAAAATACTTAAAAGCGCTAATGGTAACCGTTTATTTTTACATGTTTATTCTGGAAGTTTCCATGCTCCTTCCAGTTTCCTTACCCAAGGCTGAGGTCCAAATAGTTGAAATCACTATGAAATTCGTTTTTCGCACTGAAGTTCTGTCCCCGGATATAATATTTTTCAGAACATCATGTTATTTAACAATAAAAGTATGAATGGTACTACACTCTTGCCTCACTCGTGATCACATGATCTCAAAAACGAAAAAAACAGCTAGCTTCATAACATCGCAAACATTGTAACTACATGAAATATAGACAATGAAAAGTGTTAAAAACATATTTGCCGAGTGCATTAGAAAAAAGGACACTCGAAAACTCCCAAGTCAATCCTCAAAATGACGTGATGGAAGCTGGTGCGGACAGACATTGTCAACAATATCAAGAAATTCCTGAAACTTTTTATGCACAGCCTGTGCAAGCAGAAATGTTCCGCGAGAACGCATATAAGGAGATCGGCGGATATGTTTCCTCAGTCCTACATCGTAGAACAATGTTCGGATACTTCGTCCTCTTCTCGTCAGCTCTGCTATCAGGTTGGCTTTCTAATGCCTTACAACCTATGGAAATGTGACTTATGTTAGCTACATCTATAATTAGCTGAAAAATTGTTTCAGTTGCCTCTGCGCAATGCTGTGATGGGAAATGCTACAAGGTATGAATTTTTTTCAAGCCTAAATATTAGCATGTATTTAATAAATTTCAAATGATGAGAATTGCCTGCAGCTCGTTGACTTCCCGATGAATGACAACCAGGCCCGTGTCATGTGCTTCATGCAGGGAAGATATGCCGCACCCTGCGGTAAAGCGGGAAACTTCGTCGCAGGTGAACAAAATGCTTCTTCGGTTTGAGTGGAAATTCAAGAAACAGGGGATATAATTCCAATTGTACTTCAGCGGAAGTCACCGGCGGCAAGGAAGCCTGGGTGGACGCGGATGACAAAAGCGCAGCTGACAACTATGAGAACGGTTCGCAGAGTCCTTCCAATGTCCTAGTCTGCAGTATTCTCATGAGATACCCAATTTCAGGCCAGGGCCCCGCGGAGGATAAGAAATGTGCTGTTATCACAAAGACCGGAAAGTGGCGCGCCGTCTCGTGCTTCGAGCAGTTCCCCGCCCTCTGCCAGAGGTACCAGAAGTAGAGTAATGCAGTTGATTTCCTTCTCAAACAGGAACACTGCATAAGTTTGTCGAATCACTCAAAGTTATTCTCTGTGTTATCATATATGATGGAATTCTAATAAAGGCACGTGTACATATGTTAGAAAGCACGCATTGTTAGAAAAAAAATCGTCGGTGCCAAGATGAATCTAAAGGAATGAAAAGAATTGCATTTCTGCGTATGCACGTATTTACATTCATCTGGAAAACATGTTGAAATAGCTTAGAAACTGCTGCTGCCTGATCTTATTCTGACAGATCCATATAATATTAGAGTTATAGCTCCTTATGACATACTAGAATTTTGTACCTGACCATCTTGTAGAAAGTTAACTTGAAGGAACTCAGTGATGAATAGGAATATCTCCTGTCTCTTCTGTCGCAACCCATTAGATACTCTTACTCCGATGTACTCTAGTGGTTATGATTTGCGTCTCTCACATGCAAGGCCGGGGTTCGATTCCCCGCATCGGAATAAATTTTTGAAAATACTTAAAAGCGCTAATGGTAACCGTTTATTTTTACATGTTTATTCTGGAAGTTTCCATGCTCCTTCCAGTTTCCTTACCCAAGGCTGAGGTCCAAATAGTTGAAATCACAATGAAATTCGTTTTTCGCACTGAAGTTCTGTCCCCGGATATAATATTTTTCAGAACATCATGTTATTTAACAATAAAAGTATGAATGGTACTACACTCTTGTCTCACTCGTGATCACATGATCTCAAAAACGAAAAAAAAAACAGCTAGCTTCAAAACATCGCAAACATTGTAACTACATGAAATATAGACAATGAAAAGTGTTAAAAACATATTTGCCGAGTGCATTAGAAAAAAGGACACTCGAAAACTCCCAAGTCAATCCTCAAAATGACGTGATGGAAGCTGGTGCGGACAGACATTGTCAACAATATCAAGAAATTCCTGAAACTTTTTATGCACATCCTGTGCAAGCAGAAATGTTCCGCGAGAACGCATATAAGGAGATCGGCGGATCACAATAGGCGCCACAACTCTTGAGAATAGGAATTTCCCTATTCTCAAAACTGACCTCTGAATAAAACGTTAAGAAGGTGGTTGTCGCCATCATCATCAAATAAAGACCGGTATTCGGAGAGAAATCAATCAAATGATTACTGAAATGGGAAATGTACAATAAAAAAAGGGTGCTGCAAGAAAAAGGCGAGAAGGGGTCGAAAAAGTCGAAAAATCTTTCAAGTTAGAGACTAAAAATAAATTAAAGATTATCGCCTCACTTTTGACAAGTTCAAGAGAAGAAAACATTCGAAAAATTTATTTTACAATATCAGAGCTGAAAAATCATTACATATTTAAAATTAAGCAAAACATAGTTTACGTTGATATACTCGTTGAAATGATTTTTTTTCTGCTCGTCGACCCCTTTGACCGAAATTCAAAGAGCCCTTCAAGGGAATTTCATATTGTAATAGTTTTTTATCGAGGCATTGCTCGAGATTGTTTTACCGCACGAACAGCTTAAGAACGAGTGGATGCTGCAGTTGACACATTTCTCATGAACAAGAAGCCAATAGAAAGATGAAATTGCAAAAAAAAACAGGGAGAGTGAAATTTAAAAATGTAAAGACTTCAGCGGCAGGTAATCGAGAAATGAAATACTCAAGTAAATGAAAAACGAAGCAAAAGAGATTAAAAAAAACGATTTGAGGGAAAGTGATCGAACTAACCTCATTTTTACATTACGCATGATTTACAGAAACATTATGAAATTACAAAAATCAAAAGAGCACATAAAAAAAGTGCAAGGTAAAACGAGGTTTTATGTTTTAAGAAGATTGCACTTTCATTGTTTATTGGTTGTTATTTCGTTTCCCAATGCATTTTTCTTACGCACTTTTCCTCATCGTAATTTAATATTATGTGGACAGCGGTAGAAAACGTGACTTGGCATGCAAGAGAATGTAGGAATTATAATATCTGCATACAATACCTGTATTTTCCTTCTTTTGCATCCCAAATTACGCAAATTATTCGATCCTCCGGCCCTATAAAAGACGGCCCAATGGAGTCCACAATCATTGTCCTTCTCTGGTTCTTCTCCGGTTATTTCCTCATCGCTTCTGCTTATCGCCAACGCTTCTCGGATCTCCGCCCGCTGGTTTCTTACTGCGATTGGCTACTAATATTGCTCACATAATTTTCGGGAAAAATGGAACTTGTGTTTTCTTTCAGTAAAGATGCGAAAGAAAGCGGCCTTTGCATTCCATTTGTTCTTCTTCGTGGCTGTTTTGGGTTTGTTTGAAGTATTTATTAATACTAATTAGGGCAAATGACCAAAAATTATATCTAAGAAGAAAACAGTTTGCAGTAGTATAAACATTAAAAATTGATATATTTCAGCTTCCCAGATTTCGGCAACGGATATCGACTTTTCTAATCTGACTGGCAACACCACCATCGACGGGGTACACGGGCAAAGATTGAGATAATTGAGGACTAATTAATTTTCCAAAATTCATTTAAAGTAGCCGGCAATCCACTCATGAATTCGCGACAATTTGCCTTACGCAAGAGCAAGAGAGCATAAGCATGATTTAGAGAGACCGATAAATCTAATGTAGTGCCCATTTGAAAAGCGAATACATCATAATGACGTTCCATCCAAATCCTCTGTTGTCACATCCCCTTCAACTCCTTCCTATCCACAGCATCCCCTCATCAACCTCGGCCGCCATGATGTCACCATACAGGGACGGGAGTACAAGAACGTTATATATTTTTTGTATGAAAAGATTCACGCTAATGTGAAGGAAAAACAGATCTGCCCGGGCCGCCTCAAGCTTGCCATAATCCCTTCGAAGGTAATTTTTTTTTTGAGGTAGAATGAGAAAATTTTTAATTCACATATCACTAAGCATGTTTTCTTTTCAATTAATGGACGAAAGTGTAGCTCTCATTTCTTTAGGACTTTGCTAACGATAAGATAGATGTTTGCTGGGTATCGATTGGCTTCGTCGGCAGTCCGACTCTTGCGCCCGGCCTGGACACGACCAACGTGACTGTCAAGCGAAGCCGTTTCCAGTGGATGCTCGATGGAGAGGCAGTTGGCGCGATTCCGGAAGAACTTTGGAGGAAGGACGGGCCGTCTGAAACTTGGGAGGAGCTTCCAAGTCTCTTGGTGCAATATGCTTTCGGCACTGTATATGCTCGCACAGATCCTTGGGAGAATGTCTGCTGCATGGATCTGCATCCGTAAACCACAGCGACCACTGCTCCTTCTACCAGCCGCTCCTCAGGTCGACAATAAGATTTGCTGTTTAACTACATTGTGCTCATAAAATCTTGCTTAATCATCTCGATGCAATGAGATCTTTCATTCATTCTGCTTAGAAGGACTCCTGAACGTCCGCCCGCCTCTTCTTTTCCCTCACTGTCTATTTGAATAAAAGGGGCTGTTTCATGTTCTCCACTCCACTTCTTTTCACTCTAATCATTATTGTCTTAATGGAAGGGAATGGAATGAACATCTTCAAGTTTACATGAATACGTAATTTATGTATGTAGCTCAAAAGGAAGGAAGAGTAATACAAATTGATGTTCTTTTTTGCTCTGAAACTATATAACATACGGCTAACCATAAGTTAGGATTAAAAAGCAGAAATTGTTTTTGGTGAGGCGAAGACAGCGAAACAGAGGAGAGGAAACAAGGAGAACAAAGAACCCTCATCTGGAAAAGTTTCAAAGTTTGAACATCTCGAATAGCGGATAGCTTACCAAAACGTGCATTTGTTAGCATCCTCTGTTAGACTCTTGCACCGGACCGGGGGCACGACTTGGGCCCTCTAGCTATCATAAGAATAATGTAGTAATGTGTTTGAGGAGTTTTGTGTAAATGTGAACGAAGAAATTGCTTCTATAAACGGGCAATTATGTAGGCTTCTAGTGACTTTACGATTATTCAGGAATTTTATATGTTTGTCTGCATTCATTAGTAGACATGACAAAAATCTTTTACTGAGCGGAATGCGCAATTAGATCAGATAAGAGGCACGCAAGAAGGAAGCCAATATAGTGTATAAGGCACAAGCTGGTAATATAGTAATTAGTTTGAGGTACTAATTGTAACACTAACAAAAAGTTCTACGAGAAAAGGCATGATTCTTAATTAGAAGGCGAGCAGATGTTAACGATAGATCGAAAAGTTTTTCAGGCAGTCCATTTCAAGAGTCAATCCAATTAGCAAAAGTCTGCATGTACATGCTACACCGGAAATTGAACTTACATGGTTTAAAACGATGTCGTCTTGTAAATTCTATTGTTGAGAAGAAGAGCATATCAGTTGACTTAATACCTTATAGACCTTTAACAATCTTAAAAGTAACGATTAGAACATTTTTCAGAGCACTAGATAGTCCCTAATCAACATCAGCTTGGGCACCTTTCAATTTCGATTCCGGGAGCAGTTTGGTCTTCATAATTCTTCTCTTTTAATATTCTCATACTGATGCATGCAAATTCGTGTAGTATCTGAGAAACGGCCAGCCGGATGAGGCTGGAAACTCGACAGATGTTTTTGTGTTTGCCAATTCAATCTGTACTTCAAATCAGACTTGAAAGCAAAGTATTCTTACTCTATTCACAACTAAGAACTTCTGTGCCTATTCTTTTCATGTTGGTGGGAACCGACCATTTTTAGGTAATATGCATACAGAGGTGCACGCGGGCCCAATTTTTTTGGGCCGGGCCGAATAAAAAACCCTCGGCCCGTCCCGGCCCTCAGTTTTCTGGCCCTTGAATTTTGGGGCCCGGGCCGGCCCGCTCCGGCCCGATTTTCAAATACGTCTGATTCCAATTTCGAATTCGTAATTTTCTTAGCGAAAATATTTTCTTCTAGCTTGCCGTTCAAAAGGCTTCTCATTTATTTCATTGTAAAGAGGAATACAACTCCCGAACTACAATATTATGCATGAGCAATAAGAATTCGCTCTGTCATAAGCATGTTTGCGTGCAAATGTTTGAAAATCGGGCCCAATCGGGCTCAGGGTCGGGCCCAAGGTTGGACCCTGCCCGGCCCGGCCCTAGAGGACCTTGGAAATTTGGGCCCGGCCGGCCCTGGGACCGGGCCGGGCCAGGCCGGGCCGAGCAGGCCCGGGCAGCGTGCAGCTCTGTATGCATAGTAAGAAGATAAATAACTTCATTCTAGGCGAAAGATTTCCGAAAAGATTGCGATGTTTCTGAGAGAGATTGCGCTGTTTCTTGCTCCAACAGCATGGACGGAGGCCATGCGTTCTTCTTACCGTCACGGCCCGCCGGACATGTCGACATATTCGTCTTTCGCTCGCGTGCGCTTCGTCCTCTTCTGTTTTGCCCTCCCACTCGATGCCTTCGCCACCTTCGCCATCCTCAGGCACAGCGGAAAGGCAGCTGAGAACTATCGAATCTGCCTCCTGATTCAGATGGTTCGACTGACCATAAGACTCACTAACTGCATAGGTAGCAGAAAGAAAGGGTCTTAGAACTGAATTTTTTAAGGACAACTTTGCATCCATTTTGTCTTGCAATTCTCAGGCTACGAACATCTTGGGTGTTACGATCAACACCTTCATCTTCAACATTGTCATCAATCCTCCAATGGCGTGCGCCTGCGGGGGCGAGTCTTCGCTCTTGCCTCAATCTATTGCACTCCGTCCAAGCGACGAAATGGTTCGTACATAAGCGTTCTATACATTTCATACTCAGTCATTATGAAATCTTTTAAAAAAAGACTAAAGACAAAAGAGAAATAATTATTCTACGCTCATATAAAAAAAGAGCACCTGTCAAGCTGCATCATATTATTATAAGCTGCCTTTAATTGCCACTTCATCTTTAACAGTCAAAGTATTTAAGAAAGCCATTTATAGCTTGCCAATTTTGGAATTGCTCCAGATCAGAGTAGAGAATCTATAGTATAAGAAAGATTATATAAGTTCAATGAGTCAGCCAATTATCTCCGAATCTAAGCCCTTCTATCATCTCTTCCCCAGCAGCCGTTCTCGAGTCGCCGAAGTGTGTCTGCAGCCAAACCAGCACAGTCAACGGAGCCTTGCCACCTCCTAGGGGACCTCGTCCACCCCCTCTCCGGGAACTTGCCACTCCCGTGCCGGCGATGTCGTGAGCGGTCTGCTGCCCCTTCCCCTCCCCTTTCCCCTTCATCACACTTGCTGACTCGATATTATTCTATTAATTACTTTTAATGTCGTCACATCTTAATGATGTATGAATAAATAAATAAATAAATAAATGCCGATAGTCATATAGCACATTTAATAACTGATTATTGCCTTTTTTACAATTGCCCAGTCAGCAGAAGAAGAAGAAGAAGATACAAATATTTAAAGATTGCCTTTAACGTTGGCACTCTATGGACAATAATTGGCTTTGGCAGTTGCGTCTTTTATCGCCATCAGGTGAGCGAAGACAAATCTGTTAATGCATCTTTTAGACTCTTCTTCTTCTTAACTTTACGATAAGTCTTTACTCAGTATTAAACGAGCTTAAAAAAGTTGACTGTTTAGCCGTGAGAATCGAAATGGCCGGGGAGATTGACCAGTTGGAATTTCTTCGAAAGTTCCTTATTGGGGTTTCCTGATGTGAGGAATAGATTGGAAGTAGTCTAAGGATCGGAAAATGCCGTTTTCGTTATATGAGGCTCGCCGCGGGGGGCTAGTTGGATGCACGTCTGGGATCCTTGCGCTATATAAAAAAAATTACATCTCAGTAGGCCAAGATATTGATCCATACAATCAAAAAAGAAAATTTTGAAAATTTCGAGCTTTAAAGTATTTATAGACATTGAAGTTTGAGAGGGCGCAGACAACTTATCAGAATTAAACCTAAACATTGTATAGAAAATGAAAAGAGCGTTCGAAAGCACTATAGAATTTAGAAAAATTAAGAAGTCTTCAACGTTTCCTGCTCGACTATTCCGTGCGGCAGTACAAATCAGCCATTCAAAATCATCTCCGCAAGTCCAAAAATAAACCATAAGAAAATGCGTAAAATTTGCTACAAGCTGAACCCCTTTCTCTTAAGTTTCAAATCTACGATGTTTTGTAATCAGCCATAGAATTGGGGCTGGGAGTGCCACTAGCATTCCGCCCAATAACGGTATTTTCCTAACCTTTGACAACTTCCAATGGATTCCTCGTATCAGAAAATAGACTATAGGGAACTTTCGAAGAAAATCCAAGCTGGTCGGTTTTGGCCTGGTCCCTGGACAGTATGCTTCTTTTTGATTCTCTCACAAATCGCGTCATATGTACACTATTTGATCTAGGACCATTCTTCTAGGCTGTCCAGATGCCGGGTGCGCTTTTGAAATTTTCGAAAAAAGTTTTTGTCGCCGTCGTCGTCGCAGGCTATTCGTTGGGCATATTGATTGGCGGTCTCTTCGAAATCGCTCGAATGTCGCACGCTGACTCGCTTCAGCTTCTGCACAATGTACACGAAAACAAATTTATTTAACGTGTAGCCTTTGTTTGTACCTCTTGCTGATTGTGCCTTTTTCATTTCGGTGCAAGCAATGATAAAGCGTGTTTCTTTTTATGTACCTATCTCTCTTTTTTCTTCTCTTTAGAGCTCTGGAAACTGGACGCATCCTTGCCTGGCATCGCTTTTCTGCTACGACGCTGTATGGATCGTCCTAATAGCAGGTGTTTCGTATAGCGAATAGATTCGTTGTAATAAAAACATCAATCAATAAAACATATTCAATACATCTGTTCATAGAACTCGTCGTGGCATTGACGGTGTTCTGCTGGCTGATGCTCATCTTCTTCACCGTGCACACCTTCCACATTCTTCGTTCTGCAAGCATTTCATCGTATCTCAACACGAGTACACGCAACTATCACATGCGAATGATGACGTCACTTGTCTTTCAGGTGAGCATCCATGCAAGTGGCAAGAATGGGCATTCTTTACTAGATTACTCTTTCGAGTTTGTACGCAATTTAAAAATATATTAATTCAAGACAACAAACGCCAAATGCCATAATCACTTCAAGTGAATGCTCACTATATCCGACGATTCTTATCCCTTTTCCGGCAGCGGTGCCTTCGATATTCATCGGCGGCCCCATTGCTGTCGCCTTGTCTACCTTTTTTGCAAAGAGCGTCGACGAAAGTTTGTGTTTTGCATTTCTGATTCAATGTCAAGTTGTTGAAAGTGAATGAACTGATTCCAATGACCCGATTGCTTTCGGCTACCAATAATTTCACAGATTTGGAAGTATTGTCTTGTTTTCTAGCCAGAAGGCTAGTATAGAGTGAGTAATTGATTAATTGAGCTCTTTTGCTAATTTCTCGACGCACGCGCCATTGCATGTCTTGTGCATGGTTCTTCTGACGCCCTCCTATCGACACTTCATTCTTCGACTCCTAGGATTGAGAAGAGTGGCTTCTGAATCATTCAAGAGTGACTCGCTAGCTTCAATAAAAAGTTGACAATGAGAAAAGTGCACTTCGAAAACATCTCCAATCTCAATTACGTTATGCATTAAGTGCAATTTAAAATCATCGTGAACATCTTGGAATTACCGTTAAATAAACGAAACTTTGAAAATGCGATATTGTGAGCAATCCACCGAAGGAAACCCCAAAGTATCATGAGAATAATGGGCACTATGTAATAAATGCAATAATTTGTGAGAAGTTCGGAGCACGCGGCTTTGAAATTGCTGCTACAAATTTGCGCTTACAACTAGGCATCTTATAAACGCTGTAAAGACAGCCACAATTTTTCAGGAACTATCCCCATGGACGTCCTGATCATACCATCCGTGTTCTATTTGTATGTACTCTCACGTGCTCGCTTAGCATGCAGTACTTTTCTAGCATCTATTTAAAGGTCGATAGACAAATGGAAAAGAGAGAGAAAAAAGGTGGGATATATACTACACTACACTTTGATCTTTGCCAAAAGGTCAAGAAGCGATATGCACCTGCATTCATCGGAGAGCTCCTTAAAACAAGTTTAGCTCGCACCTCGTTCATCTTGTTTGCCTTGGTGTTGAAATTAACGGCGAACTTCTTGTTAGGTTCTCTTCTAATTCTTTTTCTCAACCGTCGTTTCACAATTGTTAATTTTATTAGAAAAGCAAGCTCATTGTAAGCCGTTGCGCTAACCAAGCACTGCAAAAATACAACTTTGAACATATGTACAACATTTTGATTTATCGTTGATTGTCTTGTATAATGCCAATGACGATTTGACAGCTTACATTTATCCATACAATTAAAGCGCTTCTCGGAAGAACTCACACCTCACTTGATTATAACATGTTAATTTCGCATCACATCTCTCTTATTTGTATTCAATTTTCAATGTATTTCATTAACTCTTCGATGGAGCAATGAGCATAATGTCAAAGTATTACTGTTATCGGCATTAAGCTCTTACATCTTTAGAAAATACAAAATACTTTATCAACCTAGTATGAATAGCCGTGCGATTAATCTTACGTTGTGTCAATGACATGTCGTTGACATACAGTCACGACCGTTTTTTGGTCATCACAATGTCACTGACACTGGTCATAATGACCAGTATTATTGTAATATCTGGAGAGATGGTGCCAAGCAGCTTGCCTATCGCAAATTGCAAATTCAAACTTAACTATCGTAATTTAATGAGCATACGTCTTTCAGTAATAATAATACAACAACAGGCTTGTGATTATTACTATTTGCCAAAATCCTGCGCGGGGCGGGGTGGCCCAGTGGCAAGTGGCGCCGCTCTTCATTCGCTCCCTTGTCAAAAATGACAAGTTCGCCCCCCGCCCCGACCCGCGCTCGATCATCCCCAATTCCCATCAATCGACGCTGCTCCCGGAGAAACCGCTTGGCTGGCCAGGATAAGAATTGCCTAATCTTCGTCGGCCACTTCGACGAACCCGCCGGTGCCCATCGATCGCCCACTTCCATGTGATAGATCCCCGTGTATTCCATCAACACATTGGCCCGATAAGCGCGAATAAAGTTTTAAAGTTTAAAAATCCTGCGCAAACGCAGTTAAAAATTACGGTATAGAGTGTACATTCGGTAATGCATTCAGTCGAAACGGTGAATTCGGTCACGACCCACAGTCATATCCATGAACGTCTCGCTCTGCGTCGCTCACAACTATGTACTAACACGTATTTGTCATGACCAAGGGTGGCCTCCGAGTGGACGTGATTACCAAATTATTGCTCTGCGGTCATGACCGTGTCAATGAAAGAAGATGGATTGGTCGCAACCCATGTGTATTAAGATAGGCGGTATTGTTTTCAGTCATTGACCGACGTCAAAGACATACAAATTGGTCGTGACTGTTTGTCGACGACATGTGTCATTGACGCAATGTAAGATTAAGCGCGCGGCAGGTGTATTTCAGTAATTAAAAACAAATTATCACCCGCCTCGTCAAGGCCTAACTGAAATTTTTAGAGAACACATTCGATTAACTTTCATGTTCCCTTTTGTATGTACATATGTACTGGTATACATACATGAAATACATACGACGCGATTTGCGAGAGAATCAAAATTAATCAATTGGGCAAGGGCACTAGAAAAATCATCATTTCCTATTTTGCTTAAAAGTTGCTCCGATGTAAATTCAGACACGCAGAATCGATTGGGATGAGTCTTAGAGTAAAAAAAATTTCATTATAAAAAGTTATGAAGGGTTGAAAAAAGATGAGTGATTTCGTTAATATTTGGCTGAAAAGTGCAGTTTTTGCTCAATAATGAGCTTAATCATTTTATTAAAGAAAAAGGAGATGAAAAACAAAATATTACTAGATACATAGACAATCGATATTCGAATGGAAAACAAAATATTACTAGATACATAAACAATCGTTATTCGAAAGCGACCAATATCGCGTCGCGCCGCTATTCGGCGCGGGTTTTCACGTTTGCGCATGCCGTAATAGCCTACAAAAGCCGCATAGTTCGTCGAACCGAAACACCCTATATATTATTCGATAGCTAATTATATGCTCTATACAATACATACAACAATTTTCCTCATTGAGTTTGAGAGCACGTAAAAAATCGATATTTGAAAAATTTAAAATTCTGTTTCGACAGTTTCTTTAAGCAATATCTTTTCTATTTTACTTAACATTTTCACGCTAATTGCTTTACTATGCGAGGATAAACGTTCATAAACGTGCGCCCTACTCGACCACCTCAAAAAGATGCGCAGTTTTTCAACCCTTCATAACTTTTTATAAAGAAATTTTTAGACTCCAAGACTCTTCCCAATCGATTCTGCGTGTTTACCTAGAAACAACTTTTAAGCAAAATAGGAAATGATGATTTTTCTTGGGCCCTTGCCCCATTGATTAATTTTGATTCTCTCGCAAATCGCGTCATATGTTTCATAGTTCACTGGGTAAGAAATAGTAACTAGTGCGAGTGCGTTCGCAATGTTAAAACGAAGTTACCATTTGATTTCAAGAAGCGCCTGACTGCAGATTTCGCACAATAATTTATGGCATGTATTTTTGGCTTTCAGGATTTGCAAGTTACGCTCTTTTGGCTGGAAAGCTGTGTGAGGGGAGATTCATAGAGAGAGAGAGAGAGAGAAATAGAGTGCGAGAGAGAGATAGAGATAGAGAGAATGCACATTGTGCCCGCGTCGTGGTCCGATTTGTTCCGCTCGCCGACGCGAGATCCGCCTCCGTCCATCGCGTTCTACACGCCACTTGCCACCGCTCGCGTCGTCTTCGGCTGCTTCGTCCTCCTTCCTCTCGACATCTTCACCGCCTTCGTTGTACTAAGGCACAGCGGAAAAGCCGCTGCCACCTATCGCATCTATCTCCTTCTACAACTGGTAGGTTATTTTTAGAGGCCTCTTAAAATACAGTTTTTGATTGGACACGTAATAGAACTGTTTATTCGCTTATCGGGCCAGCGTTTCATAGTGAAACAACGCATGAAGAGATTTCAAAAAAGTCTCCATCTTTCTGCTTTTTGCGTAGCAAAATCGACGGTTTTTTTTAATCCGGGAAAATGCGGGAATTCAAATAGGGATTTTTTTACTCTACTGGTAGGGCATCACTAGTGACATTGTGAACGCGTTCGTCATCGACCTCGTCATCTTCACGCCCATGCCGTGCGGCTGCGCGGGCGTGGGTGCCTCGCCAATGCTCCCTCTGGCGCTCGGTGTCGATCCAACTGTTCAGATTGTGACATCATTTACACACATTTTTTATAGTTCGCTTTCATGTTACTTTCATGCATACTATAGATATGTATTTAGGCATTATTTCCGAATGAAGGTCGAGAAAGAGTGTATAAGCAATGATATTCGACGGGTATACTTTTAGGCTCTTCTCGGTTTTGACGCCGACGGGCTCTTCTATATCGCTGGTCTAATTTGTCATCTTCTATTTTTCTATTGTTCAATATTAGTACAATATTATATTTCTACTATTTAGAATAATTAAATTTTGATGGACAATTCGAGGAGATGCTCGTTAGACAGGACATTTGATAAGATTTATTAGTTTGTAACCTGCAAGCATGAAAATTCTCGAATGTCACAAGAATTATGAAGATGCTACCTGATGCAGCCCATTGCGATCGGGCTACTCTGGACGTTGATGGTGCTGCTCACGACGCACACCTTCTACACCCTTCACGGCTCTGCAGCCTCCGTTCATCTCAGCAGCCGCACTATCACCTATCACAAGATGATGACACGTATTCTCGTCGTCCAGGTTCGGGCCCGAATTCAATAGAATTCTCGCCTCACGCGCTCTGCCACCCCCGCCCCCGGGCGCGCTAGCCCCGCTCGCTCCAGCCTCTCGCGCTCTAGCATGCAAAGAATCAAATCGTCTCGGTCAAACCATACATATATGTTCATATGATTGCTCTGTTTCGGGCACTACTACCATCGATCTTCATCGTCATCCCATGGACATACGGCGCCTCTTCCTTCTTCGATGCGAACATTGACGATCGTGCGTAGTGTCTTACTTCAGCAAGAACTCTTATCTTACCAATTTGAATTGTCTAAAGTGCATATCGTCAGAATATTTGCTTCTTTTTCAAAGATCTTTATTATTTTGGCATTTTTTATTTTAATTTTTGAACTCGATTGAGCTTGAGAATACTTCATAAATTTCTCTTCTTTTGGTTAAAAAACATTCTTAAATTTTTTTTACAATACATTTAGTCCGCGTTCCGCTCGCCTTCTTCGTCTTTACGCTCAAGTCGCTGCCTCATCTGGCGAGCACGCTGTTTCTGACTCCGTCCTATCGCCGATTCATTCGCTCCGTCATCGGCATGACCGACGGCTCCACAGTATCGCTTATGTCCAAGCGACGCATTCCAGTCGCCAAAATTGGCGGTTGCGGCGGTAAACAAGTGCAAAGTGGATAGCCGGCAAAACAGATACGCATGTTCACAAAATTACTATTGCTTTGAAGAAAAAATAGGCGTGAAAACCGAAATAACCACTACTTCGCTCCACTCCTTTTATTTTAATCTTAAGGTAGAAAAGTCGCAACGTTCGTAGTTGCTTTTACAGTTTGGATACTTCAAACTTGGAACTGGGAGTAGCATGGAAGGTTCCAGAAGAAAATTGTTACAAACCGACGCTTTTATTTACAGTTATTATTTAACAGTTATATAATTATACATCAAAGCATGTTATTTATTGATATCTGTAATTTTTAAACAATCGTTTACCATTTTGTATGTGAATTATCTAGATTATTTGTGTTTCACTTTCTCTCTCTTTTCTCAGGTTCAATTGTTTGATCGACCGTTTAATACATCATTATATATGTACATACTTTCCAATACTGGCCGCTTTGTAAATCAGTCAATGCGATAAACAAATTGAAATTGAGTGTTTCCTGGCATAATAATGCATATATGTATGTGCCTTTATTAGAATACCATCACGCTAGTGCACGGAGCAAATTTGAGCGGAGAATGGAGAGTTCTTGGTTGAGGTGGAACTCAACTGCATTCCTCTACTTCTGTTTAATGTGGCAGAGGGCGAGGAACTGCTCGAAGCACGAGACGGCGCGCCACTTTCTTCCGGTCTTTGTGATAACAGCAAATTTCTTATCATCCGTTGGTCCCTGGCCTGAAATTGGACACCTCTTGATAATAATTTAAACTAGGACAGAAGGGCAGAAACTGCGAACCATTATCATAGTTACCGGCGGCGCTCTTGTCATCCGCGTCCACCCACGCTTCCTTGCCGCTGGTGACTTTCGCTGAAGGAGATTTTAAATCTTTTGATCCTTGTTTTCGTGACCTTCCCCTCAAAGTGAAGAAACTAATTGCCCACCTGCAACGAAGTTTCCCGCATCCCTGCAAAGTGCGGCGTACTTTCCCTGCATAAAGCACATGACTCGCGCCTGGTTGTCATTCATCGGGAAGTTAACGAACTGCAGGCAGCAATCATCATTTGCCGATATTTAAATACATGTTAATATTAGGCATTTGCCATCATTGCATTGGGCGGAGGCAACTTAAAGAATTTTTCTGTTGATAACTCAAATTAAAATTTACAATTTTTTCTGCAAAAATATAGATGTAGTTAGTTATGTAGTCGCATTTCCATAAATTGTAGAGGAAAAAGTAAGGCATGCGAAAGCCAACCCGCTAGCAGAGCTGAAGAGAAAATGATGAAGTAGCCGAGCGTTGTTCTACGATGTAGTACTGATGAAACATATCCGCTGAGCTCCTTATATGCGTCCACGTGAAGCATTTTTGCTTGCACAGGCTGGGCTTAAAATGTTTTGAGAAGTTGCTGATGTTATTGACAATGTCTGTCCGCCTCAGCTCCCATCACGTCACTATAAGGATTGGGATTCAGTATTTCATTCTCTTGGTCTCGGAATGGTGAATTTCAGAGAGACCTTTTCCCTAATGCACTTGACAAACATCTCATGTTCTCTATTGATATTTAAAACAGTTGCTATTTGTACAGTTAGAAAGACTACAAATTATGAGATCATGAGGATCGAGTTAAGCATGAGTGTGATAACATTCATCCTGTCTATCGTAAAATGACATCAGGGGCTCAGGTGAGACAGATATGCAAAAAAAGAATAGTATTCTAAAACGCATTGAAAGCGGTGAGTAGATATAAATGTTCTTTTCTAGATCTGTCGCACTCTCACTATGCCAGTCGATCATCATACAGTAAATATTGTTGGGATTCTGTCAACTTTCTTATTTTTCTCTTCTTTCAGGTTCAAAACTTTCTTATTTTTCTTCTGTCATGTATTGGGATATTAATACAAACTTTTTGCGAAATTTGTGCATTGTCTGCAAAAATGCACAAAAAAGTTGATTTTTCCTTTTTTTTTATTCTTGAATAAATATAGAATTTTATTAGACTTCAAACAGTGTTACATAGGCGGATAAACAGAAGGAGAATCTCCGTCTGCCTAAAAAAAAGTCTTTTTGAATTTAATCATTATTCTCCATCGAAAAACTTCAAAATCGTGTCAATAAGAAGATGCGAGTGTGTCCATAATTTCGGGTAAGGATATGCTCGACAGACACACCGGAGTGTCACAGTTATAAAAAAAAAGATATGTTTTATCTACATCTATCAATGCGCCCAGTATTCAATATAATCGAGTTCCAAAGCGTTTTTGAAGACCATAGTATACAGCTATTTGCAGATCGGTCTGCGCCTCCATCTGTCATGTCATTTTCGATTTCAAACTTGTCTGTCAGTCGCATAAGGGAAAAAGAAAGAAATGATATTTGGAATTTCCTCTTTCTTGTCCAAGTAAAAGAAATGCTCAATCCCAATCCTTAAAATGACGTGATGGAAGCAGGTGCGGGCAGACATTGTCAACAATATCATGAAATTCCTGAACGTTTTCATGCGCAACCTGTGCAAGCAGAAATGCTCCGCGAGAACGCATATAAGGAGCTCGGCGGATATGTTTCCTCAGTCCCACATCATAGAACAATGTTCGGATACTTCATTCTCTTCTCTTCAGTTCTGCTATCGGGTAGGTTTTCACATATCCGCCTTGTTACCATCAATTTGCAATATATGTAAAGGGGCATACATACTACATGCATGCATGTAAATGTATATACAAACGTCTATATAAATTTGAGCTATCAATAAATACATTTTTTTAGTTACGTCTGCGCAATGCTATGATGGCCAATGCTACAAGGTTTCAATTTGGATTTTGCAAGCTTGATAGAATAATAAGAATTCCCTGCAGCTCGCTGACCTGCTGATGGAAAGGTTCCGTGTGCCAGTCGTTTGTTTCTTTCTGGGAAGATTCGCCGCACCTTGCGGCAAAGCGGGAACCTTCGTTGCAGGTTGACAAACGGTTTTTGTTCAGTTTGAATGGAAATTCAAGAAAGCAAAGATCAGAATACTACGAATTATACTTCAGCGGAAATCACCGGCGGCAAGGAAGCCTGGGTGGACGCGAATCAGAAGTGCGCCGACGACAATTATGAGACCGGTTCGCAGAGTTATTCCCCTGCCCTAGCTTGCAGTATTCTCATGAGGTGTCTAATTGCAGGTCAGGGCCCAACGGAGGATAAGAAATGTGCTGTTATCACAAAGACCGGAAAGTGGCGGGCCGTCTCGTGCTCCGAGCAGTTCCCCGCCCTTTGCCAGAGGAACCAGTAGAGGAATGTAGTTGAGTCTCTTCTCAACCAGAAACATTCCTTTACTACGTTGGCTCACTCAAATTTGCTTTGTGTGTAAAACATCATAATAAATGCACGTCAGAAAACACTCAATGTTGAATTTGTCTATTGTATTGACCGATTTAAGAGAGTGTTGTAAAGTAATCTGTAATATAGACATGTATTCAACTGAATAGAATCAAGCAATTAAAGGCTTGTTAAGGGAGAGAAAAGAAAGCAAACGAGCAATCGGTTTGTTGCATGCGCAAAATGGTAATCGATTGCTTAAAAAAAATATCAAGATTTAGATAAGAATAAAACAAATTGTACTTCTGTGTGTTATTCCCATACCAGCTGACCGGCTGGCTGCTGGAAAATTCCGCTCGTTCTTGAACATTTCAGAGTATTATTAAAATTAGACGAATTCTATCACGCAAATGGACACTTCACGGAAATTCTGGAATGTCCGACTTCTACTGGATATTTCTTCTACATTCCGGAATGGTTCTATTTAAATCCGACATCAGGAAAATTCCAGTATACTTCGTAAAGGGTCGACTTTTCCCGCGGGCTTGGAATTTTTCCTGTGCCCAGAGTTTCACTTCGATTTTCGTCTCCGTGCCTATTCCCCATCAATCCAAGCACTGTGTTGAATGCCTCGAACTCTCGACAATGCAATTCCATGGACGCGTACAAGGATTTGTAATGAACAATTACTAAAGGCAGCAGCTCCAAATATATTCATGTAGTGACTTCACTCTTCATCACCTTCTACCACATTCTTTCTCTTCCAGTTTCGCACTCACTCAACTTCTCCTATTATACGTCTCATCTTTTTGTCTCACTTACAAAGACTCTGAACTGTTGTTTCTTACATTGAAATGACTCATATTCTTTTTTCCATTGTCCTTCCGTCATCTCTTGTTGTCCCCTCCCTTCTGTTGTTCGCTGATATCCTATTTTTCTCCCTCTCTTTTTTCTCACTCTCTTTTTCGCTTTTACAACTTTCTCTTTTTTTCTGTTTTCTCTCTCTCTCTTCCTTCACACTCGCTCTCCCTATCTCTACAGATAACATTCATTCCCACATATTGCGTTCAAAAAGAGGGGAACGAGATTACAGCCTTTCAGACACAGAAATGTCTTTGTTTTTCAAGATTGGATAAATGGATAAGACGGCATGCCAAGAAAAGCCATTCACTCGGCTCTCTTTCTGTCGCTCTCTCCCTCTTTCTTTCTCTCTCTATCTCTCTTTTATTATCTCTTTCTCTCTCGCTCTCTCTTCTCATCTCTTCACTCCCTCCCCCCTTGCTAGTCACTTACATATTCGGATGGATCACTTGGAGTGAGAGTTGCGGACCCAAACACTTATGTACATACGTATATGGGCTAGCGTATCCGTACCGAGCGTACCGAAGAGCCGCCGGGTGATTAAACAGAGAGAAGAGAGAGAGAGAGCGGTGGAATAGAAAGAAAGGGAGTAAAAAGAGAGAGAGAACGTCGGGGTTGAAAAAAAAAGAAAAAAAAAGAATGAAGAGAGAGAGAGAGAGAGCGGGAGAGAACAAAGGGAGAAAGAGAGATAGAGAGCGAGTGAGAGTGAATGGAAGGAATGGAGAGGGTTAGAGAAAGCTTGGAGATAATCATGTACAGTCCTTCGCAGTGGCGGACAACAAGGAGTTCTTCTACTCTGTCGGCAAAGTCGAAAGTCAGTTTTCATTTAAAAAAAGTGATGAAATTGGACAAAGTAAATTTCAAGCCATGCCATTCTAAAATGGAGATATTAATTTGAGTATTTTGTACTATGGCAATTTGCAATGGCAGACGTGGCACTACAACTCATCAGGTACATACGATTTTCGTATTACATCAAAAAACTTGATCAGTTTAATTTTTTTGCAAAAATGTGATAAGCATGGTAGGTGTTGTGTTTGTGTAGCCGAAGTAGAAAGAAAGGGAAACAGAGATGGCGTGGTACTTCTGATGAACATCTGGCTGTGAGCGCGTATAACGAGTGAGGGGGGGGGGGTGAGTGAGAGATTATAAGGGAGGAGAGAGAGCAGAGAAGAAGACAACAGAGTTGTGATGGATCACTGTTATCAACATGGAACATCTTGAACTGAATGGATGATAGAGCAACAGAGGCAGCCAACATTGAATCATCACTTTGTGTATGCATTGTGTATGCACATGCTCAAAATTATGGTTTTCTAATGAACAACAACTTAAGAAGCTAAGTATATAGGTGAATGAGGTTGAATGAAAATCGCAATTGCAGAAGAGTGTACACTGGAATGCCTGCACGGCGGAGAGCTGGACCGGGTAGCCTGCCGATGTGTCTGTGGATACGGATTCGAGGGAGAGCGATGTGAGAAACTCGCTCGTTCCCGTCACTTCACAGATGGCTCTTGCGGGGTGGTCAGGGAGATTTCGCATTTCCATCCTTGCATACCAAGATAGTTATGTAACTTGCTCTTCGTAAGGTATAAGAGATAATGTAGATCGCTGCGGAGGACGCGGGAAACATCACTCTGTCAACGTACCCAGGGCCACATCAGAAGGCCACCTTCTGCCATTGGCTCATCGAATCGGCCGATGAATCGGCCCACATTGACATCTCCTTCGATGGCAAGCAGGTCAGTGCTTTCTAAACTTGCGGGAAATATTGAGACAAAGATCTTTCTAGGATAGTGCTTGAGTTTGAAAATGTGTATTTATCTCGATCTGAGAGCTTTCTCAATCGAGTACCTAACCTTTATTTCCTTGCAGGACATGGATTAGCACGCAGTGAAAGCGGGGCAGCTCTGCAACGACGAACTCAATTTCCACGGGTCCAACTTTAGCGTAATGTCAGTCAGCAGCACTTTGATCACTCATCAGCTCGTTTTAATAAGTTTCAGCATTTATTTTACATATACATCAATTCATTATATGATTCAGGATTCCTTGCACGGATACAGCGGAGATGCCATGGAAGATTCGTTCGAAGGCGAACTGGGTGCTTGTGGAGCTGCGCACAAATCCGTGGGCCCTCAAGAAGCATGCCGGCCCTTTCATCCGATATCGCGTCTCCACTCGACCCCATGGTCAGCTTCTGTGAATGGGAGAGCAGAATTCACGTTCTCCCCAATCCCCCCTCTCAGTATCTCGTTCTTTCCTTCTTCCTGATTTCCTCTCAACCATTCTTTCCCTTCCTTGTTCTCCATCTCTCCTACCACTTAAGTATTGCTGTCTGCTATAATCCATTCGTCATAGCATTTCGCGCGCTCATAAAGTTGTAATTCGTCGTTCAATGTGTGTAAAAAACACTTAATTGAAAATGAATAGTTAATGACTGAAAAGTTCAAATGAAAGATAGAATTGAGTATAAGAAGCAAAAAAGTGAAAATCACATGCAAGATCACCGCAGTCTTTGCCCTTGTAGCCTTCTGTTCAGGACAATACTGAAAGATTGCTGTTAATGAATAATGCAGCTAGGATGAAGTCCTACCTACATATGAATATACATACATATGTACATATGTATATTGTTCTAATTTATACTGCAAAAGTAATAAGTGCAAAATTTATTACTTTTAATAGAGTGCGTTGAAAGTACGCAGTTGGCGTGAAGTTCTCTCCCACATTGTTGTCATTTCTCACTCTCGTATTCGTGGCTAGTGGCTGCCTCGCCATTCGTGTCTCTGATCTGAAGAAGCCGAGTTGAGGAATCGACAGCTAGTCATGCTCTGTGTTCTTCGGTCACACTTTGCAGTTAATATCTTTCTCATTTCACATTTCATTTTTATTAATCTCATGTTTTCCAGAGTTTTTAATAGTCACAAGGTAGTATTTAAGAATTTTATTTGAAGACTCTGATGGCCTCAGCGATGCTTCTGCTGGCGGCCTGTTCATCCAAAAAGAAAAAGGTTCAAATGCTGATTATTTCAGTATTTCTCCCTTCTCTCATGTTCTCGCCAACTCTCGTTATTAAAATTCAAATATGAAAATGTTAAAATGAGGAACTTTTAGGATGACAAAGGGGGTCCGCCGCCCAAGAAAGGCCCTTCTGTAGCGCCGCCGAAGACACCGGCGCCGACAAGCAAAGTGGAAGTGGCAGAGGCAAAGGCGGGCGAGGAGAAGAAGACTGAGAAGGGGGAAGAGAAAAAGGAAGAAGCAGGCAAGGACAATGACAAGAAGGACGAGAAAACGGGTGAGGCCTCGCGTATCGTTTGGAATTACTTAAGGAAATCTAATTGTTTTCTCGGTTCATCTCAAAAATGGCTAACATTTTGCACAACAAATTGCATTGTGAATACTTAAGAAGAGAAGAAAGAGCCAGGTGGAGAGGGAGAAAAGGATGGAAACGATGGAAAGGACAAGAAAGAAGAGAAGGAAGAAGAGGGTGCGAAGGGAAAGTCAGAGAAGAAAGCGGAAGAGAAGAAGAGCAAGGAGTCTGCCACGGCCACGTCGAAGAACGGCACAACTCCTCTCAAGTCCGAGACCGCCGCAGACGTCAGTCCAGCGTTTTCCTATTTTTTCTCGCAGTTTTTTTCTCATATAATTTTTTTTATATCAATACCATTAAATTTGGCTTCCTTTCAGGACGCCCCTTCCAAGGAGAACGTAAAGAACAAGGACGTGAAGGAAATGACGGCGAGCCAGAAGAAGAAGCAACAGGAGGACTTGGAAAAGGAGAAGAAGGAGAAGATCAAATCCGGCCAATTCCAAGTCATATTCTGCATGCCTTTATACATTGGACAGCATGGCAGATCATATTTCCGAACTGGTTTTTTCCAGGAACGTTCGGATGAGGACGACACACTGGAGAAGGTGAAGAGTCTGAAGCTGGAGAAGACGGAGAAGTCCACTAAGAATTGAAGCGATCCGCCCACCCACGCCCTTAATCCACTCCTCTAACTCCTTCCACAAAGCCCCCTTTAGCCACCTA
Organism: Allodiplogaster sudhausi; assembly: GCA_945643635.1. Taxonomy (NCBI): domain Eukaryota; kingdom Metazoa; phylum Nematoda; class Chromadorea; order Rhabditida; family Diplogasteridae; genus Allodiplogaster; species Allodiplogaster sudhausi. The sequence continues at coordinate 472,292 of CALZFC010000026.1, read as the reverse complement.
ATTCTCATCCCACGCACAATCGTCTAGTGGGGATCGCCCCAGGACACAATAAAGCTGATAATGGGCTTCTTCGCCCTTGACTTACATTAGCACTGCATACATAATAAATTCTGATCTGGAGAAGATGCAAAAAAAAAATACTTATCGAAAATGTTGAAAGTGAACGAATTCGATGAAAAGAGATGGAAAGCAAAGCGTTTATCTTAATGGTATCCGTTCTGTTAAAGCATGCATGGTATCGAGTTAAACTCAAGCTGAAAATCTATCATCATTTTCAAGTCCGTAGTCCGTTGTACGAGCAAAGGGCATCGGGCGAGCGTTATATGTATATGTAGTTGCCTCAATGCATGATTCGTGAACCGGACTCAAAGCGCTCATTTGGAATTTTCAAAGCAAACTCTTACTCGAAACAAGAATTTAGGCAAATTGCCATGCATACGTTGCTAAAACCTCTCGTATTATATGATCCATTACGTGTTAAGAGTTAGCTACTTTAAAGCTCCTATTTTCCATAACAAGATAATGCCTTCCATAATTCCTATTCGATCGTATACACACAGTTGCACTACTTTTGATAATTTCTTTATTCTCGGGATTGCAAAGTTGCCAATCGTGCTATGAAAGAGTCTCAATGGACCACTCTCACTTACTGCCGCGTCTGCTTCTTCTCGCACACGACCGCGTACTTCTTCTGGTCGCAGGAGACGGCGCGCCATTTGCCAAGCGTTTTGCTCGTGATCACGGCGCACTTCTTCGCCGCGGTAGGACCTGGCCTGAAGTTGGGATTGCGGTAGCTTTTCAAGGACACTGTGGTTGGACCAAGTCTCATACTTGGCAGGTAGTTGTCGGCAGAGCAGTCTGTACGTGCATCCATCCAAGCCTCCTTGCCAAGGGTGATATCGTCTGAATGCTTTGCCGAGATCTCGTTTTAAATTGTTTTGATAATTAGCCTTTTGACTTAAAGAAATCAATCTATAAGCCTGAAATGGAGAAGAGAAAGAGAATATCTGAACCTCGCAAGAATTGTGAGGAGTGGCCGATTCCGCACGGCGCAGCGACTACTGCGCCTGCAGCATATGCATGGGCCGATCTACCATCTGCAAGAGTGATGCCGTCACTTCACCAGGAAACACAGAGTGAGTCACGGATATTGCCCATATGAAATTACCTAGGATATGAGTGAACCAAAAAGATCGCTATTACAACTTGGTGTGAGGAATTTCGCAAATAATTGTTGTGGCATCAGTAAGGTGCTCAGTTTCATAATGTATTTTCTAGCAACGAAGTTCAGCAGCCTTGCCCTGTAGCACTTGCCGCCATGCGGCTTGAACTGGTACCACGGATCACCACACACACGGTCGCCATCAGCAGCAGCTGTAAACAAAATATGTCATCTTCGGCTAATTCTTTGGCCCCATTATGTTAGTGTTTTTTTAAAAGATTTTTGGAAAATTAGAGAAAGTTGTATGTTGAAAAAGCTAAATATGATTGGGCAAGCGTACCAGCCACAATAGCCGATGACAGGAGAATGTAGAACGCGAGCATTGTCAGCGGCGTAAAGGAGTGAGGAGTGAAGAAGATTCTGCTCGGAATACTTTTATACATGTTACATCCTGTTGTATCAGCTTTCATGAGGATGCAGGGTACTTGGATCAATATCAACCTAGAGAGACTGACATGCGCCAGCACAGCATTTTGTTCCCAGTATTTTGAGGAGCATCAGATGCTTTACCAATCTACGGATATATTCCGTGGATGGCTACTACATTTCTCCCCTCGCTGCCATTTCTCCCCTCGCTGTCATTTCTCCCCTCGCTGCCATTTCTCCCCTCGCTGCCATTTCTCCCCTCGCTGCCATTTCTCCCCTCGCTGTCATTTCTCCCCTCGCTGCCATTTCTCCCCTCGCTGCCATTTCTCCCCTCGCTGCCATTTCTCCCCTCGCTGTCATTTCTCCCCTCGCTGCCATTTCTCCCCTCGCTGCCATTTCTCCCCTCGCTGCCATTTCTCCCCTCGCTGTCATTTCTCCCCTCGCTGCCATTTCTCCCCTCGCTGCCATTTCTCCCCTCGCTGCCATTTCTCCCCTCGCTGCCATTTCTCCCCTCGCTGCCATTTCTCCCCTCGCTGCCATTTCTCCCCTCGCTGCCATTTCTCCCCTCGCTGCCATTTCTCCCCTCGCTGCCCGCTCTTGTGCGGTGACCCATATTTTCGCTCTCTCTTCTTTTCTTCTTTTCTAACTCTTGAATCATGACCAACAAGCGCAAGCCGACGGCCCCTTTGGTGCTCTCTCCCTCGTCCAATGTGGAGAAGTTGGTGGTTGATGCAATGCGCATCGCCACGGGAGAGACACCGGAGGGGATTCCTGAAGCCACTTGGACTGTCTTGTCTACCATGATGTCTCTGCTCGCTTCCTCTCTGGAGCATTTCTCCAAGCTCACCTCTGCGCCTTCTTCCTCGCCCACTTGGGCTTCTCGCGTTGCCGCTTCTTCTTCTGTTTCTGGCGCTCCCTTTGGTGCCGTTCCCGTCTCTCAGGCCAATGCGGCAGCAGAGGCAGATGAGGCCAAGGTTCGTGCCCGATCGATTGTGATTGTTGGAATGGCCGAACCGACCGCTGAGTCTCTGCCCGCTAAATTGAGTGCTGACGAGGAAGGTGTGAATTCGATGTTGGCCCAGCTGGGTGTCGAGTGTCGCGCCCAAACTGTTTATAGGATGGGCCGGCGCGATGATACGCGTCCCAGACTGATCAAGTGCATCCTGCCCACGAGTGGACACCAACTGAGGTGCCTGAAGGCAGCTTCTTCTTTGAAGAATATTGCACAGTTCAAAGGCGTTTACATTCGCAAGTCGATGACACCTGACGAGCGTGTGCGTTGGCGACAGCTGCGCTCTCAGCTTGTTCACCTTCGCCGCGTCGAGCCGCAGAGAAACTGGGTGCTATACCGGGACGAGCTTTGGGTCAGCTCTGAGATCGCCGGGCGACAGCGCCTTACGGTGCCTGCGGCCCTCCCTGCGTCCCAGAACACTGCTGGCTCTGACTTGTCAATGGGAAACGGCACCTCCTAGGACCCAGTCTCATTTCTGCTGCTCTCTTTAATGCTCGCTCTCTTAAGAATAAATTGCACGAATTGCACGCTTTCCTTGCTCTCTCTAAGCCCGATCTTGTCTTAATCACCGAAACCTGGCTCAATGAAAATATAGCTGATTCTGAATTAGTCGCTGATTCTCAATTCACCGTCTTTCGCTCTGATAGAAAAGCTCGCCGCGGTGGAGGGGTAGCTGTCTTATGTAGTTTACGCATAGATGCTTCACGCGTTCCTGTAGATTCCCGCTCCATTTGTGATATTGTTTGCATTGATATCAGCTCGCCAATTGACTCTTCTCGCACTCGCATCATAACAGGCTATCGCCCTCCAAATACCAATGCTGATCAAAATGCCAAGCTGTTTGATACACTCACTAATCTGCTCTCTGTTCCATATTCATGTATCATTGCTGGTGATTTTAATTTGCATGTTGATTGGGGATCTAATTCATCTCCATCCGCCCAGGCTAAGCTTCTTCATGACCTTTGTTCTGATTTTCATTATGTCCAGCATGTGCACTCTCCTACCCACGGCAGTAATTATCTTGATGTTATAATCGCGCCTTCTGACTCTGTAGTTAACTGTTCTATTTCTTCACCTTTCTCAACTTCCGACCATTCTTCTGTAAATTTCACAATTTCTACGGAATCACACCCGCCTGCTACTTGTCCCGCTCATGATTTTTCTAAAACTGATTTCCTCTCTCTGAATAGTAGTTTGGCTGACGTGTCTTGGAATAGCGTTTTTGATGGCTTTTCTTCAATTGACGATATGCACGAACGCTTCCTTGCTGTGCTTTCTGCATTTTTATTCAAGTTCACGCCTTATTATCGCCGTCGCCTGCCGCGTGAGGCATACCCATTGCATATAAAGTCGCTACTCGCTCACAAGTCTGCTCTGTATGATAAACTGCACTGCCACCCAGTTCGCATTGAATACAAAAGAGTATGCACTCGCATTACCAAAGAAATAGACAAATTTAATCGAAACCGAGAAACTCGCCTTTTGAAGTCGCGCAAGGACCTTTTCCGCTTTATTGGTTCTCGCACTAAACCGAAAGTGATTATTTCTACTCTGCGGAACGCAAATGGTAATATCTGCATAGGCGACTCGGCTAAGGTAGAAGCGTTTGCAGATTATTTTTCATCTGTTTTCGTGCATGACAATGGTATCCAGCCCCCATTTTCGCCTCACTGCACGACCTCTCATACTTTGTCCGATATAGTCATAATGCCCCAAACCGTTCTTAAGCACTTAAAACGTCTTAAACCGTCTCTCTCGCTTACTTCTGAGAATATTCCCCAAATAGTTTACCGCAAGTGTGCACAGTCTTTGGCTGAACCGCTCAGTTTCCTCTTCAATTTTTCGCTATCCCTCGGCCAGGTTCCATCTTTATGGAAGCAAGGAATTGTTGTTCCCATTAATAAGATCTCGTCTCCCTCTGAAGTCAGCCATTATAGACCAATTACTATCTCGCCCGCTCCTATTAAAGTTCTAGAACGATGCATCCGTCCCAAGCTTCTCTGGTGGTGTGATCTCAACAATATTATTCCTGAAGACCAGCATGGGTTCCGCGCACGTCGATCTGTTGAGTCGAATATGCTTGCAGCAACTAATGACTGGATACGTGTCATTGACTCAAGGAAAAGCTGTGATATTCTGTACTATGACTTTGCCAAAGCTTTTGATACGATCTCACATAATAAACTCTTGCTAAAACTGTCTGCTTACGGCTTTGGAGGCAACGTTTTGTCTTGGCTTTCGTCCTTTTTGTCGGATAGAACTTTTCGCGTTAAGGCTAACAATGCACTTTCTACGCCTCGAGTTTCTTTCAGCGGAGTTCCACAAGGTGCGGTTTTGTCTCCGCTACTGTTTAACATCTACATTTCGGAAATTCCCTCTCTTTTGGCATCCCTTTCCCTCGTCAAACCCTCATTTTTCGCAGATGACATAAAACTATATACAGACTTTTCAACAAAAACTTACAACCCGGCCCACCAGCAACTTTCGCGTGCAGCCCTTTTACTAGATGAATACTGCAAAAACTGGCAGTTAACAATCGCCCACCAAAAGTGTGGTGTCTTACATCTTGGCAAAAACAATCCCCATCTACCCTACCTGATCTCATCCAACATTCTCTTTTCTGTCTTTTCTTCTCCTGTCCGTGATCTTGGAATTCTTGTTGACTCGTCTCTCTCGTTCTCAGCCCATATTGAATCTATTGCTAGGAGAAGTCTTAGCCTTGTATATGCCTTTTTCCGCCTATTGAGATCAAGATCTCCTGAGATTTATATAATTTGTTACAAAACATATGTTATTCCTTTGATTTCATTTTCATCGATTGTATGGTCACCTCAGAAGAAGGCTCTCATCCGTAAGATTGAACATATTCAGCATGTCTTTACTCGTCTTCTATTTATTCGTTGCTCTACTGAATCTATATATGTTCCTCACTCGGCTATTCCATCCTATAATGATAGACTTTCCTCATATTCACTCCCTTGTCTACTTCTTCAACGAGTAAGAATTGACCTTATTTACTTCCACAAGTTGCTTCTTGGCTTAGTTGATCTGCGAATTAGTAAATTTGTCACATTTAAACCTTGCAATGGACGCGTTTCTAGTTTTAACTTTCATCTGCCGAAGTGCAATTTAGATCTTCGTCGTAATTCGTTCAGTGTCAGAGTTGCTAGGTGGTATTGTCAATTGCCAGGTTCTATTCTTTCATGCCGGAACATTGAGTCTTTTAAACGTGAGCTTCACAATTTGCCCCTTCTTTCTATACTTAAGCTTGAATATCCTCATCTGTAGTTACATGGTCATTGAATTATCTTATCCAAATCATTACTATTACTATTCACTATTTATTACCTATATGTTTTAATTACAGCAGCACTGCCTTATCTCCCCAGTCCCCTTCCACTCTCCCCATTCAGCAAGTGCGGTGGTTCCTCTGAGATGCACCCTCCTCAGTGCACACTGGTAATGGGCCTTGCCAGCCCTTGGGACCTGATCCACCCCATATCCGGGTTACGCTTCACCCGAACAGAGGACCACCGTGGCTACTGTATCCCTCCCCCTCCCCCTCTTTTGCTGCTAGGACTGAATTAACATTTGTCCTCATTTTGATATCATTGTGTCGTCACATCCTTTAAAGATGTAGATAAACAATTAAACAACAACTATTCTTTACAGTTTTGATTTCGACGCTTCCTCACTTTGCAGTCGGGTTTTCCTAGAACGTGAAGTGTACCGAATCAAAGAAATACTTCAAGTTCGCCACCATGTGTTATAAGTTGAACCTATGAAAAAGAGAGAAGTTTGAAAAGTTTTTTTGCGCACGCATAATCTTAAAAACCTACAAGTAAATTTTTTTTACTTCATTTCAATCGTTATGCTGATGAAGTTTTACTTCAATGTATATCCGAGGAAGTTTTACAGTTTATTAAACCATGACCGATTTTCTCTTCCACTGGCTAAATCTGAAAGTGCTTTGATCAAAGTAAAATCCAATAAAATGTCATTTTCGTAGCAGATGTCATGCCTGACTCTCCTGGATATCATCGAATATGATCTTCTCCTCCTGACCGCTTTGCACGAAAAGGTTTGATTGCAACGTCGAAGTATGGAAATAAAGCTGATAATGGGCTTCTTCGCCTTTGACTTATTACTGCATACATAATATATTCTGATCTGGAGAAGATGCAAAAAAGCAATGTTGAAAGTGAACGAATTTGATGAAAAGCGATGGGCAAGCAAAGCGTTTATCTCAATGGCATCCGTTTTCTTAAATCATGTATGGTATCGAGTTAAACTCAAGCTGAAAATCTATCATCATTTTCAAGTCAGTAATATATAATATAAATTTTCTATAATCAGTTTCCTATTTTACTAGGAAGAATAAGTTGCCATCCACCGAACTCCACCTCCCACAACTACATACAGGCAGATGACGAAGACCAGGCCATCTCACAATTCAGTGCTCATATTTATGTGGAAGTTGGACATGCTAAAATCTTCGAAATGGCTTCAAAGTAATGAACACAGTTTTGCTCTTTAAATTGCACTGTTTCGTTCTTGGTATATTTCTATGACCTCTGATTTTAATAAATTTCAAAAATATTTGTGTAATGATTTAATCAATGTGAAAATAGGCTCTTCGTCAATGTACTATCGTGATATAGTTACCTTCAACCTATCTCTGAAGACTAAGCCACGCCCCACACATTCGCTACACTCGCACAGACCCTCAGGGCTTGGTCGAGTGTTCCGTCCACCCGGCGGGCGGCCGCTTCCCGGCTCTCCCGCCAGGACACTCGCACTCCACTCCATCTCCATTCTCTGCACACTCAGCACTCTCTACATTCTATTTCTCTATCTCTCTCTTCATCATGTCCATTCTCCCATCTCTCAACAACGATATCAATACAACAACAACTCTTCTTATCTCTCTCTATCTCTCTTGTCGTCTCTCCTTAACCTTCCCTATGTATGTTATCATAACGTAATAGATAAACTTCTCTTCTTTACTCTTCCTTCTTCTAAAACACAAGCTACCGCTACACTCGAGATTTTCCGTTCTTTCCCGCTCGGGTATCCCCTGAGGGAGGAACGCGATAGTACATAGCTCACAAGTCAGCACACTTCTTACGGCAGACATCGCCTTCTTTCCCTTCCTTGCCTTCTTCACCGTCTTTTATACTCTCGCTGTCTTTTCCCTTGTCCCCACCTCCATCTTCCTTTGGCTTCGCAGTCGTAGTGATCGTGGTTGTCGTCGACACCACAGTGGTGCGACTGAGGTTGCAGTTCTGCGGGTTGAACGGGGCCTTCTGGACAGAACATCTGCAACGCATCTGCAGGAATAGGCGGCTATTCAAAATGTTTTGAAAGCTTGTTGGTAATGAATAATACAGCTAGAATGATAGAATGAATTCCTACATACATATATGTAAGTATGTATGTATATTGTTCTAATATATGCCGCAAAAGTAATAAGTGCAAAACGTATTACTTTAGAATAAGAATAATAGAGTGCGTTGCACTTACGCAGTTAGCGAGAGGTTCTCACCCGCATTTTTGTCATTTTTCACTCTTGTAAGTGGCTGCCTCGCCACTCGTGTCTCTGATCTGAAGAAGCCGAGTTGAGGAGTCGACAGCTAGTCATGCTCTGCGTTCTTCTGTCACACTTTGCAGTTAATATCTTTCTCATTACTCATTTTCATTAATCTCATGTTTTCCAGTGTTTTTAATAGTCGCAAGATAGTATTTGAGAATAAAATATTCAATGAGCCTAATTGAAAACTCTGATGGCCTCAGCGATGCTTCTGCTGGCGACCTGTTCATCCAAAAAGAAAAAGGTTCAAATGCAGATTATTTCAGTATTTCTCCCTTCTCTCTCATGTTCACTTCCACTATCGTTACTAAAATTCAAACATATGAAAATGTTAAAATCAGGTACTTTTAGGACGACAAAGGGGGTCCGCCGCCCAAGAAAGGCCCTTCTGCAGCGCCGCCGAAGACACCGGCGCCGACAAGCAAAGTGGAAGTGGCAGAGGCGAAGGGTGGCGATGAGAAGAAGACTGAGAAGGGGGAAGAGAAGAAGGAAGAAGCAGGCAAGAAGGAAGAGAGCGACAAGAAGGAGGAGAAAACGGGTCAGGCTTGGTGTGTCGTCGTGGAATAACTTAGGGAAATCTAATTCTTCTCTCGGTTCATCTCAAAAATGGCAAACTTTTTTTTTGCAAAACAAATTGCTTTGTGAATTCTTTAGGAGAGAAGAAAGAGCCTGGTGGAGAGGGAGAAAAGGATGGAAACGATGGAAAGGACAAGAAAGAAGAGAAGGAAGAAGAGGGTGGGAAGGGAAAGTCAGAGAAGAAAGCGGAAGAGAAGAAGAGCAAGGAGTCTGCCACGGCCACGTCGAAGAACGGCACAACTCCTCTCAAGTCCGAGACCGCCGCAGACGTCAGTCCAGCGTTTCCCTATCTTGTCTCCTAGTTATTTCTTAGTATTTAATTTAATATCAATCCCAGAAAATTTGGGTTCCTTTCAGGACGCCCCTTCCAAGGAGAACGTAAAGAACAAGTACGTGAAGGAAATAACGGCGAGCCAGAAGAAGAAGCAACAGGAGGACTTGGAAAAGGAGAAGAAGGAGAAGATCAAATCCGGCCAATTCCATGTCATATTCTGCATGCCTTTATATATTTGACAGCACGACAGATCATATTTCCGAACTGGTATGTTTTCCAGGAGCGTTCGGACGAGGACGACACACTGGAGAAGGTGAAGAGTCTGAAGCTGGAGAAGACGGAGAAGTCCACTAAGAATTGAAACGATCCTCCCACCCTCAATCCACTCTTCTAACCCCTTCCCTCCAAGGCAATGTCCCCTTAAGCGACCTAATTCTCATCCCACAAATCGCCCCAGGACTCAATAAAGCTGGTAATCTGCTAAAAAAAATAATTTATTCTGATCTTAAGAAGATGCAAAAAATCTACTTATCGAAAATGTTGAAAGTGAACGGACACAATATCCGTTCTGTTAAAGCATGCATGGTATCGAGTTAAACACAAACTGAAAATCTATCATCATTATCAAGTCAGTAATATACAATATAAACTTTTCTATAATCAGTTTCTCTATCTTACTGGAAGAATAAGTTGCCATTCACCGAACTCCACAGTCATGAGCAATAGAAATGAGGCTGCCATCAGAATTGACTGTGCCGGACATCGAAAAAAAAAGTATTACAAACAGAAAAAAAAAGAGTGTCTGGCGATTGAAACCGTGCATGATTCGCATGCCGGACTCAAAGCGCTAATTTGAAATCGGCAAAGTCTTGGCAAATTGCCATGAATGTGTTGCTATAACCTTTCCTTCTATCTGATCGTCCATTACGTGTTAGGAGTAGGCGACCATAACAACACAATGCCTTCCGTAATTTGTATTCGATCGCATACGTGAGCTACAGTTGCACTACTTTTGATAATTGCTTTATGAAAAGTTGCCTAAAACCCGAAATCTTACCCTAAAAGTAAGTATCTTCGTCCCTTTGTTCATCGTTCGTTCCTTTTTCACGATTCGTGCGTGCTACGCCCCCCCCCCTCTCTGGGGGACATAAGGCTGAGCGGAAGTCTCAGCCTAAGTCTCTTCAGTTCGTGCATCATTTTAAAGCTTTATTTCCTTATTGAGTTGAAATGAGAACGATTCATAATTAGTTATAGAAGTCTAAGAGAAACAGCTCATAATTGAGCGAAAAAAAACTTATTTTCCAAGCGGATTTAGTATTGATAATGTTTGTGCATTGAAAATATAGCAAAGTGTCTTTTTTCTTGCATTATTCTTTATTTTCTTTATTAGTTTTCATGTTAACGCAGTTATAATTCAATGTTTGAAATAATATGGTATCCATTTCACCGCATACACGAGGAAAGATTGCACTACTTTTGATAATTGCTTTATTCTCGGGATTGCAAAGTTGCCAATCGTGCGATGAAAAAGTCTCGATTTATCACTGTCACTTACTGCGGCGACTGCGGCTTCTCGCACACGACCGGGTACTTCTTCTGGTCGCATGCGTTTGCCAAGCTTGTTTCTCGTGATCACAGCGCACTTCTTCTCCGCTGTGGGACCCTGGTCTGAAGTTGAGCTTACGGTAGTTGATCAAAGATACGGTGGGGGGCCAAGTCTCGATACCAGGCAGGTAGTTGTCGGCCGAGCAGTCGGCACCAGCATCCATCCATGCCTCCTTGTCAAGGGTGATGGCGTCTGAATGATTAGCAGAGATGTCCCGGATCCGTGGCCGGGGCCGACCCTGGGAGCCGGGGCCGGGGCCGAGCTCGGGAGCGGGAGCCGGGGCTTACCCGGGGGGAAAAAATTAAGTTCACCCCATTTGAACAAATTATGAGCCAATTTAGGATGAAATGTGCCACACATTTTATTCAGTATGCGTTATAGATGTATTGCGCATACGCATTTTCTCACTTTTGGATGGATTTTTTCTCCGACGCGAAATTTTTTAAAGAAAATTGTTTAACTTTGGGGCCGGCCGGGGCCGACCATGGGGGCCGGATATTTTCGGCCCCCGGCCACCCCTGGTTACAGATATTGCTCATATGAAATTGCCTAGAATATGAGAGAACCAAAAAGCTCGCTTTTACAACTTGCTGTGAGGAATTTCGCAAATAATTGTTCTGGCATCAATAAGGTGCCCAGTTTCATAATGTATTTTCTAGCAACGAAGTTCAGCAGCCTTGCCCTGTAGCACTTGCCGCCATGCGGCTTGAACTTGTACCACGGATCACCACACACTCGGTCTCCATCAGCAGCAGCTGGAAATGAAATAAAAAAAATTACAGAAAATTGTATGTTAAAAAAGCTAAATATGATTGTGAATCGTACCAGCCACAATAGCCGAGGACAGGAGAATGCAGAACACGGGCATTGTCAGCGGCGTTAAGGAGTGAGGAGTGAAGAAGCTTCTGCTCGGAATCCTTTTATACATGTTCCGTCCTGTTGGTTCAGCTTTCATGGCGATGCAGGGCACAAGATCATACTCTACACATACAAGAGAGTCAGGATTGGCATGCGTGTGCGTCTGCTATGAAGATGACATTTTGTGGTCCTCCTTGGATATGCATGTAAATAATACATCACCAACATATTTCATTAACTGAAATGAAATTTTAAAAATGTTTATTTTTTTGGTTTTTGAGGGCAAATGGTGCGTGCACATCTGCACTGATCAAAAAAGGAAGAGTCAAAATTTAGACAATTGATATAAACAAAAATATGAAGCTGCAGACATGTAATAAATACATCTTATAGAATTTTTTTAGATTTTGAGTACTAAAAGAAGGTCTGATGTGAGGCTAATAAAAAGAGTCTTGATTTTTTCGCCTTATTTTGAGCTAGAAACTTCTATTGCAAGTGTCCCGAAGTCACAAAAATCACTCTGCCCTGACAATGAGTACGCAACATTTGCCCCAAAACCTAAAAATTAATTTTTTTTACCTTAATTAGAATCATTATGTTGATGATGTATTGTTTACATGCATATCAGAGGAAGAAGTTTTTCTAATAATGAAATCATGACCATTTTTCTCTTCTACTTGATAAATCAGAAAGTAGTTTGATCAATGTGAAATTCCATAAAAGTCATATTTGGAGCAATTGCAGGTGTATGCCAATCCTGATTCTCTTGGATGTGTCGAGTTTGATCATCTCCCATGGAAAGCTGAACCAACAGGACGGAACATGTATAAAAGGATTTCGATCAGAAGCTTATTCACTCTTCACTACTTTACGCCGCTGACAATGCTCGCGTTCTAGATTCTCCTATCCTCAGCTATTATAGCTGGTACGCTTTCACAATCATATTTAACTTTTTTTAAACTTATAATTTTTATAACTTTCTAAAAGGCTAGTAAATACTAATATAATCGGGTCAATCAATTAGCCTAATAAAAAATATTTCATTTCCAGCTGCTGCTGATGGAGACCGTGTGTGTGGTGATCCGTGGTACAAGTTCAAGCCGCATGGCGACAAGTGCTACAAGGTAGGGCCGCTCAATTTCTTTTCTAGCAACTTTCTGATGCCAGAACAGTGATGTGCAAAACTAAGCACGCCAAGCTGTAATAGCGAGATTTTTTAATTACTCATATACTAGGCAGTTTCATATCTTTTCTTACAGATGGTCGAGCGGCCAATGAACATGATGCAGGCGAGATCTATGTGTGTGCTTCATGCTGGGCGCGGTAGTCGCTGAGCCGTGTGGAATCGGCCACTCCTCAAAATTCGTGCGAGGTTCAGATATTCTCTTTCTCTTCACTATTCGGGCTTATCCATTGATTTACTATTTTTCATGCCAAAATGATCAAGACATTTTACCATTCAGACGCCGTCACCCTTGGCAAAGAGGCGTGGATGGATGCGCGTGCAGACTGCTCTGCCGACAACTATCTGCCTAGTACGAGACTTGGTCAAACCACAGTGTCCTTGAAAAGTTACCGCAATCCCAACTTCAGGCCAGGGTCCTACCGCGGAGAAGAAGTGCGTCGTGATCACGAGAAACCCGCTTGGCAAATGGCGCGCCGTCTCCTGCGACCAGAAGAAATACCCGGTCGTGTGCGAGAAGCCGCAGTCGCCGCAGTAAGTGAGAGTGATCCATCGAGACTCTTTCATCGCACGATTGGCAACTTTGCATATTCGAGAATACAGCAAATATCAAAAGTAGTGCAAATTTTCCTCATGTTCACGACAGAATACAAATCACGGTACGTATCTTCTAAGGTCTAGATCGATCTAGTGGATGACAGAACTAACCTATGCTATTGACAACTCGGCCCTACCATACTAGGATATCAACTCTAAAGCATCGGTCTTGAGTAAAACCCAAAAGGTGGTCACTCCTATTGCTTCGTACTCACGACAGTAATGAGGTCTTCTTGCCAACCACAAGCTCGGCAATAAATGCGCACAAGCACCTCAAGAACAGAGATGGCTGGGTTGGGGGATCCGAGATTCGTCAGGACACCTACATAGTTGTTATTAGTCCGTTAGTACGTGAAGAGAAGTCTACGAGTGGAAACAGTTATCGGATTTATCAGTAGTGGGCCATCTTGTGAGATGGCAACAATATCAAATGATAGCGAGAGAGGGGAGAAGGGACCAACTCTTCTAGGAGTCAACTGCGACTTGAAATTAATGAGTTGGGGAAGAGTGAGGAGGTGGAGGCAACGTGATACTCAGCGGATAAACGGTGAGAAAATGAGAGGGCGAGGGGGAGAGAGAAAGAGAGAGTGAGAATAAACGAGGTGGGTTGTCCTATTCGGTTCCATCCTAGGGCGTCCGTATGGGAGAATGTGTGCAAATGCTTACTCCTAACACGTAATGGGCAATCAGATAGTATGTACTATATGTAGATTAAAGCAACATGTGCAATTTGCCAAGATTCTTGTTTCGTGTAAATCTAGTGTTTGGTTGGCATTGTGCAATTTGCTGAAGAATCCCCAAATCTGTTTTGTTCAATTCTCTTCATCTAAGAGTTCTGCATTTGCCTCTTCAATCTCCAAAGCTGTTAGAACGTTTTCGAGCTACTGAACAACTCATACGCGGCTCTCTCAATGTTCTTCACATTCCATATCTTAAAACAGAACTGAGATAAACGCTTTGCTTTCCTATCGCTCTTCATCGAATCCGTTCACTTTCAACATTTCCGATAAGTAGTGTTTTATGCATCTTCTCCAGATCAGATTAAATTATGTATGCAGTGCTAAGTCAAGGGCGAAGAAGCCCATTATCAGCTTTATTGTGTCCTGGGGCGATCCCCGCTAGATGATTGGTGCGTGGGATGAGAATTAGGTGGCTAAAGGGGGGCTTTGCCTTGGGGAAGGAGTTGGAGGAGTGGATTGAGGGCGTGGGTGGGCGGATCGCTTCAATTCTTAGTGGACTTCTCCGTCTTCTCCAGCTTCAGACTCTTCACCTTCTCCAGTGTGTCGTCCTCGTCCGAACGCTCCTGGAAAACAAACCAGTTCGGAAATATGATCTGTCGTGCTGTCAAATATATAAAGGCATGCAGAATATGACTTGGAATTGGCCGGATTTGATCTTCTCCTTCTTCTCCTTTTCCAAGTCCTCCTGTTGCTTCTTCTTCTGGCTCGCCGTCATTTCCTTCACGTCCTTGTTCTTTACGTTCTCCTTGGAAGGGGCGTCCTGAAAGGAAGCCAAATTTTATGGTATTGATATAAAAAAAATTATATGAGAGAAAAAAATGCGAGAAAAAATAGGAAAACGCTGGACTGACGTCTGCGGCGGTCACGGACTTGAGAGGAGTGGTGCCGTTCTTCGACGTGGCCGTGGCGGACTCCTTGCTCTTCTTCTCTTCCGCTTTCTTCTCTGACTTTCCCTTCCCACCCTCTTCTTCCTTCTCTTCTTTCTTGTCCTTTCCATTGTTTCCATCCTTTTCTCCCTCTCCACCAGGCTCTTTCTTCTCTCCTAAAGAATTCACAAAGCAATTTGTTTTGCAAAAAAATGTTTGCCATTTTTGAGAGGAACCGAGAGAAGAATTAGATTTCCCAAAGTTATTCCACGACGACACACCAAGCCTGACCCGTTTTCTCCTCCTTCTTGTCGCTCTCTTCCTTCTTGCCTGCTTCTTCCTTCTTCTCTTCCCCGTTCTCAGTCTTCTTCTCCTCGCCCGCCTTCGCCTCTGCCACTTCCACTTTGCTTGTCGGCGCCGGTGTCTTCGGCGGCGCTGCAGAAGGGCCTTTCTTGGGCGGCGGACCCCCTTTGTCATCCTAAAAGTACCTGATTTTAACATTTTCATATTTTTGAATTTTAGTAACGAGAGTGGAAGTGAACATGAGAGAGAAGGGAGAAATACTGAAATAATCTGCATTTGAACCTTTTTCTTTTTGGATGAACAGGCCGCCAGCAGAAGCATCGCTGAGGCCATCAGAGTCTTCAATTAGGCTCATTGAATATTTTATTCTCAAATACTATCTTGCGACTATTAAAAACACTGGAAAACATGAGATTAATGAAAATGAGTAATGAGAAAGATATTAACTGCAAAGTGTGACAGAAGAACGAAGAGCATGACTAGCTGTCGACTCCTCAACTCGGCTTCTTTAGATCAGAGACACGAGTGGCGAGGCAGCCACTTGTCACGAATACAAGAGTGAAAAATGACAAAAATGCGGGTGAGAACCTCTAACTGCGTAAGTGCAACGCACTCTATTATTCTTATTCTAAAGTAATACGTTTTGCACTTATTACTTTTGCGGCATATATTAGAACAATATACATACATACTTACATATGTATGTAGGTAGGAATTCATTCTATCATTCTAGCTGTATTACTCATTACGAACAAGCTTTCAATACATTTTGAATCGCCGCCTATTCCTGCAGATTCGTTGCAGATGCTCTATCCATAAGGCCCAGTTAACCCGCTGAGCTGCAACCTCAGTCGCACCACCGCGGTGTCTACGACAACCACGATCACTACGACTGCCAAGCCAAAGGAAGATGGAGAAGGCGACAAGGGCAAAGACAATGAGAGTGGAAAGGACTTTGAAGAAGGCAAGGAAGGGAAAGAAGGCGAGGTCTGCCGTAAGAAGAGTGCTACATTGACGAAGAGCCTATTTTGACATTGATTAAATCATTACACAAATATTTTTGAAATTTATTAAAATCAGAGGTCATAGAAATATACCAAGAACGAAACAGTGCAATTTAAAGAGCAAAACTGTGTTCATTACTTTGAAGCCATTTCGAAGATTTTAGCATGTCCAACTTCCACATAAATATGAGCACTGAATTGTGAGATGGCCTGGTCTTCGTCATCTGCCTATATGTAGTTGTGGGAGGTGGAGTTCGGTGGATGGCAACTTATTCTTCCTAGTAAAATAGGAAACTGATTATAGAAAATTTATATTATATATTACTGACCTGAAAATGATGATAGATTTTCAGCTTGAGTTTAACTCGATACCATACATGATTTAAGAAAACGGA
The DNA here is from genome assembly GCA_945643635.1 of Allodiplogaster sudhausi. Taxonomy (NCBI): domain Eukaryota; kingdom Metazoa; phylum Nematoda; class Chromadorea; order Rhabditida; family Diplogasteridae; genus Allodiplogaster; species Allodiplogaster sudhausi. The sequence continues at coordinate 455,697 of CALZFC010000026.1, read as the reverse complement.
TGCCATTGAGATAAACGCTTTGCTTGCCCATCGCTTTTCATCAAATTCGTTCACTTTCAACATTGCTTTTTTGCATCTTCTCCAGATCAGAATATATTATGTATGCAGTAATAAGTCAAAGGCGAAGAAGCCCATTATCAGCTTTATTTCCATACTTCGACGTTGCAATCAAACCTTTTCGTGCAAAGCGGTCAGGAGGAGAAGATGATATCCAGGAGAGTCAGGCATGACATCTGCTACGAAAATGACATTTTATTGGATTTTACTTTGATCAAAGCACTTTCAGATTTAGCCAGTGGAAGAGAAAATCGGTCATGGTTTAATAAACTGTAAAACTTCCTCGGATATACATTTAAGTAATACTTCATCAGCATAACGATTGAAATGAAGTAAACAAAATTTACTTGTAGGTTTTTAAATTATGCGTGCGCAAAAAACTTTTCAAACTTCTCTCTTTTTCATAGGTTCAACTTATAACACATGGTGGCGAACTTGAAGTATTTCTTTGATTCGGTACACTTCACGTTCTAGGAAAACCCGACTGCAAAGTGAGGAAGCGTCGAAATCAAAACTGTAAAGAATAGTAGCCATCCACGGAATATATCCGTAGATTGGTAAAGCATCTGATGCTCCTCAAAATACTGGGAACAAAATGCTGTGCTGGCGCATGTCAGTCTCTCTAGGTTGATATTGATCCAAGTACCCTGCATCCTCATGAAAGCTGATACAACAGGATGTAACATGTATAAAAGTATTCCGAGCAGAAGCTTATTCACTCCTCACTCCTTTTAGCCGCTGACAATGCTCGCGTTCTGCATTCTACTGTCCTCGGCTATTGTGGCTGGTACGCTTGCACAATCATATTTAGCTTTTTAACATACAATTTTCTCTAATTTTCTAAAAGGCTAAAAAACACTAACATAGTGGGGCAACAATTAGCCGAAAATTACATATTTCATTTACAGCTGCTGCTGATGACGACCGTGTCTGTGGTGATCCGCAGTACAAGTTAAAGCCGCATGGCGACAAGTGCTACAAGGCATGCCTATAAATTTTGTCATGAAACTGACCACTTAGATGATGGTAGAACAATAATTTGCACTATTCCTCACGCCAATTTTTGTTAGCGACCTTTTGGTTTACTCAAATACTAGGCAAGTTCGTTCATACCCTTTTTTTAAAAGAGAGTTCCGTGGATAGGAAATACTCGTGAATCACACTTGCAGATGGTCGATCAGCCCATGACTCTGCTGCAGGCAAGAGTTAGATGCTTCATTCTGGGCGCAGTACTCGCTGCTCCGTGCGACGGCTCCTCCACACAATTCGTGCGAGGTTGATTTCTTTCTCTTCGCTATTCCCGGCATATAAAATGATTAACTTTTTAAAGCCAAAACATAAGCTATCAAGATATTATAAAATGAGATCTCGGCAAAGCATTCAGACGACATAACTGCTGGCAAGGAGGCTTGGATGGATGCTGGTGCCGACTGCTCTGCCGACACCTACCTGCCTGGTTTGAGACTTGATCACATCACCGTATCCTTGAAGAGCTACCGTAATCCCAACTTCAGACCAGGGTCCCACTGCAGCGAAGAAGTGCGCCGTGATGACGTGCGACCCGCTTGGCAAATGGCGCGCCGTCTCCTGCGACAAGGAGCTGTACCCTTTTGTTTGCGAGAAGATGCAGAGCTCGCAGTAAGTGAGAGTGATGCATCGAGACTCTTTCATCGCACGATCAGCAACTGTGCAATCCCGAGAATAAAGCAATTATCAAAAGTAGTGCAACTGTACCTCATGTATACGGTCAAATACGAATTATGGAAGGCATTGTCTTGTTATGGATAAAAGAAACATTAAAGCCGCTAACTCCTAACACGTTATGGTCGATCATATAGTACGAGAGGTTTTAGCAATGCATTCCTGGCAATTTGTCGTTGACAAAAGTTGCTCAGAAGTTCTGGCTTCATGAATTGGCTTGGACTGTGATGGAGCAGCCATGCACTGTGGGAGAAAGATGTGTGATCGGTCGGCTATATTGCACAAGGCCCCTCTTCTTGGTGGCACCAAGTGGGAACTTAATCTGTAGAGAGAAGGAGAGAGAAAGAGTGAGGGAGACAATGAGAGAAAGCGAAAGATATACAGAAAACAGGGGAGAAAAATGAGAGGGCGGGGATGGCGCATATGAAGTTGCTGTTGCTTTCGACAAAGTTTGGCTATGACCTGGTAATCGGACTTTGAACAATTACCGATATATATGTACATATGTATATGTAATCAGTAATTTTCTCGTCGATTGGATAAGAGGATTTAATTTATAAAACGAGTAGATGAAAATTATCCTCTTTCTAATTATCCACTCATGTAAGAGTGTTTGATGTCTATTTATTCAACAACAAAACAAACAGATCAATGCACATGTATATTTCTACAGAAAGAGCAAAATAAAAATTAAACATCTAAAAACGGGTACTTTTTTTAAATGCACCATTAATATGCCAGTGAGCAATAGAGAAAGAATATGAAAATTGTGAACCAGCCAGAAGAGATGAAGCGAAGAGAAGGTAGAATCCTAGCATTATAAGAATAGCTTCAAAAACTTAAGAATAGCTTCATTCCAATCATTATGCTGCTGAAATTTTACTTAAATGTATGTATATCCTAGGAAGATTTTCAATTTATGAAACCATGACCGATTTTCTCTTCCACTGGCTAAATCTGAAAGTAGTTTGATCAATGTAAAATCCAATAACATGTCATTTTAGGTGCAGGTGCATGCCAATCCTGACTCTCTTGGATATCATCGAATATGATCTTCTCCTCTGGAAAGCTGAAACAACACCATGGAATATGTATAAAAGTATTCAGAACAGACTCTTCTTCACCCCTTTACGCCTCTGACAATGCTCTCGTTCTGCATTCTCCTGTCCTCGGCTCTTCTGGCTGGTACTCTTTCGCAATCATATTTTCTTATGTAACAAGAAATTGCCTAAGATAATATACATATCATTTGCAGCTGCTGCTGATAGCGACGGATGTGGTGATCCGTCGTTCCAGTACAAGCCGTATGGTAACAAGTGCTACAAGGTCATATGCTGATTAAGTTCTTAGCGACTCTTTTTATCTTGCCTAGACAATACCTGTGACTCAGGCTGTTTTTGCCATTTCTCTCTCTATCTCTCTCTCTCACTCTCACTCTCTCTTTCTCTCTCTCTCTCTCCTTTGCAGATCGTCGAGCAGCCCATGACTATGGAGCAGGCGAGAGACATGTGCTTCACGCAGGGCGGAAAACTCGCTGCGCCGTGCGGCGTCTACCCCAATCAATTCGTGCGAGGTTGAGCTATTTTCTTTCTCTTTTCTATTATCGGCATATCTATTGATTCACTATTTTTAAACCAAAAGTCAAAGTTCAAAGATAAAAAAAGAGATCTCGGCAAAACATTCAGCTGCTGTCACCGCTGGCAAGGAGGGTTGGGTGGATGCTGATGACGACTGTGAGGACGATAACTACCTGCCCGGTACGAGACTTGGTCCAACCACGGTTTCCTTGAAAAGGTACCCGTAATCCCAACTTCAGGCCAAGGACCCACGGCTGAGAAGAAGTGCGCCGTGATGACGCGCGATCTGCTTGGCAAATGGCGCGCCGTCTGCTGCGACCAGCAGAAGTTCCCAGCCGTGTGCGAGAAGGCGCACACGCCGCTGTAAGTGAGAGTGATCCATCGAGACTCTTTCATCGCACGATTGGCAACTTTGCACTCCCGAGAATAAAGCAATTTTAAAAGTAGTGCAACCTTTCCTCATGTCTACGACGGAATACAACTCACTGAAGATCTCTCCTTCTGTGTTTATTTGGTGTGCAACGACAATGAGAGTTGCATTGTGCAGTAATGTGCTGCCAAGGCGGGTATTGCTTCAACATCAGACAAAATGGAGTGATACAATACTTCTCATGGAAAGAGAGTTGGCAAAAGTTTCTCATGTCAGATGTACTGGATTCCTGGCTTGGCTTGGACTCCGATGGAGCAGCCATGCATTGAGGGAGAAAGAAGTGTCTGTGCACGACCGGGTATATTGCTCTGGATCGTTCTACTTGGTGGCACCAAGTGGGAACTTAATCTGTAGAGAGAGGGAGAGAGAGATAGAGTGAGGTAGACAATGAGAGAAAACGAAAGATAGGCCGAAAACAGAGGAGAAAAATGAGAGGGCGGGGATCGATATGCTAATGGCAAGCGGAATGCAGTAAATCTCGAACTGTGAAATATATTTTTTTAATGAGGCAGAAATATGAGCACAACTTTTGAGGGAGGTCTTTCAATTACGGACATTTCTTAATTCTTCAAAAAAAAAACGAATCAAACAGGTTATGGAAGTTAAACAGCACTTGTACTCACAAAAAAAATCTCAAACAGAGGAATAATGAGGAAGAAAAGAAAGATGAGCACCGCTTTTAAGGGAGGTCCAGCAAGAACTGAGAAGAGATGAAGCGAAGGGTAGATGAAATCCTAGAATTATTGAATGTGCTTTGCTTCACTGATATACCAAGAGTGTGACAGTTCTAGAAAATAACATACTTAGGTTTGAACAGCTTTCACGGCTTCCAGTTTTCAACATGCTCTGCTTGCACACAATCAGAACAAGGTTGAAAACGTTTTTTGCATGCAACATTTGCATCCAAAAACTTAAGTATAGCTTCATCCCAATCATTATGCTGCTGAATTTTTACTTAAATGTATATCCAAGGAAGATTTTCAATTTATGAAACCATGACCAATTTTCTCTTCCACTGGCTACATCTGAAAGTAGTTTGATCAATGTATAATCCAATAACATGTCATTTTAGGTGCAGGTGCATGCCAATCCTGACTCTATTGGATATCATCGAATATGATCTTCTCCTCTGGAAAGCTGAAACAACACCATGGAATATGTATAAAAGTATTCAGAACAGACTCTTCTTCACCCCTTTACGCCTCTGACAATGCTCTCGTTCTGCATTCTCCTGTCCTCGGCTCTTCTGGCTGGTACTCTTTCGCAATCATATTTTCTTATGTAACAAGAAAATTCCTAAGATAATATACATATCATTTGCAGCTGCTGCTGATAGCGACGGATGTGGTGATCCGTCGTTCCAGTACAAGCCGTATGGTAACAAGTGCTACAAGGTCATATGTTGATTAAGTTCTTAGCGACTCTTTTTATCTTGCCTAGACAATACCTGTGACTCAGGCTGTTTTTGCCATTTTTCTCTCCATCCCTCTCTCTCACTCTCACTCTCTCTTTCTCTCTCTCTCTGTCCTTTGCAGATCGTCGAGCAGCCCATGACTATGGAGCAGGCGAGAGACATGTGCTTCACGCAGGGCGGAAAACTCGCTGCGCCGTGCGGCGTCTACCCCAATCAATTCGTGCGAGGTTGAGCTATTTTCTTTCTCTTTTCTATTCCCGGCATATCTATTGATTCACTATTTTTAAACCAAAAGTCGAAGTTCAAAGATAAAAAAAGAGATCTCGGCAAAACATTCAGCTGCTGTCACCGCTGGCAAGGAGGCTTGGGTGGATGCTGATGACGACTGTGAGGACGACAACTACCTGCCCGGTACGAGACTTGGTCCCACCACGGTATCCTTGAAAAGCTACCGTAATCCCAACTTAGGCCAAGGACCCAAGGCTGAGAAGAGTGCGCCGTGATGACGCGCGATCTGCTTGGCAAATGGCGCGCCGTCTGCTGCGACCAGCAGAAGTTCCCAGCCGTGTGCGAGAAGGCGCACACGCCGCTGTAAGTGAGAGTGATCCATCGAGACTCTTTCATCGCACGATTGGCAACTTTGCACTCCCGAGAATAAAGCAATTTTAAAAGTAGTGCAACCTTTCCTCATGTCTACGACGGAATACAACTCACTGAAGATCTCTCCTTCTGTGTTTATTTGGTGTGCAACGACAATGAGAGTTGCATTGTGCAGTAATGTGCTGCCAAGGCGGGTATTGCTTCAACATCAGACAAAATGGAGTGATACAATACTTCTCATGGAAAGAGAGTTGGCAAAAGTTTCTCATGTCAGATGTACTGGATTCCTGGCTTGGCTTGGACTCCGATGGAGCAGCCATGCATTGAGGGAGAAAGAAGTGTCTGTGCACGACCGGGTATATTGCTCTGGATCGTTCTACTTGGTGGCACCAAGTGGGAACTTAATCTGTAGAGAGAGGGAGAGAGAGATAGAGTGAGGTAGACAATGAGAGAAAACGAAAGATAGGCCGAAAAGAGAGGAGAAAAATGAGAGGGCGGGGATCGATATGCTAATGGCAAGCGGAATGCAGTAAATCTCGAACTGTGAAATATATTTTTTTAATGAGGCAGAAATATGAGCACAACTTTTGAAGGAGGTCTTTCAATTACGGACATTTCTTAATTCTTCAAAAAAAAACGAATCAAACAGGTTATGGAAGTTAAACAGCACTTGTACTCACAAAAAAAATCTCAAACAGAGGAATAATGAGGAAGAAAAGAAAGATGAGCACCGCTTTTAAGGGAGGTCCAGCAAGAACTGAGAAGAGATGAAGCGAAGGGTAGATGAAATCCTAGAATTATTGAATGTGCTTTGCTTCACTGATATACCGAGAGTGTGACAGTTCTAAAAAAGAACATACTTAGGTTTGAACAGCTTTCACGGCTTCCAGTTTTCAACATGCTCTGCTTGTACACAATCAGAACAAGGTTGAAAACGTTTTTTGCATGCAACATTTGCATCCAAAAACTTAAGTATAGCTTCATTCCAATCATTATGCTGCTGAATTTTTACTTAAATGTATATCCTAGGAAGATTTTCAATTTATGAAACCATGACCAATTTTCTCTTCCACTGGCTACATCTGAAAGTAGTTTGATCAATGTATAATCCAATAACATGTCATTTTAGGTGCAGGTGCATGCCAATCCTGACTCTCTTGGATATCATCGAATATGATCTTCTCCTCTGGAAAGCTGAAACAACACCATGGAATATGTATAAATGTATTCAGAACAGACTCTTCTTCACCCCTTTACGCCTCTGACAATGCTCTCGTTCTGCATTCTCCTGTCCTCGGCTCTTCTGGCTGGTACTCTTTCGCAATCATATTTTCTTATGTAACAAGAAAATTCCTAAGATAATATACATATCATTTGCAGCTGCTGCTGATAGCGACGGATGTGGTGATCCGTCGTTCCAGTACAAGCCGTATGGTAACAAGTGCTACAAGGTCATATGTTGATTAAGTTCTTAGCGACTCTTTTTATCTTGCCTAGACAATACCTGTGACTCAGGCTGTTTTTGCCATTTTTCTCTCCATCTCTCTCTCTCACTCTCACTCTCTCTTTCTCTCTCTCTGTGTCCTTTGCAGATCGTCGAGCAGCCCATGACTATGGAGCAGGCGAGAGACATGTGCTTCACGCAGGGCGGAAAACTCGCTGCGCCGTGCGGCGTCTACCCCAATCAATTCGTGCGAGGTTGAGCTATTTTCTTTCTCTTTTCTATTCCCGGCATATCTATTGATTCACTATTTTTAAACCAAAAGTCAAAGTTCAAAGATAAAAAAAAGAGATCTCGGCAAAACATTCAGCTGCTGTCACCGCTGGCAAGGAGGGTTGGGTGGATGCTGATGACGACTGTGAGGACGATAACTACCTGCCCGGTACGAGACTTGGTCCAACCACGGTTTCCTTGAAAAGGTACCCGTAATCCCAACTTCAGGCCAAGGACCCACGGCTGAGAAGAAGTGCGCCGTGATGACGCGCGATCTGCTTGGCAAATGGCGCGCCGTCTGCTGCGACCAGCAGAAGTTCCCAGCCGTGTGCGAGAAGGCGCACACGCCGCTGTAAGTGAGAGTGATCCATCGAGACTCTTTCATCGCACGATTGGCAACTTTGCACTCCCGAGAATAAAGCAATTTTAAAAGTAGTGCAACCTTTCCTCATGTCTACGACGGAATACAACTCACTGAAGATCTCTCCTTCTGTGTTTATTTGGTGTGCAACGACAATGAGAGTTGCATTGTGCAGTAATGTGCTGCCAAGGCGGGTATTGCTTCAACATCAGACAAAATGGAGTGATACAATACTTCTCATGGAAAGAGAGTTGGCAAAAGTTTCTCATGTCAGATGTACTGGATTCCTGGCTTGGCTTGGACTCCGATGGAGCAGCCATGCATTGAGGGAGAAAGAAGTGTCTGTGCACGACCGGGTATATTGCTCTGGATCGTTCTACTTGGTGGCACCAAGTGGGAACTTAATCTGTAGAGAGAGGGAGAGAGAGATAGAGTGAGGTAGACAATGAGAGAAAACGAAAGATAGGCCGAAAAGAGAGGAGAAAAATGAGAGGGCGGGGATCGATATGCTAATGGCAAGCGGAATGCAGTAAATCTCGAACTGTGAAATATATTTTTTTAATGAGGCAGAAATATGAGCACAACTTTTGAGGGAGGTCTTTCAATTACGGACATTTCTTAATTCTTCAAAAAAAAAACGAATCAAACAGGTTATGGAAGTTAAACAGCACTTGTACTCACAAAAAAAATCTCAAACAGAGGAATAATGAGGAAGAAAAGAAAGATGAGCACCGCTTTTAAGGGAGGTCCAGCAAGAACTGAGAAGAGATGAAGCGAAGGGTAGATGAAATCCTAGAATTATTGAATGTGCTTTGCTTCACTGATATACCGAGAGTGTGACAGTTCTAAAAAGAACATACTTAGGTTTGAACAGCTTTCACGGCTTCCAGTTTTCAACATGCTCTGCTTGCACACAATCAGAACAAGGTTGAAAACGTTTTTTGCATGCAACATTTGCATCCAAAAACTTAAGTATAGCTTCATTCCAATCATTATGCTGCTGAATTTTTACTTAAATGTATATCCTAGGAAGATTTTCAATTTATGAAACCATGACCAATTTTCTCTTCCACTGGCTACATCTGAAAGTAGTTTGATCAATGTATAATCCAATAACATGTCATTTTAGGTGCAGGTGCATGCCAATCCTGACTCTCTTGGATATCATCGAATATGATCTTCTCCTCTGGAAAGCTGAAACAACACCATGGAATATGTATAAATGTATTCAGAACAGACTCTTCTTCACCCCTTTACGCCTCTGACAATGCTCTCGTTCTGCATTCTCCTGTCCTCGGCTCTTCTGGCTGGTACTCTTTCGCAATCATATTTTCTTATGTAACAAGAAAATTCCTAAGATAATATACATATCATTTGCAGCTGCTGCTGATAGCGACGGATGTGGTGATCCGTCGTTCCAGTACAAGCCGTATGGTAACAAGTGCTACAAGGTCATATGTTGATTAAGTTCTTAGCGACTCTTTTTATCTTGCCTAGACAATACCTGTGACTCAGGCTGTTTTTGCCATTTTTCTCTCCATCTCTCTCTCTCACTCTCACTCTCTCTTTCTCTCTCTCTCTGTCCTTTGCAGATCGTCGAGCAGCCCATGACTATGGAGCAGGCGAGAGACATGTGCTTCACGCAGGGCGGAAAACTCGCTGCGCCGTGCGGCGTCTACCCCAATCAATTCGTGCGAGGTTGAGCTATTTTCTTTCTCTTTTCTATTCCCGGCATATCTATTGATTCACTATTTTTAAACCAAAAGTCAAAGTTCAAAGATAAAAAAAGAGATCTCGGCAAAACATTCAGCTGCTGTCACCGCTGGCAAGGAGGGTTGGGTGGATGCTGATGACGACTGTGAGGACGATAACTACCTGCCCGGTACGAGACTTGGTCCAACCACGGTTTCCTTGAAAAGGTACCCGTAATCCCAACTTCAGGCCAAGGACCCACGGCTGAGAAGAAGTGCGCCGTGATGACGCGCGATCTGCTTGGCAAATGGCGCGCCGTCTGCTGCGACCAGCAGAAGTTCCCAGCCGTGTGCGAGAAGGCGCACACGCCGCTGTAAGTGAGAGTGATCCATCGAGACTCTTTCATCGCACGATTGGCAACTTTGCACTCCCGAGAATAAAGCAATTTTAAAAGTAGTGCAACCTTTCCTCATGTCTACGACGGAATACAACTCACTGAAGATCTCTCCTTCTGTGTTTATTTGGTGTGCAACGACAATGAGAGTTGCATTGTGCAGTAATGTGCTGCCAAGGCGGGTATTGCTTCAACATCAGACAAAATGGAGTGATACAATACTTCTCATGGAAAGAGAGTTGGCAAAAGTTTCTCATGTCAGATGTACTGGATTCCTGGCTTGGCTTGGACTCCGATGGAGCAGCCATGCATTGAGGGAGAAAGAAGTGTCTGTGCACGACCGGGTATATTGCTCTGGATCGTTCTACTTGGTGGCACCAAGTGGGAACTTAATCTGTAGAGAGAGGGAGAGAGAGATAGAGTGAGGTAGACAATGAGAGAAAACGAAAGATAGGCCGAAAAGAGAGGAGAAAAATGAGAGGGCGGGGATCGATATGCTAATGGCAAGCGGAATGCAGTAAATCTCGAACTGTGAAATATATTTTTTTAATGAGGCAGAAATATGAGCACAACTTTTGAGGGAGGTCTTTCAATTACGGACATTTCTTAATTCTTAAAAAAAAAACGAATCAAACAGGTTATGGAAGTTAAACAGCACTTGTACTCACAAAAAAAATCTCAAACAGAGGAATAATGAGGAAGAAAAGAAAGATGAGCACCGCTTTTAAGGGAGGTCCAGCAAGAACTGAGAAGAGATGAAGCGAAGGGTAGATGAAATCCTAGAATTATTGAATGTGCTTTGCTTCACTGATATACCGAGAGTGTGACAGTTCTAGAAAATAACATACTTAGGTTTGAACAGCTTTCACGGCTTCCAGTTTTCAACATGCTCTGCTTGCACACAATCAGAACAAGGTTGAAAACGTTTTTTGCATGCAACATTTGCATCCAAAAACTTAAGTATAGCTTCATTCCAATCATTATGCTGCTGAATTTTTACTTAAATGTATATCCTAGGAAGATTTTCAATTTATGAAACCATGACCAATTTTCTCTTCCACTGGCTACATCTGAAAGTAGTTTGATCAATGTATAATCCAATAACATGTCATTTTAGGTGCAGGTGCATGCCAATCCTGACTCTCTTGGATATCATCGAATATGATCTTCTCCTCTGGAAAGCTGAAACAACACCATGGAATATGTATAAAAGTATTCAGAACAGACTCTTCTTCACCCCTTTACGCCTCTGACAATGCTCTCGTTCTGCATTCTCCTGTCCTCGGCTCTTCTGGCTGGTACTCTTTCGCAATCATATTTTCTTATGTAACAAGAAAATTCCTAAGATAATATACATATCATTTGCAGCTGCTGCTGATAGCGACGGATGTGGTGATCCGTCGTTCCAGTACAAGCCGTATGGTAACAAGTGCTACAAGGTCATATGTTGATTAAGTTCTTAGCGACTCTTTTTATCTTGCCTAGACAATACCTGTGACTCAGGCTGTTTTTGCCATTTTTCTCTCCATCTCTCTCTCTCACTCTCACTCTCTCTTTCTCTCTCTCTGTGTCCTTTGCAGATCGTCGAGCAGCCCATGACTATGGAGCAGGCGAGAGACATGTGCTTCACGCAGGGCGGAAAACTCGCTGCGCCGTGCGGCGTCTACCCCAATCAATTCGTGCGAGGTTGAGCTATTTTCTTTCTCTTTTCTATTCCCGGCATATCTATTGATTCACTATTTTTAAACCAAAAGTCAAAGTTCAAAGATAAAAAAAAGAGATCTCGGCAAAACATTCAGCTGCTGTCACCGCTGGCAAGGAGGGTTGGGTGGATGCTGATGACGACTGTGAGGACGATAACTACCTGCCCGGTACGAGACTTGGTCCAACCACGGTTTCCTTGAAAAGGTACCCGTAATCCCAACTTCAGGCCAAGGACCCACGGCTGAGAAGAAGTGCGCCGTGATGACGCGCGATCTGCTTGGCAAATGGCGCGCCGTCTGCTGCGACCAGCAGAAGTTCCCAGCCGTGTGCGAGAAGGCGCACACGCCGCTGTAAGTGAGAGTGATCCATCGAGACTCTTTCATCGCACGATTGGCAACTTTGCACTCCCGAGAATAAAGCTATTTTAAAAGTAGTGCAACCTTTCCTCATGTCTACGACGGAATACAACTCACTGAAGATCTCTCCTTCTGTGTTTATTTGGTGTGCAACGACAATGAGAGTTGCATTGTGCAGTAATGTGCTGCCAAGGCGGGTATTGCTTCAACATCAGACAAAATGGAGTGATACAATACTTCTCATGGAAAGAGAGTTGGCAAAAGTTTCTCATGTCAGATGTACTGGATTCCTGGCTTGGCTTGGACTCCGATGGAGCAGCCATGCATTGAGGGAGAAAGAAGTGTCTGTGCACGACCGGGTATATTGCTCTGGATCGTTCTACTTGGTGGCACCAAGTGGGAACTTAATCTGTAGAGAGAGGGAGAGAGAGATAGAGTGAGGTAGACAATGAGAGAAAACGAAAGATAGGCCGAAAAGAGAGGAGAAAAATGAGAGGGCGGGGATCGATATGCTAATGGCAAGCGGAATGCAGTAAATCTCGAACTGTGAAATATATTTTTTTAATGAGGCAGAAATATGAGCACAACTTTTGAGGGAGGTCTTTCAATTACGGACATTTCTTAATTCTTCAAAAAAAAAACGAATCAAACAGGTTATGGAAGTTAAACAGCACTTGTACTCACAAAAAAAATCTCAAACAGAGGAATAATGAGGAAGAAAAGAAAGATGAGCACCGCTTTTAAGGGAGGTCCAGCAAGAACTGAGAAGAGATGAAGCGAAGGGTAGATGAAATCCTAGAATTATTGAATGTGCTTTGCTTCACTGATATACCGAGAGTGTGACAGTTCTAGAAAATAACATACTTAGGTTTGAACAGCTTTCACGGCTTCCAGTTTTCAACATGCTCTGCTTGCACACAATCAGAACAAGGTTGAAAACGTTTTTTGCATGCAACATTTGCATCCAAAAACTTAAGTATAGCTTCATTCCAATCATTATGCTGCTGAATTTTTACTTAAATGTATATCCTAGGAAGATTTTCAATTTATGAAACCATGACCAATTTTCTCTTCCACTGGCTACATCTGAAAGTAGTTTGATCAATGTATAATCCAATAACATGTCATTTTAGGTGCAGGTGCATGCCAATCCTGACTCTCTTGGATATCATCGAATATGATCTTCTCCTCTGGAAAGCTGAAACAACACCATGGAATATGTATAAAAGTATTCAGAACAGACTCTTCTTCACCCCTTTACGCCTCTGACAATGCTCTCGTTCTGCATTCTCCTGTCCTCGGCTCTTCTGGCTGGTACTCTTTCGCAATCATATTTTCTTATGTAACAAGAAAATTCCTAAGATAATATACATATCATTTGCAGCTGCTGCTGATAGCGACGGATGTGGTGATCCGTCGTTCCAGTACAAGCCGTATGGTAACAAGTGCTACAAGGTCATATGTTGATTAAGTTCTTAGCGACTCTTTTTATCTTGCCTAGACAATACCTGTGACTCAGGCTGTTTTTGCCATTTTTCTCTCCATCTCTCTCTCTCACTCTCACTCTCTCTTTCTCTCTCTCTCTGTCCTTTGCAGATCGTCGAGCAGCCCATGACTATGGAGCAGGCGAGAGACATGTGCTTCACGCAGGGCGGAAAACTCGCTGCGCCGTGCGGCGTCTACCCCAATCAATTCGTGCGAGGTTGAGCTATTTTCTTTCTCTTTTCTATTCCCGGCATATCTATTGATTCACTATTTTTAAACCAAAAGTCAAAGTTCAAAGATAAAAAAAGAGATCTCGGCAAAACATTCAGCTGCTGTCACCGCTGGCAAGGAGGGTTGGGTGGATGCTGATGACGACTGTGAGGACGATAACTACCTGCCCGGTACGAGACTTGGTCCAACCACGGTTTCCTTGAAAAGGTACCCGTAATCCCAACTTCAGGCCAAGGACCCACGGCTGAGAAGAAGTGCGCCGTGATGACGCGCGATCTGCTTGGCAAATGGCGCGCCGTCTGCTGCGACCAGCAGAAGTTCCCAGCCGTGTGCGAGAAGGCGCACACGCCGCTGTAAGTGAGAGTGATCCATCGAGACTCTTTCATCGCACGATTGGCAACTTTGCACTCCCGAGAATAAAGCAATTTTAAAAGTAGTGCAACCTTTCCTCATGTCTACGACGGAATACAACTCACTGAAGATCTCTCCTTCTGTGTTTATTTGGTGTGCAACGACAATGAGAGTTGCATTGTGCAGTAATGTGCTGCCAAGGCGGGTATTGCTTCAACATCAGACAAAATGGAGTGATACAATACTTCTCATGGAAAGAGAGTTGGCAAAAGTTTCTCATGTCAGATGTACTGGATTCCTGGCTTGGCTTGGACTCCGATGGAGCAGCCATGCATTGAGGGAGAAAGAAGTGTCTGTGCACGACCGGGTATATTGCTCTGGATCGTTCTACTTGGTGGCACCAAGTGGGAACTTAATCTGTAGAGAGAGGGAGAGAGAGATAGAGTGAGGTAGACAATGAGAGAAAACGAAAGATAGGCCGAAAAGAGAGGAGAAAAATGAGAGGGCGGGGATCGATATGCTAATGGCAAGCGGAATGCAGTAAATCTCGAACTGTGAAATATATTTTTTTAATGAGGCAGAAATATGAGCACAACTTTTGAGGGAGGTCTTTCAATTACGGACATTTCTTAATTCTTCAAAAAAAAACGAATCAAACAGGTTATGGAAGTTAAACAGCACTTGTACTCACAAAAAAAATCTCAAACAGAGGAATAATGAGGAAGAAAAGAAAGATGAGCACCGCTTTTAAGGGAGGTCCAGCAAGAACTGAGAAGAGATGAAGCGAAGGGTAGATGAAATCCTAGAATTATTGAATGTGCTTTACTTCACTGATATACCGAGAGTGTGACAGTTCTAGAAAAGAACATACTTAGGTTTGAACAGCTTTCACGGCTTCCAGTTTTCAACATGCTCTGCTTGCACACAATCAGAACAAGGTTGAAAACGTTTTTTGCATGCAACATTTGCATCCAAAAACTTAAGTATAGCTTCATTCCAATCATTATGCTGCTGAATTTTTACTTAAATGTATATCCTAGGAAGATTTTCAATTTATGAAACCATGACCAATTTTCTCTTCCACTGGCTACATCTGAAAGTAGTTTGATCAATGTATAATCCAATAACATGTCATTTTAGGTGCAGGTGCATGCCAATCCTGACTCTCTTGGATATCATCGAATATGATCTTCTCCTCTGGAAAGCTGAAACAACACCATGGAATATGTATAAAAGTATTCAGAACAGACTCTTCTTCACCCCTTTACGCCTCTGACAATGCTCTCGTTCTGCATTCTCCTGTCTTCGGCTCTTCTGGCTGGTACTCTTTCGCAATCATATTTTCTTATGTAACAAGAAAATTCCTAAGATAATATACATATCATTTGCAGCTGCTGCTGATAGCGACGGATGTGGTGATCCGTCGTTCCAGTACAAGCCGTATGGTAACAAGTGCTACAAGGTCATATGTTGATTAAGTTCTTAGCGACTCTTTTTATCTTGCCTAGACAATACCTGTGACTCAGGCTGTTTTTGCCATTTTTCTCTCCATCTCTCTCTTTCACTCTCACTCTCTCTTTCTCTCTCTCTCTGTCCTTTGCAGATCGTCGAGCAGCCCATGACTATGGAGCAGGCGAGAGACATGTGCTTCACGCAGGGCGGAAAACTCGCTGCGCCGTGCGGCGTCTACCCCAATCAATTCGTGCGAGGTTGAGCTATTTTCTTTCTCTTTTCTATTCCCGGCATATCTATTGATTCACTATTTTTAAACCAAAAGTCAAAGTTCAAAGATAAAAAAAAGAGATCTCGGCAAAACATTCAGCTGCTGTCACCGCTGGCAAGGAGGGTTGGGTGGATGCTGATGACGACTGTGAGGACGATAACTACCTGCCCGGTACGAGACTTGGTCCAACCACGGTTTCCTTGAAAAGGTACCCGTAATCCCAACTTCAGGCCAAGGACCCACGGCTGAGAAGAAGTGCGCCGTGATGACGCGCGATCTGCTTGGCAAATGGCGCGCCGTCTGCTGCGACCAGCAGAAGTTCCCAGCCGTGTGCGAGAAGGCGCACACGCCGCTGTAAGTGAGAGTGATCCATCGAGACTCTTTCATCGCACGATTGGCAACTTTGCACTCCCGAGAATAAAGCAATTTTAAAAGTAGTGCAACCTTTCCTCATGTCTACGACGGAATACAACTCACTGAAGATCTCTCCTTCTGTGTTTATTTGGTGTGCAACGACAATGAGAGTTGCATTGTGCAGTAATGTGCTGCCAAGGCGGGTATTGCTTCAACATCAGACAAAATGGAGTGATACAATACTTCTCATGGAAAGAGAGTTGGCAAAAGTTTCTCATGTCAGATGTACTGGATTCCTGGCTTGGCTTGGACTCCGATGGAGCAGCCATGCATTGAGGGAGAAAGAAGTGTCTGTGCACGACCGGGTATATTGCTCTGGATCGTTCTACTTGGTGGCACCAAGTGGGAACTTAATCTGTAGAGAGAGGGAGAGAGAGATAGAGTGAGGTAGACAATGAGAGAAAACGAAAGATAGGCCGAAAAGAGAGGAGAAAAATGAGAGGGCGGGGATCGATATGCTAATGGCAAGCGGAATGCAGTAAATCTCGAACTGTGAAATATATTTTTTTAATGAGGCAGAAATATGAGCACAACTTTTGAGGGAGGTCTTTCAATTACGGACATTTCTTAATTCTTCAAAAAAAAAACGAATCAAACAGGTTATGGAAGTTAAACAGCACTTGTACTCACAAAAAAAATCTCAAACAGAGGAATAATGAGGAAGAAAAGAAAGATGAGCACCGCTTTTAAGGGAGGTCCAGCAAGAACTGAGAAGAGATGAAGCGAAGGGTAGATGAAATCCTAGAATTATTGAATGTGCTTTACTTCACTGATATACCGAGAGTGTGACAGTTCTAGAAAAGAACATACTTAGGTTTGAACAGCTTTCACGGCTTCCAGTTTTCAACATGCTCTGCTTGCACACAATCAGAACAAGGTTGAAAACGTTTTTTGCATGCAACATTTGCATCCAAAAACTTAAGTATAGCTTCATTCCAATCATTATGCTGCTGAATTTTTACTTAAATGTATATCCTAGGAAGATTTTCAATTTATGAAACCATGACCAATTTTCTCTTCCACTGGCTACATCTGAAAGTAGTTTGATCAATGTATAATCCAATAACATGTCATTTTAGGTGCAGGTGCATGCCAATCCTGACTCTCTTGGATATCATCGAATATGATCTTCTCCTCTGGAAAGCTGAAACAACACCATGGAATATGTATAAAAGTATTCAGAACAGACTCTTCTTCACCCCTTTACGCCTCTGACAATGCTCTCGTTCTGCATTCTCCTGTCCTCGGCTCTTCTGGCTGGTACTCTTTCGCAATCATATTTTCTTATGTAACAAGAAAATTCCTAAGATAATATACATATCATTTGCAGCTGCTGCTGATAGCGACGGATGTGGTGATCCGTCGTTCCAGTACAAGCCGTATGGTAACAAGTGCTACAAGGTCATATGTTGATTAAGTTCTTAGCGACTCTTTTTATCTTGCCTAGACAATACCTGTGACTCAGGCTGTTTTTGCCATTTTTCTCTCCATCTCTCTCTTTCACTCTCACTCTCTCTTTCTCTCTCTCTCTGTCCTTTGCAGATCGTCGAGCAGCCCATGACTATGGAGCAGGCGAGAGACATGTGCTTCACGCAGGGCGGAAAACTCGCTGCGCCGTGCGGCGTCTACCCCAATCAATTCGTGCGAGGTTGAGCTATTTTCTTTCTCTTTTCTATTCCCGGCATATCTATTGATTCACTATTTTTAAACCAAAAGTCGAAGTTCAAAGATAAAAAAAGAGATCTCGGCAAAACATTCAGCTGCTGTCACCGCTGGCAAGGAGGCTTGGGTGGATGCTGATGACGACTGTGAGGACGACAACTACCTGCCCGGTACGAGACTTGGTCCACCACGGTATCCTTGAAAAGTACCGTAATCCCAACTTTAGGCCAAGGACCCAAGGCTGAGAAGAAGTGCGCCGTGATGACGCGCGATCTGCTTGGCAAATGGCGCGCCGTCTGCTGCGACCAGCAGAAGTTCCCAGCCGTGTGCGAGAAGGCGCACACGCCGCTGTAAGTGAGAGTGATCCATCGAGACTCTTTCATCGCACGATTGGCAACTTTGCACTCCCGAGAATAAAGCAATTTTAAAAGTAGTGCAACCTTTCCTCATGTCTACGACGGAATACAACTCACTGAAGATCTCTCCTTCTGTGTTTATTTGGTGTGCAACGACAATGAGAGTTGCATTGTGCAGTAATGTGCTGCCAAGGCGGGTATTGCTTCAACATCAGACAAAATGGAGTGATACAATACTTCTCATGGAAAGAGAGTTGGCAAAAGTTTCTCATGTCAGATGTACTGGATTCCTGGCTTGGCTTGGACTCCGATGGAGCAGCCATGCATTGAGGGAGAAAGAAGTGTCTGTGCACGACCGGGTATATTGCTCTGGATCGTTCTACTTGGTGGCACCAAGTGGGAACTTAATCTGTAGAGAGAGGGAGAGAGAGATAGAGTGAGGTAGACAATGAGAGAAAACGAAAGATAGGCCGAAAAGAGAGGAGAAAAATGAGAGGGCGGGGATCGATATGCTAATGGCAAGCGGAATGCAGTAAATCTCGAACTGTGAAATATATTTTTTTAATGAGGCAGAAATATGAGCACAACTTTTGAGGGAGGTCTTTCAATTACGGACATTTCTTAATTCTTCAAAAAAAAAAACGAATCAAACAGGTTATGGAAGTTAAACAGCACTTGTACTCACAAAAAAAATCTCAAACAGAGGAATAATGAGGAAGAAAAGAAAGATGAGCACCGCTTTTAAGGGAGGTCCAGCAAGAACTGAGAAGAGATGAAGCGAAGGGTAGATGAAATCCTAGAATTATTGAATGTGCTTTGCTTCACTGATATACCGAGAGTGTGACAGTTCTAGAAAAGAACATACTTAGGTTTGAACAGCTTTCACGGCTTCCAGTTTTCAACATGCTCTGCTTGCACACAATCAGAACAAGGTTGAAAACGTTTTTTGCATGCAACATTTGCATCCAAAAACTTAAGTATAGCTTCATTCCAATCATTATGCTGCTGAATTTTTACTTAAATGTATATCCTAGGAAGATTTTCATTTATGAAACCATGACCAATTTTCTCTTCCACTGGCTACATCTGAAAGTAGTTTGATCAATGTATAATCCAATAACATGTCATTTTAGGTGCAGGTGCATGCCAATCCTGACTCTCTTGGATATCATCGAATATGATCTTCTCCTCTGGAAAGCTGAAACAACACCATGGAATATGTATAAAAGTATTCAGAACAGACTCTTCTTCACCCCTTTACGCCTCTGACAATGCTCTCGTTCTGCATTCTCCTGTCTCGGCTCTTCTGGCTGGTACTCTTTCGCAATCATATTTTCTATGTAACAAGAAAATTCCTAAGATAATATACATATCATTTGCAGCTGCTGCTGATAGCGACGGATGTGGTGATCCGTCGTTCCAGTACAAGCCGTATGGTAACAAGTGCTACAAGGTCAATGTTGATTAAGTTCTTAGCGACTCTTTTTATCTTGCCTAGACAATACCTGTGACTCAGGCTGTTTTTGCCATTTTTCTCTCCATCTCTCTCTTTCACTCTCACTCTCTCTTTCTCTCTCTCTCTGTCCTTTGCAGATCGTCGAGCAGCCCATGACTATGGAGCAGGCGAGAGACATGTGCTTCACGCAGGGCGGAAAACTCGCTGCGCCGTGCGGCGTCTACCCCAATCAATTCGTGCGAGGTTGAGCTATTTTCTTTCTCTTTTCTATTCCCGGCATATCTATTGATTCACTATTTTTAAACCAAAAGTCAAAGTTCAAAGATAAAAAAAAGAGATCTCGGCAAAACATTCAGCTGCTGTCACCGCTGGCAAGGAGGGTTGGGTGGATGCTGATGACGACTGTGAGGACGATAACTACCTGCCCGGTACGAGACTTGGTCCAACCACAGTTTCCTTGAAAAGGTACCCGTAATCCCAACTTCAGGCCAAGGACCCACGGCTGAGAAGAAGTGCGCCGTGATGACGCGCGATCTGCTTGGCAAATGGCGCGCCGTCTGCTGCGACCAGCAGAAGTTCCCAGCCGTGTGCGAGAAGGCGCACACGCCGCTGTAAGTGAGAGTGATCCATCGAGACTCTTTCATCGCACGATTGGCAACTTTGCACTCCCGAGAATAAAGCAATTTTAAAAGTAGTGCAACCTTTCCTCATGTCTACGACGGAATACAACTCACTGAAGATCTCTCCTTCTGTGTTTATTTGGTGTGCAACGACAATGAGAGTTGCATTGTGCAGTAATGTGCTGCCAAGGCGGGTATTGCTTCAACATCAGACAAAATGGAGTGATACAATACTTCTCATGGAAAGAGAGTTGGCAAAAGTTTCTCATGTCAGATGTACTGGATTCCTGGCTTGGCTTGGACTCCGATGGAGCAGCCATGCAATGAGGGAGAAAGAAGTGTCTGTGCACGACCGGGTATATTGCTGAATTTTACTTAAATGTATATCCTAGGAAGATTTTCAATTTATGAAACCATGACCAATTTTCTCTTCCACTGGCTACATCTGAAAGTAGTTTGATCAATGTATAATCCAATAACATGTCATTTTAGGTGCAGGTGCATGCCAATCCTGACTCTCTTGGATATCATCGAATATGATCTTCTCCTCTGGAAAGCTGAAACAACACCATGGAATATGTATAAAAGTATTCAGAACAGACTCTTCTTCACCCCTTTACGCCTCTGACAATGCTCTCGTTCTGCATTCTCCTGTCCTCGGCTCTTCTGGCTGGTTCTCTTTCGCAATCATATTTTCTTATGTAACAAGAAAATTCCTAAGATAATATACATATCATTTGCAGCTGCTGCTGATAGCGACGGATGTGGTGATCCGTCGTTCCAGTACAAGCCGTATGGTAACAAGTGCTACAAGGTCATATGTTGATTAAGTTCTTAGCGACTCTTTTTATCTTGCCTAGACAATACCTGTGACTCAGGCTGTTTTTGCCATTTTTCTCTCCATCTCTCTCTTTCACTCTCACTCTCTCTTTCTCTCTCTCTCTGTCCTTTGCAGATCGTCGAGCAGCCCATGACTATGGAGCAGGCGAGAGACATGTGCTTCACGCAGGGCGGAAAACTCGCTGCGCCGTGCGGCGTCTACCCCAATCAATTCGTGCGAGGTTGAGCTATTTTCTTTCTCTTTTCTATTCCCGGCATATCTATTGATTCACTATTTTTAAACCAAAAGTCAAAGTTCAAAGATAAAAAAAGAGATCTCGGCAAAACATTCAGCTGCTGTCACCGCTGGCAAGGAGGGTTGGGTGGATGCTGATGACGACTGTGAGGACGATAACTACCTGCCCGGTACGAGACTTGGTCCAACCATAGTTTCCTTGAAAAGGTACCCGTAATCCCAACTTCAGGCCAAGGACCCACGGCTGAGAAGAAGTGCGCCGTGATGACGCGCGATCTGCTTGGCAAATGGCGCGCCGTCTGCTGCGACCAGCAGAAGTTCCCAGCCGTGTGCGAGAAGGCGCACACGCCGCTGTAAGTGAGAGTGATCCATCGAGACTCTTTCATCGCACGATTGGCAACTTTGCACTCCCGAGAATAAAGCAATTTTAAAAGTAGTGCAACCTTTCCTCATGTCTACGACGGAATACAACTCACTGAAGATCTCTCCTTCTGTGTTTATTTGGTGTGCAACGACAATGAGAGTTGCATTGTGCAGTAATGTGCTGCCAAGGCGGGTATTGCTTCAACATCAGACAAAATGGAGTGATACAATACTTCTCATGGAAAGAGAGTTGGCAAAAGTTTCTCATGTCAGATGTACTGGATTCCTGGCTTGGCTTGGACTCCGATGGAGCAGCCATGCATTGAGGGAGAAAGAAGTGTCTGTGCACGACCGGGTATATTGCTCTGGATCGTTCTACTTGGTGGCACCAAGTGGGAACTTAATCTGTAGAGAGAGGGAGAGAGAGATAGAGTGAGGTAGACAATGAGAGAAAACGAAAGATAGGCCGAAAACAGAGGAGAAAAATGAGAGGGCGGGGATCGATATGCTAATGGCAAGCGGAATGCAGTAAATCTCGAACTGTGAAATATATTTTTTTAATGAGGCAGAAATATGAGCACAACTTTTGAGGGAGGTCTTTCAATTACGGACATTTCTTAATTCTTCAAAAAAAAACGAATCAAACAGGTTATGGAAGTTAAACAGCACTTGTACTCACAAAAAAAATCTCAAACAGAGGAATAATGAGGAAGAAAAGAAAGATGAGCACCGCTTTTAAGGGAGGTCCAGCAAGAACTGAGAAGAGATGAAGCGAAGGGTAGATGAAATCCTAGAATTATTGAATGTGCTTTGCTTCACTGATATACCGAGAGTGTGACAGTTCTAGAAAAGGACATACTTAGGTTTGAACAGCTTTTACGGCTTCCAGTTTTCAACATGCTCTGCTTGCACACAATCAGAACAAGGTTGAAAACGTTTTTTGCATGCAACATTTGCATCCAAAAACTTAAGTATAGCTTCATTCCAATCATTATGCTGCTGAATTTTTACTTAAATGTATATCCTAGGAAGATTTTCAATTTATGAAACCATGACCAATTTTCTCTTCCACTGGCTACATCTGAAAGTAGTTTGATCAATGTATAATCCAATAACATGTCATTTTAGGTGCAGGTGCATGCCAATCCTGACTCTCTTGGATATCATCGAATATGATCTTCTCCTCTGGAAAGCTGAAACAACACCATGGAATATGTATAAAAGTATTCAGAACAGACTCTTCTTCACCCCTTTACGCCTCTGACAATGCTCTCGTTCTGCATTCTCCTGTCCTCGGCTCTTCTGGCTGGTACTCTTTCGCAATCATATTTTCTTATGTAACAAGAAAATTCCTAAGATAATATACATATCATTTGCAGCTGCTGCTGATAGCGACGGATGTGGTGATCCGTCGTTCCAGTACAAGCCGTATGGTAACAAGTGCTACAAGGTCATATGTTGATTAAGTTCTTAGCGACTCTTTTTATCTTGCCTAGACAATACCTGTGACTCAGGCTGTTTTTGCCATTTTTCTCTCCATCTCTCTCTTTCACTCTCACTCTCTCTTTCTCTCTCTCTCTGTCCTTTGCAGATCGTCGAGCAGCCCATGACTATGGAGCAGGCGAGAGACATGTGCTTCACGCAGGGCGGAAAACTCGCTGCGCCGTGCGGCGTCTACCCCAATCAATTCGTGCGAGGTTGAGCTATTTTCTTTCTCTTTTCTATTCCCGGCAGATCTATTGATTCACTATTTTTAAACCAAAAGTCAAAGTTCAAAGATAAAAAAAGAGATCTCGGCAAAACATTCAGCTGCTGTCACCGCTGGCAAGGAGGGTTGGGTGGATGCTGATGACGACTGTGAGGACGATAACTACCTGCCCGGTACGAGACTTGGTCCAACCACGGTTTCCTTGAAAAGGTACCCGTAATCCCAACTTCAGGCCAAGGACCCACGGCTGAGAAGAAGTGCGCCGTGATGACGCGCGATCTGCTTGGCAAATGGCGCGCCGTCTGCTGCGACCAGCAGAAGTTCCCAGCCGTGTGCGAGAAGGCGCACACGCCGCTGTAAGTGAGAGTGATCCATCGAGACTCTTTCATCGCACGATTGGCAACTTTGCACTCCCGAGAATAAAGCAATTTTAAAAGTAGTGCAACCTTTCCTCATGTCTACGACGGAATACAACTCACTGAAGATCTCTCCTTCTGTGTTTATTTGGTGTGCAACGACAATGAGAGTTGCATTGTGCAGTAATGTGCTGCCAAGGCGGGTATTGCTTCAACATCAGACAAAATGGAGTGATACAATACTTCTCATGGAAAGAGAGTTGGCAAAAGTTTCTCATGTCACATGTACTGGATTCCTGGCTTGGCTTGGACTCCGATGGAGCAGCCATGCAATGAGGGAGAAAGAAGTGTCTGCGCACGACCGGGTATATTGCTGAATTTTTACTTAAATGTATATCCTAGGAAGATTTTCAATTTATGAAACCATGACCAATTTTCTCTTCCACTGGCTACATCTGAAAGTAGTTTGATCAATGTATAATCCAATAACATGTCATTTTAGGTGCAGGTGCATGCCAATCCTGACTCTCTTGGATATCATCGAATATGATCTTCTCCTCTGGAAAGCTGAAACAACACCATGGAATATGTATAAATGTATTCAGAACAGACTCTTCTTCACCCCTTTACGCCTCTGACAATGCTCTCGTTCTGCATTCTCCTGTCCTCGGCTCTTCTGGCTGGTACTCTTTCGCAATCATATTTTCTTATGTAACAAGAAAATTCCTAAGATAATATACAAATCATTTGCAGCTGCTGCTGATAGCGACGGATGTGGTGATCCGTCGTTCCAGTACAAGCCGTATGGTAACAAGTGCTACAAGGTCATATGTTGATTAAGTTCTTAGCGACTCTTTTTATCTTGCCTAGACAAAAACCTGTGACTCAGGCTGTTTTTGCCATTTTTCTCTCCATCTCTCTCTCTCACTCTCACTCTCTCTTTCTCTCTCTCTGTCCTTTGCAGATCGTCGAGCAGCCCATGACTATGGAGCAGGCGAGAGACATGTGCTTCACGCAGGGCGGAAAACTCGCTGCGCCGTGCGGCGTCTACCCCAATCAATTCGTGCGAGGTTGAGCTATTTTCTTTCTCTTTTCTATTCCCGGCATATCTATTGATTCACTATTTTTAAACCAAAAGTCAAAGTTCAAAGATAAAAAAAAGAGATCTCGGCAAAACATTCAGCTGCTGTCACCGCTGGCAAGGAGGGTTGGGTGGATGCTGATGACGACTGTGAGGACGATAACTACCTGCCCGGTACGAGACTTGATCCAACCACGGTTTCCTTGAAAAGGTACCCGTAATCCCAACTTCAGGCCAAGGACCCACGGTTGAGAAGAAGTGCGCCGTGATGACGCGCGATCTGCTTGGCAAATGGCGCGCCGTCTGCTGCGACCAGCAGAAGTTCCCAGCCGTGTGCGAGAAGGCGCACACGCCGCTATAAGTGAGAGTGATCCATCGAGACTCTTTCATCGCACGATTGGCAACTTTGCACTCCCGAGAATAAAGCAATTTTAAAAGTAGTGCAACCTTTCCTCATGTCTACGACGGAATACAACTCACTGAAGATCTCTCCTTCTGTGTTTATTTGGTGTGCAACGACAATAAGAGTTGCATTGTGCAGTAATGTGCTGCCAAGGCGGGTATTGCTTCAACATCAGACAAAATGGAGTGATACAAAACTTCTCATGGAAAGTGAGTTGGCAAAAGTTTCTCATGTCAGATGTACTGGATTCCTGGCTTGGCTTGGACTCCGATGGAGCAGCCATGCATTGAGGGAGAAAGAAGTGTCTGTGCACGACCGGGTATATTGCTCTGGATCGTTCTACTTGGTGACACCAAGTGGGAACTTAATCTGTAGAGAGAGGGAGAGAGAGATAGAGTGAGGTAGACAATGAGAGAAAACGAAAGATAGGCCGAAAAGAGAGGAGAAAAATGAGAGGGCGGGGATCGATATGCTAATGGCAAGCGGAATGCAGTAAATCTCGTACTGTGAAATATATTTTTTTAATGAGGCAGAAATATGAGCACAACTTTTGAGGGAGGTCTTTCAATTACGGACATTTCTTAATTCTTCAAAAAAAAACGAATCAAACAGGTTATGGAAGTTAAACAGCACTTGTACTCACAAAAAAAATCTCAAACAGAGGAATAATGAGGAAGAAAAGAAAGATGAGCACCGCTTTTAAGGGAGGTCCAGCAAGAACTGAGAAGAGATGAAGCGAAGGGTAGATGAAATCCTAGAATTATTGAATGTGCTTTACTTCACTGATATACCGAGAGTGTGACAGTTCTAGAAAAGAACATACTTAGAATATGATCTTCTCCTCTGGAAAGCTGAAACAACACCATGGAATATGTATAAATGTATTCAGAACAGACTCTTCTTCACCCCTTTACGCCTCTGACAATGCTCTCGTTCTGCATTCTCCTGTCCTCGGCTCTTCTGGCTGGTACTCTTTCGCAATCATATTTTCTTATGTAACAAGAAAATTCCTAAGATAATATACAAATCATTTGCAGCTGCTGCTGATAGCGACGGATGTGGTGATCCGTCGTTCCAGTACAAGCCGTATGGTAACAAGTGCTACAAGGTCATATGTTGATTAAGTTCTTAGCGACTCTTTTTATCTTGCCTAGACACAAAACCTGTGACTCAGGCTGTTTTTGCCATTTTTCTCTCCATCTCTCTCTCTCACTCTCACTCTCTCTTTCTCTCTCTCTGTCCTTTGCAGATCGTCGAGCAGCCCATGACTATGGAGCAGGCGAGAGACATGTGCTTCACGCAGGGCGGAAAACTCGCTGCGCCGTGCGGCGTCTACCCCAATCAATTCGTGCGAGGTTGAGCTATTTTCTTTCTATTTTCTATTCCGGCATATCTATTGATTCACTATTTTTAAACCAAAAGTCAAAGTTCAAAGATAAAAAAAAGAGATCTCGGCAAAACATTCAGCTGCTGTCACCGCTGGCAAGGAGGGTTGGGTGGATGCTGATGACGACTGTGAGGACGATAACTACCTGCCCGGTACGAGACTTGATCCAACCACGGTTTCCTTGAAAAGGTACCCGTAATCCCAACTTCAGGCCAAGGACCCACGGCTGAGAAGAAGTGCGCCGTGATGACGCGCAATCTGCTTGGCAAATGGCGCGCCGTCTGCTGCGACCAGCAGAAGTTCCCAGCCGTGTGCGAGAAGGCGCACACGCCGCTGTAAGTGAGAGTGATCCATCGAGACTCTTTCATCGCACGATTGGCAACTTTGCACTCCCGAGAATAGTAAGGTTCCCAACAACACCAAGATACTCAGACAAGTTTATCTACATAGCGGACAACAAATAGAAACATACATAGCAACGTAAAAGGCTCCAGAGGTCATAGAAAGGGGAGACAGAGAGGGAGGGATACTTGGGGTTGGTGGGATAGGCTGCCGGCTCTCAACCCGTTCCTCTCGGCGTCTCTCGAGCCGGGCTTTTATAAGTTGTTGGCGCGGCGCGGACGCGGTTGCGGATCTGAAAGTAGTCATCATTGTGTGTCACAGGATTGAGAAAGAGAAGGAGAAGTGAGATAAGAATGGAAAGTGGTTAACCGTACCGGAAGCCGTACCGGAAGTAAGAAGAGATCACTGAGAGAGTTACATAGATATGTATGTATGTTTCATCTCGCTTACAAGCGCTTACAGCGCTTACAGAATAAAGCAATTTTAAAAGTAGTGCAACCTTTCCTCATGTCTACGACGGAATACAACTCACTGAAGATCTCTCCTTCTGTGTTTATTTGGTGTGCAACGACAATGAGAGTTGCATTGTGCAGTAATGTGCTGCCAAGGCGGGTATTGCTTCAACATCAGACAAAATGGAGTGATACAATACTTCTCATGGAAAGAGAGTTGGCAAAAGTTTCTCATGTCAGATGTACTGGATTCCTGGCTTGGCTTGGACTCCGATGGAGCAGCCATGCATTGAGGGAGAAAGAAGTGTCTGTGCACGACCGGGTATATTGCTCTGGATCGTTCTACTTGGTGGCACCAAGTGGGAACTTAATCTGTAGAGAGAGGGAGAGAGAGATAGAGTGAGGTAGACAATGAGAGAAAACGAAAGATAGGCCGAAAAGAGAGGAGAAAAATGAGAGGGCGGGGATCGATATGCTAATGGCAAGCGGAATGCAGTAAATCTCGAACTGTGAAATATATTTTTTTAATGAGGCAGAAATATGAGCACAACTTTTGAGGGAGGTCTTTCAATTACGGACATTTCTTAATTCTTCAAAAAAAAAACGAATCAAACAGGTTATGGAAGTTAAACAGCACTTGTACTCACAAAAAAAATCTCAAACAGAGGAATAATGAGGAAGAAAAGAAAGATGAGCACCGCTTTTAAGGGAGGTCCAGCAAGAACTGAGAAGAGATGAAGCGAAGGGTAGATAAAATCCTAGAATTATTGAATGTGCTTTGCTTCACTGATATACCGAGAGTGTGACAGTTCTAGAAAAGAACATACTTAGGTTTGAACAGC
This sequence comes from Allodiplogaster sudhausi, assembly GCA_945643635.1. NCBI lineage: Eukaryota > Metazoa > Nematoda > Chromadorea > Rhabditida > Diplogasteridae > Allodiplogaster > Allodiplogaster sudhausi. Next base: position 427,390 of record CALZFC010000026.1, on the reverse strand, counting down.
TTTCACGGCTTCCAGTTTTCAACATGCTCTGCTTGCACACAATCAGAACAAGGTTGAAAACGTTTTTTGCATGCAACATTTGCATCCAAAAACTTAAGTATAGCTTCATTCCAATCATTATGCTGCTGAATTTTTACTTAAATGTATATCCTAGGAAGATTTTCAATTTATGAAACCATGACCAATTTTCTCTTCCACTGGCTACATCTGAAAGTAGTTTGATCAATGTATAATCCAATAACATGTCATTTTAGGTGCAGGTGCATGCCAATCCTGACTATCTTGGATATCATCGAATATGATCTTCTCCTCTGGAAAGCTGAAACAACACCATGGAATATGTATAAAAGTATTCAGAACAGACTCTTCTTCACCCCTTTACGCCTCTGACAATGCTCTCGTTCTGCATTCTCCTGTCCTCGGCTCTTCTGGCTGGTACTCTTTCGCAATCATATTTTCTTATGTAACAAGAAAATTCCTAAGATAATATACATATCATTTGCAGCTGCTGCTGATAGCGACGGATGTGGTGATCCGTCGTTCCAGTACAAGCCGTATGGTAACAAGTGCTACAAGGTCATATGTTGATTAAGTTCTTAGCGACTCTTTTTATCTTGCCTAGACAATACCTGTGACTCAGGCTGTTTTTGCCATTTTTCTCTCCATCTCTCTCTCACTCTCACTCTCTCTTTCTCTCTCTCTCTGTCCTTTGCAGATCGTCGAGCAGCCCATGACTATGGAGCAGGCGAGAGACATGTGCTTCACGCAGGGCGGAAAACTCGCTGCGCCGTGCGGCGTCTACCCCAATCAATTCGTGCGAGGTTGAGCTATTTTCTTTCTCTTTTCTATTCCCGGCATATCTATTGATTCACTATTTTTAAACCAAAAGTCAAAGTTCAAAGATAAAAAAAGAGATCTCGGCAAAACATTCAGCTGCTGTCACCGCTGGCAAGGAGGGTTGGGTGGATGCTGATGACGACTGTGAGGACGATAACTACCTGCCCGGTACGAGACTTGGTCCAACCACGGTTTCCTTGAAAAGGTACCCGTAATCCCAACTTCAGGCCAAGGACCCACGGCTGAGAAGAAGTGCGCCGTGATGACGCGCGATCTGCTTGGCAAATGGCGCGCCGTCTGCTGCGACCAGCAGAAGTTCCCAGCCGTGTGCGAGAAGGCGCACACGCCGCTGTAAGTGAGAGTGATCCATCGAGACTCTTTCATCGCACGATTGGCAACTTTGCACTCCCGAGAATAAAGCAATTTTAAAAGTAGTGCAACCTTTCCTCATGTCTACGACGGAATACAACTCACGGAAGATCTCTCCTTCTGTGTTTATTTGGTGTGCAACGACAATGAGAGTTGCATTGTGCAGTAATGTGCTGCCAAGGCGGGTATTGCTTCAACATCAGACAAAATGGAGTGATACAATACTTCTCATGGAAAGAGAGTTGGCAAAAGTTTCTCATGTCAGATGTACTGGATTCCTGGCTTGGCTTGGACTCCGATGGAGCAGCCATGCATTGAGGGAGAAAGAAGTGTCTGTGCACGACCGGGTATATTGCTCTGGATCGTTCTACTTGGTGGCACCAAGTGGGAACTTAATCTGTAGAGAGAGGGAGAGAGAGATAGAGTGAGGTAGACAATGAGAGAAAACGAAAGATAGGCCGAAAACAGAGGAGAAAAATGAGAGGGCGGGGATCGATATGCTAATGGCAAGCGGAATGCAGTAAATCTCGAACTGTGAAATATATTTTTTTAATGAGGCAGAAATATGAGCACAACTTTTGAGGGAGGTCTTTCAATTACGGACATTTCTTAATTCTTCAAAAAAAAAACGAATCAAACAGGTTATGGAAGTTAAACAGCACTTGTACTCACAAAAAAAATCTCAAACAGAGGAATAATGAGGAAGAAAAGAAAGATGAGCACCGCTTTTAAGGGAGGTCCAGCAAGAACTGAGAAGAGATGAAGCGAAGGGTAGATAAAATCCTAGAATTATTGAATGTGCTTTGCTTCACTGATATACCGAGAGTGTGACAGTTCTAGAAAAGAACATACTTAGGTTTGAACAGCTTTCACGACTTCCAGTTTTCAACATGCTCTGCTTGCACACAATCAGAACAAGGTTGAAAACGTTTTTTGCATGCAACATTTGCATCCAAAAACTTAAGTATAGCTTCATTCCAATCATTATGCTGCTGAATTTTTACTTAAATGTATATCCTAGGAAGATTTTCAATTTATGAAACCATGACCAATTTTCTCTTCCACTGGCTACATCTGAAAGTAGTTTGATCAATGTATAATCCAATAACATGTCATTTTAGGTGCAGGTGCATGCCAATCCTGACTCTCTTGGATATCATCGAATATGATCTTCTCCTCTGGAAAGCTGAAACAACACCATGGAATATGTATAAAAGTATTCAGAACAGACTCTTCTTCACCCCTTTACGCCTCTGACAATGCTCTCGTTCTGCATTCTCCTGTCCTCGGCTCTTCTGGCTGGTACTCTTTCGCAATCATATTTTCTTATGTAACAAGAAAATTCCTAAGATAATATACATATCATTTGCAGCTGCTGCTGATAGCGACGGATGTGGTGATCCGTCGTTCCAGTACAAGCCGTATGGTAACAAGTGCTACAAGGTCATATGTTGATTAAGTTCTTAGCGACTCTTTTTATCTTGCCTAGACAATACCTGTGACTCAGGCTGTTTTTGCCATTTTTCTCTCCATCTCTCTCTCACTCTCACTCTCTCTTTCTCTCTCTCTCTGTCCTTTGCAGATCGTCGAGCAGCCCATGACTATGGAGCAGGCGAGAGACATGTGCTTCACGCAGGGCGGAAAACTCGCTGCGCCGTGCGGCGTCTACCCCAATCAATTCGTGCGAGGTTGAGCTATTTTCTTTCTCTTTTCTATTCCCGGCATATCTATTGATTCACTATTTTTAAACCAAAAGTCAAAGTTCAAAGATAAAAAAAGAGATCTCGGCAAAACATTCAGCTGCTGTCACCGCTGGCAAGGAGGGTTGGGTGGATGCTGATGACGACTGTGAGGACGATAACTACCTGCCCGGTACGAGACTTGGTCCAACCACGGTTTCCTTGAAAAGGTACCCGTAATCCCAACTTCAGGCCAAGGACCCACGGCTGAGAAGAAGTGCGCCGTGATGACGCGCGATCTGCTTGGCAAATGGCGCGCCGTCTGCTGCGACCAGCAGAAGTTCCCAGCCGTGTGCGAGAAGGCGCACACGCCGCTGTAAGTGAGAGTGATCCATCGAGACTCTTTCATCGCACGATTGGCAACTTTGCACTCCCGAGAATAAAGCAATTTTAAAAGTAGTGCAACCTTTCCTCATGTCTACGACGGAATACAACTCACTGAAGATCTCTCCTTCTGTGTTTATTTGGTGTGCAACGACAATGAGAGTTGCATTGTGCAGTAATGTGCTGCCAAGGCGGGTATTGCTTCAACATCAGACAAAATGGAGTGATACAATACTTCTCATGGAAAGAGAGTTGGCAAAAGTTTCTCATGTCAGATGTACTGGATTCCTGGCTTGGCTTGGACTCCGATGGAGCAGCCATGCATTGAGGGAGAAAGAAGTGTCTGTGCACGACCGGGTATATTGCTCTGGATCGTTCTACTTGGTGGCACCAAGTGGGAATTTAATCTGTAGAGAGAGGGAGAGAGAGATAGAGTGAGGTAGACAATGAGAGAAAACGAAAGATAGGCCGAAAACAGAGGAGAAAAATGAGAGGGCGGGGATCGATATGCTAATGGCAAGCGGAATGCAGTAAATCTCGAACTGTGAAATATATTTTTTTATGAGGCAGAAATATGAGCACAACTTTTGAGGGAGGTCTTTCAATTACGGACATTTCTTAATTCTTCAAAAAAAAAACGAATCAAACAGGTTATGGAAGTTAAACAGCACTTGTACTCACAAAAAAAATCTCAAACAGAGGAATAATGAGGAAGAAAAGAAAGATGAGCACCGCTTTTAAGGGAGGTCCAGCAAGAACTGAGAAGAGATGAAGCGAAGGGTAGATAAAATCCTAGAATTATTGAATGTGCTTTGCTTCACTGATATACCGAGAGTGTGACAGTTCTAGAAAAGAACATACTTAGGTTTGAACAGCTTTCACGGCTTCCAGTTTTCAACATGCTCTGCTTGCACACAATCAGAACAAGGTTGAAAACGTTTTTTGCATGCAACATTTGCATCCAAAAACTTAAGTATAGCTTCATTCCAATCATTATGCTGCTGAATTTTTACTTAAATGTATATCCTAGGAAGATTTTCAATTTATGAAACCATGACCAATTTTCTCTTCCACTGGCTACATCTGAAAGTAGTTTGATCAATGTATAATCCAATAACATGTCATTTTAGGTGCAGGTGCATGCCAATCCTGACTCTCTTGGATATCATCGAATATGATCTTCTCCTCTGGAAAGCTGAAACAACACCATGGAATATGTATAAAAGTATTCAGAACAGACTCTTCTTCACCCCTTTACGCCTCTGACAATGCTCTCGTTCTGCATTCTCCTGTCCTCGGCTCTTCTGGCTGGTACTCTTTCGCAATCATATTTTCTTATGTAACAAGAAAATTCCTAAGATAATATACATATCATTTGCAGCTGCTGCTGATAGCGACGGATGTGGTGATCCGTCGTTCCAGTACAAGCCGTATGGTAACAAGTGCTACAAGGTCATATGTTGATTAAGTTCTTAGCGACTCTTTTTATCTTGCCTAGACAATACCTGTGACTCAGGCTGTTTTTGCCATTTTTCTCTCCATCTCTCTCTCACTCTCACTCTCTCTTTCTCTCTCTCTCTGTCCTTTGCAGATCGTCGAGCAGCCCATGACTATGGAGCAGGCGAGAGACATGTGCTTCACGCAGGGCGGAAAACTCGCTGCGCCGTGCGGCGTCTACCCCAATCAATTCGTGCGAGGTTGAGCTATTTTCTTTCTCTTTTCTATTCCCGGCATATCTATTGATTCACTATTTTTAAACCAAAAGTCAAAGTTCAAAGATAAAAAAAAGAGATCTCGGCAAAACATTCAGCTGCTGTCACCGCTGGCAAGGAGGGTTGGGTGGATGCTGATGACGACTGTGAGGACGATAACTACCTGCCCGGTACGAGACTTGGTCCAACCACGGTTTCCTTGAAAAGGTACCCGTAATCCCAACTTCAGGCCAAGGACCCACGGCTGAGAAGAAGTGCGCCGTGATGACGCGCGATCTGCTTGGCAAATGGCGCGCCGTCTGCTGCGACCAGCAGAAGTTCCCAGCCGTGTGCGAGAAGGCGCACACGCCGCTGTAAGTGAGAGTGATCCATCGAGACTCTTTCATCGCACGATTGGCAACTTTGCACTCCCGAGAATAAAGCAATTTTAAAAGTAGTGCAACCTTTCCTCATGTCTACGACGGAATACAACTCACTGAAGATCTCTCCTTCTGTGTTTATTTGGTGTGCAACGACAATGAGAGTTGCATTGTGCAGTAATGTGCTGCCAAGGCGGGTACAGCTTCAACATCAGACAAAATGGAGTGATACAATACTTCTCATGGAAAGAGAGTTGGCAAAAGTTTCTCATGTCAGATGTACTGGATTCCTGGCTTGGCTTGGACTCCGATGGAGCAGCCATGCATTGAGGGAGAAAGAAGTGTCTGTGCACGACCGGGTATATTGCTCTGGATCGTTCTACTTGGTGGCACCAAGTGGGAACTTAATCTGTAGAGAGAGGGAGAGAGAGATAGAGTGAGGTAGACAATGAGAGAAAACGAAAGATAGGCCGAAAACAGAGGAGAAAAATGAGAGGGCGGGGATCGATATGCTAATGGCAAGCGGAATGCAGTAAATCTCGAACTGTGAAATATATTTTTTAATGAGGCAGAAATATGAGCACAACTTTTGAGGGAGGTCTTTCAATTACGGACATTTCTTAATTCTTCAAAAAAAAACGAATCAAACAGGTTATGGAAGTTAAACAGCACTTGTACTCACAAAAAAAATCTCAAACAGAGGAATAATGAGGAAGAAAAGAAAGATGAGCACCGCTTTTAAGGGAGGTCCAGCAAGAACTGAGAAGAGATGAAGCGAAGGGTAGATGAAATCCTAGAATTATTGAATGTGCTTTACTTCACTGATATACCGAGAGTGTGACAGTTCTAGAAAAGAACATACTTAGGTTTGAACAGCTTTCACGACTTCCAGTTTACAACATGCTCTGCTTGCACACAATCAGAACAAGGTTGAAAACGTTTTTTGCATGCAACATTTGCATCCAAAAACTTAAGTATAGCTTCATTCCAATCATTATGCTGCTGAATTTTTACTTAAATGTATATCCTAGGAAGATTTTCAATTTATGAAACCATGACCAATTTTCTCTTCCACTGGACTACATCTGAAAGTAGTTTGATCAATGTATAATCCAATAACATGTCATTTTAGGTGCAGGTGCATGCCAATCCTGACTCTCTTGGATATCATCGAATATGATCTTCTCCTCTGGAAAGCTGAAACAACACCATGGAATATGTATAAAAGTATTCAGAACAGACTCTTCTTCACCCCTTTACGCCTCTGACAATGCTCTCGTTCTGCATTCTCCTGTCCTCGGCTCTTCTGGCTGGTACTCTTTCGCAATCATATTTTCTTATGTAACAAGAAAATTCCTAAGATAATATACATATCATTTGCAGCTGCTGCTGATAGCGACGGATGTGGTGATCCGTCGTTCCAGTACAAGCCGTATGGTAACAAGTGCTACAAGGTCATATGTTGATTAAGTTCTTAGCGACTCTTTTTATCTTGCCTAGACAATACCTGTGACTCAGGCTGTTTTTGCCATTTTTCTCTCCATCTCTCTCTCTCACTCTCACTCTCTCTTTCTCTCTCTCTCTGTCCTTTGCAGATCGTCGAGCAGCCCATGACTATGGAGCAGGCGAGAGACATGTGCTTCACGCAGGGCGGAAAACTCGCTGCGCCGTGCGGCGTCTACCCCAATCAATTCGTGCGAGGTTGAGCTATTTTCTTTCTCTTTTCTATTCCCGGCATATCTATTGATTCACTATTTTTAAACCAAAAGTCGAAGTTCAAAGATAAAAAAAGAGATCTCGGCAAAACATTCAGCTGCTGTCACCGCTGGCAAGGAGGCTTGGGTGGATGCTGATGACGACTGTGAGGACGACAACTACCTGCCCGGTACGAGACTTGGTCCACCACGGTATCCTTGAAAAGCTACCGTAATCCCAACTTTAGGCCAAGGACCCAAGGCTGAGAAGAAGTGCGCCGTGATGACGCGCGATCTGCTTGGCAAATGGCGCGCCGTCTGCTGCGACCAGCAGAAGTTCCCAGCCGTGTGCGAGAAGGCGCACACGCCGCTGTAAGTGAGAGTGATCCATCGAGACTCTTTCATCGCACGATTGGCAACTTTGCACTCCCGAGAATAAAGCAATTTTAAAAGTAGTGCAACCTTTCCTCATGTCTACGACGGAATACAACTCACTGAAGATCTCTCCTTCTGTGTTTATTTGGTGTGCAACGACAATGAGAGTTGCATTGTGCAGTAATGTGCTGCCAAGGCGGGTATTGCTTCAACATCAGACAAAATGGAGTGATACAATACTTCTCATGGAAAGAGAGTTGGCAAAAGTTTCTCATGTCAGATGTACTGGATTCCTGGCTTGGCTTGGACTCCGATGGAGCAGCCATGCATTGAGGGAGAAAGAAGTGTCTGTGCACGACCGGGTATATTGCTCTGGATTGTTCTACTTGGTGGCACCAAGTGGGAATTTAATCTGTAGAGAGAGGGAGAGAGAGATAGAGTGAGGTAGACAATGAGAGAAAACGAAAGATAGGCCGAAAACAGAGGAGAAAAATGAGAGGGCGGGGATCGATATGCTAATGGCAAGCGGAATGCAGTAAATCTCGAACTGTGAAATATATTTTTTAATGAGGCAGAAATATGAGCACAACTTTTGAGGGAGGTCTTTCAATTACGGACATTTCTTAATTCTTCAAAAAAAAACGAATCAAACAGGTTATGGAAGTTAAACAGCACTTGTACTCACAAAAAAAATCTCAAACAGAGGAATAATGAGGAAGAAAAGAAAGATGAGCACCGCTTTTAAGGGAGGTCCAGCAAGAACTGAGAAGAGATGAAGCGAAGGGTAGATGAAATCCTAGAATTATTGAATGTGCTTTACTTCACTGATATACCGAGAGTGTGACAGTTCTAGAAAAGAACATACTTAGGTTTGAACAGCTTTCACGACTTCCAGTTTACAACATGCTCTGCTTGCACACAATCAGAACAAGGTTGAAAACGTTTTTTGCATGCAACATTTGCATCCAAAAACTTAAGTATAGCTTCATTCCAATCATTATGCTGCTGAATTTTTACTTAAATGTATATCCTAGGAAGATTTTCAATTTATGAAACCATGACCAATTTTCTCTTCCACTGCTACATCTGAAAGTAGTTTGATCAATGTATAATCCAATAACATGTCATTTTAGGTGCAGGTGCATGCCAATCCTGACTCTCTTGGATATCATCGAATATGATCTTCTCCTCTGGAAAGCTGAAACAACACCATGGAATATGTATAAAAGTATTCAGAACAGACTCTTCTTCACCCCTTTACGCCTCTGACAATGCTCTCGTTCTGCATTCTCCTGTCCTCGGCTCTTCTGGCTGGTACTCTTTCGCAATCATATTTTCTTATGTAACAAGAAAATTCCTAAGATAATATACATATCATTTGCAGCTGCTGCTGATAGCGACGGATGTGGTGATCCGTCGTTCCAGTACAAGCCGTATGGTAACAAGTGCTACAAGGTCATATGTTGATTAAGTTCTTAGCGACTCTTTTTATCTTGCCTAGACAATACCTGTGACTCAGGCTGTTTTTGCCATTTTTCTCTCCATCTCTCTCTCTCACTCTCACTCTCTCTTTCTCTCTCTCTCTGTCCTTTGCAGATCGTCGAGCAGCCCATGACTATGGAGCAGGCGAGAGACATGTGCTTCACGCAGGGCGGAAAACTCGCTGCGCCGTGCGGCGTCTACCCCAATCAATTCGTGCGAGGTTGAGCTATTTTCTTTCTCTTTTCTATTCCCGGCATATCTATTGATTCACTATTTTTAAACCAAAAGTCGAAGTTCAAAGATAAAAAAAGAGATCTCGGCAAAACATTCAGCTGCTGTCACCGCTGGCAAGGAGGCTTGGGTGGATGCTGATGACGACTGTGAGGACGACAACTACCTGCCCGGTACGAGACTTGGTCCCAACCACGGTATCCTTGAAAAGCTACCGTAATCCCAACTTTAGGCCAAGGACCCAAGGCTGAGAAGAAGTGCGCCGTGATGACGCGCGATCTGCTTGGCAAATGGCGCGCCGTCTGCTGCGACCAGCAGAAGTTCCCAGCCGTGTGCGAGAAGGCGCACACGCCGCTGTAAGTGAGAGTGATCCATCGAGACTCTTTCATCGCACGATTGGCAACTTTGCACTCCCGAGAATAAAGCAATTTTAAAAGTAGTGCAACCTTTCCTCATGTCTACGACGGAATACAACTCACTGAAGATCTCTCCTTCTGTGTTTATTTGGTGTGCAACGACAATGAGAGTTGCATTGTGCAGTAATGTGCTGCCAAGGCGGGTATTGCTTCAACATCAGACAAAATGGAGTGATACAATACTTCTCATGGAAAGAGAGTTGGCAAAAGTTTCTCATGTCAGATGTACTGGATTCCTGGCTTGGCTTGGACTCCGATGGAGCAGCCATGCATTGAGGGAGAAAGAAGTGTCTGTGCACGACCGGGTATATTGCTCTGGATCGTTCTACTTGGTGGCACCAAGTGGGAATTTAATCTGTAGAGAGAGGGAGAGAGAGATAGAGTGAGGTAGACAATGAGAGAAAACGAAAGATAGGCCGAAAACAGAGGAGAAAAATGAGAGGGCGGGGATCGATATGCTAATGGCAAGCGGAATGCAGTAAATCTCGAACTGTGAAATATATTTTTTAATGAGGCAGAAATATGAGCACAACTTTTGAGGGAGGTCTTTCAATTACGGACATTTCTTAATTCTTCAAAAAAAAACGAATCAAACAGGTTATGGAAGTTAAACAGCACTTGTACTCACAAAAAAAATCTCAAACAGAGGAATAATGAGGAAGAAAAGAAAGATGAGCACCGCTTTTAAGGGAGGTCCAGCAAGAACTGAGAAGAGATGAAGCGAAGGGTAGATGAAATCCTAGAATTATTGAATGTGCTTTACTTCACTGATATACCGAGAGTGTGACAGTTCTAGAAAAGAACATACTTAGGTTTGAACAGCTTTCACGACTTCCAGTTTTACAACATGCTCTGCTTGCACACAATCAGAACAAGGTTGAAAACGTTTTTTGCATGCAACATTTGCATCCAAAAACTTAAGTATAGCTTCATTCCAATCATTATGCTGCTGAATTTTTACTTAAATGTATATCCTAGGAAGATTTTAATTTATGAAACCATGACCAATTTTCTCTTCCACTGACTACATCTGAAAGTAGTTTGATCAATGTATAATCCAATAACATGTCATTTTAGGTGCAGGTGCATGCCAATCCTGACTCTCTTGGATATCATCGAATATGATCTTCTCCTCTGGAAAGCTGAAACAACACCATGGAATATGTATAAAAGTATTCAGAACAGACTCTTCTTCACCCCTTTACGCCTCTGACAATGCTCTCGTTCTGCATTCTCCTGTCCTCGGCTCTTCTGGCTGGTACTCTTTCGCAATCATATTTTCTTATGTAACAAGAAAATTCCTAAGATAATATACATATCATTTGCAGCTGCTGCTGATAGCGACGGATGTGGTGATCCGTCGTTCCAGTACAAGCCGTATGGTAACAAGTGCTACAAGGTCATATGTTGATTAAGTTCTTAGCGACTCTTTTTATCTTGCCTAGACAATACCTGTGACTCAGGCTGTTTTTGCCATTTTTCTCTCCATCTCTCTCTCTCACTCTCACTCTCTCTTTCTCTCTCTCTCTGTCCTTTGCAGATCGTCGAGCAGCCCATGACTATGGAGCAGGCGAGAGACATGTGCTTCACGCAGGGCGGAAAACTCGCTGCGCCGTGCGGCGTCTACCCCAATCAATTCGTGCGAGGTTGAGCTATTTTCTTTCTCTTTTCTATTCCCGGCATATCTATTGATTCACTATTTTTAAACCAAAAGTCGAAGTTCAAAGATAAAAAAAGAGATCTCGGCAAAACATTCAGCTGCTGTCACCGCTGGCAAGGAGGCTTGGGTGGATGCTGATGACGACTGTGAGGACGACAACTACCTGCCCGGTACGAGACTTGGTCCCACCACGGTATCCTTGAAAAGCTACCGTAATCCCAACTTTAGGCCAAGGACCCAAGGCTGAGAAGAAGTGCGCCGTGATGACGCGCGATCTGCTTGGCAAATGGCGCGCCGTCTGCTGCGACCAGCAGAAGTTCCCAGCCGTGTGCGAGAAGGCGCACACGCCGCTGTAAGTGAGAGTGATCCATCGAGACTCTTTCATCGCACGATTGGCAACTTTGCACTCCCGAGAATAAAGCAATTTTAAAAGTAGTGCAACCTTTCCTCATGTCTACGACGGAATACAACTCACTGAAGATCTCTCCTTCTGTGTTTATTTGGTGTGCAACGACAATGAGAGTTGCATTGTGCAGTAATGTGCTGCCAAGGCGGGTATTGCTTCAACATCAGACAAAATGGAGTGATACAATACTTCTCATGGAAAGAGAGTTGGCAAAAGTTTCTCATGTCAGATGTACTGGATTCCTGGCTTGGCTTGGACTCCGATGGAGCAGCCATGCATTGAGGGAGAAAGAAGTGTCTGTGCACGACCGGGTATATTGCTCTGGATCGTTCTACTTGGTGGCACCAAGTGGGAATTTAATCTGTAGAGAGAGGGAGAGAGAGATAGAGTGAGGTAGACAATGAGAGAAAACGAAAGATAGGCCGAAAACAGAGGAGAAAAATGAGAGGGCGGGGATCGATATGCTAATGGCAAGCGGAATGCAGTAAATCTCGAACTGTGAAATATATTTTTTTAAGGAGGCAGAAATATGAGCAAAACTTTTGAGGGAGGTCTTTCAATTACGGACATTTCTTAATTCTTCAAAAAAAACGAATCAAACAGGTTATGGAAGTTAAACAGCACTTGGACTCACAAAAAAATCTCAAACAGAGGAATAATGAGGAAGAAAAGAAAGATGAGCACCGCTTTTAAGGGAGGTCCAGCAAGAACTGAGAAGAGATGAAGCGAAGGGTAGATGAAATCCTAGAATTATTGAATGTGCTTTGCTTCACTGATATACCGAGAGTGTGACAGTTCTAGAAAAGAACATACTTAGGTTTGAACAGCTTTCACGGCTTCCAGTTGGGCAGTGCTGTTCTTTCAGAGAGAAAGAAAGAGAGAGGTGAGAAAATTAAGAAGAGGTCAATGTTTTGCTGCCATAAAGAGAGAACATGATAGATGATATGTATCTACACTTATATATACATAATGTCTGTCTATGTATGCATCTTGCATTTTAATACTTCTTTTTTTTACATTAGCGACAGTCAGCTTGTCAAGAAATTTAATTTGCTTATTTCCCTTTTTTGAGAGAGAGGGAGAGATTGAAAGAGAAGCGATTGCCTCAAAAGTACATACATATATTGATTTATTTACGGTGTACATAAGGTAAGCACGCTTGTTGATAAAATAATGATGATATGTACATATGTTCATTTGTTTTATAACTCTTTTTTTTGAGAGATTGATTGATAGAAAGAGGCGATTGCCTCATTGCATATGCTTAAAAAAAAGTGAACCAACCTTCTTCGCTGGGAGAACTTCTGGCTGCGGGAAGGGCCGAGTTGCGGGCTTGTTCGTGTGGCATCACGGAGCAAATCTGTCAATTTTGAATAGTTATCAATCAAAGAAAGAATATTCTATCTAAAAGCTGGATGGCAATTGAATGCCTGTCTTTACTTAGAGCAGCCGCTCAGGGTGACTGTTCTGCCGTCTAGAGTGTGAAAGGAGAGAAACCGAGACTGTGGGCCACACATCACCACGGTGAGAGAAAACTAGAGAGAGGGGAGAGATGCTGCATTCTTTGGAGCGGACTGTTGCGAAGATGAGTCCGGCATTGCCAACCGATGAGAGATTTGTCCGATAAAAAAACGATAGAGCACGTGAATGGGAGAGAGTACGGAAGAAATAGCTTGCGTCTCAGGCGACTTGGAGTTATTTGTCCGATCATCTTTGAATCTCGGATTTGAACAGAAGCTCTGTACTATTTCTGCTAGAGAAACAAAGACGAAGTAGCCGATTCGCCTAACGGTTACTTACATACCATCAAATGTGAATAACAACGAGAACATGGGAAATGGGGGCACAATATGTATGTATTCACAAAAGAAATGAATTATGGGAGTACTCATGATACTTATTGCTGCCTAACGCATGATAAAATGAAGCATTTGTTCCTAAAATACTTTTGAAATCCTCTAGTTGGCTAATTGTCCTCTTCTCAATTTTATTAGCAGCTTGAAATATTTAAAGAGAGACTATTGTCTCAAGTGTCTTTTGATGCACTTTTGAGTGATTTAAGACTCTTCATATTTAAGCGAGTCAACTGTGCTTTATGAATGCACATCTTCTCTATGTAACCTAGTTAAGCCTTTTGTGTGCGTTTGCAGCAAACAAGACATAGGCGTCATATACTCTCTTAGAGCTATCCTAGTTTTCTTTCATTCTGTTCATTCATTTTTTTAAGTTCTTTGGGGAGAGAAGCAATTGCCTCATTCTATGCATTATATGCAGATATTCTTAAAAAAAAAAAAACAATTGTCTTTAAATTTTTCAATCTCTATGTGTGATAGAGAGAAATAGCTAACCTTGTGCGCACGGTGCACTTTGAGCAGGGCCGACCCGGAGATTCGTCGGGTTGCGGGCAGGATATCCGTCGTCTTCGTGCCTTTGTTGTCAATCAGGCGCTCTTATAACTTTCCACTGAAAAAAGTAAACATACCGAAGATATGTTTTTACGACGCGGCTTGGATATGCTGTGCCTCCCGGCTAAAATAAATTGCTGAATAGTGGAAAGTGAGCACTAGTACCGTTTTAGAGCTCTTTTACTGGCGCAGAAGCCGCAACAAAAACAGTGCCTTACCTGGTCTCTGCGCGAATGCGGCTGCTCCCCGCCAGACGCGCCACTTCTTCTTCCTTTTTTTAACCATCTTTTTCTTTTTTCTTTTTTGAAGTGATTGATTGAGAGAGAGGCAACTGCCCCAAGCTTGGAAATGAAGGACAAAGGAAAAACATACATAGAAAGGAAAGACACACATGCGGTTAGAAGTGTGACAACGCGGCGCGCTTTCCGCGTTATCGAGCCGGACACAAAGCAACAAAAAAAGAAAACCACTCGCTGCTACCAGTAAGGTTCCCAACAACACCAAGATACTCAGACAAGTTTATCTACATAGCGGACAACAAATAGAAACATACATAGCAACGTAAAAGGCTCCAGAGGTCATAGAAAGGGGAGACAGAGAGGGAGGGATACTTGGGGTTGGTGGGATAGGCTGCCGGCTCTCAGCCCGTTCCTCTCGGCGTCTCTCGAGCCGGGCTTTTATAAGTTGTTGGCGCGGCGCGGACGCGGTTGCGGATCTGAAAGTAGTCATCATTGTGTGTCACAGGATTGAGAAAGAGAAGGAGAAGTGAGATAAGAATGGAAAGTGGTTAACCGTACCGGAAGCCGTACCGGAAGTAAGAAGAGATCACTGAGAGAGTTACATAGATATGTATGTATGTTTCATCTCGCTTACAAGCGCTTACAGCGCTTACAGAATAAAGCAATTTTAAAAGTAGTGCAACCTTTCCTCATGTCTACGACGGAATACAACTCACTGAAGATCTCTCCTTCTGTGTTTATTTGGTGTGCAACGACAATGAGAGTTGCATTGTGCAGTAATGTGCTGCCAAGGCGGGTATTGCTTCAACATCAGACAAAATGGAGTGATACAATACTTCTCATGGAAAGAGAGTTGGCAAAAGTTTCTCATGTCAGATGTACTGGATTCCTGGCTTGGCTTGGACTCCGATGGAGCAGCCATGCATTGAGGGAGAAAGAAGTGTCTGTGCACGACCGGATATATTGCTCTGGATCGTTCTACTTGGTGGCACCAAGTGGGAACTTAATCTGTAGAGAGAGGGAGAGAGAGATAGAGTGAGGTAGACAATGAGAGAAAACGAAAGATATGCCGAAAAGAGAGGAGAAAAATGAGAGGGCGGGGATCGATATGCTAATGGCAAGCGGAATGCAGTAAATCTCGAACGGTGAAATATATTTTTTAATGAGGCAGAAATATGAGCACAACTTTTGAGGGAGGTCTTTCAATTACGGACATTTCTTAATTCTTCAAAAAAAAAACGAATCAAACAGGTTATGGAAGTTAAACAGCACTTGTACTCACAAAAAAAATCTCAAACAGAGGAATAATGAGGAAGAAAAGAAAGATGAGCACCGCTTTTAAGGGAGGTCCAGCAAGAACTGAGAAGAGATGAAGCGAAGGGTAGATGAAATCCTAGAATTATTGAATGTGCTTTGCTTCACTGATATACCAAGAGTGTGACAGTTCTAGAAAATAACATACTTAGGTTTGAACAGCTTTCACGGCTTCCAGTTTTCAACATGCTCTGCTTGCACACAATCAGAACAAGGTTGAAAACGTTTTTTGCATGCAACATTTGCATCCAAAAACTTAAGTATAGCTTCATTCCAATCATTATGCTGCTGAATTTTTACTTAAATGTATATCCTAGGAAGATTTTCAATTTATGAAACCATGACCAATTTTCTCTTCCACTGGCTACATCTGAAAGTAGTTTGATCAATGTATAATCCAATAACATGTCATTTTAGGTGCAGGTGCATGCCAATCCTGACTCTCTTGGATATCATCGAATATGATCTTCTCCTCTGGAAAGCTGAAACAACACCATGGAATATGTATAAAAGTATTCAGAACAGACTCTTCTTCACCCCTTTACGCCTCTGACAATGCTCTCGTTCTGCATTCTCCTGTCCTCGGCTCTTCTGGCTGGTACTCTTTCGCAATCATATTTTCTTATGTAACAAGAAAATTCCTAAGATAATATACATATCATTTGCAGCTGCTGCTGATAGCGACGGATGTGGTGATCCGTCGTTCCAGTACAAGCCGTATGGTAACAAGTGCTACAAGGTCATATGTTGATTAAGTTCTTAGCGACTCTTTTTATCTTGCCTAGACAATACCTGTGACTCAGGCTGTTTTTGCCATTTTTCTCTCCATCTCTCTCTCACTCTCACTCTCTCTTTCTCTCTCTCTCTCTCCTTTGCAGATCGTCGAGCAGCCCATGACTATGGAGCAGGCGAGAGACATGTGCTTCACGCAGGGCGGAAAACTCGCTGCGCCGTGCGGCGTCTACCCCAATCAATTCGTGCGAGGTTGAGCTATTTTCTTTCTCTTTTCTATTCCCGGCATATCTATTGATTCACTATTTTTAAACCAAAAGTCAAAGTTCAAAGATAAAAAAAAGAGATCTCGGCAAAACATTCAGCTGCTGTCACCGCTGGCAAGGAGGGTTGGGTGGATGCTGATGACGACTGTGAGGACGATAACTACCTGCCCGGTACGAGACTTGGTCCAACCACGGTTTCCTTGAAAAGGTACCCGTAATCCCAACTTCAGGCCAAGGACCCACGGCTGAGAAGAAGTGCGCCGTGATGACGCGCGATCTGCTTGGCAAATGGCGCGCCGTCTGCTGCGACCAGCAGAAGTTCCCAGCCGTGTGCGAGAAGGCGCACACGCCGCTGTAAGTGAGAGTGATCCATCGAGACTCTTTCATCGCACGATTGGCAACTTTGCACTCCCGAGAATAAAGCAATTTTAAAAGTAGTGCAACCTTTCCTCATGTCTACGACGGAATACAACTCACGGAAGATCTCTCCTTCTGTGTTTATTTGGTGTGCAACGACAATGAGAGTTGCATTGTGCAGTAATGTGCTGCCAAGGCGGGTATTGCTTCAACATCAGACAAAATGGAGTGATACAATACTTCTCATGGAAAGAGAGTTGGCAAAAGTTTCTCATGTCAGATGTACTGGATTCCTGGCTTGGTTTGGACTCCGATGGAGCAGTCATGCATTGAGGGAGAAAGAAGTGTCTGTGCACGACCGGGTATATTGCTCTGGATCGTTCTACTTGGTGGCACCAAGTGGGAACTTAATCTGTAGAGAGAGGGAGAGAGAGATAGAGTGAGGTAGACAATGAGAGAAAACGAAAGATAGGCCGAAAAGAGAGGAGAAAAATGAGAGGGCGGGGATCGATATGCTAATGGCAAGCGGAATGCAGTAAATCTCGAACTGTGAAATATATTTTTTTAATGAGGCAGAAATATGAGCACAACTTTTGAGGGAGGTCTTTCAATTACGGACATTTCTTAATTCTTCAAAAAAAAAACGAATCAAACAGGTTATGGAAGTTAAACAGCACTTGTACTCACAAAAAAAATCTCAAACAGAGGAATAATGAGGAAGAAAAGAAAGATGAGCACCGCTTTTAAGGGAGGTCCAGCAAGAACTCTGAAGAGATGAAGCGAAGGGTAGATAAAATCCTAGAATTATTGAATGTGCTTTGCTTCACTGATATACCGAGAGTGTGACAGTTCTAGAAAAGAACATACTTAGGTTTGAACAGCTTTCACGGCTTCCAGTTTTCAACATGCTCTGCTTGCACACAATCAGAACAAGGTTGAAAAGTTTTTTGCATGCAACATTTGCATCCAAAAACTTAAGTATAGCTTCATTCCAATCATTATGCTGCTGAATTTTTACTTAAATGTATATCCTAGGAAGATTTTCAATTTATGAAACCATGACCAATTTTCTCTTCCACTGGCTACATCTGAAAGTAGTTTGATCAATGTATAATCCAATAACATGTCATTTTAGGTGCAGGTGCATGCCAATCCTGACTCTCTTGGATATCATCGAATATGATCTTCTCCTCTGGAAAGCTGAAACAACACCATGGAATATGTATAAAAGTATTCAGAACAGACTCTTCTTCACCCCTTTACGCCTCTGACAATGCTCTCGTTCTGCATTCTCCTGTCCTCGGCTCTTCTGGCTGGTACTCTTTCGCAATCATATTTTCTTATGTAACAAGAAAATCCCTAAGATAATGTACATATCATTTGCAGCTGCTGCTGATAGCGACGGATGTGGTGATCCGTCGTTCCAGTACAAGCCGTATGGTAACAAGTGCTACAAGGTCATATGTTGATTAAGTTCTTAGCGACTCTTTTTATCTTGCCTAGACAATACCTGTGACTCAGGCTGTTTTTGCCATTTTTCTCTCCATCTCTCTCTCACTCTCACTCTCTCTTTCTCTCTCTCTCTCCTTTGCAGATCGTCGAGCAGCCCATGACTATGGAGCAGGCGAGAGACATGTGCTTCACGCAGGGCGGAAAACTCGCTGCGCCGTGCGGCGTCTACCCCAATCAATTCGTGCGAGGTTGAGCTATTTTCTTTCTCTTTTCTATTCCCGGCATATCTATTGATTCACTATTTTTAAACCAAAAGTCAAAGTTCAAAGATAAAAAAAAGAGATCTCGGCAAAACATTCAGCTGCTGTCACCGCTGGCAAGGAGGGTTGGGTGGATGCTGATGACGACTGTGAGGACGATAACTACCTGCCCGGTACGAGACATGGTCCAACCACGGTTTCCTTGAAAAGGTACCCGTAATCCCAACTTCAGGCCAAGGACCCACGGCTGAGAAGAAGTGCGCCGTGATGACGCGCGATCTGCTTGGCAAATGGCGCGCCGTCTGCTGCGACCAGCAGAAGTTCCCAGCCGTGTGCGAGAAGGCGCACACGCCGCTGTAAGTGAGAGTGATCCATCGAGACTCTTTCATCGCACGATTGGCAACTTTGCACTCCCGAGAATAAAGCAATTTTAAAAGTAGTGCAACCTTTCCTCATGTCTACGACGGAATACAACTCACGGAAGATCTCTCCTTCTGTGTTTATTTGGTGTGCAACGACAATGAGAGTTGCATTGTGCAGTAATGTGCTGCCAAGGCGGGTATTGCTTCAACATCAGACAAAATGGAGTGATACAATACTTCTCATGGAAAGAGAGTTGGCAAAAGTTTCTCATGTCAGATGTACTGGATTCCTGGCTTGGTTTGGACTCCGATGGAGCAGCCATGCATTGAGGGAGAAAGAAGTGTCTGTGCACGACCGGGTATATTGCTCTGGATCGTTCTACTTGGTGGCACCAAGTGGGAACTTAATCTGTAGAGAGAGGGAGAGAGAGATAGAGTGAGGTAGACAATGAGAGAAAACGAAAGATAGGCCGAAAAGAGAGGAGAAAAATGAGAGGGCGGGGATCGATATGCTAATGGCAAGCGGAATGCAGTAAATCTCGAACTGTGAAATATATTTTTTTAATGAGGCAGAAATATGAGCACAACTTTTGAGGGAGGTCTTTCAATTACGGACATTTCTTAATTCTTCAAAAAAAAAACGAATCAAACAGGTTATGGAAGTTAAACAGCACTTGTACTCACAAAAAAAATCTCAAACAGAGGAATAATGAGGAAGAAAAGAAAGATGAGCACCGCTTTTAAGGGAGGTCCAGCAAGAACTGAGAAGAGATGAAGCGAAGGGTAGATGAAATCCTAGAATTATTGAATGTGCTTTGCTTCACTGATATACCAAGAGTGTGACAGTTCTAGAAAAGAACATACTTAGGTTTGAACAGCTTTCACGGCTTCCAGTTTTCAACATGCTCTGCTTGCACACAATCAGAACAAGGTTGAAAACGTTTTTTGCATGCAACATTTGCATCCAAAAACTTAAGTATAGCTTCATTCCAATCATTATGCTGCTGAATTTTTACTTAAATGTATATCCTAGGAAGATTTTCAATTTATGAAACCATGACCAATTTTCTCTTCCACTGGCTACATCTGAAAGTAGTTTGATCAATGTATAATCCAATAACATGTCATTTTAGGTGCAGGTGCATGCCAATCCTGACTCTCTTGGATATCATCGAATATGATCTTCTCCTCTGGAAAGCTGAAACAACACCATGGAATATGTATAAAAGTATTCAGAACAGACTCTTCTTCACCCCTTTACGCCTCTGACAATGCTCTCGTTCTGCATTCTCCTGTCCTCGGCTCTTCTGGCTGGTACTCTTTCGCAATCATATTTTCTTATGTAACAAGAAAATTCCTAAGATAATATACATATCATTTGCAGCTGCTGCTGATAGCGACGGATGTGGTGATCCGTCGTTCCAGTACAAGCCGTATGGTAACAAGTGCTACAAGGTCATATGTTGATTAAGTTCTTAGCGACTCTTTTTATCTTGCCTAGACAATACCTGTGACTCAGGCTGTTTTTGCCATTTTTCTCTCCATCTCTCTCTCTCACTCTCACTCTCTCTTTCTCTCTCTCTGTCCTTTGCAGATCGTCGAGCAGCCCATGACTATGGAGCAGGCGAGAGACATGTGCTTCACGCAGGGCGGAAAACTCGCTGCGCCGTGCGGCGTCTACCCCAATCAATTCGTGCGAGGTTGAGCTATTTTCTTTCTCTTTTCTATTCCCGGCATATCTATTGATTCACTATTTTTAAACCAAAAGTCAAAGTTCAAAGATAAAAAAAGAGATCTCGGCAAAACATTCAGCTGCTGTCACCGCTGGCAAGGAGGGTTGGGTGGATGCTGATGACGACTGTGAGGACGATAACTACCTGCCCGGTACGAGACTTGGTCCAACCACGGTTTCCTTGAAAAGGTACCCGTAATCCCAACTTCAGGCCAAGGACCCACGGCTGAGAAGAAGTGCGCCGTGATGACGCGCGATCTGCTTGGCAAATGGCGCGCCGTCTGCTGCGACCAGCAGAAGTTCCCAGCCGTGTGCGAGAAGGCGCACACGCCGCTGTAAGTGAGAGTGATCCATCGAGACTCTTTCATCGCACGATTGGCAACTTTGCACTCCCGAGAATAAAGCAATTTTAAAAGTAGTGCAACCTTTCCTCATGTCTACGACGGAATACAACTCACGGAAGATCTCTCCTTCTGTGTTTATTTGGTGTGCAACGACAATGAGAGTTGCATTGTGCAGTAATGTGCTGCCAAGGCGGGTATTGCTTCAACATCAGACAAAATGGAGTGATACAATACTTCTCATGGAAAGAGAGTTGGCAAAAGTTTCTCATGTCAGATGTACTGGATTCCTGGCTTGGCTTGGACTCCGATGGAGCAGCCATGCATTGAGGGAGAAAGAAGTGTCTGTGCACGACCGGGTATATTGCTCTGGATCGTTCTACTTGGTGGCACCAAGTGGGAACTTAATCTGTAGAGAGAGGGAGAGAGATAGAGTGAGGTAGACAATGAGAGAAAACGAAAGATAGGCCGAAAACAGAGGAGAAAAATGAGAGGGCGGGGATCGATATGCTAATGGCAAGCGGAATGCAGTAAATCTCGAACTGTGAAATATATTTTTTTAATGAGGCAGAAATATGAGCACAACTTTTGAGGGAGGTCTTTCAATTACGGACATTTCTTAATTCTTCAAAAAAAAAACGAATCAAACAGGTTATGGAAGTTAAACAGCACTTGTACTCACAAAAAAAATCTCAAACAGAGGAATAATGAGGAAGAAAAGAAAGATGAGCACCGCTTTTAAGGGAGGTCCAGCAAGAACTCTGAAGAGATGAAGCGAAGGGTAGATGAAATCCTAGAATTATTGAATGTGCTTTGCTTCACTGATATACCGAGAGTGTGACAGTTCTAGAAAAGAACATACTTAGGTTTGAACAGCTTTCACGGCTTCCAGTTTTCAACATGCTCTGCTTGCACACAATCAGAACAAGGTTGAAAACGTTTTTTGCATGCAACATTTGCATCCAAAAACTTAAGTATAGCTTCATTCCAATCATTATGCTGCTGAATTTTTACTTAAATGTATATCCTAGGAAGATTTTCAATTTATGAAACCATGACCAATTTTCTCTTCCACTGGCTACATCTGAAAGTAGTTTGATCAATGTATAATCCAATAACATGTCATTTTAGGTGCAGGTGCATGCCAATCCTGACTCTCTTGGATATCATCGAATATGATCTTCTCCTCTGGAAAGCTGAAACAACACCATGGAATATGTATAAAAGTATTCAGAACAGACTCTTCTTCACCCCTTTACGCCTCTGACAATGCTCTCGTTCTGCATTCTCCTGTCCTCGGCTCTTCTGGCTGGTACTCTTTCGCAATCATATTTTCTTATGTAACAAGAAAATTCCTAAGATAATATACATATCATTTGCAGCTGCTGCTGATAGCGACGGATGTGGTGATCCGTCGTTCCAGTACAAGCCGTATGGTAACAAGTGCTACAAGGTCATATGTTGATTAAGTTCTTAGCGACTCTTTTTATCTTGCCTAGACAATACCTGTGACTCAGGCTGTTTTTGCCATTTTTCTCTCCATCTCTCTCTCTCACTCTCACTCTCACTCTCTCTTTCTCTCTCTCTCTGTCCTTTGCAGATCGTCGAGCAGCCCATGACTATGGAGCAGGCGAGAGACATGTGCTTCACGCAGGGCGGAAAACTCGCTGCGCCGTGCGGCGTCTACCCCAATCAATTCGTGCGAGGTTGAGCTATTTTCTTTCTCTTTTCTATTCCCGGCATATCTATTGATTCACTATTTTTAAACCAAAAGTCAAAGTTCAAAGATAAAAAAAAGAGATCTCGGCAAAACATTCAGCTGCTGTCACCGCTGGCAAGGAGGGTTGGGTGGATGCTGATGACGACTGTGAGGACGATAACTACCTGCCCGGTACGAGACTTGGTCCAACCACGGTTTCCTTGAAAAGGTACCCGTAATCCCAACTTCAGGCCAAGGACCCACGGCTGAGAAGAAGTGCGCCGTGATGACGCGCGATCTGCTTGGCAAATGGCGCGCCGTCTGCTGCGACCAGCAGAAGTTCCCAGCCGTGTGCGAGAAGGCGCACACGCCGCTGTAAGTGAGAGTGATCCATCGAGACTCTTTCATCGCACGATTGGCAACTTTGCACTCCCGAGAATAAAGCTATTTTAAAAGTAGTGCAACCTTTCCTCATGTCTACGACGGAATACAACTCACTGAAGATCTCTCCTTCTGTGTTTATTTGGTGTGCAACGACAATGAGAGTTGCATTGTGCAGTAATGTGCTGCCAAGGCGGGTATTGCTTCAACATCAGACAAAATGGAGTGATACAATACTTCTCATGGAAAGAGAGTTGGCAAAAGTTTCTCATGTCAGATGTACTGGATTCCTGGCTTGGCTTGGACTCCGATGGAGCAGCCATGCATTGAGGGAGAAAGAAGTGTCTATGCACGACCGGGTATATTGCTCTGGATCGTTCTACTTGGTGGCACCAAGTGGGAACTTAATCTGTAGAGAGAGGGAGAGAGAGATAGAGTGAGGTAGACAATGAGAGAAAACGAAAGATAGGCCGAAAAGAGAGGAGAAAAATGAGAGGGCGGGGATCGATATGCTAATGGCAAGCGGAATGCAGTAAATCTCGAACTGTGAAATATATTTTTTTAATGAGGCAGAAATATGAGCACAACTTTTGAGGGAGGTCTTTCAATTACGGACATTTCTTAATTCTTCAAAAAAAAAACGAATCAAACAGGTTATGGAAGTTAAACAGCACTTGTACTCACAAAAAAAATCTCAAACAGAGGAATAATGAGGAAGAAAAGAAAGATGAGCACCGCTTTTAAGGGAGGTCCAGCAAGAACTGAGAAGAGATGAAGCGAAGGGTAGATGAAATCCTAGAATTATTGAATGTGCTTTGCTTCACTGATATACCAAGAGTGTGACAGTTCTAGAAAATAACATACTTAGGTTTGAACAGCTTTCACGGCTTCCAGTTTTCAACATGCTCTGCTTGCACACAATCAGAACAAGGTTGAAAACGTTTTTTGCATGCAACATTTGCATCCAAAAACTTAAGTATAGCTTCATTCCAATCATTATGCTGCTGAATTTTTACTTAAATGTATATCCTAGGAAGATTTTCAATTTATGAAACCATGACCAATTTTCTCTTCCACTGGCTACATCTGAAAGTAGTTTGATCAATGTATAATCCAATAACATGTCATTTTAGGTGCAGGTGCATGCCAATCCTGACTCTCTTGGATATCATCGAATATGATCTTCTCCTCTGGAAAGCTGAAACAACACCATGGAATATGTATAAAAGTATTCAGAACAGACTCTTCTTCACCCCTTTACGCCTCTGACAATGCTCTCGTTCTGCATTCTCCTGTCCTCGGCTCTTCTGGCTGGTACTCTTTCGCAATCATATTTTCTTATGTAACAAGAAAATTCCTAAGATAATATACATATCATTTGCAGCTGCTGCTGATAGCGACGGATGTGGTGATCCGTCGTTCCAGTACAAGCCGTATGGTAACAAGTGCTACAAGGTCATATGTTGATTAAGTTCTTAGCGACTCTTTTTATCCTGCCTAGACAATACCTGTGACTCAGGCTGTTTTTGCCATTTTTCTCTCCATCTCTCTCTCTCACTCTCACTCTCACTCTCTCTTTCTCTCTCTCTCTGTCCTTTGCAGATCGTCGAGCAGCCCATGACTATGGAGCAGGCGAGAGACATGTGCTTCACGCAGGGCGGAAAACTCGCTGCGCCGTGCGGCGTCTACCCCAATCAATTCGTGCGAGGTTGAGCTATTTTCTTTCTCTTTTCTATTCCCGGCATATCTATTGATTCACTATTTTTAAACCAAAAGTCAAAGTTCAAAGATAAAAAAAAGAGATCTCGGCAAAACATTCAGCTGCTGTCACCGCTGGCAAGGAGGGTTGGGTGGATGCTGATGACGACTGTGAGGACGATAACTACCTGCCCGGTACGAGACTTGGTCCAACCACGGTTTCCTTGAAAAGGTACCCGTAATCCCAACTTCAGGCCAAGGACCCACGGCTGAGAAGAAGTGCGCCGTGATGACGCGCGATCTGCTTGGCAAATGGCGCGCCGTCTGCTGCGACCAGCAGAAGTTCCCAGCCGTGTGCGAGAAGGCGCACACGCCGCTGTAAGTGAGAGTGATCCATCGAGACTCTTTCATCGCACGATTGGCAACTTTGCACTCCCGAGAATAAAGCTATTTTAAAAGTAGTGCAACCTTTCCTCATGTCTACGACGGAATACAACTCACTGAAGATCTCTCCTTCTGTGTTTATTTGGTGTGCAACGACAATGAGAGTTGCATTGTGCAGTAATGTGCTGCCAAGGCGGGTATTGCTTCAACATCAGACAAAATGGAGTGATACAATACTTCTCATGGAAAGAGAGTTGGCAAAAGTTTCTCATGTCAGATGTACTGGATTCCTGGCTTGGCTTGGACTCCGATGGAGCAGCCATGCATTGAGGGAGAAAGAAGTGTCTATGCACGACCGGGTATATTGCTCTGGATCGTTCTACTTGGTGGCACCAAGTGGGAACTTAATCTGTAGAGAGAGGGAGAGAGAGATAGAGTGAGGTAGACAATGAGAGAAAACGAAAGATAGGCCGAAAAGAGAGGAGAAAAATGAGAGGGCGGGGATCGATATGCTAATGGCAAGCGGAATGCAGTAAATCTCGAACTGTGAAATATATTTTTTTAATGAGGCAGAAATATGAGCACAACTTTTGAGGGAGGTCTTTCAATTACGGACATTTCTTAATTCTTCAAAAAAAAAACGAATCAAACAGGTTATGGAAGTTAAACAGCACTTGTACTCACAAAAAAAATCTCAAACAGAGGAATAATGAGGAAGAAAAGAAAGATGAGCACCGCTTTTAAGGGAGGTCCAGCAAGAACTGAGAAGAGATGAAGCGAAGGGTAGATGAAATCCTAGAATTATTGAATGTGCTTTGCTTCACTGATATACCGAGAGTGTGACAGTTCTAGAAAATAACATACTTAGGTTTGAACAGCTTTCACGGCTTCCAGTTTTCAACATGCTCTGCTTGCACACAATCAGAACAAGGTTGAAAACCTTTTTTGCATGCAACATTTGCATCCAAAAACTTAAGTATAGCTTCATTCCAATCATTATGCTGCTGAATTTTTACTTAAATGTATATCCTTGGAAGATTTTCAATTTATGAAACCATGACCAATTTTCTCTTCCACTGGCTACATCTGAAAGTAGTTTGATCAATGTATAATCCAATAACATGTCATTTTAGGTGCAGGTGCATGCCAATCCTGACTCTATTGGATATCATCGAATATGATCTTCTCCTCTGGAAAGCTGAAACAACACCATGGAATATGTATAAAAGTATTCAGAACAGACTCTTCTTCACCCCTTTACGCCTCTGACAATGCTCTCGTTCTGCATTCTCCTGTCCTCGGCTCTTCTGGCTGGTACTCTTTCGCAATCATATTTTCTTATGTAACAAGAAAATTCCTAAGATAATATACATATCATTTGCAGCTGCTGCTGATAGCGACGGATGTGGTGATCCGTCGTTCCAGTACAAGCCGTATGGTAACAAGTGCTACAAGGTCATATGTTGATTAAGTTCTTAGCGACTCTTTTTATCCTGCCTAGACAATACCTGTGACTCAGGCTGTTTTTGCCATTTTTCTCTCCATCTCTCTCTTTCACTCTCACTCTCTCTTTCTCTCTCTCTCTGTCCTTTGCAGATCGTCGAGCAGCCCATGACTATGGAGCAGGCGAGAGACATGTGCTTCACGCAGGGCGGAAAACTCGCTGCGCCGTGCGGCGTCTACCCCAATCAATTCGTGCGAGGTTGAGCTATTTTCTTTCTCTTTTCTATTCCCGGCATATCTATTGATTCACTATTTTTAAACCAAAAGTCAAAGTTCAAAGATAAAAAAAGAGATCTCGGCAAAACATTCAGCTGCTGTCACCGCTGGCAAGGAGGGTTGGGTGGATGCTGATGACGACTGTGAGGACGATAACTACCTGCCCGGTACGAGACTTGGTCCAACCACAGTTTCCTTGAAAAGGTACCCGTAATCCCAACTTCAGGCCAAGGACCCACGGCTGAGAAGAAGTGCGCCGTGATGACGCGCGATCTGCTTGGCAAATGGCGCGCCGTCTGCTGCGACCAGCAGAAGTTCCCAGCCGTGTGCGAGAAGGCGCACACGCCGCTGTAAGTGAGAGTGATCCATCGAGACTCTTTCATCGCACGATTGGCAACTTTGCACTCCCGAGAATAAAGCAATTTTAAAAGTAGTGCAACCTTTCCTCATGTCTACGACGGAATACAACTCACTGAAGATCTCTCCTTCCGTGTTTATTTGGTGTGCAACGACAATGAGAGTTGCATTGTGCAGTAATGTGCTGCCAAGGCGGGTATTGCTTCAACATCAGACAAAATGGAGTGATACAATACTTCTCATGGAAAGAGAGTTGGCAAAAGTTTCTCATGTCAGATGTACTGGATTTCTGGCTTGGCTTAGACTCCGATGGAGCAGCCATGCATTGAGGGAGAAAGAAGTGTCTGTGCACGACCGGGTATATTGCTCTGGATCGTTCTACTTGGTGGCACCAAGTGGGAACTTAATCTGTAGAGCGAGGGAGAGAGAGATAGAGTGAGGTAGACAATGAGAGAAAACGAAAGATAGGCCGAAAAGAGAGGAGAAAAATGAGAGGGCGGGGATCGATATGCTAATGGCAAGCGGAATGCAGTAAATCTCGAACTGTGAAATATATTTTTTTAATGAGGCAGAAATATGAGCACAACTTTTGAGGGAGGTCTTTCAATTACGGACATTTCTTAATTCTTCAAAAAAAAAACGAATCAAACAGGTTATGGAAGTTAAACAGCACTTGTACTCACAAAAAATATCTCAAACAGAGGAATAATGAGGAAGAAAAGAAAGATGAGCACCGCTTTTAAGGGAGGTCCAGCAAGAACTGAGAAGAGATGAAGCGAAGGGTAGATGAAATCCTAGAATTATTGAATGTGCTTTGCTTCACTGATATACCAAGAGTGTGACAGTTCTAGAAAATAACATACTTAGGTTTGAACAGCTTTCACGGCTTCCAGTTTTCAACATGCTCTGCTTGCACACAATCAGAACAAGGTTGAAAACGTTTTTTGCATGCAACATTTGCATCCAAAAACATAAGTATAGCTTCATTCCAATCATTATGCTGCTGAATTTTTACTTAAATGTATATCCTAGGAAGATTTTCAATTTATGAAACCATGACTAATTTTCTCTTCCACTGGCTACATCTGAAAGTAGTTTGATCAATGTATAATCCAATAACATGTCATTTTAGGTGCAGGTGCATGCCAATCCTGACTCTCTTGGATATCATCGAATATGATCTTCTCCTCTGGAAAGCTGAAACAACACCATGGAATATGTATAAAAGTATTCAGAACAGACTCTTCTTCACCCCTTTACGCCTCTGACAATGCTCTCGTTCTGCATTCTCCTGTCCTCGGCTCTTCTGGCTGGTACTCTTTCGCAATCATATTTTCTTATGTAACAAGAAAATTCCTAAGATAATATACATATCATTTGCAGCTGCTGCTGATAGCGACGGATGTGGTGATCCGTCGTTCCAGTACAAGCCGTATGGTAACAAGTGCTACAAGGTCATATGTTGATTAAGTTCTTAGCGACTCTTTTTATCTTGCCTAGACAATACCTGTGACTCAGGCTGTTTTTGCCATTTTTCTCTCCATCTCTCTCTTTCACTCTCACTCTCTCTCTCTGTCCTTTGCAGATCGTCGAGCAGCCCATGACTATGGAGCAGGCGAGAGACATGTGCTTCACGCAGGGCGGAAAACTCGCTGCGCCGTGCGGCGTCTACCCCAATCAATTCGTGCGAGGTTGAGCTATTTTCTTTCTCTTTTCTATTCCCGGCATATCTATTGATTCACTATTTTTAAACCAAAAGTCAAAGTTCAAAGATAAAAAAAAGAGATCTCGGCAAAACATTCAGCTGCTGTCACCGCTGGCAAGGAGGGTTGGGTGGATGCTGATGACGACTGTGAGGACGATAACTACCTGCCCGGTACGAGACTTGGTCCAACCACGGTTTCCTTGAAAAGGTACCCGTAATCCCAACTTCAGGCCAAGGACTCACGGCTGAGAAGAAGTGCGCCGTGATGACGCGCGATCTGCTTGGCAAATGGCGCGCCGTCTGCTGCGACCAGCAGAAGTTCCCAGCCGTGTGCGAGAAGGCGCACACGCCGCTATAAGTGAGAGTGATCCATCGAGACTCTTTCATCGCACGATTGGCAACTTTGCACTCCCGAGAATAAAGCAATTTTAAAAGTAGTGCAACCTTTCCTCATGTCTACGACGGAATACAACTCACTGAAGATCTCTCCTTCTGTGTTTATTTGGTGTGCAACGACAATGAGAGTTGCATTGTGCAGTAATGTGCTGCCAAGGCGGGTATTGCTTCAACATCAGACAAAATGGAGTGATACAATACTTCTCATGGAAAGAGAGTTGGCAAAAGTTTCTCATGTCAGATGTACTGGATTACTGGCTTGGCTTGGACTCCGATGGAGCAGCCATGCATTGAGGGAGAAAGAAGTGTCTGTGCACGACCGGGTATATTGCTCTGGATCGTTCTACTTGGTGGCACCAAGTGGGAACTTAATCTGTAGAGAGAGGGAGAGAGAGATAGAGTGAGGTAGAAAATGAGAGAAAACGAAAGATAGGCCGAAAAGAGAGGAGAAAAATGAGAGGGCGGGGATCGATATGCTAATGGCAAGCGGAATGCAGTAAATCTCGTACTGTGAAATATATTTTTTTAATGAGGCAGAAATATGAGCACAACTTTTGAGGGAGGTCTTTCAATTACGGACATTTCTTAATTCTTCAAAAAAAAACGAATCAAACAGGTTATGGAAGTTAAACAGCACTTGTACTCACAAAAAAAATCTCAAACAGAGGAATAATGAGGAAGAAAAGAAAGATGAGCACCGCTTTTAAGGGAGGTCCAGCAAGAACTGAGAAGAGATGAAGCGAAGGGTAGATGAAATCCTAGAATTATTGAATGTGCTTTACTTCACTGATATACCGAGAGTGTGACAGTTCTAGAAAAGAACATACTTAGGTTTGAACAGCTTTCACGGCTTCCAGTTTTCAACATGCTCTGCTTGCACACAATCAGAACAAGGTTGAAAACGTTTTTTGCATGCAACATTTGCATCCAAAAACTTAAGTATAGCTTCATTCCAATCATTATGCTGCTGAATTTTTACTTAAATGTATATCCTAGGAAGATTTTCAATTTATGAAACCATGACCAATTTTCTCTTCCACTGGCTACATCTGAAAGTAGTTTGATCAATGTATAATCCAATAACATGTCATTTTAGGTGCAGGTGCATGCCAATCCTGACTCTCTTGGATATCATCGAATATGATCTTCTCCTCTGGAAAGCTGAAACAACACCATGGAATATGTATAAATGTATTCAGAACAGACTCTTCTTCACCCCTTTACGCCTCTGACAATGCTCTCGTTCTGCATTCTCCTGTCCTCGGCTCTTCTGGCTGGTACTCTTTCGCAATCATATTTTCTTATGTAACAAGAAAATTCCTAAGATAATATACAAATCATTTGCAGCTGCTGCTGATAGCGACGGATGTGGTGATCCGTCGTTCCAGTACAAGCCGTATGGTAACAAGTGCTACAAGGTCATATGTTGATTAAGTTCTTAGCGACTCTTTTTATCTTGCCTAGACAATACCTGTGACTCAGGCTGTTTTTGCCATTTTTCTCTCCATCTCTCTCTCTCACTCTCACTCTCTCTTTCTCTCTCTCTCTGTCCTTTGCAGATCGTCGAGCAGCCCATGACTATGGAGCAGGCGAGAGACATGTGCTTCACGCAGGGCGGAAAACTCGCTGCGCCGTGCGGCGTCTACCCCAATCAATTCGTGCGAGGTTGAGCTATTTTCTTTCTCTTTTCTATTCCCGGCATATCTATTGATTCACTATTTTTAAACCAAAAGTCAAAGTTCAAAGATAAAAAAAAGAGATCTCGGCAAAACATTCAGCTGCTGTCACCGCTGGCAAGGAGGGTTGGGTGGATGCTGATGACGACTGTGAGGACGATAACTACCTGCCCGGTACGAGACTTGGTCCAACCACAGTTTCCTTGAAAAAGTACCCGTAATCCCAACTTCAGGCCAAGGACCCACGGCTGAGAAGAAGTGCGCCGTGATGACGCGCGATCTGCTTGGCAAATGGCGCGCCGTCTGCTGCGACCAGCAGAAGTTCCCAGCCGTGTGCGAGAAGGCGCACACGCCGCTGTAAGTGAGAGTGATCCATCGAGACTCTTTCATCGCACGATTGGCAACTTTGCACTCCCGAGAATAGTAAGGTTCCCAACAACACCAAGATACTCAGACAAGTTTATCTACATAGCGGACAACAAATAGAAACATACATAGCAACGTAAAAGGCTCCAGAGGTCATAGAAAGGGGAGACAGAGAGGGAGGGATACTTGGGGTTGGTGGGATAGGCTGCCGGCTCTCAGCCCGTTCCTCTCGGCGTCTCTCGAGCCGGGCTTTTATAAGTTGTTGGCGCGGCGCGGACGCGGTTGCGGATCTGAAAGTAGTCATCATTGTGTGTCACAGGATTGAGAAAGAGAAGGAGAAGTGAGATAAGAATGGAAAGTGGTTAACCGTACCGGAAGTAAGAAGAGATCACTGAGAGAGTTACATAGATATGTATGTATGTTTCATCTCGCTTACAAGCGCTTACAGCGCTTACAGAATAAAGCAATTTTAAAAGTAGTGCAACCTTTCCTCATGTCTACGACGGAATACAACTCACTGTAGATCTCTCCTTCTGTGTTTATTTGGTGTGCAACGACAATGAGAGTTGCATTGTGCAGTAATGTGCTGCCAAGGCGGGTATTGCTTCAACATCAGACAAAATGGAGTGATACAATACTTCTCATGGAAAGAGAGTTGGCAAAAGTTTCTCATGTCAGATGTACTGGATTCCTGGCTTGGCTTGGACTCCGATGGAGCAGCCATGCATTGAGGGAGAAAGAAGTGTCTGTGCACGACCGGGTATATTGCTCTGGATCGTTCTACTTGGTGGCACCAAGTGGGAACTTAATCTGTAGAGAGAGGGAGAGAGAGATAGAGTGAGGTAGACAATGAGAGAAAACGAAAGATAGGCCGAAAAGAGAGGAGAAAAATGAGAGGGCGGGGATCGATATGCTAATGGCAAGCGGAATGCAGTAAATCTCGAACTGTGAAATATATTTTTTTAATGAGGCAGAAATATGAGCACAACTTTTGAGGGAGGTCTTTCAATTACGGACATTTCTTAATTCTTCAAAAAAAAAACGAATCAAACAGGTTATGGAAGTTAAACAGCACTTGTACTCACAAAAAAAATCTCAAACAGAGGAATAATGAGGAAGAAAAGAAAGATGAGCACCGCTTTTAAGGGAGGTCCAGCAAGAACTGAGAAGAGATGAAGCGAAGGGTAGATAAAATCCTAGAATTATTGAATGTGCTTTGCTTCACTGATATATCGAGAGTGTGACAGTTCTAGAAAAGAACATACTTAGGTTTGAACAGCTTTCACGGCTTCCAGTTTTCAACATGCTCTGCTTGCACACAATCAGAACAAGGTTGAAAAGGTTTTTTGCATGCAACATTTGCATCCAAAAACTTAAGTATAGCTTCATTCCAATCATTATGCTGCTGAATTTTTACTTAAATGTATATCCTAGGAAGATTTTCAATTTATGAAACCATGACCAATTTTCTCTTCCACTGGCTACATCTGAAAGTAGTTTGATCAATGTATAATCCAATAACATGTCATTTTAGGTGCAGGTGCATGCCAATCCTGACTCTCTTGGATATCATCGAATATGATCTTCTCCTCTGGAAAGCTGAAACAACACCATGGAATATGTATAAAAGTATTCAGAACAGACTCTTCTTCACCCCTTTACGCCTCTGACAATGCTCTCGTTCTGCATTCTCCTGTCCTCGGCTCTTCTGGCTGGTACTCTTTCGCAATCATATTTTCTTATGTAACAAGAAAATTCCTAAGATAATATACATATCATTTGCAGCTGCTGCTGATAGCGACGGATGTGGTGATCCGTCGTTCCAGTACAAGCCGTATGGTAACAAGTGCTACAAGGTCATATGTTGATTAAGTTCTTAGCGACTCTTTTTATCTTGCCTAGACAATACCTGTGACTCAGGCTGTTTTTGCCATTTTTCTCTCCATCTCTCTTTCACTCTCACTCTCTCTTTCTCTCTCTCTCTGTCCTTTGCAGATCGTCGAGCAGCCCATGACTATGGAGCAGGCGAGAGACATGTGCTTCACGCAGGGCGGAAAACTCGCTGCGCCGTGCGGCGTCTACCCCAATCAATTCGTGCGAGGTTGAGCTATTTTCTTTCTCTTTTCTATTCCCGGCATATCTATTGATTCACTATTTTTAAACCAAAAGTCAAAGTTCAAAGATAAAAAAAAAGAGATCTCGGCAAAACATTCAGCTGCTGTCACCGCTGGCAAGGAGGGTTGGGTGGATGCTGATGACGACTGTGAGGACGATAACTACCTGCCCGGTACGAGACTTGGTCCAACCACGGTTTCCTTGAAAAGGTACCCGTAATCCCAACTTCAGGCCAAGGACCCACGGCTGAGAAGAAGTGCGCCGTGATGACGCGCGATCTGCTTGGCAAATGGCGCGCCGTCTGCTGCGACCAGCAGAAGTTCCCAGCCGTGTGCGAGAAGGCGAACACGCCGCTGTAAGTGAGAGTGATCCATCGAGACTCTTTCATCGCACGATTGGCAACTTTGCACTCCCGAGAATAAAGCAATTTTAAAAGTAGTGCAACCTTTCCTCATGTCTACGACGGAATACAACTCACTGAAGATCTCTCCTTCTGTGTTTATTTGGTGTGCAACGACAATGAGAGTTGCATTGTGCAGTAATGTGCTGCCAAGGCGGGTACAGCTTCAACATCAGACAAAATGGAGTGATACAATACTTCTCATGGAAAGAGAGTTGGCAAAAGTTTCTCATGTCAGATGTACTGGATTCCTGGCTTGGCTTGGACTCCGATGGAGCAGCCATGCATTGAGGGAGAAAGAAGTGTCTGTGCACGACCGGGTATATTGCTCTGGATCGTTCTACTTGGTGGCACCAAGTGGGAATTTAATCTGTAGAGAGAGGGAGAGAGAGATAGAGTGAGGTAGACAATGAGAGAAAACGAAAGATAGGCCGAAAACAGAGGAGAAAAATGAGAGGGCGGGGATCGATATGCTAATGGCAAGCGGAATGCAGTAAATCTCGAACTGTGAAATATATTTTTTAATGAGGCAGAAATATGAGCACAACTTTTGAGGGAGGTCTTTCAATTACGGACATTTCTTAATTCTTCAAAAAAAAAACGAATCAAACAGGTTATGGAAGTTAAACAGCACTTGTACTCACAAAAAAAATCTCAAACAGAGGAATAATGAGGAAGAAAAGAAAGATGAGCACCGCTTTTAAGGGAGGTCCAGCAAGAACTGAGAAGAGATGAAGCGAAGGGTAGATGAAATCCTAGAATTATTGAATGTGCTTTACTTCACTGATATACCGAGAGTGTGACAGTTCTAGAAAAGAACATACTTAGGTTTGAACAGCTTTCACGACTTCCAGTTTACAACATGCTCTGCTTGCACACAATCAGAACAAGGTTGAAAACGTTTTTTGCATGCAACATTTGCATCCAAAAACTTAAGTATAGCTTCATTCCAATCATTATGCTGCTGAATTTTTACTTAAATGTATATCCTAGGAAGATTTTCAATTTATGAAACCATGACCAATTTTCTCTTCCACTGGCTACATCTGAAAGTAGTTTGATCAATGTATAATCCAATAACATGTCATTTTAGGTGCAGGTGCATGCCAATCCTGACTCTCTTGGATATCATCGAATATGATCTTCTCCTCTGGAAAGCTGAAACAACACCATGGAATATGTATAAAAGTATTCAGAACAGACTCTTCTTCACCCCTTTACGCCTCTGACAATGCTCTCGTTCTGCATTCTCCTGTCCTCGGCTCTTCTGGCTGGTACTCTTTCGCAATCATATTTTCTTATGTAACAAGAAAATTCCTAAGATAATATACATATCATTTGCAGCTGCTGCTGATAGCGACGGATGTGGTGATCCGTCGTTCCAGTACAAGCCGTATGGTAACAAGTGCTACAAGGTCATATGTTGATTAAGTTCTTAGCGACTCTTTTTATCTTGCCTAGATAAAAAGAGTCGCTAAGAACCTGTGACTCAGGCTGTTTTTGCCATTTTTCTCTCCATCTCTCTCTCTCACTCTCACTCTCTCTTTCTCTCTCTCTCTCTGTCCTTTGCAGATCGTCGAGCAGCCCATGACTATGGAGCAGGCGAGAGACATGTGCTTCACGCAGGGCGGAAAACTCGCTGCGCCGTGCGGTGTCTACCCCAATCAATTCGTGTGTGTCAAACTGTGGTTGGACCAAGTCTCGTACCGGGCAGGTAGTTATCGTATGACCAACATATGACCTTGTAGCACTTGTTACCATACGGCTTGTACTGGAACGACGGATCACCACATCCGTCGCTATCAGCAGCAGCTGCAAATGATATGTATATTATCTTAGGAATTTTCTTGTTACATAAGAAAATATGATTGCGAAAGAGTACCAGCCAGAAGAGCCGAGGACAGGAGAATGCAGAACGAGAGCATTGTCAGAGGCGTAAAGGGGTGAAGAAGAGTCTGTTCTGAATACTTTTATACATATTCCATGGTGTTGTTTCAGCTTTCCAGAGGAGAAGATCATATTCGATGATATCCAAGAGAGTCAGGATTGGCATGCACCTGCACCTAAAATGACATGTTATTGGATTATACATTGATCAAACTACTTTCAGATGTAGCCAGTGGAAGAGAAAATTGGTCATGGTTTCATAAATTGAAAATCTTCCTAGGATATACATTTAAGTAAAAATTCAGCAGCATAATGATTGGAATGAAGCTATACTTAAGTTTTTGGATGCAAATGTTGCATGCAAAAAACGTTTTCAACCTTGTTCTGATTGTGTGCAAGCAGAGCATGTTGAAAACTGGAAGCCGTGAAAGCTGTTCAAACCTAAGTATGTTCTTTTCTAGAACTGTCACACTCTCGGTATATCAGTGAAGCAAAGCACATTCAATAATTCTAGGATTTCATCTACCCTTCGCTTCATCTCTTCTCAGTTCTTGCTGGACCTCCCTTAAAAGCGGTGCTCATCTTTCTTTTCTTCCTCATTATTCCTCTGTTTGAGATTTTTTTTGTGAGTACAAGTGCTGTTTAACTTCCATAACCTGTTTGATTGGTTTTTTTTTTGAAGAATTAAGAAATGTCCGTAATTGAAAGACCTCCCTCAAAAGTTGTGCTCATATTTCTGCCTCATTAAAAAAATATATTTCACAGTTCGAGATTTACTGCATTCCGCTTGCCATTAGCATATCGATCCCCGCCCTCTCATTTTTCTCCTCTCTTTTCGGCCTATCTTTCGTTTTCTCTCATTGTCTACCTCACTCTATCTCTCTCTCCCTCTCTCTACAGATTAAGTTCCCACTTGGTGCCACCAAGTAGAACGATCCAGAGCAATATACCCGGTCGTGCACAGACACTTCTTTCTCCCTCAATGCATGGCTGCTCCATCGGAGTCCAAGCCAAGCCAGGAATCCAGTACATCTGACATGAGAAACTTTTGCCAACTCTCTTTCCATGAGAAGTATTGTATCACTCCATTTTGTCTGATGTTGAAGCAATACCCGCCTTGGCAGCACATTACTGCACAATGCAACTCATATTGTCGTTGCACACCAAATAAACACAGAAGGAGAGATCTTCAGTGAGTTGTATTCCGTCGTAGACATGAGGAAAGGTTGCACTACTTTTAAAATTGCTTTATTCTCGGGAGTGCAAAGTTGCCAATCGTGCGATGAAAGAGTCTCGATGGATCACTCTCACTTACAGCGGCGTGTGCGCCTTCTCGCACACGGCTGGGAACTTCTGCTGGTCGCAGCAGACGGCGCGCCATTTGCCAAGCAAATCGCGCGTCATCACGGCGCACTTCTTCTCAGCCTTGGGTCCTTGGCCTAAAGTTGGGATTACGGTAGCTTTTCAAGGATACCGTGGTGGGACCAAGTCTCGTACCGGGCAGGTAGTTGTCGTCCTCACAGTCGTCATCAGCATCCACCCAAGCCTCCTTGCCAGCGGTGACAGCAGCTGAATGTTTTGCCGAGATCTCTTTTTTTATCTTTGAACTTCGACTTTTGGTTTAAAAATAGTGAATCAATAGATATGCCGGGAATAGAAAAGAGAAAGAAAATAGCTCAACCTCGCACGAATTGATTGGGGTAGACGCCGCACGGCGCAGCGAGTTTTCCGCCCTGCGTGAAGCACATGTCTCTCGCCTGCTCCATAGT
Organism: Allodiplogaster sudhausi; assembly: GCA_945643635.1. Classification (NCBI taxonomy): domain Eukaryota; kingdom Metazoa; phylum Nematoda; class Chromadorea; order Rhabditida; family Diplogasteridae; genus Allodiplogaster; species Allodiplogaster sudhausi. Next base: position 389,774 of record CALZFC010000026.1, on the reverse strand, counting down.
AATGGGCTGCTCGACGATCTGCAAAGGACAGAGAGAGAGAGAAAGAGAGAGTGAGAGTGAGAGAGAGAGATGGAGAGAAAAATGGCAAAAACAGCCTGAGTCACAGGTATTGTCTAGGCAAGATAAAAAGAGTCGCTAAGAACTTAATCAACATATGACCTTGTAGCACTTGTTACCATACGGCTTGTACTACAACGACGGATCACCACATCCGTCGCTATCAGCAGCAGCTGCAAATGATATGTATATTATCTTAGGCTGCCCGGTTCCTCTCGTCAGCAAACCGTGCACTCCCGCCAATGAAATCTCCTACTACGAGTGCTGCGGCCAGTTCAATCGCTACTGCTGCCTTCGGTTCCAAGTAATCAAACGGTTTTTTTTATTATTATTTTTTAAATATTGTATTATTGTAATTGCATACTTTTGAGCTCATTGTTGGATATGGTTCTGTTGTATTCTGCTTGACAAGTATTTATGTTCATATACATACATACTACTTCTAACTGCTGTCTCCTTAGCAATGGGTGATGGTGCTGATTGTCATGCCCACGATCGCGGGCATCGTCTTGACCACCATCTGTGCAGCCGTCTGCGGACGCTACCGAAGAAATTTCTAGGCCAGAGGCATTGCTTCCATTCTGTCTTGCAGCATGAATATGTTTCAAGCATGAAAGTACCGTAACTTTAAAGAGTGCAGTGCTATTTCTCCAAGTATTTAAGGAATCCAGATTGACCTAAAGTTCCGTTATTGTTCTAATTCAATCAAAAGTGGTGCTCATCTTTCTACTTTTCCCTCATTATTCAAATGCTCGAGATTTTTTCATGACAAGTGCTGTATGTTAATATCATAAACCTTTTTATTCACTTTTTTGAAGAAAAAAAAAATGTCTGTTATTGCATTACCTCCCTCAAAAGTTGCGCTCATCTTTCTGCCTCATTCGACTGTTCGAGATTTTGTTTCATGACACGATGCAACTCTCATTGTCGTTGCACACCAAATAAACACAGAAGGAGAGATCTTCAGTGAGTTGTATTCCGTCGTAGACATGAGGAAAGGTTGCACTACTTTTAAAATTGCTTTATTCTCGGGAGTGCAAAGTTGCCAATCGTGCGATGAAAGAGTCTCGATGGATCACTCTCACTTACAGCGGCGTGTGCGCCTTCTCGCACACGGCTGTGAACTTCTGCTGGTCGCAGCAGACGGCGCGCCATTTGCCAAGCAGATCGCGCGTCATCACGGCGCACTTCTTCTCAGCCTTGGGTCCTTGGCCTAAAGTTTGGATTACGGTAGCTTTTCAAGGATACCGTGGTTTGACCAAGTCTCGTACCGGGCAGGTAGTTGTCGTCCTCACAGTCGTCATCAGCATCCATCCAAGCCTCCTTGCCAGCGGTGACAGCAGCTGAATGTTTTGCCGAGATCTCTTTTTTATCTTTGAACTTAATCTGTAGAGAGAGGGAGAGAGAGATAGAGTGAGGTAGACAATGAGAGAAAACGAAAGATAGGCCGAAAACAGAGGAGAAAAATGAGAGGGCGGGGATCGATATGCTAATGGCAAGCGGAATGCAGTAAATCTCGAACTGTGAAATATATTTTTTTAATGAGGCAGAAATATGAGCACAACTTTTGAGGGAGGTCTTTCAATTACGGACATTTCTTAATTCTTCAAAAAAAACGAATCAAACAGGTTATGGAAGTTAAACAGCACTTGTACTCACAAAAAAAATCTCAAACATAGGAATAATGAGGAAGAAAAGAAAGATGAGCACCGCTTTTATGGGAGGTCCAGCAAGAACTGAGAAGAGATGAAGCGAAGGGTAGATGAAATCCTAGAATTATTGAATGTGCTTTGCTTCACTGATATACCGAGAGTGTGACAGTTCTAGAAAAGAACATACTTAGGTTTGAACAGCTTTCACGGCTTCCAGTTTTCAACATGCTCTGCTTGCAAACAATCAGAACAAGGTTGAAAACGTTTTTTGAATGCAACATTTGCATCCAAAAACTTAAGTATAGCTTCATTCCAATCATTATGCTGCTGAATTTTTACTTAAATGTATATCCTAGTAAGATTTTCAATTTATGAAACCATGACCAATTTTCTCTTCCACTGGCTACATCTGAAAGTAGTTTGATCAATGTATAATCCAATAACATGTCATTTTAGGTGCAGGTGCATGCCAATCCTGACTCTCTTGGATATCATCGAATATGATCTTCTCCTCTGGAAAGCTGAAACAACACCATGGGATATGTATAAAAGTATTCAGAACAGACTCTTCTTCACCCCTTTACGCCTCTGACAATGCTCTCGTTCTGCATTCTCCTGTCCTCGGCTCTTCTGGCTGGTACTCTTTCGCAATCATATTTTCTTATGTAACAAGAAAATTCCTAAGATAATATACATATCATTTGCAGCTGCTGCTGATAGCGACGGATGTGGTGATCCGTCGTTCCAGTACAAGCCGTATGGTAACAAGTGCTACAAGGTCATATGTTGATTAAGTTCTTAGCGACTCTTTTTATCTTGCCTAGACAATACCTGTGACTCAGGCTGTTTTTGCCATTTTTCTCTCCATCTCTCTCTCTCACTCTCACTCTCTCTTTCTCTCTCTCTCTGTCCTTTGCAGATCGTCGAGCAGCCCATGACTATGGAGCAGGCGAGAGACATGTGCTTCACGCAGGGCGGAAAACTCGCTGCGCCGTGCGGCGTCTACCCCAATCAATTCGTGCGAGGTTGAGCTATTTTCTTTCTCTTTTCTATTCCCGGCAAATCTATTGATTCACTATTTTTAAACCAAAAGTCGAAGTTCAAAGATAAAAAAAGAGATCTCGGCAAAACATTCAGCTGCTGTCACCGCTGGCAAGGAGGCTTGGGTGGATGCTGATGACGACTGTGAGGACGACAACTACCTGCCCGGTACGAGACTTGGTCCCACCACGGTATCCTTGAAAAGCTACCGTAATCCCAACTTTAGGCCAAGGACCCAAGGCTGAGAAGAAGTGCGCCGTGATGACGCGCGATCTGCTTGGCAAATGGCGCGCCGTCTGCTGCGACCAGCAGAAGTTCCCAGCCGTGTGCGAGAAGGCGCACACGCCGCTGTAAGTGAGAGTGATCCATCGAGACTCTTTCATCGCACGGCAACTTTGCACTCCCGAGAATAAAGCAATTTTAAAAGTAGTGCAACCTTTCCTCATGTCTACGACGGAATACAACTCACTGAAGATCTCTCCTTCTGTGTTTATTTGGTGTGCAACGACAATGAGAGTTGCATCGTGTCATGAAACAAAATCTCGAACAGTCGAATGAGGCAGAAAGATGAGCGCAACTTTTGAGGGAGGTAATGCAATAACAGACATTTTTTTTTCTTCAAAAAAGCGAATAAAAAGGTTTATGATATTAACATACAGCACTTGTCATGAAAAAATCTCGAGCATTTGAATAATGAGGGAAAAGTAGAAAGATGAGCACCACTTTTGATTGAATTAGAACAATAACGGAACTTTAGGTCAATCTGGATTCCTTAAATACTTGGAGAAATAGCACTGCACTCTTTAAAGTTACGGTACTTTCATGCTTGAAACATATTCATGCTGCAAGACAGAATGGAAGCAATGCCTCTGGCCTAGAAATTTCTTCGGTAGCGTCCGCAGACGGCTGCACAGATGGTGGTCAAGACGATGCCCGCGATCGTGGGCATGACAATCAGCACCATCACCCATTGCTAAGGAGACAGCAGTTAGAAGTAGTATGTATGTATATGAACATAAATACTTGTCAAGCAGAATACAACAGAACCATATCCAACAATGAGCTCAAAAGTATGCAATTACAATAATACAATATTTAAAAAATAATAATAATAAAAAAACCGTTTGATTACTTGGAACCGAAGGCAGCAGTAGCGATTGAACTGGCCGCAGCACTCGTAGTAGAAGATTTCATTGGCGGGAGTGCACGGTTTGCTGACGAGAGGAACCGGGCAGCCGAGCGAGCTGGTTCTGTCGAGAAGAGATCAAATTAGATGAAGTTACTATTATTAGACAATTTTGGTAAGTTCGCTTGTCTGTTTGAAAATAGCTTCTGCTTCATCATAATCTCGATCCTTATCCCTACCTCCCATACCAATATATGTATTTAACTATTCGCATTTAAGCAATCATTCCTTCATATGTATATTGTGTGCCTTCACATCGAAATATTAATTTCATGTAATGTAAATAAATAAATAAAATAGTAACTGGAGTTCGATTTCGTAGTCCATGACACGATGAACAAATCGCTCGAGCTCATCTTCCTCTGCGGCAGCATGAGCAGTGAATACGAGCAGCAATGCCAGAAAGAGCGTGGAAGTCATGAGGAATGCTGAAAAAAGATAGAGAGGAAGAGAAAAAAAGAGAGAGTGAAAGCGAGAGAGAGTGAGAGAGAAAGGAATATGAGAGAGAGAGACAAAGAAAGCATGAATTCTATGTATTTCGCAGTAGTCATTGTTGGAAATAAGATGAAGTTCACTGTATGACGAAAGATGATATACTGTTTCCTCAAGAACAATAAAATTAAAGAAAAATGGTCCGGAGAGAAGAAATGACAGGCTCTTCATCGCCAGCCGTCTTATCCTTTTATCTAATCTTACATCTCATCACAACCCCAGCCTCAATTCCCACCACTATCTGTTGCTCTAATTCTCTCTCTCTCATTCTCTCTCTCTCTCTTCCTCTATCTCCCTCTCTCTTTCTCTTACTCTCTACCTCTCCATCTCTCCGTCTTTCAATCACTCTTTCATCCCTATATAGAATGCCTCACGAAAGCGGCAATTAAACTTTTGACTGTTTATACTTTTCTTTGTCAATCTGCACACATCCGATAAAAAACGCACACATCCGATAAAAATCGGGGACTATCGGTGGGAATAAAAAAAAGAAGAAGACAGCTGAAGAATATCAGTAGGATGACATGGTCGAAGACGGCTAACAAGATTGAAAAAGATGAGAAAGAACAAGACGACGAAGAAAGAGAGAGAGAGGGGAGAGGAGAGAGAGAGAGAGAGAGAGAGAGAGAGAGAGTAGGAGAACGAGACATGAAAGAAGAGCGAACAAAAGTTTCTCAGATGTTCTATCTCCCTTGCTTGGGTTGGCACCGATGGAGCAGCCAAGCATTGAGAAACAAAGAGGTTTTTCTGTCTGATCGGCTGTGTCCCCAGTACCCCTCTTCTTGTTGGCACCAAGTGAGAACGGATTCTGTGGAGAGAAACAGAGAAAGAGAAAGAGAGAGAAAGAGAAAGAGAGAGAGAGAGAGAGTAAAGAAAAAAATGAGAGGAGAAGAGAGAGTTAAATATCGGCAAGGGTTAGACAGAGAAGAAAATAAGAAGACAGCTATGAGCAATAGAAGGGACACAAAGAGGAGACGGAAGGAGGTAGGAATACAGAATATGAATCATTTCAATGGATTTCTTCATTCGCAGCTGGTGATTTGAATGGCACTGACCTAGGGGATGAAAAGACAAAAAGCGGACAGAAAACACGAGATAGAGTGAGAAAGAGACAGGAGAGAGAGAGAGTAAGAGAGAGAGAGAGAAAGAGTGAGCCATTGTGAGAGAGAAACACTGAACCTATAGGAATAGAAGTAGTTGAGAGAATGCAAGAAAATAGTGAGGGAGAGAAGGAAGGAAATGGGTGATGAAGGAGTGGAGTCAAGCAGCAAAGCGTAGTTACATAACTAAATCTTGAGCTACTGTCTTTAGTAATTGTTAGTTGTTCACAATTAATGCTCCTGTCCAATTGTGGAGAGTTCAAAGTATTCAGATGAAAGGAAAGAGAAAACTATGGGGAGATGGGCTTGGCGCCAGTCAGGGAAGCACTTGACGTCCTTCATGCCTTCACACTCTGATACAAAACCGCTGGTGCGAAACGGACTGCCATATGGCCGTGTCGAACTCTACGGTTTCGCATCAGATTCCGTGAACGGTAGCCGAGGAGAAAGAAGTGGACAACAACAATGAGTGACTTTGGGTACGGCCACTATGAACAATACATGGAACTTGTATCTATGTACTTAAAAGGGGATGCCTCTTCAGTCAGTAGAAGGCAGAACCTTTGGTCTTCACTAGCATTGATGCCATGTGGCAAGAAGAGCTCCACCCACTGGCTCTCATCTCCGCTCATGTCAGAGCAGAACAAGGTTGCATTCTGTCGATATCTCAAGCTCCATTTGTGCGGGGGAAAGGGACGAACAAAGGCAAGCCATTAGAGGAGCCTGACTGGCATCAGATGTACGGCGGCCATTTGCAATGCCCCAAATAATGCTCTTCTATCCGAACTAACAATGTATGTATGTATCTGAAAAAAATGGCAACTTACTGCACAATGGCACCAATTCCTGTTCGTGTCTCAACAATTAGAATTGTTTAGTTGCTTATACTGAAATTTTTAAGAATCTTGTTTAATCAGAAAATAAAAGCAGTAATATTTTTGTATTTAAATGCTTTACAGGGAGGAAACGAATCTTTCTCAAGCGTTGCTAGTTCAGTAGCATAATGCTCGTCTGCCTCGCTGGTTCATTCAATTTTTTCACTCCCTTTTGCTTCGATTATGCATACATACGATTATGTATATTTGTTTATTATCCGTGATCTTATTCATGATTCAACAAGAAAGACATTTATTGATTAGAAAGTATGAGTTCTATGTCAATGACAGATGAAGAACGAACGGTACGAGAAATGAAGAGAAGTAGATAGACAGAGGGAAGGTGAGAAAGATAGAAATAGTTAGCGAGGTAGAGAGACAGAGACAAACAAAAATAGAGAGAGACATTTGCATGCATGAGACGATAGGTAGAGAAATAGCAGAGTGTGAAGATGCAGAAAACTTCTATAGGCAAGAGACCAGGTAGGACTATACAATGGCAGGGAACATTTGGATGAGTATTCGCTAGGAAAAGGGAGTGACTCACCTAATAATAGTGAAGCTGAAAGAGAAAGAGTCGACGAAAGAAAGACGTTAGATGCCTTTCTCTTGGGTGGGGGCAGCTTTGCCACCTTTTGCCTTAGCAATATGCCATTCTTTTTTCTGTACTTTACTGTTCTGCGCTTACATGTACGAATAAGCATGCCAATTCAACACATAAACGCGGTTGAATTCATAATTATTTCTCTATTTTAGATGATCTCGCCATATATGCGAGCAATCTACATATAACTTTCGTAATACACACAATGAAAATCTTCGGCTTCATGAATCCGAACAACTCAACAAGGAGACCTATACGTTCAACCATCGATTTGCCTCCCTAATGATTCTTCTCAGCCACATAAAGGGAATTGCCATCCAATTTCAAGGTTTATGGTTTCAGTTTTATTTATTAACTTTTGAGCATCACTATCTTTCATTATTTTATTTCAATTTTTTTTTCCAAATATGTAGCAACTGCGGACCTTGTAGAGCGAAATTGTGGTGTATTCATTTTTCTTTTGTCTAAAATCTACTTCTGACTTAAAAAAAAAGAATTATTAAATGCAACAAATTGCAGGATGCTTGCTCATTGCGCCTATCTGTTAGAGGCACAGGCGCAGTGTCCTCCAGAACAATGATTTCCATAATACTGTGGACGATCAGCATGGCCCGGGAGGTGTCATGACTACACAGTTCCTTGGCAAAACGCCAGTCGCAAACAGCGAGGAAGGTATTTTTCCAGTTTTTTTATTGACAGGTTTTTTATTGACAACATTTGTTTTTTCTGAATGTATAACCAGTATTTGTAGATTTATATCTCAATTGATTTAATTTAAATTTATTATAATCTTTGTTAGATTAGACCCAGCGAAGCAAAGAATTGCGGGCTACATTGAAAATGAGATCAGAAAGTAGCCTATGGGAAACAACCGGCTTTAAAGGGTTAGGGATAAGATGTACGCAGTAGTCAGAATTACAATGATATGCCGTGTTTGCAGAATTGCTGCATTCAGTTTCACCGGTGCCATTCATGAAGCTTCTACGAGGCTGCGACCGTGAAATGGAAATTTTTTTGGAATTTAATTACAGAATGCATGTGCATTCTGAAACGCACAGTTTTATGCACAGCATTCTCCTCATAATTGTGCCCAGTGATTATGTGAAGAGAGAAATGCATCCAACAGTTTACTAATTTCACAGTGGAGACTGCACTATAAGAACCTTTATCGAGGTCACAGAGACAGATCAACAACGCATTAGAAACAAGACACATTATGCTGTACGTTGAGGAGTCGAAGACTTGTAATGGAAGAGGAGCAGCCATCGTCTTTTTTTTCTCGGATACTTTCCGATGGGGCTCGGCTTCACACGCCAGTTTGAATGATCTCCATTATAAGACGAGAATAGTAGAACAGAGTCGGAAAGTTGCAGCTTCTTCTGCAAATTCAATATGCCCTTTCCGAGCGAGCGAGCGAGCGAGAGAGAGAGAGAGAGAAATAAGGAGAGGAAATGACAGATTCTGAAATGGAGAAAGGGATTCTGTAAGATGGAAAGAAGTTTGACGTGCGCAGGTGTGTGTTGGCCGACAGCCATGAGATGGTCGAATCGTCTCTGCATCTGCAGAGACCACTCCCATCTTTAGCAGCTCCTTTCCTTCTCTGTAGAGCAGGAGATGGATCTCGTAGGAAGAAGAAATCAACCGAGCCAGCCAGAAGGGAAACCACTAGAGTGATCTCCGTGTTGCGACAGCAAGGGCAACAGAGAAGGCCCGGCCAAATAGGCAGAGAAAGCAGACGAGAACTTCATTCCTTAGCAATAGGCAGCGATCAAGGGAGACGAACTGGAAGGAACACGGAGACAAACCGCTGATTTTCGAATGAAGCAGCAGAAGTGGCGTTGAAGATTTATTAATGATTCAAATTAGATTCTAACAGAGAGAAATTTATTAACTGGAAAATGCTAAAGAACGGAACGATAAAGGAAGCGATGCAGATAGACAAGAGAGGCAACGAGAGGAAAAGAAAGAGAAAGAGAGAAAGAGAGAGAGATAGACTGAGAGAGAGAGATAGAGAGAAAGAGAAAGGTTGACGGAGCACATTTGCTGCTGCATGAGACGATACAAAGCGAAATAGCAGAAAGTGAAGATACAGACAAATTCTGTAGGCAAGAGATGTCGATCGACAGCCAGGTGAGAGGACACAAAGGCAGGGCACATTTGGATGAGTATTCGCATGCATGAAGTCTTACTCACCATCTGCGAGAAACAATGAAGCTGAACAAGAGAGTCTATGCAAGAGGGACGTTAGAGGCCATTCTTGTGGGGGGAGGCTTTGGCACCTTCTGCCATTAGTAATACATATGTGCCATTCTTTTCTTTCTGTCCTCTTCTTTGCTGCTCGTATAGTATAAGCATGCCATTTGAACATAAACGCGGATGTATTCAGACATGATTATTTCTCTATTTTAGATGCTCTCGCCATATATGCGAACAATCTACATGCAATTGTCGTCATACACACGACGAAAAGTTGAATCCGAAATACTCAACAAGGAGACCTAAACGTTCAGCATATCTTTGCCTTCTCAAGAGAATTGTCATCCTTTTTCTAGGTTTGTATTTGTCAATCTTTATTATATTTCACTTGTTCTTCTAAGTAAGTTTATATAGCAACTGCGGACACTGTGGTGCGAGACGATCCTTCCCGGTAAAAATTTCATTCATTTTTCTTTTGTTTAAAATCTACTTCTTCTTTAAAAAAAATGAGAATTATTAGATGAATCAAATTTCAAAGACAATTCGCCCCGTTCCAGTGACCTCCAGAGACATGATATCGCCTTCTTTAGGCCGGCCAGTATGACAACTCCACAGTTCCATTGCAAATCGCAAGCGTCGGGGTTGGAATGCTTTCGCTATTTTCTTGACATTTAACACTATAACATTTGCTTTTTTGACACGTATACCGAGTATATGTATGTATATTTGTATTTCAGTTTTTTTTTTTAAATAATTTAAACTAATTTTTATCTTCTTTAGGTTAGCGAAGCATAGAGCAGCCAGCGACATCGAGAGAGCTAATGAAGTAGTAAAGCAACAATGGTGGCACCACGGCGAGCATCGGACGAGGAATGAGAAAAAAAAGGTAACAATTCGGAGGAATACATGTGGAGCCCTTCAACATCTGGCGCGACATTGTATATTTCGGCAGTACGGAGGTTGATATTTTTCAATGAATTAGTATGAGACTCATACAAAAAGGGAGTGAACGGGTTTTATAGGAAAAATGAATAGATGTACATAGCAGTCTGAACGAAAGAATCGGTGAGCAATGATTTGCCGCGTTTGCAGACTTGAATCCACTGTCCACGGTTCTCACTTCCTGCCGCTTCTACGATGTCGTCTAAAGAATGAACTACTCCGCCTCTACATTTCACTACTTCTTACACCTGGAGAAAGCGCTAATCATCGTGTGCAATAAATTCTTGCTAAATAAATGTTTAGTACTACAACAGGGTTCGGAATTGAAGCGAGCCATTGCATTTTGATCTGGTGTTCATGTATATTTATTGTGCCCTCATTCGTGAAGAATGTATTAGTTAAAAATCGTCTAGCCAGTATTATGATTTATAATGAGGTCTGCAAAGAATGATTAGCTAAAAGATGGAAGATGGAATGCCTTGTGTGAGGCGACGGCGAGAGTTCTACCGATCTAAGCATGAAGCACGGGAAGAAGAGAAGCAGATAGACAGTGAAAAAACGAGGAAGAGAGATAGTGAGAGAGATGGAGATAGAGAGACAGAAAGAGATAGAGAAGGTAGAGAGAGAGCGAGAGAGAGAGAGAGAGAGACAGAAGGCGCGCACATGCGCTGCAGAATGAGAAGATACAAAGATAATACTTCATCTCTTATTAACAAAAGGCTCCCAGTGACCCTTCTGTTGGCAAGAGTTGTCGATAAGTAACATTTGAATGCGTATGCGCAAGGAGAAGGGAGTCTTACTTACAATCAGGTAGAAATAGTGAAGCTGATCGAGAGAGTCGAGACGCAAGAGGGACATTAGAGAAGAGCGAAAGACACACAGATAGTGAGAGAGAAAGAGAAGTGAGAAAGGAGACAGAGAATAAGATTTGGACAGTAGAAAGGTATGTGGCTGGTTCTTGTTAAATTATCACTGAAGATTAATCTGAGGCTGTGATCTCAGATCAGAGACTGAGAGTGGAGGAGCAAGAGAGATGCTCATCTTTCACTATTTCTTTAAATGGACATCCAAGACAGATTCATTTGTTTGTGATTCATCCTACCGCGTTAGGTTCTCTTCTCTCCTTTTTCTATCCTTCTTCTCCTGTATTCTAATTCGGTTGAAGCCAACGCGTACAGCCCTAAAGTTGTGTGGTGTCATAGAATATTGGCTGTGTTGCCTGCCTCGGAACGACAAAGTGTAAGAAGCCGGAGCTTTCGCCTTCTCTTTCTCTTCAAAGGGGTAGGCGGGAGAGAAGCTATCTGTCATTGATTATTCTTTCTTCTACACTGCAGGCTGCCTGATCAGTCAAGAGAGAGAGAGAGAGCAAGAGAGAATGAGAGAGAGTGAGAGAGAGAGATGAGAGAGAGGGAGAAAGAGATTGAGAGAGAAGGAGAGCAAGCATCAGCTTTCTCGTGACCATATTTCTTCTATTTTATTGTTACATATAATGTATTAATTCAGATACGGTTTATTTCTTGTTTCTCCATCTCAAGAAGTAAAAGAATGTTTGAGAATGACATTATCATATATCGATATGTGAGTACACCTCATGGTCAGATTCTTTAGATGGTGATGTCGTGTCTCTGAGAGTGCACGAGATGGTGAGACTGGACGACGGAAGAGAAGGAACAGCCGTAATACGCAAGGAGAAGCTGCTGCCCCGTCTTCTGCCACTACGTCCGTATTTGGTCTGCGATGTATGCATCTTCTTTCTTTTTTCCTCAATTAATTTGCAATCAACTGCGCATATTGTTAGCAGCCGTCTAATTATTTCTCTCTCTTTCTCTTTTTTTCCATATTCCTACTCAACACTCGCTCTCACTTCCGTTTTGAAATTCGTTTCTTATATCCTATTGCTGAAGCTTTCTTTCTCCACTCATCCGTATTCCCGGTTACGCTCTCTCTCTCTCTCTCTCTCTCTCTCTCTCTTTCTTTCTCTTTTTCTCTCTCTCTCTCTCGCTATGGCGCTCTCTCTCCTCCTCGCTCACCTTTCTCTCTCCTCTCTCTTTCGCACTCTCTCCTCTCTCTCTCTTTCTTTCCTTTACTAGGAAGCCAGTGGTCGTGATTGGCGTGGTGTTCGCTCTGATCGGCGTGTGGATTCTGCTGGTTCAGCTCCTCAATTGCATGGCTTTCGAAAGCTCGGATATGTCTGCAATTTCCTCTCTCTCACTGTCTTACCTTTTTTCTCTTCTCTTGCGCTGAGCACTTTCGAAGGAAGCGAGACGTCTTTTTTCGAACACAGAATAAAAATGGAAGTGAAATTGATACATTTCATGTGTTTCGGATACGTGCTCCCACTTGCCCAAAATCTGCTCCTCGTGGGTCTGCTTCTCCTCCAATGGGGCTTCCTGCAAACCTTCCGGATGAGAGTGGTCAACTAACTGCCCATCAAGTTTATTTCCTTTTATTTATTTATCGTACATGAAATTAATATTTTATTTCGATGTGACAGCACAAGATATGTAGGAAGGAATGTTTGCTCAAATTCGAATAATGTGATATATTATGATGGAAGGGCGGGGGGAGGGGGGGAAATGGGATCGACGCACCAAAAAGTGGTCGCCAGTGCCCGGCGAAGTTGCTGCACATCTCCAAGAGATGTAGCATCCATGCCGGATAGAGATTGCAATTAATCTCCTCACAGTACTCATTTCAATCAACAGTAGTACAAAAATATCAAAATATCCAAAAGAAATAATCTTAGTTGATGACAGGAAGACAGTGAGAACGACGACAACAACTCGCATGTGTCATCATCCCAAGGTGGATGCGGAGCAGTAAAGACATTTCGATGCGACGCAAATCGAGAGGGAAGCTCCTCTCCCGCAGGGATACTGGCAGTGTCAGGATTGCGACGCATGGCAGACCGTCTCCAACCCCTATCCTATCCAATTTAGTTAGTCACATATATTTTATATGTATACACATACCAAGAGGAGAGAGCCTTATACTTCTCCAGTGAACTGTATATATTTGTTGCATAAAATTTCTAATCATTTTGCAAATGCATATTAATTTTAGGCACACATTGAAGAACTGTCTCGAACGCCTCCCCTGGTGAGGCGGAACATCGACACTACTCACCTTCGATTTAAACATTTCCATTCAAATACAAAAATAGTACTTACTCTATGCATGTATGTATTTGTTCTCGTATCTTTGCCTCCATTCTAATTGGCAGCACCTCAACTTTCACCGAAGAATATATTCTTTCCTCTACCTCGAATGAAGCCATTTGGCAAAAATAATTTTTTCTACACAAGGAGAAGAGGTGAGGTAGGTAGGTAATAGAAAAACGAATAAGTATGAAGAGAGAAAAGGGGCAGACACAGAGACAGACAGAGACAGAGAATGAGACGGAGAGGGAGTGTGTGTGTGAGAGAGAGAGAGAGAGACAGAGAGAGACAGAGAGACGAAGACAGATGTAGTGGGCAGGCCCATTCTAGAACCCTTGCGCGCAGTCATTCTCCATATATTGAGAAAGAGTCGTTGCTCTTGTACACATATAAAGACAACATTGTTACGACCACAACAGTGTTCGAGATTAAAGGTACCCACTACATTTCTATATGACCTTCATGTACATTTATTGTGACATCATTCGGGATGTATTTATTGCTTAACAGTTGTATAGTCACTGATATGCTTTATAATCACTTTGGCGGAGAATGATATGTCGAAATAGCTAAACGATGGAATGCTTTGTGAGCGGCGACGGCGAGAGATCCGCCGATGAAGGGGCCAAGCACGAATACAAAGTGGCCGCTCCACCATCCGTCCAGCGGCTATATCCGACATTATCGTCAATTTATTGAGCATCAATTAAAATTGCGCTCTCTCTCCTTTCTCTCCCTCTCTCCATTTTACTCCTCTCTCTCTCTCTCTCTCTTTCACTCTTTTCCTCTTTCCGTTTCACTTTCTCTCTCTCACTGTTCCCTTCATTCGGCTTTCAAGATGTTCCTTTTCTTCTTGCATACCTGATCTAGTACAATCGCTCCCACCAAGTGTGGCCCGAACGCCCGCGCCGGATTCATAGACAACATCACGAATGGACAGCTGACATATGAGATGCAGATCATGCAGGATCTCTCCTTTTTCTAATTAATTTTTTTTAAAATATAAACTAATATAAAAAATAAATAAATAAATAAGTAAATTACTGCAACCACTGTTACTCCACATACGCTGCGAATATGTTGATGGAGACAGCAAGGCCAATTACAAGCGGCGCCATTGTGAGATGCTTACGATCTGCAGCAGCTGCATCGAGAATGACGAAGAAGAGGATGGCGGTGAAGAGCGCTTCGATCACGAGACCCTGGAGAAAAGTTATTCAAACATGAATTATTTATTTACCCGACTACCGTATACCTGATATGGAGTCGTGGACAAGAAGACAGCGCCAGCTCTAATTTGACGGAACTGCTCCTCGCCAAGAATAATCTGAAGAAATTTGCGAATCATTATCCATTAATTAGTTAAGTAGGTGAATAGTTGCTAAGGATTTTAATATTGACATAGGAGAAAAAACATAGAACTGACATATGTTGTGTATGCGCCAAGAACGCTGCCGAGCACCTGGCTAAAGATGTAGGCGGGCAAGAATACACTAGGGAGCTTGCCAACGAGCGCCGATGCCCACGAAAAGGCCGGATTGATGTGAGTGCCACTGTTCCAGATCATTATTTTACTTATAATAAACTTTTTAAAACATTTTATTCAAGGTATTACACACCCATTAAAGTATATCTAAGACAAAAATCAATAAATACCCACATAAATATCACCTTATTTGCTCGAGTGCAACGATGAGGACAAAAACGGCAAATCCATTTGTCAGGGCTACGCGTGTGAGAAGGTCGCCTCCACTCGACGCGCAAGTGATTGTTGCTAAGAAATGAAGAAGTGTTATGCTTTGATTTGATCATTTAACGTCTTATGGTTAGAAGCACGTTTTTTTTTATTGAAAAACTTTAATAAAACTTTCTTCGTCTTACAAACGAAAACCAGTGCAAATGTCCCAATGAATTCGGAAGCACATTTGCATCTTATTGAGTATTGATCATTGCTTGCGGCATTGACGCTGGCGCTCTTTAACATTCCGCCAAGATTCCTATGCAAGGTATCTGTTGTGGGAAGCCGTGATCAAAAGGGCAGCAAATTAATTGAGTGAGCATATTGAAGATCGTAATGAAATACGCTGGAAGATACCGTCATACATACAAGCATGAATACATATTCATACAGAAAACTTTTCTGAAGAAACCATCGCTTACGAAGAAACGAAGTCTTCTCCTCGTCACAGGCATCTCCCTTGTCAATTTGTAGACAAAATAAACATTCTCTGATTTGGTAGAATAGCGGCTGGCAATCAACAGAGAGAATTCCTTTAAAAACTCTGCAAGTAGACATCGATGAGAAAGGACGTCACAAGAAGAAGCAATCCATTTGAAGAGAGATCGTAGAGAAGACGATCTCTTGAGTTGTCCAAACGATGAAAGGAGAAACACGAGAAGAAAGCGTGCAGAAAGATACGAGAGAGACGAGGAGTGGCTCAAGGCTCGACCTGCCCGAAAGCAATCATCTTTACCCTGTAAATGCACAGTTAAGAGGTAATTGGGAACGGCGTTCGCGATACGGTCAAAGCAAACGCGATACAGTTGTCTAAAAAGACAAAGACAGGAGAGAGAGAGAGAGAGAGAGAGAGAGAGAAAGGGTGAGATATGTACATATGTAGATAGAAAGATAAAAATAGCAATGGTGACGAAATATGCTAAATTAGCATTTCATGCTAGCAAATTATTTTTTGTTTGTTTCCGAAAAGGCCCACTCCTCCCCTAGAAGCTTTGACAAATTAGTCTACCATTTTCTGTGCCAAGATTTTTTAAAATACTTACACACTTTTGCCTCGCCGCTATTGGCACGCATGTTTTTTTGGTTTCGTTATTTTTGCCGTTTTTTACAGCTGTTTATTTTGACTCGATGAATAAAGATTGATGACATTCTTGATAATAAGACAAATTGGCACGGCATAAATACAGCGCTTGAGAACTGGCAAATATGCTTAGCAATATAACGGAAAATTGCAAAAAAATATTTTAATTGACACTCTCTTATATGCATTCAGAAGAACAAACGAGGTGAGACGAGAGAAAAGAGAGAAAAATGACTAAGAAATGCGAGTAATATTGAGTTAAGAGAGCAATGAGAGAATGCTGATGAGGATACATTCGTACTCGCTCAATACAACCGTGAAAAGATACCATTCTTGTTTGGTTGTTTAATTTGCGATACATCCATAAATATTAAGGAGAAGCCATCAATGGTTCATTAATTTTTTTAAGTACATATGCACAAACATATGTACATACATACATATGTAGTATAGAAGCAATTGACCTAGTCGCATCTTGGTACTAAACTGTTGATCATCTCAGTGTTCTGTCTTGAAAGTTCCTGAAAAGGAAATCTTTCACAATTTGAATAAAGTAAAAAAATAAACACTCACTTCTCGACAATTAACAACGTGACTGAGGGCAATTACTTGTTGTATTAATCATTCTTGGAGTCCCTCTTAATATTTAAAATCTTCAGCCTTTTCCTGTTTCCATTGGGATGAGAAAACCGCTTCTGTATGGTTATAACACGAAAGAAAACCTCATAAACTGGCTCGATCTTCTTCTTTCCGAAAGCAGTAAAGTGAGAACTGGGTTCAAAGTATGCGAGATTAGTCTTCTCATCATAGGAGCATAATGAGAAGTTGCCACATTTCAGTATCGGCCCAAGGTCATAGAGAATACATTTCTGCAAAAATCCTTATCTAAAAATTAAAATAAAATAAATTTGAACAGGTTTTTTTTCAAATCATTCCATCAAAGGAAAAAATACTCATCGCATTAGATGTAATTTGCAAAAAAAGATAATAAAAAAACCTTGCACCGCCGGGCCAAAATTTGAGTTCTTGGTCGAGACGGTTCATCTTCGTACAGCATTAGAGTTTTCATCTAAATACCCTAATGGTTTCCCATGGATTGACAAATACAAATAGAATAGCAACAGAATGTGACATTGATTTCGTAGCTCGACATCCCTTCCGCGATGAAGTCGTTGAACTTGTACATCGTAGTTGTTTCTATGCCCGGATATGTGTCGAGCAAGAAGAGGAGCTGGGTTCTGAAAGGTCACTTCAAAATAATATAAAGTCAATAATAAAGCCCTCGCCTATTTTCGACGTCAAGGAGATTGCTGAGCATTTCTTCGACAATCGAATCGGCCTCTCCATCATGTACAGCTGGCAGCTTCGCAGTGCCATATCTGGTGGTTTTTCCAGGTGTTATAGCTTAGTTGTTATGAATTAATGATATTCATCAAACCGGCTAGTGTCTCATTGACTGATTTGAAATGGACATTGACGCACCTGGTAATCAAGAAAATGACGTCCGGTCGGACGAATTCAATCACATCTGTGAAATTCACTTTTGTTCCGCACAAATCAAAGTTCTTGAAGACAGCCAAGACTTCGCATGCTGCAGAAACGGGAAAAACGACAGGGTAATAGGAATCTTATCAGTAGACAGTAATATATTCTCGTCGCAAGGGCCACCTGATTGGCTGTAAACAGCGAAGAAACTGAAGAAGGGCTTGAAGTGGCGGAAGACGAGGTCAGCCTGGTTCATCGCGTAACTGTTTCCAATGACAAGGAAGCGAAGTCTGCCTTCCCCTCTCTGAAGATCACAATTGTTTCATCAACAAGATGAGTGTTGAGAGAAGGGAAGAAAGCCCCTGATTAAATGAAGACGCCCAAACCGGCATTTCGCAATAGCCGAGCGGCTTTGCAATCCACGCATCCTCCATCTGTTCCTGCGTCCAATTCTTCCATCCCTTGTACTCGCATCCCTTCAGGAGCATATTCTCCTCCATGTGCGCGAATGCATCCCGATTTATCTTGATTGCACGAGCTTAAAGGAGTACAAAAGTCAGCCGTAATTCATTTGAATATTCCTGCCTATTGTATCTTTAAAACACAACCGATTTGCCTTGTGTCAAACAAAAAAGGAGAATTTAAGGTTGATTTTTTGGTTCCTTTAAACAGCCACCCAGGCATTTTCTTACCTGCATATAAAGCATCACAAAAACAATGAGCAAATGAGATTTCTGACCAATTGACACGTCAATGGCGCCAAAATGGAAATAGTCATTAATCGTTGAGGAAGCGATGAGGAGCCCAAGACACACAAAGACCAGGCTGGCACAGGCTCGTGCTCAATATGCACAGATTTTATTACCAAAAAATTGCATCAAAATGAAGTCATCTAATAAAATTTTTACGAATGCAGACTTATTGTTTGAGAAATGAAAGTTACCCGTTGTTCTCTTGCTCCATTCGCGGTAGCGGTTTTCGTACAAACGATTGAGAATGGTGGAGATTACAACTGCCGTGAGGACCAAGACAGGTCTACCTGGACTCGTGGTTTAAACCTCATTTCTTTTCAAACTGAAAATAATGCAAACTAGCTAGATTCATTTTCGTTTACGAAATATACTGCGAGCGGCCAGTGAAAGAGATAGAGAGAGTAGGAGATGTCGCCCAACCAAATCAAAACTCGGCTATTCAAAACGCTTCTTTGGGCGAGCATCTGAAAGAAGAAGTCATCTGATGCAACAGAGCGCTGGCAGTACCGATGGCTCCATTCCATAGACAATGACCACTGCAGATAAGAGAGTGACACCGATTCGAGCGATGCGAGGTTCGACAGCCACAAACGGAATGAAAGGAACAACGACAGCCAGAGAGGAGACGAGGAGAGTTAGTTGTCTAAGGGAACAACTATTCTTATGAATCGCTTCTGCCTCTGGATAGGCCTCCGCCGGAAAAATCACATGCTGAAATTCGATATGTTTTTATTCACTTTTTTATATTAATTACAGATAAAATCGGAAATTTGGGGTGACTCTTCGTCCACAAACAGTATGTATTGGTGTCGCAAAAATGTCTTCACATTGTTCTAAGACACTAAAATATATACTTGGATTATGTCCACGAACCTTTGCTTCTATCTGCCCAATGCAGGCAACAACGAAGAATTGCCAGAGACGAGAGAGAACAAAATGGAAGGAGATCAAAGTTGAAGAAGAGACATAAAAGACAACGGAAATAGTGGACACTAAATCATAAAATACATATTGCGTCGCTTCGTTTTTTATCCGAACCAATGATAAAAAAGACTCGAGGATTCATAAATCTGCCGAAGTTCATCTTTAATCCGAAAAGAAGCGGAATAAGGAGATAAAACTGGATTTCGACTGAGAGCGACCAGACATGAGTGAAGAGGTCTTCCTTGTTAATATGCTGTAAGGTAGAGAAACAATTTGATATTCGCCTCAAAGGTCACGGAAACCTCGAATATGGAAAACCACCTCGAAATAGTCGTATTTGTGAACGACGGCCAATATATTAGAAACAAATGCGAGGGCTGCGAGAGCTGATTTCTAAGCATCCATTTCTTTAAATATGAATCATGAGATAGGATTCTACCTGAATGAAGTACCCACCCTGAATAGAGAGGAAAGAACCTGACCTTGGCTCCCTCCAGAAGAACTGAATCGATTTGCCAACTGAAGATGGCGATTGCCACTGCGCAGTATAGAAGATGAAGCGGAAGAATGCGTCGGAGACGTCTAAAGTAGAAGTCGGACACCACGGCCGCCGTCAGGAATCCACCGGCTTTTTCCAGGGCCCGGCCAAAAATGCGGACGATTAGGAAGCCAGAGATCACGAAAAAACTAAATACAAGTAAAATTATAATTGGCAGTAATAGAGATATATTTAATTTTAAGGCCTTTTTTTCGTTCAGATATAGATTTCAAATTGTAAACTAGTATAAACCATAGCCTGGTCGGTTTCTGAAAAGAGCCAAAGTAGCTAACATATCGACTCCTAGGAAGCCATTCGGAAAGAACTCAGGATAGAAGTGGAAGAGGAGGACCGCGGCAATTGCTACGCCTCTTAAACCCTGACAGAAAATATGCTTCATTCTAAAGTTTAGGTAATTTAAAAAGAAAATCTATTTTAATATGAATCAATTAAAAAGATTAATTAGAATGATTTAACTGAACGAACTTGAAGATCGCTCCGCTGTGAACCAGTTTGGCACGCAAAACCCTTGGAGGATTGCTGCGGATGGGCCCTCTCTGCTTCTTCAAAATGACTTCCATTCACCTTCTCTGAGTCGCCTCCTCGTTTGTGATTACTTGGTTGGTCGATCATCGTTGGTCGTTTTCCTTTCTTCGTCGAATCCAGCTCATCTATCATGAGAGCCTGGAAGTTGCTGAACACGATTACTGAAATACCGCAAAATGAGTTCAGTTTTTGTTACATCCTCTTGAACAATATATACAATACTTTTCAATATGAATGGTTATTCGGCAGGAGATGATACCGGGAATTTGTAGAAGAATCGAGGTGAAAGGCCATAAAAATCGCCAATTTGTATTACAGGGAAGAGCTAGTATATGGAACCAAAATGGGACAAGAATGCATATGTACATTTATATTTTCCCCATGATTAAACAATTCGATCCAGGCAAGTCTGCGCGAAGATGGAAGGCGCAGATTTCCTTGCATTGACATTCTCTTTTCTCCCTACACTTTTGTTCCGTGCGAAAAGAGATTATGATCAGAAATGAAATTTTCCTTCTTCAACAGTATCACACATGATCTTCGGCTTATCAGCCTCATCCAACCATCGCTAGCGGTGAATGATAAGCGAATGTGATAATATGTAATTTAATCAATAATACATTAATTCAGTCAATATATATTTCTCTTTAGCAAATATCCATCGCGAAATGTATCTTGGCCACGCGGCCAGAGCGAGGATTAGTACAGGTTCGAATTGCGCGTCAGCCCGGGGAGCGTGCACTGTCATACTCGGGTGCTTCCGCATAGCGCGCAAACCCGCTCGTAGAAATAGCCATGAGAGATGTTTATTGAGATAATTCCTCTGGATTTGAGCAGCTTCCTGCCCTTGCCGTGCCGAGGTACAACAAGGCATGGAGGAGCTCTATCGCAAGTTGGAATCGTCAATGTTTCGCGATGCTTTCAATCAGGGAATCTTCGCCTCAGATCTCCGCGAAGCATTTACCGGTTCGTTGATCCCATGAAGGAACGAAATATACTTTCTGTCTTGTTGGATCCGATGGAGAGATTTTCTGTCTCATTGGATCCAAAGGAGAGGTCATGCAACTTGGAAGCCAAATTTTGCATACATATCATATTCTGTTTATTGAGATAATTCGTCAGTATTTGAGCAGCTTCTTTCCCCTCCCAGGCCGAGACAGAAAACATTTTTAGAATAAATTATTTCTCGAATATGTCTACAGTATACCCTGATACACCGAAAATATTCAAATGAGCGTACCTCCGTTCAATTCAAGTATAAGCATGTATGAGAATTCATTTCCTTTTCTCTCAATTTCACTTCTCATTCCATTGAAACAGTGACGGGAAAGAGACCTCTTGAAATGATCTAAAAGGAGGACGAACGCGAAACAGCACTAATAGAGAGAATTGCCTATTGGAAGTGTGACTTTCGAATAGCGCGCAAACCCGCACGTAGGAAAAGGCATGAGAGATGTTTATTGAGATAATTCCACTGGATTTGAGCAGCATCTTTCCCCTCGCAGGCCGAGGTATAACGAGGCATGAGGAGGCCAAATGGCAAGTGCACTTTGAAATCGTCAATGCTTCGCGATCCTTTCCTTGAGCTGCCCCCCCCCGGCTTTAATATGGTCAACAGCTCGGGCGCCCGCGCCACCGCTTCACTCCAATCAAGATGACCCGTCTCTTTTCAGTGATCAAATTTCCACTTTTGTTTAGTTTATGCAATTTTCATTACTATGTTTATCATTTCATGCTTTTGTTTCAATTTCTTGACTGCACACACAAACACAATACAATTCATTTTTTCAAGAAAAATGGGGGAAAGGAGGAGGAAGTATGTATGCGTGGGTGAAGAAGGATATTTTTCATAACTAGTTGTCCACTAATTAAGTAAGCGGCAATGGCTTTCGCATACTTGGTATCAACCTCAGAATTAAGCCTACAAAATCGACACATTACTATGACGGCAGAGTGCTATAAAATTTGGTTGTAAAACTGCTGTAATCGTATGGTTTTCCATTTTTAATAAATTATTTCTTAAAACAATTTTCTTTGAAGCTAAAAGGAATTTGTAAGAAAGAGATAAAACTAAGAACGGGAAATATTTTGTGACAAAAAAGTATATTACTGAGTCTCAAAAAGTGACATGAAATATTTTTGAGTCAAAAGAAATGTTAAATGTAAAACACAAAAACGGTTTTCCGATATAAAACAAAAATAACATTCGCCAGCTCTCTCCTCTGATGAGATGTTCACTGAATGATTAACATATGATTTTATTAACGAGGATAAATTCCCATCTGTCAAAAACATACGTTTAGAAAGTTAGAACCGTTTTTGTCCACTTGCCTCAAAGTTATGAGCCCGCAAAATATGGCTCGGCCAAAATTTTTTACTGTAGCTGTTAGCCACCCTCCTATTTCACATGCTCTCTAACCAGCAGAAGGACCAAATATTTAAGGGCGCGCGTTCAAAATTTTTCTAATGTACTACTGTAGAATTATTCAGTTCATGGTTCCTTTAAGGCCCGAGACCCTAGCCATAAGCAGCGATTGGAATTCATTTCAGATTAATATGTGCACTATTCTATTTGACGATGCTGCTGATTGTCATCAACAGCTACGATTTATTGGCCGTTTTCTCACTCGTGCCATTCATCCACACATATGGTATTTTTATTTTTACTCTTCTTTATATATTTTTTCAAATATTTCTCGGCTCTCTGCATAACTACATTTTAAGAGGAAGGAAAAGTTACTCTTTCTATCTTTTCACTTCTCTCTCCCTCTCTCTCTCTGTCTCTCAATTATTCGCCTCTGCTCTTGAAGATCTCACTGGCTCTCAGCTGATCGCGAATGCGACCCGAATTGAGCAGCTGCCAAACGACGAAATCGATCTTTTTTTCACGGTATATTTTCATTATATTCCTTATATTTTTTCTTGCTCCAAATTTTGGGTAAAATAATTTACAATAATTGCTCATTTACATACATATACACATCTGTTCTATCTCGATCATCCATTTTCAGGCTTATCCAGGAATTATGATGTCTGTAGTTTTGTTCGGCCATCCGGCGTTGACGGTAGAGGGCTGCTCGTTGACACGCAACGCGTCGCTCGTCGCGCTTGACGCGTCGCGGTCGACTATTCGCGGTGAGACACGAACACTTCATGGCAAAATCCGTCTCATTGGATTTGAAACGTAAGATGGCGTCTCGATCACTCGTTCCCTTCAATCCCTTTCTTTCCGTCTATTTACTCTTTCTCTCTCTTTCAATATCTGTCCTTTGCTTCTCTACTTATCTTTTTCTATCCCTCTCCAGCCTCAGGCACCGTCAATATCTCTCTCCTTCCGCCGGTCGCATTCTCATGATATCTCTCCGCCTCGCCTTCTCGGTCACTTATCACCATCCTGTCTTCGGCGCGAGCAGTCCACAGCAGCTGAATGTCACAAGCCACTACCGAATCGACTTTGCCGACACAATCATGACATACAATTAATCAGCATCCAAGCAATGTCTTCTTCCTTTCTACCGTACCCATTATGTGTTTTGCGCGTGATAAATATATACGCATGCATTCAAAGATCCATTCGGACATATACAAGGATGTACCGCAAAAATGGCTGACCTGTGCAAAGTGATACACATGGTGCGCATGTACCGAATATACTGTAATGTTCCTCCAAAATGTCCGATATGTTCCAATCAGTGCGCAAGAAATATCTCATAGTAGACATCTTGGACCTAATTTAACCCTTTTTATTATTGAAAAGTAAATATGATTCCACATACAGCACAACTATCACTTCCTCCCAAACATAAATTGGAAAGGCATAATATGATTTTCAAATTATTGTTTGGCGCCATGCTCTAATCTTTGAGCTTCATTGTAAAACTCGAAACATGCAAGCTGACTCTCAATTGTAGTGTGCTGGATGTGGAAATCAAGACAATTCCAAATATATAAGGATCTTTTCCTATAGTTTTCTTACCAATCAGCTACAACTTGCGTGCCGAATGGAAAATTACGCGCGCTGCTTCCCAAATCGGCCATTTTGGTATGTAATTAAATATTCGGAAGTGAACCAAATTAATTATATTGTTATTGGTTTTTGCTTGAGACTGGCTATTCATCTGCATTCTTTTCATTCCTACTGTTATCATGCACACACTGAAATAGCTTAAGGAATTTGGCTGAAGAAGAGAAAGTTGGAAATTGCGATCATTATCGACACGAAAGACGAGAGGGAAATATCAAGGTTCATTTTTACTTATAAGCATTTATGCACGACGATCAACTATATGACATAAGCTTTAATACAAAAACACTGACTACACCTGCTGTGCGCTCCATATTTAGAAGAAGAAACAAGTATTATGTCGGAAATCCGCATTTAGGTAGTATGTGATGAGGTACTAGATTTGGAATATAAATTTTGAATGTCTGCGCAACCTGTTTATTGCTGTATTTTATAGCGATAAGGCTAAATCAAAGCAAAAAAAGTGCTGTTAATTTCATGAAAGTTTGTAGATTAAGCATACGATCAATAAGTTTTTGCTCTGGCCCAAAAAAAGCATTAAATTATCGAATGGCTTTCCAACTCTCTTTTGTAATTCAAGTTTCTGCAGTATGATTAAATTCATGAGAACTTTTCAGGTTTGGATGGAAGATGTTTGCGTGCATTACGGAGAGAATTTGTGCCCATTAGCCTAACTTATAAGTTGGGACGAGAGGGAGCGGTGTGGTCGGCCAGTTGAGAAATCTTCACGGGGTGCATTGCGAGAAGGGAAGAATTGTATAGCTCCGCCCACTGGTCACGGTAATTATCCCAGAGGTAGAGCACATTGTTGTGTCTGAAGGAAAGGGAAGAAGGAGATAGAGAGAGAGATAGATAGATAAAGCGATAGAGAGGAAGGGAAGAAGGGGAGAGAGAAAGAGTGAAATAGAGAGAGAGAAAGATAGTGAGAAGAATGAGAGAGCCACAGAGCGAGAGAGAGACAGAAAGAGAAATATTGTGAGAGAGAGAGAGAGAAGTGCGAATACGAGTCAAGATGAAAGATCGAGCAGCAGTTCGTAGTCATACAATTAGTGAGACGAATGTAAATGAGAGGGTGATGGATAGAAATTGGTATATGAATGGAAGATACGAGGTGAGTTCCAAGGGTTTCTGAGCTGTTGTTTAAGAATAAGGACGCAAACAACTGACAATTCGCGCGGCAATGTTTACATAAACTTGTGGAAGACAAGCTCATGGAAGAAGTTGGATTCGTAAAATAATTAAAAGCCGTTTTCAAAGTCCGAATATAAGTTAGGCTAATGGGCATGTTAGAAATACAATCAATATAAAAAATTTTTACACATTATATAATCTATTTTTATACATACGTACATTCATCTCTTATGATTACTTGCGAATAATATATTTGTATTAACATTTTATGGCCACTTAGAAAGTTTGTGATGCTAATTCTGTTATAAATATGTACATAAAGAAATTGATAAATAAATATGTACATACACACATATGTATGTATATAGATATGATCTTGGCCAACACTTGAGAGAGAGGCAAAGTAGTTGAGATTCGTGGCTGGCAGGTAATGCCAGTCGGACGGTATCCAGCCGTCTCTAATGACGAGCTGCTCGGACGCGTTTCGGACACGACGACCAGCCAGATCGTGGTAGTCAAAAATCGCTAGCTGGAGAGAGAGAGAGTGAGAGAAAGAGGAAAAGAGAGAAAGTGTTATGTTAAAGAGAGGAGAGTCAACGGGACAGGAAGAGAGTTAGAGAGAAAGAGACAGCAGAAATCGTGAAACTTACGGCCTCTTCGTATTGCCGCCACGCCGTCTGAATCTCGTGATCTTCTGCGTACTTGCCCTCAATCAACTCGACTGCCTTCTTCGCGGCCGTAAGCCCAACCGGAGAGGTCCACCTGTGCAAAAAGTCGAAGTCGGGTGATGGTTGAATTAACACAACATTACAGTCCAATTAATCTCATGGTTGATTGTTTTGCATCAGACTGAAAAATGTGGAGACTTCCATACCATCCGCCAGACAAGGAGGCGCGGTTGTTGCCGTGGTGGACAATGTTGAGATCAAGAGGATGCCACAAGTTGAAGATGGAGTCATCGGAAGCGAGGAAGTAGCCTACGAGACAAATATGTCAAGCTGGTTGGAACAATGGATCAATGTATAAATGTCACGCTAAGCAGACAATATTGGCTAGGGACATATTGTTTGACTAAGTTGTCTAAGGTCGCAGGAGCCACAGCCGTCTTTACTTCTTGCGTCACAAATTCAAGACCTCACCCTTGACATTCTGCAGCTGTAGCTCCTTGACCTTGGCGAGGCAGTAGTAGGAGTGGAATCCCATCTCCTCCTCGCTCAAATAGATGTAGTTGACGGGAGACTTCGGATATTCTAGAAAAAGAGAGTCTTCTTCCACTACTATTTTCAAAATGTTACTCCACTTTTATCGAAGTTATAATCTGAACCAAATGCTCCTCCCGCGACATTTAGCAGTCTTTTTTTAAATGTGAAAACAAAAGAAGGATATCAGCTTTGTTTATATTTTTTTCATAGAAATAAGGCACACATACAAAAAGAAATTTTTTTTTCTCATTTTGCACACGAGCACTTGGCAGTTTTTGTGAAGGCGGCATCTTTAATGTAGCAAAATAAATTTGCGTTGGGTAAATTTTATAATAATGATGTATGTAATATAAATAATATAGGTATATGCAAATTATTCCCCGGAATCCTCCTTTAAAAGCATACTCGCGTCGAGATCCTTTTCCACTTCGTTCGCATCGTATGCACCGCAGAAGAAGACGGCTCCGAAAAATCCATCGTAGAGACGTTGATGGAAGCCGATACCGTAGCGCGACGCGTAGTTGTGAATGAGCACCAGGACCTGACAGGTAAAGAAGAGGGAATAGAGAGATAGAAAGATAGAGAGTGAGAGAGAATGATATAGAGAGAGTGAGAGAGAATGAGAGAGCGAAAGGGGTGATCGACAGCAATAATAGGTTACCGTGTCCAGCTTCTCCTGAAAATCAGGCATGGCGGCGTGCAACTCTGCAAGCGCCTCGGGCGCATGGAAGTCGAGAGTGAGATTGGCGGTCTCTGGTGAGTCGTGGCACCACCGAACAAGGTCGCCGAATGCGACAATCTTTGCCTCTGCATGTTTGGTCGTCTAAAAATATGAATACAGCTTCCTCGTGACCAGGAGTGGCAGGGGTGGCCGGCCCCGGCCCCAGGGCCGACCTCGGGGGCCGGGGTTGAACATTTTTGGCCCCCGACCGCCCCTGCTCGTGTCACGATTTTTAGATACCAGAGGCCAAATAATTTCCGAATCCGGAACCAACGTCGATTCCTGACGCTGTTTATCTCTCCATCTCTGTTTTGCCTTCTCGCTCTCAAGTCCTTCTTTCCTTCTCTCGCAATTTTAAGCTCTCCTCTCTCGTTCCTTCTCTCTTATCTGTCGGGTAAGTTCCTTCGCTAGATCAATAGTCAGCTCAATGTGCATCGGTCGGCAATTGTGTAGGATGGTCTGATTACTCAAGTCGATCGGGTAGTCAGAGCGGCTGTCGCGTAGTTTCGGAAAGGCGTATCTGGCCGAGAAGAGTAGATTACCGCATTATCTCTATTTGTCCCCCCTCCCTTAAATATACCCCTTGAAAATGCCATTGAAAAATAGTACACTAGAGTTTCATGTATCCCTTCTTGGCCAGATCTAGCGGAGAACATAATATTTATGGTTATATCCAAAACAAGAATCCCAACGCAATCTTCGTGATATCGTAACAAAACAAACTCAGAAAAAAAATGATCCCAACTCGATCATCTTGAGGTCGCCGATCCACTCCTTGACGAGCCTCGCGTCCTCTTGACCCCAGAAGTGCGTGGCGGCCATGTCAGCGGCGAGTTGAATGGCGCACGAATCCAATGCGGGATGCGGACACTCCCAAGTGTCAAGGAACGCAGATCCCCCGTCTTCTCGTAGACGTCACTTAACAAATATTTGGTTTGGGGCGAACCTAAGTATTTTTTATTCAGTCATTACGTTTCACAATTAACGAACTATTTAATGAAATTGGTTCGTGGCATTCTCTGACATTTCCTGCTTGAAATCCTTCAAGAAGTCGTGCTGGTTTCTAATTTGAATCGCATTTACGGGGACGAAGGAGACGGACTCGCCGATGAGATGAAGCAACTTTTGCGTGAAGAAACTTCGCCAAATGTCCGTGACGCGGAACGCGACCTGGCAAGTTAGACAAATTTCTTTCTAATTGATATTTCTTTCACTTTACTCATTCGCTAAAAGACAGCAATATCTACATTTGTTTTTCCACTAGAATTAATCCACATACCGTCGTCGGCAGAAAGAGGCCGAAGAAGGCGCGTCGATGAAAGAGTGTTCTGCGAATTCCACGGCGAGTAGGTGCCTGAAAGTGTACGAATGCATAGAATGAATTGTAAAGTGTAATTATGAGCATGCGTATGAATGTTACCCAAAGTCTCTCACGTAATCTCTCTCTCACTTTCATGTTCTCTCTCTCGAACTCTCTCACTATCTCCCTCTCAGTCTCTAAGTCTATCTCTCTTTCTCTCTCTGCCTCTCACTCTCCATCTCTCTCTCTCACAAACCCGGAGCAAGCGTTACGGGCGGCGAAAACTTGTTGAAACGTTTGTTGAGCCCATCCGCTGGGTCGGCCTTGAGCAATCGGTAGATCGCATCGACATCCGGGTCCTGCGCAACTCTTGCTCACGCAGAAAAAAAAAGTGACATGCAATTTTCGTTCAATCAAAAAGTGTGACCAGAATTGTGACACGGTAGCGCTCCGAAAAGAATTGTGACATCGGAAGTCACACTTTGGTGGCAAAGGGGGAAGGATCCGGTGCACGAACTGTGGGCCATTCTCGCTCCTGCCTTTCTCGTCCCGATGTGGTCCCAAAGCACAAAATAAATTTACAGTCGAAAAAGGGCGTCTAATGTCGGTTTGGACGGTATGGCGAGGTAATGAGACGAGATGTTGTTGAAGAGGCAGATAGAAAAGGGGGCAGAGCCTACGGTGCTGAGATGTCACAATCCTTGTCCTGCCGCCAATTGTGACATGGAGTGGAACACAATTGTGCTGAAGTAAAATTAGTACAATAATGTACCATGAAATTGTGACATCTGATGTAACAACGTTCTCTCTGTGCAGTGTTATCGAGAACCTTTTCAAAGGATTTTTTTTCATTATCATTCAAATGTCCAATATAAAATGATTGTGTATATGTTTGTCTTACTTGCGAATTTAATCAGTAATTTTTGTCTTATACTCGTCAATCCCTCTCACCTTGTGCACGATTCCCTGCTGCACGGCGGCACTTCGCATTCGCTTGCAGACACGGAACATGCCCACGGCGTGCTCGTGGTTGCTTTAAAATTGAAAAAAAATTAGTAAGCGATAAATCGTCAATCGATAAAGCAACAAAATGAACATGTTGGCAACAGAAAGAAGAAAAAACAAAGAAAATGTAATTGATATTAACAACACCTGTAGTACTCTAACGGAAAGCCACGAGGCCACATTTCAGCGGCACTGAAATGTCTGTACGGGTTAAAGAGGCGCTGCCTGCAAGCAAAGCTTTTACTTTCCAGGCTTGAAAAAAAGTAAAACGATCTTTGAGTTTTCCCGAAGTAAAACATTGTAGAGTTTAATTAGCTGATTTAAAAAAGAGACGAAAAAAAGAAACCGAACAAGCTTCCTTACTTGAATCCGCTGACATTCCTGCGATATTGCCCCCGCAAGCCCTCTTCACTGTCAACGTCCTGAAATCGAATGCCGCTGACCGTGTCGTCATAGTCGAATTGATCGAGTCCTTTTCCTGTAATCATCATCGACAAATAAAAGTATTTGTCATTTCACAACACAAATAAAAGCACCGTTCTTATTGAGTTATCCGAGTGAAGAGTACTATAACACCGAAATGTTTTTAAACTGTCGCCTTGAATATCCGTGTGTATTTTCAGTAAGGGTTTCCGTATTTTCGGTGAACGCTACCATATTTTCAGTGTGCCTACCGTATGGTTTGTTGTCGTCGTCCGTGTCGTAGATCCACTCGGCGCCGTTTGCAATCGCATAGAGATACCCTGCATTCTTGCGCGTGTAGCTGCAATGGAAAGCTAATTGTAAGCCGTTGCATATTAATGTTTAAAAAAATTCTGATTTATGGTTTATTCCTCCAACAACTGCTAGAGTGGCACTTTTGCATAAGGGGCGCTTATATTCTTTCACAATCAATCCTTCAACAATAAGATATTCATTACGCCATTAATATAACAGAAAACAGATTATATTTGCTGCATTTGGGTGGGCTTCTAAAAAATTTACGTTTCTATTTGTTTCATTACCTTCGAGAGAGAGAGCACTTCTATTAGAAGGGCGATACTATTGGAAGCGCGCGTCAATGAAGAAACATGGTATTCATTAACATTTTTGGAGGCTATTATATTATTAATTTATCGGCCCTTCTGATAAACCATCAATAACATTTAATAAAATTTTGAACACTATGCCTGCGCCAAACAAATTGTTTTTATTAAATTTTTGTTTAAATTACATATGTATTAGCTCACCAGCGGCAGCGCACGCACGCTGTCGAGTCCGAGTCTGTCCTGGTCGGCGACGGAGAGAAAGTGAACGTCGTCCAGCTTCCAATCACTCGGCGTCTTTTCGTCACCAACCACGACCACCGTCCACTCGGGCAGCGAGGCTAGACGCTGTGGAAAAACTAATTCATTATTTTTTAGAAGAAAATATTTTTTCAACAAATCTAGGAATATTAATAATATAATTAAAAAGATTATATAAAGAAACTATAAAAGTATTTCAATGAGATCATTACATTGACAAATATATCCAAGGCACCTTCACATCCTCTGTGGGAAACTGAATTGACGTAACGACAATCCACTTGTTGGTTTTCTTCCCGACTGCTGTTAGTCGATAACTGAACATTTAAAGTTCTCGTGCTGCACGCTTGCACCCGATAGACGGCGGGTTTACCACGAAAAAGGATATGAAGGACAAACAACAAGTGAGAATTGCTCCATGAAAGGTTGCTTA
The DNA here is from genome assembly GCA_945643635.1 of Allodiplogaster sudhausi. Taxonomy (NCBI): domain Eukaryota; kingdom Metazoa; phylum Nematoda; class Chromadorea; order Rhabditida; family Diplogasteridae; genus Allodiplogaster; species Allodiplogaster sudhausi. The sequence goes on along the minus strand of CALZFC010000026.1, from coordinate 358,305 downwards.
GGTTTCCTGCTACGGAAATTGTCTCCCAATCTATCGAGTTCTGTAAATGTTCGTTTTATTTTAGTTTTGGTGGTGATTTGTAATATTCTAACTGTTCACTTGTTGTTCATTCATAGTTTCTTTTCGAAAATCACTACTAGCGCGTAATAGGGAACAGAAACATTTTCCTTGGTTTTTTTGCTACATAAAAGCCTTCCTAATAGCCTTCCCAAAAATATAGTTTTAAACAATTATATCTCAATTATGTCTACAATACACCCCGACACCACAACTATTCGAGTGAGTGTAAAATAAAGACGCAAAATAATATGTTTGAGAAATCCTTGCCCTCTTACATTTCTAAGAGATCGTCTCATTTATATATTTCTTTGGATTTTCTTCACACCACATTATGCGTTTGTTACCTCCTCTCAATCTATGCAGCTAAATAAAAAATTTAAAGCTAGAAGAATATACAAATATGAGCTCTTGCCTTCTCAGTCAGCATTAGCAGAGGGATCGGGCAGAAAATGAGGACGAAAAAGAGGAATAAAGCAAATGGTAAGCGACTTCTTTTTGTTGCGGGATGAAGAAGAGAGCGTCTGATCTAAATGGAAGATGCTAAATAAAGGATGAATATAAAAGACATCCTTTTATCAAAAAATGGCAACCAATTGTAAGTGAAATGAGAATGTTAAATTAGCAAAAACACAACCTATCCCCTAAAATGTTTTAACCACTGGCTCTCTCAAAATTCAGTCAAAAGAAAGAGTATTCAAAATTGAACTTCTTGTTACTTTAACCAATAACAGAAGGAATTAGTAACTACAATTAAATGGATGTCGACTAAGTACATACCTATTATGGTTGACCTCCTGGAGAGTCTTCTCATAATGTGTATTCATAGGATTCGGTCTTATTTAAAATGAATAAACAAAAATAAATAAATTCGAAATAGTATTAACGTCATGCCTTTTTCACAGGCCGCCAGGCGAACTCCCACAGACTTCTCATGGGTCTATCGGAGTGGAGACAACGGAACGGCAAATAGCAAGTGAAGGTGGGAACGAGCACGAATGGATAGCACTCAATGAGAATTGTGCTGCCATTAAGGTGAACGAGAGTGGATGCGGAGATGGCTATTGAATAAATTAGAAGAATCATCGAGAGCAAAAGAGAAGAGATGAAGAGAGAGAGAGAGAGAGCGAAAGAAAGAAAGAGAGGGAGATAGAGAGAGAGAGGAAGAAAGAGAGAAAGAGAGATCATCTCTCTCACCCTCTCTTCCGCTCTCTCTCTCTCTCTCCCTCATTCTGTAGAATCTTTCTAGCTTACCGAAACAAACGCGGTGCGAGCGCCAGCGTTACAGGCGGCGAAAACTTGTTGAACGGTTCGTTGAGCTCCTCCGTTGGGTCGGCCCTCCGGGTCCTGCGCATCTCTTGCTCTCTTGTTCCCTCGCTCTCTTGCAACTCTAGAGCGGCACACGTAGCACGACAAAAACCATTGGATTCGGGCAAGCTAAATGGGTGACGATTTTATCCGAAGTGCGTGAAATGCTTCATCTTTCATATTTTTTTTAGCAACCCTCTTCTCGCCCTCTATTTTTTCTCACTATCTCTTTTTTTTTAGGATGGAGTCAAGTTTTCTTGCGGCAAAATTTCAAATTTGAAACGCATGTGTCTCTAATCAATCTCTTTCATTGTCGCGCTTTTCTCTGACGTCTGTATGTACATATGTCTCATTCCTTGGGGAAAATGTGTGGTAATTGGGCACGAGGGTCAGAGATTGCCTATTTTCCCACTCGTTGGCACTCCTTGCTTGGTTTTGATCACGTATCAGAGTATCAAAATTGAAGTTCACTCTCCCACTAAAATACTATCAAATATTTACAGAATCTGGCAAACCTGGCCGGCGGACCGGGCTGAGCACGCCTCGCTACAGTACCGCCCAACATCCAGGGGTCATGGATGCATCAGATGCATCGGTTGCATCCTTAAGATCCACGCGATTTGCAGCTTGTACAGGCAACGAAAATATTCCATATTACATTTTTTTGAATTCCTTGCACACCATTTGGAAATACATTGCACACAAATCTTCGGGTAAAAAAGATGAATATTTTATGAATTGGATAGATTCAGTCGATAGAGAAAAAATTCCGATTCAGAAAAATTTAATATGGAATATTTTCGTTGCCTGTACTAGCTGCAATTCGCGTGGATCTTAAGGATGCAACCAATGCATCCGATGCATCCATGACCCCTGGATGTTGGGCGGTACTGTAACTCAAAGGGACTGCTCCATTTTGTGATCTAGGCACCGCCTCTCTCTCGCTCTGGCCACTTGGCGATCTGGATCATGTTCAAGCGCCTGGGAACAGAAGTCCCTTAATTCTTTTGAAAGAGACATGTTGCAGCAACATAGTTACGATGCTCCTCACCCTTTTAGCGAGCCAGATCGAATTTCCACCACAAATTTGGAACATAAATGGTTGGCGTTGCATGAAAGTTTCTCTCTCTCTCTCTCTCTCTCTCTCTCTGTAACAATATCTCGCACCTCTCTCTTGCTCTCTCACTCCCTTGTATGTAACTCTAGAGCATTGCAAGTAACATTCGTTCAACAATTGGATCTGGATCTAGTTGAATGGTGACGATTTTGTCGGAAGTGCAAAAATTTTTTAACTGCCCCTCTTCTCGCACTCCCTTCTCTCTCACACACATCTCTCTCTTCCGCTCTTTCTCTCTCTTTCTCTCTCTTTCTCTCTCTTTCTCTCTCTGTCTTCCTCTCTCCCTCCCTCTATCTCCCCTATCAGTTTCTCTATTTCTCCTCTTTCTCACTCTCTCGTCTCTCTCACCTCCCTCTCAGTCTCTCAGTCTCTCTCTCTCTCTCTCTCTCTCTCTCTCTCTCTCTTTATCTCTCTCCTTTAACATGTCACTGCTGCTGTCGTCTTCCGAGGTTGGCGCGAGTGTTGAGTGACGGCTGAGCAGTGCTGCCTGCCTGCTGTGGCCGACAATGCGGCTTGTGGCGCTTCCAGTGGAAGTACTGCAAATATGTAAATAACATAATAAATGTAAATAAAGAATACTAAATGCAAAAATAAACAGTTTAGAGATATTTCTTACTACCCTTTTCAACATAATAAAAGAAACCAAGCGTCTGTTCACAATGGAAACAATTATCGGAGAACACGGGTTATGTATATAAGGAGGAAAGAAAAGTGAAATGCTCACATGATTTTGAACAATATATAAAAACCTTATTTTAATGATCCGTTCTGGCGAGAAACATACAGTGTAATTGCTTGCAAAGGTACACGTGGACGCCATAGAAAAATCAAAGCTATTCAAATAGAAAAGGCACGGAGTGCAGACGGCGGAAAGAGGGATACAGAATCCGCAGAAGAGAACTATCGGAGAATGCAGCAAACGAATCAGACGACATTGTAGAGTACTCCATGCTAGTTACTAGGAAAGAAAAACAAAAGTAAGCTTCTTTAAAGTTCAATTATTTTTAGTGTTCTTAAGACATATATGTAACTGTACCACTTATGTCATCATGTATTTCACGGTTCTTATAACCTGATGCACCAAAATTCAATCGTTAACAGTCGCATTTTGCACAAATTACTTTATTCGTCATTAATCATTGTTTACATCGCGCAATAAATTCATGTTTTAAATAACAGATATATTCAATTACATCTTGATTCCGCTCGATTTATCGATTTTTCCACCAGGAGGATGACTGATCGATCATTGGTCGGGGCGGTCGACTTTTAGGTTATGCGCACAACACATCTTGCCGCCGACCACTATGAGTGGACCGGAGGGCCGGGCCGGAGAATGTGGGGCGAGGCGCGGCCGGGCCGGAGAATGTGGAGCGGGTCGCGGCCGGGCCGGAGAATGGAGCCCGGCCCGTCTCTAACGACGCTCCGAGGACATCTGCCGCTGCGAATGCAGCAGCGACCTCCGAATCGTCCACAAGTCCCTTGATGGCCTCCTCAACCGCCACCGCCTCTTCGTCCTCGGTTCTTGCTGAAAAAAATTTATTGCTTTGCTAAGAAAAAACGGTTTTAGTATAAAGTTTTTAAAAGAGATGGAGTAATGTACAATGAAGTTATGTGATGCTAGATTCTTTCTCATTCAGGTAACATATTTTTTAAAGTGCGAGATGAATCAAAATCGTGGTTCATCTCAATGTCCGCTGTTATATACCAAACGCGCAAACTTAAACCGTATGGACCGAGAGTAAAATATTTTCTTAGCTATTTTTTGTCCACATTTTAATAATTATCGAATTATTGAATTCGCTCTACATCTCTCTCCCTCAGCCTCTTTCTTCCTCCCTCCTTCTTTCTTTTACACTCCATTTGTCATCCTCTTTCTCACTCTCCCTTCCACTTCCTTCCACTCCCTCTCTCTTTTTCACTCTATTTCCCACACCGTCTTTTCTTTATCTTCTCCCTCTCTCTCCTCACCTTAATCTTCTTCACCGCGAGTCCCGCTGCTTTGCCACTGCTAGGCAGATCTCCCTGCTTCCTCAGCAAATCCATTCTCTCTTCTCGGTCCATGTACCAGATGGTAATGGCGAATCTAAACAAGGTATACATTATTTCAAATTGATTTCAACATATTTATATCTCAAAATTTAACATAAATCATACGGTAGCCTCATACAAAAATTATGGCAACTGCTGAGTTTGGCACAGAGGACTATAGGTCGTCGAACACAGATGCCTCGTTATAATACAGTATCCCTATTCTTCCCGACAAGACCAACCGATGCCTGAAGACAGGCATGACTTCGTGCGAGTTCCGCCGGTCGGACCAGAAGAAGATGAGACAATCTGCCTTGGGCTCAATGTCCATGGGCACTTGCGATGTGTCCGGGTACAGGCGGAGGGCGCCGCCATGCTGGAGAATATTGCAAAGTTAAATTGTTTTATTAAATAATAAAAACAAGAACTTAATTGCCATCGTAATTCTTTACATTTCATTTAGAAATACTGTTACAAAAAAAATATATCGAGCCCATTAATATGAATCAAAATGCCGAAATGTGCATAAATCTCATAAATCACGGCCCATGAATAACGGCTCCTAACATCATTAATGTTCCAGTTCTCATTGCCGTAGTAGACGGCCGTGATGAGTTGTCCATCCTTGGCCGGGTTGTCCACGTGGCGGATGTAGCGGGAGCCGCGGGCGGGGTAGATGGAGAGCATTGCCTGGGGTGGAAGAGATAAACCTCCTTTATTCTTCTCTCTCACTGTCTCGCATTCCCTCTGTCTCTCTCTCTCAATGTCTCTCCCTCTCTCCACGATCTCTCTCTCTCTCTCCTCACCCTGGATCTCCCTCCAATCTTGTGTTCTCCAATGCGACCATTGAAGTGCAAGATGACCGAGTCTACGAGTGAGACGAGCAGTCGAATCGCGATCGTCTCGTCCGGCCCGTCCTTGCTGCCGTTGTACCAGTAGATCTACAAGCATGGATTTATAGTTCAATAAGATATACATTTTATTAAGCTATCACTTCTAACAAATTAGCACGGCAAGAACTCTCAACTTTAAAAATTAAATAACAAAAATATTAATAATACTTATAAAATAAATAATAATAAAAATAAAAATATAAAAAAATATAATAGTAGTAATGATCATCTCAATACAACATCTGGACACTGCAATGAAAATGTCCGTTTAAAAGGGGAATCACCCATCGCTTCTTTTTCCCTACTCAAACTGAAACTGACATGGTCTGATCGGATGTCGCTGACTTGCGGTCGCTGCCCTCGCGTCGCCTTCCCCTCCATGACCTGTCCTTCCGTGAAGTAGCCCGACTTGTATAGCTTCTCCATCTCCCTGAACAAGGTACTTATCAGTCAGCAAAGTATGTACTTTTATTTGAATGAAATGGTACACGAATTGTAAAAAAAGGCCTCCTTTCATGGACCTCGGGATTTCTCTCTTCTTTTCTCTATCTCCTTTTTTCCCTTTACCTTCGACACGCCTTTGCAATCTCTCCCTCTCCCTCTCCCCCTCTCTCTCTCTCCATCCTCTTACTTGGCAACAGTTCGACATCTCTGCTCGCCGAAGAAATTGTCCACAACAGCCCAGCCGTACTCTTTCAATGAGTGGATCACGTGTTCGGCAATGTACTGAAAAAGCGTACAGTTAAATATAAATAACTAATTAAGAATAGGAAAAATGAGAATTGGTCAATCAAAAATTGGTCAGCATTTCTTTTAAACAAATCAATACCCTCACCCGGATTCTCAAGAGTAGAGCCTGGTGAAAGTTGATCATGTGTCCATGATTCACGAGATTTCTCTGATGATCGTGGAGGGTGACCTGGAAATAGAAGAACAATTGGATTACGGTATTGCATAAGAGGGCCACCTCTGCTTCTATTCTCCAAAGAGGATCACCTCTGCTTCTATCCTCCAAAGAGGGCCACCCCTGCTTCTATCCTCCAAAGAGTTCCACCTCTGCTTCTATCCTCCATAGAGGGCCACCTCTGCTTCTATTCTCCAAAGAGGGCCACCTCAACTTCTATCCTCCAAAATGGGCCATCTCTGTTTCTATACTGCAAAGAGGGCCACCTCTGCTTCTATTCTCCAAAGAGGATCACCTCTGCTGCTATCCTCCAAAGAGGGCCATCCCTGCTTCTATCCTCCAAAGAGGGCCACCTCTGCTTCTATCCTCCAAAGAGGGCCACCTTCAACAAACTCACGTCATAGACGATGTTCTTCGAGTGATCCTTGTACTTCCGCGTCACCGTCTCCATCACCACCGGAAAAGGAAGGAAGGTCCCGTTTGAAGGAGGCTTTCATATAATATAATATACCAAACTTTTGAGCATTTAACATTGTTAAATATATCAAAATTTATAATAAATCAAGAGGATTGAATAAATCAAACATATCAAAATTAATCACAAATCAAGGCGCTTAAGTTATTAATCAAAATTTAAACTTCCTCAATTCTTTTTTTACTAATTCAATTTCAACTCACCAATTTTTAGCAACATTTAGCCAAAAATTCTTCTTTGCTACAAGCCTACAGTACCAACCCCCGCACTTTGCGGTCCTGACTGGAAAGAGAAGAAACCTGAAGTTCATCGTCGTCCTCTTCATTCATGATGGGGGCGGGCGGAGCGGCCGGTGAGCTACTCGTGCCACGAAGTAGCTGCTGCTGCTGCGGCGGCGGTGGCTGATGATGAGATACTTGGCCGCTCACGGAGAGCGCGCGGATCTGCAAACATATTCAGCTTCTTTTTTCTAATATATAATTGATCAAATCTTCTCTCTCTCTCTTCAATTCTCTCTTTCACTTTCTCTCTCTTTCACTCTCTCTGTCTCTCTCTTTCACTTTCTCTCTCTCTCTTACTCTCTCTCTCTCTCTCTCTTTCACTATCTCTCAGTCTCTCTCACCTCTTCCGGAGTAGGCGTCCTAAGTTTCCTCGTCGATCCTGCGTTGGAAGCTGCCGACGAAGTCGATGGCCTTGGCTCATCAAGTGTTGTATTCATTACATATTCATTACATATTTTAGAAAATATTTATGGAAAAATCCAATTAATATTCCTTCCTCAAATCAAAATGCCCCTAAAATCTGATGAGCACGAAAGCATGACAATGTCTAGTTCCCTTTATCTTCCCTCATCCCCACTGGAAAGGATGCCCCCCCCTTACAGACCACAATGGGCGACTCGGAATGTTTCCTGACGGCGGCAGCTGCTTCCCTTGGTCGTGGCGGTGTCCGGGCGTGGCTCGACGACGTGGACTCGGCCGCGGAGTGCGTGCAGTGACGCACCATATGCGACTTGATTACCTACAGCAAAGGTCTTGTTACTTTTAATTTGTAAATTTCACCACGTCACTTCTGTGTCTTTTCAATGAAAAGACAATCAAGAGATAGAGCGAAAGAAAGAGAGAGAGAGAGAGAGAGAGAGAGAGATAGAGAGAGAAAGAGAGAAAGGGAGTGCGAGCGAGAGAAAGGGAGAGAGATAGCGAGAGACAGAGAAACTAAAAGAGGGAGCGACAGAGAGAGAGAGAGAGAGAGAGAGAGAAGAAAGCTTTCCACTGACCGCCGCATCTGCAGCGCCTGGCAATCGGGTGGCCGCAGCTGGTGCCGGATGGTGTTGCTGGATCGTCTGCGGAACGGCGTTGACGACAAGGGTAGAAGCGGGGGTGGGGAAGAGTCCGAGCGTGGACGCGGAGAGCGTTGAAGAGGGGTTGGCAAAGGACGGGTTAGCGTGGCTTGTGGCTGCCGCAGCCGAAGCGTAGCTCGCTGCTGAAAAATAACAAAATGTTTTAAGCTATTTTTTTGCCAATTTAGAATTTGAATACCGTGAAATGATAAAGAAATATTTTTTTTTTAAATAAATAAATGTAAAAAAAATTCTTACCGTAAACCGCATGATACGCAGCAATCTGTGACTGTATGCTGGGGAGTCCAATCAGGGACGGCAGCTCAGGCTGCGGCGAATTCGGCACTACGCTTATAAGCAGAGGCACTAAAGTGATTCAATGGAGAGCCTACAATTTGGAAGCAGAAAACCGCTATCGTAAAGGAATTTCAACAAGAATTATTAAACAATTAATTGTATAAAGTAAAAAGGCCTACTTGAAAATGAATTTCTTTAATAATATAATAATTAAGCTATAAATTATAAGATATTCTATTATCTCCAGTTATCGTCGGGTGGGGAACGCTGACTAACTGTGCAAGTTGCATTGCTACGAGATCAAATGTAATGAACTGAAGTCATTCAATATCACAATCTCCTTTACATGTAAGAGAGAAAGAAGGAAAAGACTGCCCATGAGCATTTAATCTACTTCGTGTGGCAATAATTTTCGCTAATGCCAAAAAGATACGAAAATGGGGTTCTCTTAAAAGGAGGGGGACCGGATGCTGAACTTGTTCAGTTCTTTCCAATTTTGCATGCGTCCTCCTGCTCTCCCAATCTCTCTCTCTCTCACTCTCTCTCTCTCTTCCCCTCTCCCTCTCTATCCCTCTCTTCCTCTCTCTCCGTCCTCTCTCGCGCTCTCTCTCTAGCTCTCTCTCTCTCTCTTCCCCCTCTCCCTCTCTATACCACTCTTCCTCTCTCTCTCCTCCCTCTCTCTCTACTTCATCCCTCTCCCTTGCGATTCTAATCGAAGACGAAAGACAAGGTGAGCTTCCCGTTTGTCCTCGATTAGAATCTCATCTTGCTTCCGTGTACATTCGTTTTTCAGAAATCTTCAAAGCCCTGAGCTCCATTGGGCCCGAACGATTCGCTGGAATTGCAACTCAGGCGTAATTCCAGCGTATCGGTCGCGCTAAAAGAGAATAATTCCTGCCTCGCTGGCGCTTATCTCAAGGGCCAAGAACACATCAGACAGAGGATCTATCATAGAAGCCTGCCGAACAGTCGCTTTCAAAGCATGTGGAAGCTTAAAAAAAAAAATTAATATTTATATTATTATATTTGAACTACGTTTGAATAAATCAACTCGCAAGTTGGAGAAAACGTTTGCGAGGACTTGAAATGTAGGTTCGGCTTCTTTCTGATTTCGTTCTATTTCTCTCTCTTTCTCCCTTTCTCCTTTTTTCTCTTTCTTTCTTCTGACCTTATCTCTTCTCGAGTGTCAGGAAGTGATGCATAAAAGGAAAGAAGGGAGAGCCCCCTTTTCATCCTCTCTGCTTCCTGCTCCACCGGATTTCTGGGGAACCCCCTATAACGTCATTCGTATCTGGGATGTGAGTTTCTGGGGAACCCCCCTACTAAGCATTTTACTAATTCCCTTTTCTCTCTTTCTTTCTCTACTCTCTCTCTCTCTCTCTCTCTTTCTCATACTATTTCTCTACCTCTTTTCCACTCTTTCTTTCTCTACTCTCTTTCTCTACCTCTTTTTCTCTCTTTCTTTCTCTACTCTCTTTCTCTCTTTCTCACATTATTTCTCTACCTAGCTTTCTCTCTTTCTTTCTCTACTCTATCTCTCTTTTTCACACCATTTCTCTACCTCTTTCTCACTCTTTCTTTCTCTACTCTCTCTCTCTCTCTCTTTCTCACACGATTTCTTTAACTTTTTTCTCTCGTTCTTTCTCTATTCTCTCTCTCTTTCTCACACTATTTCTCTATATGTCTCTCACTCCTCTCACTCTCTCTTTCTCTCCTGTCTCTCTCTATACCTATTTTCGTCTCAGTCTCTCTCTTCTCTCCCTTTTTTTCGTTGTCGAAAATGCTATTTATTTTATTGTTATATCTAGAGACCGCAGATGATTTTTCAAAACCGATTTAAAATCTAATTGAATACTTTTTAGGGGGTATTGAAGTGCGAGAAATTCATAAATATACAAATAATTACATAATATTACGGATTTAACAATAAAAATGGGTTTCAAGATTGATAATAAACTAGCAATATGGGCTGGCAATAGTAAGCCGAGGTTGGCTGGGTCAGGTGGTCAACTCTGTCATCTGAATTCCCGGCGGTCAGGTTCTTCATAGTACTTTGCCTTCCTGATTCTCTTTACCGTCAGAGAAAAGCGCGACAATGAAAGAGATTGAGAGAGGTTAGAGAGACATGCGTCTCAAATTTGAAATTTTGTAGCGGGCCCCAAGACAACTTGATTCCATTATAAAGATTTGGTTTCATTTTGCTGCTGCCTCAGGAGTGGGTCACTGTCTAGAGAATCTAGAGAATGAGAGACAGAGAAATAACTGAAGAGAGAGTGAGTGAGAAGAGAGGGCGTGAAGAACGAGGCCTAAAGAGATGAAACATTTCACGCACGTCCGCGATAAAATCGTCCCCCTCAAGCTTGCCCGACTTGATCCAATGGTTTTAATCGAGGATGAACGAAAATGTGAGCTTTTGAGCTCACCTTGTCGTTCTTCCACGATTAGAATCGCAAGTGAGAGGGATGAAATAGAGAGAGAGAGAGCGAGAGAGAGAGAGGGAGGGAGGAGAGAGAGAGGAAGAGAGGAATAGAGAGGGTGAGAGGAAGTGAGAGAGAGAGAAAGAGAGAGAGAGAGAGAGCAAAAGAGACATTTGGAGAGCAAGAAGACGCATGCAAAATTGGAACGAACGGAACATGCTCAGCTTCCGGCCCTCCTTCTTTCCAGAGACGTGTCTTTTTGTCATTAGCGAAAATTAATGCCACACGAAGCAGATTAAAGGCTCCTGGACAGTCCTTTTTTCTTCTTTCGCTCTTACATCTAAAGGAGATTGTGATACATAGCGCTCTCTGTCTCATAGCGCTCTCTGTCTCATAGCGCTCTCTGTCTCGGTAGCGGACGGCGGCTCTCTGCTGTTTGTCCGCAAGTTCTACCCGTCCGTACAAGAGCATCTTCTGCTGCAGCCCTCGTGCCTGGGGCCATTCTCTCTTCTAAGGCACCGAATCAGTTACGATGTCTTCCGATGCCCCCTCTTCACCCTCTCAATTCGGCTCCCTTCTCGCCTCTCTCTTACAGAAGGCGCCTTCTGTCAAGCGGTCTCGCCCTCTCGAGTCCAATCCGTCTTCCCCGTCGACCTCAGACGCCGCCTCGGACTCTCATCTTCTCGTCCAATTCCTCGATGGCCTCGTCGACCGGCTCGTCGTCCTTGAGGCAGACCACGCCGCTCTCAAGGAGCAGTGCAAGGAGCAGCAGGCCGCCATCACTGATCTTCAAAGTCAGCTGAAAGTTTCTCTCTCTGCCCCTCCTCCCATCCCCGCTGTGCCTGCTGCCACCGATGTCCTGATGGCCTCTCCCACCCGCCATCCATCTGCTGCCGGTCCTCCTCAACCTCTCCCTCCGCCAAACCCCTCCGGCGAGTGGGATTTCTCAAGAGAGACCCCCGAGGAACGCGAAGACCGGAAGGAGAGGCTCCGTGCCATGGTCCTCTCCGGTCTCCCCCTCCCCAACGCCTCCTGCCCTATCGATGGCGTCGTTCGTGATCATGAGGCTGTTCTTCACATGCTCTCCGGGCTCGGTATCCCTTTCCTCCCGGTGGCAGTCTACCGACTTCGAGCCAATCCTGGCACTGTTCCCTTGGTGAAGATCATCATGCCCACATCTCAAGCACAAGTGCAGTGCATCCGGGCAGCTCGCTGTTCTCTCCGCTCTCTCCCCGGATTTGGCCGCTGGCAAGATCGTAATAATTTGAAAGATGCTTTGTGGGGAAGAATGAAGGAGTGAGTGAGGAGGCGAGAGCAGGCAGAGAAGGGGCAGAGTCCAGGGCTGCGGGCGCTACGGCCAATAGTTCGGCGTCGCCGACCTATCACAGCCAACTGTTTAGCCCTCTTTAACCTAGCCATTCTTTAACGATAGTAGCGTGAGGGATAACTATTTAGTTCCACGGGAGATTGCGAACTAAATGGTTCGGCCTAATAGTGAGCAATACTATCTGCCCTTGTATATTCTTTTATATATTATAATTGTATTCATATATATATTGTTTACGCCTTGCGATTGTGGATGATCGAAAATTAAAAAGTGTATCAATGACAAATTAATTTTTTGCTTTTTTGGGATGCCGCCTGCGCCAAAATTACCAAATGTAAAACGGGAATTTTTTTCTATTGATATGTATACCTCATTCCTAAACATTGATCAAAAAAAGTTGAGCTGTGATGTTCTTTCGTTGTACATTCTAAAAGACAGCTAAATATCATGGGACGAACATTTCATTCATACTCTTACTTCGAAAAAAAAGTATTCTAATATTTTGACTTTGCACAAAGGTAGAATTGAAAATGGTAGTGGCAGAAGAATCTTTTTCTAGAATATCCGCCGACGAAATCGCCAGTCAACTACATTTATATGAGCGAGGAGGAGATGAGCGCGGGATTCCACGCCTACTACTGCCTCGCCAAGGTCAAGGAGCTACAGCTGCAGAATGTTAAGGGTGAGGAGGGCGCATCCATCGTCAACGATGTGTGTGGTGGCTACAATAAAAGACGGTGGTGGCTCATGCGACCATTGACAATTCAGGCGAACGATTTGTCCCTAACCAATATTGTCTGCTTAGCGTGACATTTCATCATTGTTAGACCTATGTAGTTTGACATATTTGTCTCGCAGGCTAGTTCCTCGCCTCCGATGACGTCATCTTCAACTTATGGCATCCGCTTGATCTCAGCATTGTCCACCACGGCGGCCGAGCCTTCTTGCTTAATGGATGGTATGGAAGTTTCCACTTCAGTCTGATCAAAACATCAACCATAAAGCAAAAAGATTTATATATTTTGGTTAATTTTATCTGTGGTTTCGCATTTGTATTTCTTATAAGCATGTTTAATACTTAGTCTTCTTTACGGTAACAAAATTATGTCAAATTTGTGATCTATTGCTAACTTGTATATATTGGCATTAGTATATCGGAAGCCTTGTGTTTGCAAATTATTATGCTATCCGTAATAATAAGATTAATTGGACTGTAATATTGTGTAAATTCTACCGTACCCCGCAGTCGATTTGTTGTGCAGGTGGACCCATCCGGCTGGGCAAAAGGCCGCGAAGAAGGCTCTCGAGCTGATTGAGGGCAAGTACGCAGAAGATCAAGAGATTCAGACGGCGTGGAGGCAATACGAAGAGGCCGTAAGTTTAAGGATTTCTGCTGTCTCTTTCTCCGTCTCTCTAACTCGCTTCCTGTCTCGTTGTCTCTCCTCTATCTTTAATATAACCCTTTCTCTCTCCTATTTCTCTCTTTTACTCTCGCTCTCTTTCTCTCTTTCTTTCTCCAGCTAGCAACCCTCGACTACCACGACCTGGCTGGTCGTCGTATTCGGAATGCGTCCAAGGAGCTCCTCACTGGAGATGGCTGGACAATATCCGACTGGCATTACCTGCCAGCCACGAATCTCACCTACTTTGCCGCTCTCTCAAATGTTGGCCAAGATCATATCTACATATGAACATATTTTTTGTATCTATTTCTTTATGTACATACATATTTATAACAGAGAAAAATTGCACTGCTAAATAAAATATTAATGCAAGTACATTATTCGCAACTGATCATAAGAGATGTACTATGAAACTTGATCATATAATGTGTAAATAAATTGAAAATTGATTGTATTTCTAACATGCCCATTAGCATCACTAATATTCAGACGTTGAGAACGCCTTTTAGGTCTTCTACGAAGCAAACTTCTTCCATGAGCTTGTCTTCCAAAAGTTTCTGTACACGTTGCCGCACGAATCGTCAGTGGTTTACGACCGTATTAAAGAATATCTCAGAAACTCTTCGAACTACTTCACATGTTCCATTATATTCCAATTTCTATCCTTCACCCTCTCGCTCTTTCTTACAGTCGTCTCACTAATTGTATGGCTACGAACTGTTGCTCTATCTTTCATCGTAAATCGTAGTCGCACTGCTCTGTCTCTCTCTTTCTCTTTCTCTCTTTCTCTTTGTCTCTCTCTCACTTTCTCTCTCTCACAAACAGTAATTCTCTTTCTCTCTCTCTCTCTCTCTCTCTCTCTCTCTCGCTCTGCCGCTCTCTCCTTCTCTTTTCTTCACGATCTTTCTCTTTCTCTATTGCCTCTATTTCTTTCTGATTTCCTCCCATATTTTCTCCCTCTCAAACTCCTCCTCTCTCTCTCTATCTCACATACTCCTTTATTTCCCTTCAGACACCCCACCACTGTGCAGTACCTCTGGGGTGATTACCGTGACCAGTGGGCGGAGATCTACAACTCTTCCCTCCTCGCAATGCACCCCGTGAAGATTTCTCAGCTGGCCAACCACACCGCCCCCTCTCGTTCCAATTTCTGCCTTAAAATTCTCTCCGTAATGCATGCAAACATTTTCCATCCAAACCTGAAAAGCGCTCATGAATTTTAGTGCTCATCAGGCATTCTCCAGAGACTTGAATTACTAACAGGAGTTGGACAGTCATTCGATAATTTATTGCCATTTAGTAATTTAGAGCTAATACTTATTGATCGTTTGCTTAATCTACAAACTGTCATGAACTCAAAAACACTTTTTTGCTTTGATTTAGCTTTATCGCTATAGAATATAGCAATAATGAACATGGTGCGTAGGCATTCGAAGTTTATATTCCAAACCTTGTTCCTCATGACATACTACCTAAACATGTGTAGCCAATGATTTTGTATTAACGTTTATGCCATATAATTGATCATCATACATAAATCCTTATAAGTAAAATTGAACCTTGATATTTATTTCCCTCTCGCCGTTCCTGTCGAAAAGCTCGCCGTTTCAAGCTTACTCTTCTTCAGCCAAATTCCTTGAACTATTTCAGTTTGTGCATAACAACAAAAGGGATGATAATAATGCAGAAGAATGGACAGTCTCAAGCAAAAAACCAGAGAAGATTTAAAACTGGCACCATCGAATGAAGGAGGGCATTTATGTGGAAAACAAGGATTCGAAGTTGCAAGGGTCTCATCTAGGATATGTATTCATGAAGTTAGAGTACGGCTCCGCTCTCCGGGTTCCCACTCATAGACGCCCCTTGCAGCGCGGTCTGCACGGGAAGGACAAGGAGAAGAGCCATTATTAGAAGTAGACGGAACAGAAGGAGAGATGTAAGAAAGTATATAATGACTTGTGAAGCAAGAGTAGGGAGCAATAAAAAAAACGAGTTTAAAGGAGGAATCCGGGGAATAGCTTACATATGGGTTTTCTCCTCACAAGTGAAGCGGTCGAAATCATCGACCTCGAAAGTTTGAGCGACCTATGTTTATTCGTTAAAAATTTATTAGCAGGCGAAAATTACCAATTGTTGATTTTACAACGGTCATCGTGAGCCGCCCTCCTCTTTCAGGTTCTCTCTCGATAAAACTATGACCGAACCGCATAGCGCCCCCGTTCAAAGCGCACACTTTTTTTTAAAACTCCATGGAAAGTTTACCATGTCGGCTTCTTTAAGTCCGTTTAATTGACAAACGCTCGATTGCACACATTTTTGGTATGGCTGGAGTATGTAACATGTTAAAATAGCAATAATTTTTACTAAAAAATACGTTTATGTACATAACAGTAGCAGTGAAAAGGTTGCTTTTAGTCATACGTAACTATTATCGGTGTCGACTTCGGAAATGTGAAGATGTACACGCTGGTGATGATTGCCAGTGGCGAGCAGACACTTGACTTTGACAATTTTGAGTTAGGAACCTTTCTATTTCTTTTTCATCCTACTGAGATCATGTTTCAGCTGAAAGCGAACGGCCTTTATATCCTCTATCCGCTCTCTAAATTTCTCTATAAGATTCGATGTGTTGCATTTTATTGTTTTGATGAGTCAAACATATTCTTGAACATTCGATGATACAATTATTAGATTCATCAACTGCACCTTGTACTTTCAACATTATATGAGCCCACCGCGTTATAGAATAAATGCTTTCATTTCATTCGTTTCTATTAAACCGCCAACGAAGGACGAACCAAACTACATATCCTCAATACACGTCTGTGGTCTTGAGAGATATGAGGGTAAGTAATTCAGATCTATTGCAGAATTTCGAGCTTCTTAAGAGTGTTCTTATTGTCTTCCAGCAAAATTACTTCTGGGCGTGCGTTCAAGTGAAATCCTATCGCTCTAATTTCAGCTTCAAAATGTTATTTTACAATATTTTAGGAAGCCTGAAAAAAAAGAAAAAGAAAACAAAGTGAATAATAAAGTGCATAGTATCTTTCATATGTTCGTTCGCTAGCGCATTGCTAGCAAAGGTAGGAATCATCCTTGGTCAAACTCAGAAAGTACATTCCACTGATTGCAGTCTCCTCCTTAAAGCAATTCGTAAAACTGTTTAGGTTACTTCATTAAACAAAGAAGCTGCGATTTTGTTTTAAAGGTTACTTCATTAAACAAAGAAGCCGCGATTTTGTTTTAAAGGTTACTTCGTTAAACAAAGAAGCCGCGATTTTGTTTTAAAGGAAACTACCGGAGAACACTTCCTTCATCATTAGTAAGTGTGGGATTTGAACGCTTGAACTCGCGCGCTCATGCAGTTCGGTCATATTTGGGTCGAGAGATGACGTAAAAGAGGAGGGTGAAGACCGTAGTAAAATCGCGCTCACTCAAATTCGCTTGCTTATAAATGTGTGACCGCTAAACACAAATCACTCAAACTTTCGAGGTCGGTGTTTTCGACCAAATCGAATTCACCCATGAAGAGAAAAGCGTTTGTAAGTATTCCTCACAATCAGATATGTAGCTATTTTAAATGTTAGAATTTTATGATTCTGTTTTAATTAATCTTCCTGTATTGATTTTTTTAAGAAATAAAGTGACGATGGTCACAGATTTTATTCGTTGTGATGAAACTCATCTTGCCCTTATTTTCTTCAAATATGGATGAAGGGAAACGATTTGATCGATAGACGAGGAAATCTATGCAGTTTCAGTTAAGGTATTTGAGGAGAACAGAATAGTCGTTCAAGAGATAGAGGAAGGTTATGAGGAAGTGAGACTAATAAGTCAGGTTAACCGTTCGAAAGGGAGAGGAAAGAAGAAGTTAACAAATTAAAGAGATAAAGTATCAAAGCGAGAGAACTCTAAATATATGGAGCTATCAAATTGAAGAATTCACCTGGCGCTGCAGTCACGGTCTTCAGCTCGGTTGACCCAACCTAAAGCAACGTTTGCCTATTCGGTCGCCAAACCCTTCTCCTAAACAGAGTCAAAGAGAAAGAGAAGAGAGAAAGAAGGAAAATGGAGAAAGTTGGTGTAAGCGATGAGTATCTCTGCCAAAGTAACGGTTTCAGCTTTGCCTGCTAACAAAAAAAAAGAAAGACGAATTGTTCAACGAAACCGAACGAGTCAGAGTCGTGTGGAAATCTCAGAGAAAAAAAAATAATAAAATCGCCTGAGAACACCTGGGTGTGACCGAAAGAGGTTGAAGATAGTCGCCACTCTCTCTCTCTCTCTCACTTTGGCGAACCTGCAATTCGGTACATAAACAGGGGACAGATGCCCCGCGAAAGTCCTTGGTCTATGCTTCCATTGAAGGCACATGGTGCGGGCAGTAAATGAGTGCTCCTCTTTTCACCAGCTCATTCCTTCTCTCCTTACAGGCCATGGCGCGCTGTCGGCAGCGCCCGTTTCTCTGGGGGCTCGTAGCTGTTGTCGCCATTGGCATCGCCAAAGGTTTTTTTTAAACAAAGACTTACGATAGTCAATTTTCCAAAACATGATAAAGCAAATACTACCGTGTCGTTGTTGCAGAAGCCTCTGCCACCTCGGTACCTGTCTGTGCTCAGCCGGATGTACCCGTCACTAACGGTCAGTTGACATACACACCAAACAAACACTCTAATTCAGTTAACAATTGCACTCCATTTGAGTGGTAGGAGAAATAAATTTTTTCCAAACAAATAATTTTTACTCTTATCATTAGCAAAGTGCAAATCGTCAACATGCAAGACGATAGACGCAAAAATTCGATTCTGCCCGATCAACCATCGATGCGACACCTCCCTTAAATCTGAGGTTACACTATAAAAGAAAAGAAAGATTAGAAAGCTGCTTATTGTTAGATACATTAACAATAAGTGAAAACACTGCCTCTTCGTGACGACATCATTGCTTAATTTGTACGCTTTGCAGACGATTGATCCGCGCACGGGATGCAAGATCACAGTTTGTCTTCGTGGAGGCCTCGTGGTTGGTTATCATACTATTTGAGCAAACAATCGTCGCATAGTAGCCTTCAGAAGAACTACACAGTTCACTTTTCAGACTCCCGAGAAACAATGGCCGCCATCCTTAGCATGCGAGAACAACTTCTGGTGCACGAATGGCCAATGCATAGGAAGCAACCCGCCCGTGACTTGCGCCATTCCAGGAGACGGTATTGTCTTTCATTTCAAGTCTTTTTGCGTACACATCCATTGCAGAAGTTTCCTCGTGCACGACTGCGCCACAAATTACGACTGACTGCCCGCAAGGGAAAGACTGCTCAGTGGCAGAGGTATGTAGCTATGTAGATGTTGTAAACTGTATTACTTTCTCCTATGTATCCATGTAGGAAAAAAGATACTTCTCATTGCAATCGCCGGTTTTCCTATTTTCCAAACCATTTCGTAATAGGCAATTTAATTTCTCCAACAACAAAAACAGATTTATAGTTTAAAAAACTGTAATTGAGGTTGCGTACGGTTCTCATAGTGTTTCCGGTCGCCCAATCTACTCGTGTCGGACATCAAATTTCAAGCTCCACGTCAGTTTCATCTTTTTTTTTCAATGGATACTTGCTTTCTCCAAGATATGTACATATGAAATACATACATAAGAAAATAAATGATCGAGAAAATTTTTTTGAACGGTTTTCATATTCGAATAGATGTTTCAGCCTTCTCATAAGCAGCACGATGCAGTAAGTGAAACCGCGCCTATGTATCAAAACAATCTTGCCTCTTTCTTTTTACAAGTGTAGGCGGATCAACGAACTCTTGTAAAGTGTTAAAAGTGTTTGGTGAATAAGAGAGGGAGCAGAGAGGCCGTCCTTTTTGGCATGGCCAGTGTGACCGCTCCCTAAAGTTCTTCTTCTCTCTATCTCTTCTCCAGCGCTGTTAAGAGATCTGAAGTAGATAAGAGTCATTTGGACACTTTATCGTTTACGAAATGTCAGAGTATTAAAAGTTCATTCAATATGATACTACTCTAGCAATGAGAGTATTTCTACAAAACGAACTCATAGATATACGAACCACCTCTTATATACAAAATTACATCTTATATAAAAGATTTAAAATTGAGCATAAACGATCATGATGTTCATAAATACATATACATATGCACTCAAATAAGTAAATCGTCTAAAATTTTGAAGTTTGTACGAAACTCATCATGTCATTCGGTCTTCATTGCAAAGAAACTTCAGGCGAAACTGAAAGATCAGTGGATCCCGGTGGAGTACGTCGACTGCCACGGAGCGAATGTCTGGAGACTACAGAGCGCAGAAGTCGTGCCCGCGGGGGAGAAGTTGGAGATCACTTGCGTATCCGCCTGTCCCCAAAAGCCGGGTCAGCAGAAAGAACAAAAAACATTACGAATAAAGGCATCTACTTACATAGCTACAGGCCTTCAAAATTTGATTTAGCTTGTTCAAACTGGAATACAAAGTGCGCCGCTCATGCAACCTGCGTTGATGCATCAACGGGGCCGGAGTGCAGGTGAGAAATGCAGGAGTCAACCATTAGCGAAAAAGAACGGAACTGAAAATGACATGGAAGACAATTCTTCTCCAGATGTGATACTAACTTCATTGACACGTCGAAAGATCACAACAAGCCACATGGAAGTGTCTGCCAACCTTGCAAAAGGGTCGCACTTGGTGGGTTGACATTTTCTTTCATAATAGATCATTCGAAACCAACCTTCAATATGGATTGGACTAATTGCAGACGTTGCCATCGTGCTGGATACTTCGAAGTCTGTTGGAGAAGAGAACATCCAAAAGGTTACAGTTATTGAGCTGAACGCCGCTCAATTTTGATTTCAGATGAAATCGTACGTGCAAGACTTCATGGGACTGTTCAAGGTCAGAATTATTTATTGGAAAGTCTCGTATATGTAAATTATGTAAAGAAATATCTCATTCATCAACTATGGAATATTGCAGGTGGGCACAGACGATGTTCGATTCGCTGTCTCGCAGTATCCCACCGAGAAGGATACAAAGGTCATTTGTTTTGTCTCTTCCACATTAGCGAACTTATTTGACAAAATGTACCCTCTACAGCTGAAAGCCTACTCGAGAATCGAGTTCAGCGACTTCACCAATATCAAGGATCTGCAAGAGGCTGTAAGGATGCGAGTCAACAACTCGGAGGTATGTGATTGGTAACTTATGAAAGCAAAAAAAAGGAGGAAGGAAAGCAGAGTCATGAACATAAGTATATCGTTACTGTTTAGGCCTTCACATGCACTTCTCACGCCATGGAGTTCTCTCATCAGCAGTACTTTGGAAGATCTTATCAAGGGGTACTTTTTTCTATTTTATAGAATATTAAAAAGAAACCTTTTAAAATAACTTTCTTCGGCCACAGGATCGAATGCGCCAGAAAGTGATGATAGTTGTGACCGACGGAAATCCCTTCTGTCCAGACAATTACATCAAAGAGTCAGACTCGGACGAAAGGATTAAGATCATCTCGAAGAAACTGCGAGACGACGGTAAGATGATCATTCAAACCGCAATGATCACAAACGTTTTTTACTCCAATTGTCATGCATATTGATGTATGTACCTATGTAACCTTATAGGAGTCGCCATCTTCGCTGTTGGCGTTGGCGAGGTTGACAAGGAAACGCTCACTTATATCACGGGTCAGAGCACGCACAGCATTTACGTCGACGACTTCACGGTTTGAACATATATATTTGGTTATATCTCACAGGTTCACTATAAACCTTGATTCTATTTAGAAATTGGCTCTTCACCAATCCGTAAGCGACCTGCAGAAGATTATTTGCGTATCACCTCCACCACCGCCACCGACAGTCAAATGTTCGTTGTTTAACACAATACTGTTTGATCGTAACTTGTTTAGTCTATGCTCACCAAAAAGAACTAAAATTTACTGTAATATTATCACTGGAATGTTTAAGACATGCACGAGTACGAAGAATTGAGATTTTCAGGCAGTGACAGCTGCCACTCGAGCGCCAAGTGTATCGAAACGACTCAGGGAGAGTACCAGTGTCGGTGCGTAGCCGAAGAAAGATTCACATATACAAAAATCATTCTAATTAATCTGCAGAATAGTAAATGAATGACTGCAGATGCCTTGATGGCTTCCGCGATGCCTCGTCGGAGCATCACAAGAATCCTGGCACGATCTGTGAGAAGTGCGAAAAGAAAGGCCTCGGTTGGTGATTGAACAAGTCTAACAACGATTGACTCTTCGGGGGGTTGTGAGCCTAATGACTACTTGCCTTGTTTTAGACATCGCGTTCGTATTGGACACTTCTGGTTCAGTCTCTCAAAGCGGCACGGATAAGGTAGTTAATCTTCCTGATATATGTCTTTTAGTTCTTTTAGACTAATTATATACATTTTTGGAACCGTAATCGAATAGTGATTTACATAGTGCAATCTGTACAGTACTGATTTATATTTTACAGTTCTGATCTCCAAAATCGCGTAAAAACTGCTAATCACGAATTCCTATTTAGATGAAAGAATGGATGATCGAGTTCATGTCGCAGTTCAAGATTGGCAGTGGAGATTCCGATACACGCTTCGCTGTCTCCACCTACCCAAAAGAACAGGAGAAAAACGCGAAGTTGGCATAATTTTGCCTTCACTTAATGTAGAACTTTCGGTTATCCCTTATGTATTTTCGGGAAAGAGAAATGTCCTGAACTCTGACTGACGAGGGTATATAAGCTTTAGCCTCCATTGCAGTAATCACTTTCAGAGAGATTGCCTTGCCTTAGGTTCGTCATTGAATTCAACGACTTTGGCGATCTTGGTCGACTTCAACAAGGAGTTAGAGATCGCGTTACGTGGACCAACGTTAGTATCTCTGTTGATATATAAAATGTTTATGATAAACCTTGCGTTTCTAAAGCTTGGTATTAGTTTAAGAAAGAAGATTTCTGTTGAGGCCTGGACATGTCAATCGCACTGGCAGGAAGAGTCTTACTACCACTTCTTCGAGAAGAACTACGACGGAGTACGTGATTGTCTTATACTCTTGCAACTATGGAAATTATGGCACAGTTGCGAGAGCAGTTTCAAAGAAGTATTAGGGGAATAAAAAAAATAATTTTTTTTTACTATTTGTAATGCGAAAGAAATTTTGACAGTCGTTTTTTTCGGTTTTTCAATAATGCTGATAACTTCAAAAGACGACTACATGAAACGGGTAGAGAATAACATATGTACAAGCAATGGTTTAAGGAAGAATCCGACGAAATCAAAATCGTATCTTAAATAAAAACCACGCTTTAAATGGCACAAACACTGGAAGAACGGTGATTTCGGGCCCGCTACAAAATTTAAAATTTGAAACATATGTGTATCTAACCTTTCTCGAGTTCGTTCATTATCTCGCTCTAAATTCTGTATCTTTCATCTCTTGGTGAAAACGGGGTGCTAAGTTAGCAGGATGGGCAGAGTCTGCCTCTTCTTCCCACGCATCTTGGCACTCCTTGCTCGGATCTGAGGACGCCCCGGGCGCCTCGACAAAGACCTTTTCTATCGTATTTAAACAAAAATGAAAATTTCTGGCTAAATACTGACTTTCGGAAAGCGTTACCACCTCTAATCGATCTTTTAGGCCAAACCTGATCATATGGGAATATAAAAGAAAAAGTTATTTTTCAACGGATGACTCTCTCCAGCCGACGATAAGAAACTTTACGGATTGTTTCGCTATGCGCCTGATTCCTTAGAATATTTTAGGACTCGAGGAACCGCACAAAAGTGATGATTCATGTGACGGACGGCAGTCCGAATTGCCCATCTACTTACTTGCCTGAAGGAGATACAGAAGGCCGCATTGAACGTGTCTCGATGTTCGCTCGCAGCAAAGGTCTGGAGATGAATTAAAAAATAAAGTAATTGAAAAATATATGTATTACGGTCGGGAGTCCAGAAAACAAATTAGGTAAAAATAAAAGTGACAAAAATAGTATCTTAGGTGTGGCTCTATTCGGAGTTGGAGTCGGCTCAGTCACACAGCAAATTCTGGATGTCATCTCTGGCAACAGCGAAAACACCATCCACGTCAGGGATATGAATGTCAGTTTTTTTAACCTTTTAAAGTAATAACAAGCGAGAATACATGTTGGACTGAGCTAAAAATGACATGGAAAGAATACTTCAGATGCTCAATGTGCGTACAACGATGGACAAGCTGCAGAAACTTGTGTGCAAGGCGGATGTGGTTGGCCCGGTTAAGCCACAACCTCCACCCCGTGGCCATTTCTGTCAGTTTGACAGTAAAAAAATACAACCAAAAAATAGTGCTGCACATAGAAAGAACGAAAATCATAATCAAGAGTAGAAACAGTAAAAAAAAGCTGAAACTATAGTGAAGGAAGCGGCAATATGCTAGGGGAGGGCAGGGCCGGGAGACAACCACTGCCCGATCTTGAGCTTCCTCAGGTCGACCCCCCCCCCTCCCCGCCCAATGGGCGAGGGGGGCGACCTGAGGTAGCAGCGACCTAAAGTAGTCCAATCGGAAATAAAGTTGAATTGAGTCGAAAAAGCTGCACATCTTCATTTTTGGGTTTTGAATGGATGTTTTGCGTAGTAAGCCGGGCAAACAAGGGCTGGACTAATTGTGAGTGTGAAATCCTCCCTAGCGAGAGTATAAAGCATTCGGGCCAAAAATGCAAAGTAAAAGCAAAAATGGTTGTTTTTTTAATGTTCTCTGCCTTCTTTAAGCTAACAAGTGCTCGGACATCTGCAAGCCCCTACTCAACACAACCCTGACGTGCCCCATAGGGCGCAGACCGGCAAGCGGCGAATTTCCTCCAGTGCACGCTTGTGCGAATGACGAGTTTCGTGATTCCCAACACTTCCGCACCGGCTGCCGTATCACTTCCTGCAAAGCTGGACACGTTCAGGCCAGTGAATTCTGAAAATGGTCTGCTTGTTTGCTGGATCTCAATCTTCTTACATGACGGTGCCAAATTAAAACAAATGGTGCGCATTTGCGTGTACTTTTTAGCGATTTTGTGGATTCGTTTAGAATATGCAAAAGAGTGCATAAACATTTTTTGCGGCGCAAACGTTTATTTATCTGGAGCGGGACAAAAATGCAAAAAAAAATTTTTTTTTTTAAGTTGCCACCGTCAGTTATCAATTCCAATTGCATACTCTACAGATCGCACAAAATGGCGCAACCACACAGGAAGCGTGGCTCTATTGCAACGACCAGGGATTATGGTGCGACCCCTGGACCCGATTCTGCTACAACTCTGATACACCAGTGACATGCAGTAAAAATCCACGTTAGCATTTTTATTTATTTATCTGGATTGGTTTGTTTGTTCACAAACATGCATACATGCATACATACATATTACTATAGCAGATTATTTCGGAGGAAACCAAAAAGAATGAAGTAAGAATGTTTGTCATCAGCTGGATGTTCCAAATGCACCAGACCGCGGCGAGCAGGGCGACACTGCAAGCCAGGTCTAAAGTGCTTCGACGACGAGTTATTCGAGGTCTCACTCCCCATTCATTTCTGCATTCTGCGATAAGATAATTAATCAAATCATTATTTCAGACCGTTAACAGTATGAACGGATGTAAAATGTGGAAGTGCAACCCTGGCTACAGCATGATTGTCAGTAGTACCATTCAAACTAGTTTAATAACGAAATGCAGTATCAAATATCTGTGTGTTAGTGGCAAATTTTGATGGCCCCGGCCACCCCTGTCACAGAGGCTACACCTGTCCAGAAATTGCCATATATAGTGTGGGTCAAGCGAACAATGAATATCCCTTAAGGTGTTTTCTAGTCCACCCTTAACAATTTACAAAAAAACAGCACTTTAAAGAAGGTATCCGAGATATAATTAAACAAAGTTTTGTCCTATGTGGATCAGTTCATCTTAATGTAAAACATATATCCAGAAAGTTTGAGCGATTTTCTTTCATTCAATTCTTAGCAAAAGAAACGCGAAATCTGGCGGGTAGAGAATTAGCTACGGTAAGTCAGAGCCGCCCTCCTATTTCGCATGCTCTCTCGACCGAGCGACAGGCAACTTTATGAACGCGCGCATTCAAACTGGTTCTCTAGCGCTACTGTATAATTATTCACAGGATATTTCGTTTAAAGTGCACCCCGTGGCACGGTTTAGTATGGTATCTCAATCAGACGGGTTGCAAAAGGGATGTTTTGATTCCGTGATACTGTAAGGTTCCTGACAAAACTTGTTGCAGCATGGTAGTAAGTGGTTTTTAGTGTATTTCCAAATCTTGCAGATTTTTATATGGGGTGTAGCCCCTGTGCCCTGCATGTTTGCTTTTAATGCTGTTCAAAAGTTTCTGGTTCATACCATACAGACCGATTGGCAAATGATATGCATTTGTACATATATGTAGGTTTACTGTAAATTGTAGTAAATATATGTGTCCAGGTATTAACGGGCTCGTTCGGTTGGCTTACCGATGCTAGCTACGCCGAGTGCCACATGGACTTTATGTTTCGTCTCAATAGTCTCGACACCAATCATCATTGGGAAGTCTCATGCGTGCCCACTGGAAGTTAGTGTGCAATTCCGTTGAAAGAATGTTCTTGTTTCTTGAATCGAGCATGCATTTGAACGCGCTGTGATTTGCAGCCGCGACTTGCACAAGTAAGGATGCCCCGAAGTGCGATGCGAATGCAAAGTGCGTGGACGCCGCGTATGGAGCAGAGTGCAGGTGAGTGTTCTCACTCTCAAAAGCTTCCTCTTACCTGTCTGCCTACTACTCTTACTTACTTCATACTTATACTACACTCTACTGTTACTGCTTTCTGCCTACTACTTCGTCTACGACTCTCATAACTTCCTTCTGTCGTCAATATTCTCCCATTCTGCAGATGCAACGCCGGCTTCGTCGACGCGACCACATATGGCCAACTGGAAGGATCCCTCTGCCAACAATGCGAAATCAACTCACTCGGTTATTACATGAACTTGGCTCATTAAAAGAGGTATCCTAGCAATCATTAAACAATGTTATTTTCGTTCATCTGGCAGACTAAAGTACGTCTAGAAATCTTAAAAAAAAAATTCTCCATTTGTTTGAAAATGACACTATCATGAAATTTTGCGGCAACAGCCAATTAGTCGGATACCTCATTTAATAGTCATATGTATGTTTGCTCGAGCAAACGAAATATGCAAACGGAAATATTTCTATCTGTGGGCTGACATACAAATATGTATGTATGTATGTATATGTAGCTATTGTTGTTAGACGCATTTTGTTTTTCAGATGTGCTCTTTGTGCTGGACACTTCGGGATCAATCGGTGACGGCAACACGGACAAGGCAAAACTAGCTACATTGAACATTTTAAAGAACATATTCATAACGGAAATTATCTTATTAGTGTGCGCCTTATGGATTTTCTCCGTGCTTCAGATGAAGTCGTTCATAAAGAATCTGATGTATCTCTTCAAAATGGACGGCTCAGAGGAGGCGATTCGCTTCGCATTTGCTCAGTCCGGCGAGCCAAGTAAATAGTTTTTTCACCTGCCTCTCATCCGCATTTATGTATATTCCTACCTCACTTAAAGCTTCAATTGAATGTAATGTTGTTTTAGAAGGTAAATCCGCTCTCTTCCGAATCGGCTTCACTGACTACGGCGACTACGAAAGCCTTGGAAATGGAATTTCGAAGAAAATTACCGCCACGAAGGTTTCCAAGTTAATCTTCACCTTTATAGGAGTCTTGTTTTATTGTTTCATTTAAGGGAGCGAGATGCACCTCTTCCGACATTGAACAGAGCTTCGAGCGTTACTTTGGGGACGAGAATTACATCACGGTATGAGAGTACCAGGCTCTCGCAACAACTTTCAGACACCCTGCCATCGAAATGTCTCGATTTCAAAGTGCTTCGTTCAGATCGGCAAGCGACAGAAAGTAGTCGTCGTGTTCACAGAGGGTGAACCAGACTGCCCGAATGCAGACTCTGTGGACCGCATCGAGAGCACGTGCAATAAACTAAGAACTGACGGTGGGGGAAAAACAATCAATATTTAGTTTTGTTACATTCTTTATATTCCTTCGTCTCGACATCTACATGGGCAAGGAAGCGAAAATAAGGTTATATCAACTCATTTAGGAGTTGCTGTTTATGCTGTTGGAATTGGCAACAATATTAAGCGATCAACGCTGCAGAAGATCGCTGGCGGAGATGAGAAAGTCTTCTACGTCAACCACTTCGATGTGAACAATTTTGGCTATTGCTCATAAGTAATCCGAGTATTATTATTCATTAGACAAATGAATAATTATTACTCTCATTAATTACTTCTTTTGCAGAATCTCCTTCTCCAGCGTTCGGTCAGCGATCTGCAGCAGCTTATCTGCAAAACCGTTCCAACGCCAACCCGAGAAAGTCAGTGAAAAAGACACAACAACACATTGTAAATGCAGTACTTCTATGCCATTCTACTTCAGCGTGCAAAACAACGAAATGCCCGGACAATTCGGAGTGCCAGGAAACGACGAACGGACCGATTTGCAGGTTAGCCAACTAGCTGAATGAACAGAGAAGTAGCAGCGATGTGTGTAGTAAAATCTGACGTATGTTCATCATTTAATGATGTAAATGGCTTCAGATGCGTCCAGGGCTACGTCGACGTCTCTGCGGAGAGGAATTTGACTTCAGGAAGTGTCTGTAAAGTCTGCACAAAGAATACGATTGGTCAGTGCCGCGTCCTCTTGTTGTGAGATTGGAATTATGTGGTGCCGATCATAAAACACAAATGACATACACGCGTAGTAATAATTACCGCTACCAACCAAAACCAATCTCCGAAAATGAACAAGTCAATTCTAAGAGAAAAAAAAACTATGTATGAACATCAAATTCAAAATTAATTTAGATGTCGCTTTCGTATTGGACACTTCCGGTTCGGTTCAAGCTGAAAACGTTGACCGCGTATGTTTTTTATTGTTGTTTCAACAAAGTACTGTTTACTAAAGCATTTCAAAAAAAACTTTGAAAGAAAATGCATGAATATATTCTTTCCTTCTGACTTCAGATGAAGACCTTCGTCGCTGACTTTGTTTCTGGCTTTAAAATGGGCTTCGGCCAGAATCGGCTAGTCGATTTTGTCATTGGCTTCAGTGATGCAAAAACAATAGGTATTTATTAAAATTGTTCCAATCATTTTTCTCTACAGGTTCGGCGTTGCTCAGTCGAACAGCATTAAACAGAATTCAGCGTTATTCCGCATCGAACTTAACAGTTTCATTAACAAGCAGCACTGGATTGAGGCACTCAACCAGCGTGTAACATGGAGTAAGGTATGATATCAGCTTTCTCATTTTGTCCTTTCCTTTCTCTATGATAATATAATGAAATGAAATTATACGTCATACATCGTATTAAACATTTTAGGGAATGACATGCACTTCCTATGACATGGAACAATCATATCAGCATTTCTACGAAAAAGACAGGCTGAAGGTTTTATTTTGCTGCCTAAATCTCTTTGATTAGCATATCAATATAAATCAAAATGGAATATAATTTGAGGAACCGAATCGCAAGAGAGTAATGGTGTTGATCACGGATGGCGAGCCATCCTGCGACGTTTACGACGACACCGTTGAGAGACTCGAGAAGGTCGCGACCGACATTCGCGCCAATGGTACGACAAGGCAATTATTTTTTTTCTCTCGGAATTTTGATAGCAGCTCCTTGCAGGAGTCACGCTCATTGTGATCGGGATCGGGAAAGAAATCAATAGAAAAACAATCGAGAGGATTGGAGGAAGGAATGCGTTCTACTTGGACGACTTCACCGTAAGTATTTTCGTCTCGCTTAAAAGCACACAAAAATAGCCTACAGAGAGAAATGATCATTGTGCTTGCTCTATCCCATTGCAGAAGCTACAAGTTCGCGACTACTTCGATAAGGTCCACAACAAAGTCTGCGAGGCGTCCAGGATCACTAGTTAGTCCCGTTTAACACCTCTTCGAAATTCTATTTAGCTGTCCATTTCTTCCCAGACGGTTGATTTGCCTAACGAACATACTTTCAGCCTGTAGCCAACTGCAGTGCGAAGCGAACACGACGACTTGTGTGGATACGCCCCAAGGAGGCGAATGCAGGTTGGAGACAACATTAAATTATAGAATGAATTCGTATGTATGATGCCTCATACGAAACGAGAAAAGTATGTATACTAATTAAAGATGCAAGGATGGCTTGGCCGATTACTCCGACGCTGGCCAGAAGCCCGGCTCCGTCTGCAAGGAGTGCCTGCGAACTGGACTAGGTCTCATTATACCACCGAAATAATCTTTTTAGGCACCTTGAGAAATGTGCATTTAACTAGTTTTAGCTATTTTTTTAAAAGATGAACTTGATTCTCTCTCTCTTAGATATCGCCTTCATGCTCGACACATCGAGATCTGTCGGCGAGGAAAACACTCAAAAGGTTCGCCTAAACAACTTCAATAAAAATTTTATACTCCATTTTTTAAATTAAAAAATTTGGAATAAATTTTTTATTTGCGTAATTTGGGTTGATTACAGATGAAAAACTTCGTGACGGATTTCATACGCCGTTTCCGAGTCAACTTCGGAGGAACGAGATTCGCACTTGCCCAGTCGCCCGGTCAGCTTCTCTTAATTCTGACAACTTTTTGACATGAAATCTGACAAGAGAGTTCGCTTCCATAGCAACGTGAAAAATGTTAAGTGTGTTAACGCAAATTTAATGAGTAATTTTAGTCGCATAGAATCGATTACTTACTGCTATACTGCATAATGGCACTAGCACTTATTATATCTTCTTGCAGCTACTGGTGATAAAGTGGCAGCCTTCCGCTTCAAGCTGAACGATGGCCACTTGCACGACTTGTATGCTAAGATGATCAGCGACCGTGTCAAATACACTGGGGTTCGTTTAACATGCCAACAACTTTATAGAAATATTGAGTAATGCTACTGTCACCCGATATTCATATAAAGTTCCGTTGTCTACTAATCGAAATAGAAAAAAAACATGTTGAACTCATTAGTGATATTGAAGGGAGGAACTTGCACTTCTTACGACATTCAGCAGACTCATAAGGAATTCTTCGTCGACAAGTACCCAGAGGTAAGTGTATCATAAATGCGCAACAACATGTTAAAGTACAGTAGATCAGTTATACTAATGACACACTTCCATTTCAGGTCACGAATCAGAAGCGCCAGAAAGTGCTGATCGTGATCACTGACGGCGATCCGGATTGTGCCTATCCCGGCAAAGATAACATTACACGAATTGAAAGTGTCTGCAACGACATCCGAAGCAAGGGTCAGCATTTTGTTCTCCATTTCCCATTAGACACATTTGTGTGCACAAATTTTCATTTGTTGTGACGCTGGATGCTACATTTCTCAATGATTCCGACAAATGAAGCACATTCCACTTTTGCAGGTGTGCAGATTTTCGCCATTGGTATTGGCCAAGTCAAGAAGGAAACCCTCGACAAAATCGCCGGTAACACTGCAGCAATCTACTATGAGAACTACAACGTAGGCATTTTTTTTCTTCTTTGAACCGAAGACTTCTTGCTCTTGCAGCAATCTCACTAGTTATTCTTTAAAAAAAAAGTGTCCTTGCTCTTCAGGCCCTCGATGTGTCTGCCTCGGTGGCCAAGCTGCAGACTTCAGTGTGCACCCCACCGGGTGGAGGCGGCTCCGCTCAGAGTACGCTCAACTGTCTTATAACAAACATAGAAAGATTCGCTCTAATCAGGGTTCACTTTCAAATAAACGGCCGTCTTTTCGTAACAAATAACTTGTTTTTCAGCCTGCAATGACCTACAATGCCAAGACAACGCCGTGTGCGAGCAGCAACCATATGGGCCTGTCTGTGGGTGAGCACATCCCAAGTGGACTTTGGTATTTTTTATACTTTCAAGCATGACTAATTCGTACAGGAACGCATCCTAGATTTAAAAAAAAGTAGCAAATTTTTTGTTTGTTTTCAGTTGCAAAGCCGACTATCGAGAACTCAATGGCTCATGCGAAAAATGCGCCAAGAAAGGACTAGGTAAGTGAAGACAATGAATGCAGTCTTGGGTAGGCGTTGATCATTTACAGATCTATGTAGACTTTCTGAATTTTGGGATTAGACGGTAATGGACAAAAGAGTAAAGAAAGAATCAGTATTGTCAGAAAGGTAGATAGATTAAAGGAGTTGGCGGCAAGTACAACCAGGCAATGCAGGTGCGGGATGCAAATGCCGTTCAAATAGTGAAATATTTCTTAACAAATGCATTCTCTGAAAGCGCGGAATCTTGGATATCCATCACTCCGAGGAATCGGTCGTCTAATGAATTTAACGAGAAGAATAACAAACGTACTTGTTCTAGCGCAATCGAATGTAACCATACATAGATATGTATGTATGTACATAGAAGTAGTGGAGACATTTACACCCAACAAAACGCTCGTCCCAATAAAAAAAGTTTCTTCTTCAGACTTTGTATTCGTTCTGGATACTTCGAGCTCTGTGGGCGACTACAACACGCAGAGGGTGAGTAGTGTATCGCAGAAATAAACTAGAAGAAAACAGAAAACAGAAAGAAGGCTAAATGGAATATCCCAGAAAGAATTACTATTCACAACTACTATTAAATGTCACAACATATAAAACAATGATCCTTGTTTGAAGATGAAGCGTTTTGTCAACGACTTCATCGCTACATTCCGCGTCGGTTTCGGCGGAACCCGATTTGCACTTGCGCAGTCACCAAAAGACGGCGACAAGCAGGTGGGAGACCTTTATTTTCCAGATTAGCCGCCGAGGCTCTCTTTCTCTCTCACTTTCCCGCTCACAATCTCTCTTTCTCTCTCAGTCTCCCCTCTTTCTCTCTCTCTCTCAAATCTCTCTTAATACTTGCAAAAGAATGCAATAGAGCAGTCAATTGTTCAGGCCTACATGCACATCAAATTAAACGATTTTGCCGACCTAAAGCAACTACAGACTGCCATCAACGACAAAGTGTACTTCTCCGCTGTCAGCAAAACAATTATTTTACTGTCTTTTCTGCTTATCTTTTAAATTATCTATTTATTAGTTGGAACAAAAGGAATTCTTAAGGAAATAATGAGAAAAAGTAAAGACGTTTTTTTTCAGGGACACACCTGCACATCGTACGACATTGAACAGGCATACCAAGAGTACTACGTCAGAACGTATCCAAAGGTCAGACTAATATGTACTATGTAGTCGGAATAATGAAAATAATTGGTAGTTCTAGGTATTGAGAAACTTTTTAAACCAGAACTAAACTGTTAGGTTCAAACTGGTGACCGGAGAATGAGCATGATCGTGATCACTGACGGCGAGCCGTCGTGCAACTACTCGGGAGGAGACGACGTTGCACGCTACAAGACCGTCTGCGATGGCCTGCGCAGCAAGGGTGTGCAAGAAACTTCATTCCTTGTTCATGGACCTTGAAATTTACTGTTATCCTCTAGAAAAGGGCATATAATAACAGCAAAGTACGGTAGGTTTAAAGCGCTATGGAAAACCCCTTTAAGACTATTCTCAAATAAATATCTATTTGCCATATATCAGCGTCGAAGTAAACTAGAAAAATTGTTTTACATTCAACAGTTTCTGCAAATTATTATTACTACTGGCAACATTCATTTATACGAGCCCTCAACACTGTCATCAATTAGCTAAATTATGACAACTTTCAGGCATCGATATTTTCGCAATTGGCGTCGGAGACGTGAAGAAGTCTACACTAGAAGTGATTGCCGGCGCCGACAAGGCATTCTACTATGACAGCTTCGAGGTGGGATTCTTTCTCATCCTGGCTAATGTTTTAGGAAGATACTTTGACATATTGTATATATTTTATCAAATCTATTTTATTCTAACAAACTGTAAACTATTGAAGAATTTATTCTAGGAGTTCCATATTTGTAGGATCTCGATCTCCGCAAGAATGTGCTTGGTCTCCAGAAGGCTGTCTGCGACTCAAGCTAAACTTAGCTGCGATTCACCTTCACGAATGAAGATTTCAAAACTCTAATCTAACCATAATCTAAGTAACTCAATCAATTCTGTTTCACTCGAGGCTCCAGCTTTCGTCAAGAATTGATTTGTTTTCGCTAGCATCAAAACAAATGATGAATACGTTCTTGATAAAGTGAATGCAAACCTCACCAAAGTCTTGCCCAAAGCATGTCTCCATATGACCAAGTCTGGTGTCATGCTCACAACAATGAAAATTCATATTTCTCGGGGGGGGGGGTCCAATTCAATTTGCAATCGTAAATCAGTCGAAAACAATTAAAAGGTAATCCCAACTTAACAACAAAAATCATTTTGGCACCCAGGTACATCCTGGACAAACATTGAGAGATTCGGGCAGCAGGATTTCACAGCCAAAGAAGAAAAGAGACTGTCATTCTTTGCATGTGAAACTCCATGAGTGAAAAGATCTCAACGTAGCAAGATATATTCTAGTAACGAAGACAGCGCCGTAGTGAAAGACAGCAGACCTCAGCGATCAGCGCGCACCTTATTGCTCGAGAAATGATAAGCGACTACCGTCTCCTTCTACACTTCACTCCCTCCTTACCTTGTCACTCCCGCTCACCTCCAATACGCATCGAGTAGCACGCATTGTGCTCTTGTCATTTGCCCTCGTCGTAAAGTTAACTGCCCAAGTAAATAACATTTCAATAAAGTATCTGATAAAAGCAATCACTGCAACATCATTGGAACTAAAAGAGAGGATGAAAAAACATGAGTTTTCTCGAAAGAAAGTGAATTCGCTGACCAGGAGGCCCTCTGCGAGTTGCGGTGCGGCGATAAGAACGAGACGACAGAAGTTCCGGCAGTCACAGGGCACAGGTAAGAAGCCGTGGTTGGGGAGTGGTGCATAGTCTAGAACAAGGAAATCCAGATCAACACATTAATTTCTGAAATTTTTTTTTATATTCAGACAATTTGGGAATCCTTCTTCTAATCTGAACGCATATTCCGTGAACTAACCTTCTAACACTCGATCATAAAATGACATTGACTAGAAGAATAAGACTCATCACTGGCAAAAAGAAAGGCGGGAATCCGATTCGGACTGCATTACACTCGACACTCCTGCAAAGTACACCTCTATTTAATTTATCATATACATATATGCATGATATTCCTAGGTGAAATATTGATGCCCATTTCACTACACTTCCTGATTCGCATGCGGTCGAATCGAATCATGTAGACGCGTGGATCGGCTGCTTATCCGTGGGCGAATCAATGAATAGCACGAAACAACGGCCCGTACAATTAAACGGGGGGGGGGGGGGCACGCTCTTAGAGTTCCTCTCATTTACTGTTGATGTTCGAATTGTTTTAGTTATCAACTAGTTTGTTGTCTTCTTTTGCTGTATGTTTTTAATCATTTTTACCAATGGCTGACTCTTCAGTGCTATTTATCTATTATAACAGTTCCCCCTTGTTTCGGATTTAATTCTTGATCGATCAAGAGTAACTTTAATATTTCCTTTTTTATACTCTTCATTATGCGCTTTGTTGATTGATCTATGTTTCGATATTACTTCGCTAGAGAGCACCCTTCCTGATTTTTAAGGGTTCTTCGCTAACCTATTCAGATGCATTTGTATTGACTGAATTTGCCGGCTCTTTTTGTTGTATTTTGTTAGTTTTTGTTTTCTTATTCCTATTCTTATTCTTTCGCTAAGACTATTTTCTGTTTATTTTCCTTATGTTATTTGTTTTCTATTCCCATTCCCTCTTGCATATCTGCACTCTGTGGACAATTCAATGAGGAAAAGCTGGGCCACACGGGCAGAGTTGTTAGAAACCTGCTCTCTTTCCATGCTTTACATAGCTCTCTGCATTTTTTTTTTTACAAATTGCTTGTTTTCTTTTTGTTACTTGTCTTTTCGAAACACTTGTTTTTTCTTCATAAAAGACTGTACATAATCATGTTCTCTCTCCGTGTTCCACTTTCGTCTTTTGTGGCGTCGTGATGCCACCCTGGCCAGGCGTCCTCTTGCAGTTCGATGAAAGACGCAATGAGAGATTACGAGAGAGCCGTATATACGGCGAAAGCGAGAAATGGCGCGAGTGAGATAGGATGAGAGATAAAAGATTTTGGAGGTTTCATCCGGTTAATCGATATAGGAGAAAAGAGGATAAGAGATAGTGCGTAAGAAAGGCAGGGTAAAAAAAAGAAAGGAGGAAGATTAGAGATCGAGTGAAGAAGAGACGACGAAGGCCGCACGAGATCCGTTCGTATTCATTTAGCCGGTTTGCCACCACCCATGGCTAATCGCAGAGATCTTCCCCTCTCCCGGCAATCGTCTATCACATCAAGATCTCTAACACTTTCTTGGCTCTCCACCATCAATGCCCATCTCTCTGTCCCCTTCTTTTCCTGTCACACATTATCAGCCATTACGCCACTGCTTCGCCCCCCCCCAACACTCATGGTTGACAGAGCGCCTTCTTCTTCTGCAATTCACATGCCGACTGGCCATCTTCGAATTTCTCAGGCTCCATGGGCGGGGAGAGAGAGAGAGCAAAGTATCTTACCGCGAATCAACTTTGCCATCTTCATCTTGGCTACTTCCATTCTTATACTCTCTCTCTTTCTCTCTCTCCCTCTCTTGTTCTTTCGCTCTCTTTCTATGTTTCTTCTCCTCTATCTCTAGCTGCCTCTTTGCGCTTACTCTTGCTATCGGCCCTCGGTAGTTCTCTGCTTGTGTTCTGTCCGGTCGATCATCTCTTTCCTTTCCTATCTCCAATGCGGTCTGCTAAATGTCGGGGAAGGAAGAAAGAATGTTCATGTGTTTGTATGCATTCTACTCTGTGCTTGTGCAGACGATGCGTACGTGACATTTGGCACATTTTCCTCCCTAGCTCCCCATCTGCACATCATTATCAGCACGTAGTTACGACCGAACAGAGGCTGTTTGATGAAGAAGAGTATAAATGGCCGCGATAAAGAGGAGCGAATGGCGAGGAGACGTAATGCGTTTCATTTCTTTTGTCTGCCTTACAACTCATTCAACCGTCACTTAAAAAACGTCGTTTGACCCTTTCTCGACCAGCTCTCAATAATACTTATAATTTTTTTTAATAAACAATATTTTTCATTTATAACTTAAATATGACTACACTTATGAATATAGATGTATATATAAAAATCCTTGCTTCTCTTATAAAACAAATTCATCATAACGTCTAGTATTTGGTTGTTTCTAAAAAGATCTCCTATCCCTCGTTCTATTACTATTTTCAGCACATCCTAGATAACGGTTTCCAAATGAATCATTTGTTGATAGACACGATTGCATCGCATTGATATCTCATTGTCTCGCATGCTCATACACTTCCTTTCTCTCGTCACGAGCAGCTCGCACTCTCGCTCTCTCTCTCTCTTTCTCTCTCTCTCACTCAATGCTCCTTTATCTTCCAACGATTTCTCTTGACTGTCCATTTTATCGGTCAATCTCGATTTTGTTCGCTTTCATTCCGCATTGCAACCTCGATGATTGTAAGCTATGATTCTGTTCTATTCAGAGAGCTTACACAATGGCTAAGAAGATCAACTTCGGACCGGGTCCAGCCAAGCTTCCTGAGGCGGTTCGGAAACATGCCTTTCGATTTGCCTAGTTGGAGCTGTACATATATACATTGTACATATATATTTATGACAAATGTAGTTTTAAAATAGTTCAGGTGATGGAAAAGGCACATCGCGAGTTCATCATCTACGAGAACACGGGCATCAGCATACTCGGTAAGCCAGATGGCTTCTTCTTCTTAAGCCATTAAGATCATCTTAGCTGCTACATTCTTATGTGTCGCATATATCGTAAATCTTAATGTATTGAATACATAAATAAATAATGCAAACGGTCTTCCAGAGATGAGCCATCGCTCGGCCGACTTTACGAACATTCTTCGTCAGACGGAACAACTGCTTCGGGATCAGATGTGTGATCCTAAAAAATTTTTTACATTGAATGCAAACTTCATTTTGGAAAATGAAACCAATTGTAAAGTGTTTCTCAAAATATTTGAACGGCCTTGATCTTAAGGAGCATTCCGGCCGAGTACGAAGTCTTCTTCATGCAGGGAGGTGGCACCGGCCAGTTCGCCGCCGTTCCACTCAATCTTGCTCGTGTGTATACTCTCTCTCTCTCTTCTCCTTCCATTCGGTGTCTCTATTTCTCTATCTCTCTCACTCTACTCTTTCTGTCATTTTGTCTCTGTCTCTCTAACTCTCACTCTTCCTTTCTGTCTCTCTCACTCTCTCCCCTCTCTCTCATTCTGTCTTCTCTTTCCTTCTTTCCTTCTCTCTCACCTTCTTTTACTCTCTTATTTCTTTCTCCGTCTCTCTCTCTCTCTCTCTCTCTTTCTTCCCGTCTCTCTCTCTCTATTCCTTTCTCTCTCTCTCTCTCTCGCTCTCTATCTTTTCAGGCGGCAAGTCCACGGCCGAGTACGCCGTGACGGGTGCGTGGTCGTCGAAGGCAGCAGCAGAGGCCGCCAATTACCTGACAGTCAACAAGCCCTTTCCCGTCTCGAAGCCCTTCTGCACTATCCCTGACACTGCCACCTGGGAGCGGTCGCCCGATGCGGCCTACCTCTACTACTGCGCGAACGAGACCGTCCATGGCATCGAGTTCCCGGATGTCAGAGATTCAATCATTTTTTTAATTCTGTCAATCTGATGGTAAGAAAATTTATCCATGATTAAAATTATTTAAATGCAACCAAAATGATATCACAATTAGAGATGTAATGAAATGTTTAAAAAGAAACAAAAGAATAGTACTACATCAGAGCTCTATTATATTTTTAAGAGCAAGAGTGATGAATGAACGAAACAAGGGACAAAGGGCAACGATGAGACCTTATGCGAGCAAGACGCTCTTTATCACTTCCGTCTACTTTTCCCTTACATCTTATCTCTTTCTTTTCTCAAGCCATTAGTGGTGTAATCGAGTGTGTAAAAGTCTCTATAAAAAAAACTCGAAAACATGCCTAGTAGGATTATCGGGAATATCGCATTGCAAGCTTTCGCTCCGTTGAATGATTCAACATCCATTTTTCTCAGGCTCCAGAAACGCACGATGGCGTCCCGCTGGTCGCCGACATCTCGTCAAACTTCCTGAGCAGACCTTTCGACTTTAAGAATGTAAGAAGAATGAGTTCAATTCATTTCTTAGATCAAAGATGTTGTTACAGTGCTTGATGAAGAACAATTATTCTAATAACTGAATGTTCAGCACGGCGTTGTCTTTGGCGGCACTCAGAAGAACCTTGGCGCCGCTGGCTCGACCGTCGTCATTGTGCGCAAGGATCTCCTCGGGCATGAGGTGGACTTTCTGATTGCTCTCAAAAATGCTTTAACTTTTCTCATTTCTCTTAATATTGTAGCCATTCCTGTCCATAACTCTCTCATATCTCTCCCTCTCTCTCTCTCTCTGTGTCTATCTGCCCTTTCTCTCGCTCTAGCTCACCATCAGTCTCTGTCGCAATCACTTTTTTTAATCCTTCCTAATTGCAGCCCAAAACGTGCCCAAGCGTTCTCTCCTACAAGACGAACGCTGACAACAAGAGCGTCTACAACACTCCGCCCGTGTACAGGTGCGCTCTCTGAGAATTCAAGCAGAGTTTCATTACAACACCTGAAATGCGTACATATTTACATATGTAAATAAACATAATAAGTGTTGGCTTAAACTGCATTTTTCATGATGATTAATTCATGATTTCTTTCCTGCAGCATCTACCTGACAAAGCTCGTTCTGGAATGGATCCGTGACTTGGGCGGCGTGGACAAGATCGCCGAGTTGAACAACGAGAAGAGCACACGAGTCTACGATCTCATCGACAACTCGAACAACTTCTATTCGGTAAAGCTAATTGGGAAAAGATTGAGCAATTTAAAACATTGAAAGATGCGATGCCTCCTTCTCTTTCTTCATAAAAGGAGCCAAAAGCCATTGGCTCCTTTTTGCCTGACACGATTGTTTACCTGCTGACTTTATTCCGATCCTTTAACAGTGTGCCGTGACGCCCGCGAGTCGCTCTCGCATGAATGTGCCCTTCCGGATCGGCGGACCGGCAGGCGACGAGGCGCTCGAAGCGGCCTTCTTGAAGGGCGCCACCGAGCGAGGCATGCTCGGCCTCAAGGGACATCGGTCAGGCCACTTTACTCTCGTTTCTTTTTTGCCGGAACTAGATCGCGCTCAGTTATTCTTTGGATATGATACAAGTGAAATGCTAAAGTGTTCTTTAAAAATTTCTTTTATGTTTTCCTTTTATTGTTTCATTTATTCGAGAATATACATAGAAAAAAATATTGCCTTCCAGCTCGGTCGGCGGCATTCGCGCCTCGCTGTACAACGCGGTGACCGTCGACGAGACGGCGGCACTCGTCGACTGGATGAAGGAGTTTCAGAAGAAGAATCAGGCATAGCCAAGAACCCGCCCAGGCTTGTATCCAGTCAATCAAGCACGTTCTCTTCCGCTTTCATGCTCTAACATTGCACAATCAAGTCGCTCATATCATCTCTGTTATACCATCAATTCCATTTGCCAAAAAAATCATTGTTTGAATTTATATTAAAGTTTGTCGCACATTTCATGTATATCTTCGTCTGTTTATATTCAATGACACATGTTGCCATGTCTCTACTTTAATGCTCTGCGCCTTTCAATATGTTGACAAATGGCATAAACTTCTTAAGGGTTTATCACATAACATGTAGCATAAACTGACTACGAACGAAATTGTTACACAAATCTCATCTGCAATAAACATGTTATGGTTCAAAGCAGAATCTCTTAGTCCAAGCTCCTGCCAACGAAGCCAAAAGTTGATTACTATCGCGCAGATTTATTTAATTAAATGATACGCATTTTGTGTTCAATTTGAGAACTCGTAAGCAGTATAAAGCCTTAATAAAATAAGTTATTTTAGATGTGTAGAATAGGAATATGTAGGTGACACAAACATCGAAAAGTCACCATTCCGTCCACTTGAAGCGCTGCAAAGAGCCACTTGAATATAATCTTCAGAAACGGAAAGAGCTATCCGAAAGCAAATTGTACACATGATATGATGAAAGTTGCAGTAGCTGTCGGAATTAATACTTCTTTTTTTAAATCGTTGTACATTCACATGGTACACTCTGTAAGAAATTAAACATGCTGGAAAAGAACAAGTTTTTAATTAAAAAGGCAAATCAAACTTGGCCGCTTTAACCGCTTTAACAAGGAAGTTAAATACATACATACGATGATTTTGCGACTGTCTACTTTTTCAGAAAAGGAAGTAAAAAGTCCTCTTCACAGCCAACTGAAAGCGAAAAAAAAACAATGTTTACTTTGTCTGATATCTTTTGACTTGAACAACATATATGTATGTACATAACAGCTTTTGTTTGTCAAACAAGGAAAACTTGCTACAATTGAGAGAAAGCTCGTGTCATTTGTATGAGATCCCGCAGACGAGAGACAGAATAACTACATACATACATAGTCTACTAGATTGGATGCTCGTATCTGAGTCCGTTTCGCCAGTCAAAGTGCAGCCGCGAGTCATCCAGACTGCCGCTGCGTCTCCGTCGACGGACATCGTTGTTGTGCTCTTTGGAGGAGCCCTTTGACTTGTGCTTCTTCTGCTGCTTGGTCGTTGTGGAGACTCTGAAGGAGAAAGAAGAATTACTCGTAGAGTTCAACTTTAGATTTCAACCCGTTCTCTTAAGCCCTTAAACTCTGTTAAGGCTTAAGGCTATGATCGTTAAGTGAAGGTCATTAAATGCATGCTCACTTGTCCTGAATACCAGTGAAAGCGAGACTCGCCACCCAGAGAAGACCAGCGACGATGAGGCCGACAGCAATGATGAAGAGCATTGCGGGAATGAGCGAGGGGGCGACCTCGAAGAGAGAGAGAGAGAGAGAGAGAGAGAGAGAGAGAAAGAAAGAGAGAGAGGGAGGGGGAGAGAGACACAGAGTTGAATAGATAAGGTGAGAGAGAGAGAGAGTGGATAAGGGGTGAGAAGGAAAATTAAGAGATTAAAGAGTGTGGATGTGACCATGAAAGAATGCGAGGGTAACCGAAAAAAAAGAAAGGCATGGACAATTTCGAACTTGGCTATCACGCAGCTGCAAGCACCTTTTCCGATCGTTTGCTCTCAGAATTCATAGTTCATCTCAAGGAAACTATTTTTGTTTTGGCGTTTCCTGGCTCTAAAGCGATACCGAGAAAGGAGTGAAGCAGACAGACGAGCAAGTACAAATGCTAAAGAGGCAATAATTGCAAGGAACATGCATTCAACTAGCTATTCAGGATTGCACAGGGCAAGGGCACTTTTGCCAAGTGTCCTTCTTTTTTTTCTGTTGGAAATTTTTTTTTTCTAACGTCTCCAAAATTTGCTCAACATGTTTTCGTGCGTTTTTCTTTCGTCTTTCTTCTTCCAGCAGTCTTGAATATTATTTATATATTGTCTATACCTGAGTTGTACGATAACTGAATTGAATAGAAGTTGAAAGAGTTGAGAAAGTTAAGGTGCATCAGTAAATATTGATTGTAAGACAAGAGCAGACTGCAGAGCTTCAATAAAGAATCTGGTCACTAAAGTCAAACAAAGGCATTCCATTTGCTAGATGCATTTGCTACCCATGCAATAACTAACCTCATCGTCATCCTTTGACCGCGCAGGCACGTCGGCCAACGTTCCCGAGATTGTTTGGCCCATCAACTATAGTTATAGGCGACCTACATATAAACGCGGTTCGAGAAGGATTACACATTTGAACTGTTCTTCATATCTAAATTTGCGCACGAAGATCAGAGAACGAAATATATAATTTTTTCAAACATTCATTTGTTATGTACAATGAATTAATGTTATATATGTACAAAAAATCTCTCTATAGACGCGTAAAAGAACCAGAAATCTTCTAGAAAACAAAGCAAGTGAAAATTAACTGTGTTTTCCAGGCTGCCAGATGCTTCCTCTTCGACGTGAGAAAGAGTGAAGGCGGACTAAGAATGCATATATTGGCGAATCATGCATAAAGAGCCTTTGAATGTTTTAATTGTTTACTTGGGATGTGCGCAGGCAACAGCAGGAAGATGGACATAAAGGAAAAAAAGGAGAAGATAGCCAAAAATCGAAGAACTTCTAAGCTTACAATATTTATGATATTCTTTTGAACCACGAGAACTTGAGGATTACACATATGATTATTGAGCCATAATGCAACAAAGAGACAGCCTTTCTCAGCAGCCTTAGTTGCCAACCAAGAGATTTGTGTGCAAAGTGCTATTCTTGTCACCAGCTGTCCGTTACTCCAGTGATAAAATCAGCAAAGCTAATGAGACGTTTCCAGCTTCCTCTCTAGCACTCTCTCTCACTCCCTCTCTCTTACTCAATCTCTTTCTTCTCTCTCTCTCTGTCTCTGTCTCTCTCCCTCTTACTCTATCTCCTTCCCCCTCGCTCGCTCTCTCACTCTTCTTCTCTTGCATTCTCAATCTTACTTTCTCTCTCTGCTCTCTTCTCTTGCAAGAGTTGCACTTTCGTCTTAAGCAAGAACGATAAAGGTATATGTAGTTATCGCGCAAGATGAATGCCGCGGCACGCTAGCCAATCTGTGCCATTTACTAGCCAGTGGAAAACGTCTGCTAGTGAAGCGCGCAGAAAACATTTCATTCGAATATGCATACGTATCATATGTGACGCGGCCAACAAAAAGTTAACTTTTTTGGTCGAAATCAACTGTACTATTGCTTCCTTGCCAAGCGTGCGATCGCAAGTAATTTTTTTTACCATGGTCAGTGAAGCCTTTTCTGAAGAGTTTGCAAATTTCTTCGGCAATTGGGGAAGCTTTCGGCGAATTCAGATGGAGGAAAGACCACTTAATTCTTCCGTGACTGTCAGTAGGTTACTCGTGCTCGCTACTACGCCCAAGGTACAGCAAATCAAAAGGTGCGTTGTTCTACTCGTGGATGGCGGTCACCGACACCAAAGTTTGCATTGACAATGGACATGCATGGTCGACCAGGCCACCGGTTTCCTAATAACCATTCAGAGCAATGGTAGTGGTAGGTATTGGTAGAAATAAGTGTAATGGAAAGCCAAAAAAAATCTGGCGAAAATTCCGCATTTATTGTCAAACACGGTTGGAGATCAAAAAACAAGTTCCTTCACA
Source organism: Allodiplogaster sudhausi (assembly GCA_945643635.1). Lineage (NCBI taxonomy): Eukaryota > Metazoa > Nematoda > Chromadorea > Rhabditida > Diplogasteridae > Allodiplogaster > Allodiplogaster sudhausi. Next base: position 314,472 of record CALZFC010000026.1, on the reverse strand, counting down.
AACATAAGAAAGGCGTAATTTTGAGAGTTTTCCGCGTTAATATTCATATATGTATTCATATCATATTCAAATGTAGCCTCTCTTGAATCTACATTCGTGTCGCTCGTCTAGCAGATGTTTTGGTAACGATGACGACTGGGATTTAGATTCGAACTTAAAGTTGGTAGGAGGAGGAGGAGAGTGTACATGAAGCGCTCAAAACAGACATTGTTCACTATATTACTATCGTATCGTAGACATTGCCAAGGGTAACGACCTTGGAAGAGCCGACAAATATATGGGAATGGATATGAATGTAGCAGATGGATACATTCCGACCAGAGTGAACTTGACGAACCCTCACACAATATTGTTCTCATTATCGTGCTTATCCGTTCCATATGTAGTTCAAGTGAAAAAAAAGCTTTTAAATGAACTTACTTTTTGATAGCCATTCACCACGAGTGTAAGCAGTTTAATTAAGAAGTGTAGAACTAACCCCGTTGGTCGCCCTATACTCTTTCTAACGTCTCCACTGCGCTATCCTTAAAAAAGGAGCTAGTTTTGGTCTGGTACGTGACAGTCATGGAGAATATTCTGAATCTGAAACATCTCAAGCAATTTCCCAAAGCTATACAAATGTATCTAAAGAACAAGATGTTCTGGAATTAGTTGATCATATTTAGATGCTCTGGGTATTTTGGATCTCCGTCTCTGAGTGATACTGTAGCCCCATACATCATTCATTCCCTCTCACTCTCGCGTTATGACACCTCATGACAGACCATCTAACTTGTCGGAATCGAGGTCAGAGGAGTTGCGTCATAACGATGTCTTGCAGCTGATACTAACTTATCGCTATTACCGGTCCTTTGGACCGCAAATATAAAAGAAAGCTTACAACAAGAAGGAACACTAAGGCTGGTTGGAATATGCATTATTCCTTGTTTTTAGGGTTCAAAAATAATTCAATACATAGGAAAGGAACCGCATCCTTTCCCTCCCTTCTCTTAGAGCGCGCCGGGAAGATTTTGATTTCACCCTTGCTCGTCGCCTGATATTTGGACATAGAAAACTGTGCCTTAAACACTCCCATCACTTCCATTTTCGTCATTCGCGAACTCGTGGTCTTTCATTTAAGCTAGCTTACCCAACATGTCGATTGAAAGTTCGTTCTCACTCCTTCTTTATTCGCGCCGCCAAGTTATTTAATTCTATCGCCCACAATAAGCCTTCGGTTGGATTTTCATCTGTCCATTAAGTTCATACATATTCTTTTATTCCATTTATTTCACTTGCTAAATTTTCACTCCACGTATCACTACGGTGTGCGTAAATAAAGTATATAAAGTATATTACCGGTCAAATATAAAAGAAAACTTACAATAAGAAGGAACACTAAGGCTGGTTGGAATATGCATTATTCCTTGTTTTTAAGGTTCAAAAATAATTCAATACATATCTTACGGCATTCAAAACATATACTTTAGAACCGCAAGAAATAAATATGAGGATAAATGCTGATAAAAAGGGCAGACCTTCTCAATAATTTGAGTGGTCTATGATCGACGATTTCAATGTTGCAGAAACGCATGTCACCGAAAAACTAGCTCATTTACATCACTCCACAATGTTTTTTCGCCCGGATTTCTGTGCAATTTCTGCTTGTTTTATATAGTTCGTAAACATCATGTGCAGCTCCTTACTTGTTGTTGAACTGTTCTTAAAGAATATTCAATCCTTTTTGCTTCCAGGGTCGTCGTATGAACAGAGCTGTTCGACTCTCGCTTCTAGGTCAAGCAACGTGAAGCAATGTCATCCGCGAGGTTCTGTCTATTTACCGCTCTTTTTTCTAAATTTGCCTGCATTCCATTTTGCTACAATCTACTAATTACATCATATTTATTTTGAAGGAACAACGGGCGCGGTCGCGGAAATCAGCACGGTCAGTGAATCCCGTCTTCCTGTTATTCCTTTCTGATTCATGCTTGGTGTTTTCAAAGTTGCCTTACACATGTTTACTGGTATGTGGTGATGCTAGCAAAGTTGGAATGTATTTTTTTTATAAGGAGTTCCTGTTTATTCTTTAAAGAAGTGATATCTAGAATTTTCATTTATAATTATAATGGTAGTAAATATATTTAAAAAAAACACTTTTGGCTCGTATAATTCCTTCCTTTTTTTGAAGACATGCCTCGCTACGATGCGTGTGGCCGCCACACGGAAGGCGCTCCCAGGAGGTCGCCGCCACGCGGTAACCTTCAGCAACAGCGCGGCCGTGACCAGCAGGTACAGACTATATTCAAAATAAATGTTTGATTTCGTTGCTCGATTATTGCGATTTTTCGCTTGCTGGCCTTCCAAAGAAGATGCTCAGCATTCGATATGCCTATTGATGTGTTACGTGGCCGGGGAGAGGAGTAGCCCCGCCCCTCAGGGGGTGAGGCTGCTCCGAGCTCTTGCCAGCCAGAGTTGAGAGAACACCTGCACAGAGAGGCTGGCAGCTCCCCCGGCCACGGATCTCCCCCCTCTAGATATGCCCCTTGTGTTAAGAGATAAGTCTAAGTGTAACTGATAAATCTATATGTAAGAAGCCCAGTAGTAAGACCGTCAATGGGGAGATCCGGGGTCACATGCGATTTGCACATACACACGAGAGGCGACACACCAACGTCGTCGTGACATGGAGGTCCCGGGTTGAACGACTGCGTCAGTGACGTCCGACGTCAGCCGTTCATGAATTTTCACGCTGAGGTCCGTTTAATCCTTGACATAAAATAGGCCGGAAAATATTTTGCCGCAAATTGACTAAGTCTTTCTCTTTTATCATCTGCAAAAAATCCCGAGCATCCGGCAGGGAGAACGTTTAAATTTTTTTTCGTTACTCCGTTCTCATTTTTTAAATGTATTATTACTGTCATTGAATATGCAGCGGCATAACTTGGTTGTGAGGAACCCACGCGCTCACCCCCTTAATGCGAATTTGAAGAAGAAAAAGAAGAAGCAAGATTTTTGTATGTAGACTCTTGCAATTGCGGCAATTAAAGCAGCGCGTGCGGGCAACTAAGCAAAGGGGGTCCAAAAAGAAGAAAGAAAAAGAATACAAATACGAATAATAAGGCATGTTTTTATTAATGAATTTCATTCACCATGCCAGGCGAGCTCGCAATAGCTGATTTTTCCACTTGCTCTAGCGCGAAGTCGAGGAATAGAACTAGTCTGTTCATCTATAAAAGTAAGGGCGCCCATTTCCTATTGTTATTTTAGTTAGTGCCTCCTTCCCAAAGAGCTTGCTGGTAAAATCACAACACGCCGCACTCATTCCTTTCTCGGGTATGTAGAGTTCCTCCCCTCATTGTCAGTCTTAGAAATTTCGCACCATCTCTCCCGCTACACCATCAGAACTCCATGTGTGTATGTAAATATATACAAATTACATCTGTAAAGCCGCCAGCCCTCCCTCTCAACTCCCGGAGCGCCCGGAATTTTATAGTATTTATTTTCTTCTATTAACTCATTTCTTGCTCATCCATTGTCTTCTTTGTCTTTTAAATAGCCACATTTTTCCCATTTGACAAAATAAGGCGAACAGTCAGGCAGGTCACAGTCTTTGGCAACTCATGTATCACGAATATTCAGAAACTCTATGCGCGAATGTTTTCCTTAATATTTCTGTCTCATTTATTTTTACAGTAATATTTTTCTCTATTATTTTCTCGCTATTTCTATCCGCCTCCGCAGTTTCTCTCTCAATTCATCCGGAAGAGGCAAAATCTTTTTTCACCGTTTCTCTTCCCTCTCTGCTTCTCTGTATCTCTCTATCTCTGTAGGTATGTAACGCTGCCTCTGTTTTCTATCACTCAGCATTCCGACAATAGTCGAACAGTTGCGTCGGTGACGCAAATGCGCTCATCCTTAGAACAGCTCAGCTCACAAACACCTCGGTCTGCCGCCTGTTTTCGAGAAAAAGAAACGCCAACTGCCTCAGGCGCTCCTTTCTTTCTTTCTTTCTCGCCCTACTTATTCGTGAACACTCTCTCCTCTCCATCGCGTAACAGAGACCTGCCGCAAACTCACCCAGACACATGTCACATTCCCGAGAAACTAAAGCTGCCGAAAATACTCGAGACAGCCGCTCTGAGGCCACGCAACCCGTGGCCACTAGGCGAGTAGGAGAAAGAAGCAGAGAAAAGAAGCAGAGAATGAAGGAAATCACAGGAAGTCACAGAGAAAAAAGACACTTCCGGTGTACACAGGCCGAGAGATAAGAGCAAAAGATATCCTCGAAGAACAAGAAGAGGAAAATACAGAGAAGAGAAGAAAAAGACAAAGAAGAGAAGAAAATGCAGAAAACAGAGATAAAACAGATATGCATATACCCGCATATGTATATACATCAGCAGAGAAGAGAAAAAGACAACCACAATTTCTATAAACTATTAATTTAAATATATATATATATATTTATTTATATTAAAACACAGAAAGAAATTCGATGCATGTTTGAGTTTTTCGTGTAACACCACGCGTCCGTCCTAGTCTAAACTAATCGTGTTGTCCGTATTCATCCGCGTAGAAGAATCTCTCAAGACGTGGCAGCTACAGACAGGCCTCCAGCAACTTCAAGCAAGTTCTGGGACGAAAGATGCATTATCGACCAAGTCTCCTATCTCGAAGACGCTCAAATTACGGTGATTCAAGAGGAACAGATCTTGACACCGCCGATGTTGAACACGAAGGAATGCACTGTACAAGACGGATCATATCATCATTTGGTCCCGAGAAGAACTCAAGATGGAGCCTTGTTGCCACATAGTGATCACAACAAGAACGCTTGTGGGAAAAAAAAATCATACAACGAATCCCGCCACCTTACAGCCGAAAATAGCGCCGACTATAACTCAAAAAGCAGCAACAACTACAACAATCCCGACGACTACGTGACGTGGACTCCACCGATCGACAACACGATATTGGAAACTACGACAAGAACTCTGACGACGACAGGAAGACCGACGACGACATCAACAACCAGGCCAACTACGACAGAAATGAACAATGACAACCAAAACGACAACGACAACTCAGAGGTCGAGTACGACGACGCAACTATTACCGACAACCAAATCGCTGCCACCGACAACTCCAGGCATCGCTAACAACGCAAGACCCAGTCACGACTCAAACGCCTACCGAAATCGACTACGATGACAACCGAGATGCCAAAAATGACTATGACGACTACCGAGATGCCGACTACTACGAGAATACCAGTAGCAACAACCACCTGGGACAAGGAAATGTTAGAAGATTCCACCGCTGAGAACAATAACATGAAGAAGATGACGCCGACCAACAACAAACAGACAAGATTACCGTGACCGTTCGAAGAAGGAAGAAGCAGACGAACGAAACACTCATTGATTCGCCGACGCAGCCGCCGACTCTAGTTTACTCGAAAGGAAAAACCGAATGATCAAGAAGAAGAGGAACGATTATTATCACTATTGAAATTTTATGTAATTTGCCTTTTTTTTTTAGAAATGTTATTTAATTTGTCATATTCTAGAAATATTAGTGGTCCCTCAGAAAATTAGAAATATTCGCATTCACATTCTAGAAGTAACATTTCATTATGCATCTATATTTACTTTCGCGAAATAAGACCCAAATTGTAACGAAAAACGATATTAGATAGAAAATTTAAAATAGATATGTACTAACAAATCGTATCAGTTGATTCCTTTCTCTTCTTTCTCCAGTCGTTTTCTCTTTCCGTCGGTATACTTACTCTGCATCCCTCTTCCTACCCACTGCAATCGCAACAATCTTTTAATTGCTCGTATCCTTGCTTTTGCGAAATCATTTTCCCTGCCATCCCCGGCCCCTTACCCTCTCTATCTTTCTTTCTTTCTTGCTCTCTCCTCTTCCCACCATCTTCACCAGTCATCGACAAACCAGGGCTTCACCGTCATCTTCACTCCGAAACGCTAAGCCGCCCGCGTGATCTGAATGAATCAGATAGGCGGCTATCATTTTCTCTCGTCATCTTCTCCCTCTCATATGAACGTACTCTCAAGAGCGCAACACGCGGGATTCACAACAATTGTTCCGCCACCCTCAAGCGCCTAACACTCTCTCGATGCCCTAACTCTCTCGCCGGTTAGCTCTCTCGCAGACCAGCCAACAAATGAATCTCTACTCACCATCAACACCTCTCCTCACCCAGTTCAAGCAGACCTCAACAACATCAAGCGCCTACCACGAAGAACAAGACAAAGAGACTGCAAGATCGAGAGACGCAACACAGAGAACAAAAAAAAAGACGAAAAAACAAGGAGACAAGACAGAGCAGAAGAAAGCTTCTTCGCCAGAGCTCTGCTTTATCACAATCACTGCAGCCTCTCGCTTCTACTGGGAAGACTGACCGCCATTTCCCCCCTCCTCTCTCGCATTTCTCTCTCTCTCATTCTCCCTCTCTCATTCCCTCTACAGTTTTTTCTTTTCCACGGCGCTCCGTTCCTTTGTGTGTGAATATATAAATGATAGTTTAGATTCTTTTTTTATTTTGTAGACTGAGGGACCAGTCAAAACAGTAAAGGGGGATGTTACGTGGCCGGGGAGAGGAGTAGCCCCGCCCCTCAGGGGGTGAGGCTGCTCCGAGCTCTTGCCAGCCAGAGTTGAGAGAACACCTGCACAGAGAGGCTGGCAGCTCCCCCGGCCACGGATCTCCCCCCTCTAGATATGCCCCTTGTGTTAAGAGATAAGTCTAAGTGTAACTGATAAATCTATATGTAAGAAGCCCAGTAGTAAGACCGTCAATGGGGAGATCCGGGGTCACATGCGATTTGCACATACACACGAGAGGCGACACACCAACGTCGTCGTGACAGATGGAAGTTATAAAAGAGCTGCTGAATCATTCGCTAGAATGAACATGATTATCAGAATCTTGATGCCTTGCCTGATCGCGAAGAGAGCATGAAGTTTGAGCTCGAAGGCTATGGCCGGCCACCGCCGCAGCCGCTCTTCCAGGTCATATACCAATCGATGTGTGTATCATCGGGTGCATGCTTCGCAAAACAGCAACGAATTTATATATTTCCATTTCATTAAGGCTTTATAGTAATGTCTATGCATGCTTTTCCATAAATATATACTGCGATTCATAAGCTGTTCATGTTATTCTTCTCACAAAGAGGTATCTAAGAGTTCTATTATTCCGCTAGTTTATTTCTCGTAATCGTGCACTATTTCATCACGTTACCGAAAGCTAGCATGTTCTAAATTGTAAAATAGAGACCTTTGCAGAATCGCCAAGACGGCCACGGACGCGGCGGCGGACGGCCTTTTCGAGGTGGCTGGAGCCGAGGTGGGCGCGAAGAGAGGCCGTTTCAGCGTGGACGCAATGACAATGACGGCAGATTCAATGAGCAGCCACAGCGAGGAAGGGGAGGAGGAGGAGGAGGTCGTGGAGTGCAGAGCAGTCAGTCATTCGAGTTCTTTCACTTTTATAAGATAAGCAGAGCTGGGTTTCGGGGATTCCTAATAAATACACTGTCCATAATACCATATCGATGATGCGTATTAAAACGTGAAATTTTCCTATTATTTAAATTATGTTAGCTATTCCTCCCTGAGATTCTTCACCATCTTGCAGACCGCGAATACAACGAGCGCGAGCCGTATGATGAAGGCGGTGGATGGTCGCCGAGAAACGAAAGAAATGGTCGCTTCATTTTCTCCTTCTTCCATTTTACACGTGATCTCGCATTAGTTGCACTGCCTACTGACAATGAGCACAAACTACAAAGCGCCCAGCCATTCTTAGCTAATGTTGGAACACGGTCTCAGGAGGGCCGGCATGCCTAGAAGATGTGAATACAGAGGAAACAACATTTGCGAGAAATGCAACATTTGCGAGCTTTCTGCATACATTTATCCTTCTAATTTTAATAAAATCTGAAGGATATTAAGGAAAAAAAAACTACATCTGAGCAGTGGTAATTTTGTAGTTTTCAGAACAAATATAGACGCTGCTGTATAAATCAGTTGTGAGATTTATAAGATGCATTTGCTAGCGCCACTGAAATTGATTAGCAGCAGATTCAGCGCTGTAATGTACCGCTGTACACTCAAGTAGTTATTGCGTAAACTACACGCACGAAATCTCCTCTGCTAAATGAATGCAACAGTTTGATTATAGGAGCACAGCGGCCGAGCAGTGCTCGTAGTGACCTCCATGCAAGAGATAGCTACCGCGGCGGCGAGGACAACCGAGGAGGTTACAGCGGCGGCCAGGACAACCGAGGAGGCTACCACGGCGGCCAGGACAACCGAGGAGGCTACCGCGGCGGCCAGGACAACCGAGGAGGCTTCCGCGGCCAGGACGTCCGGGGATACCGTAATTCTCCCGAGCTGTGGAATGGCGCTGGTAACGGTGGACGGCGTCAGTATGACAAGGGAGAAGAAGTGTATTACGGTGTTGACCAAGGCTACAGTAGACAGGAGGGAGAAGAGGAGTACGACAGGGACGGCCCTAGGGACCATCGTGGAGCCGGAGGACAACGCCCCCGCTATGCCAGGGAGCAGGAGGAATACGGTAGATTCGATGATGACCACGGTAGATTCGACGACTACGATGGAGACTGCGAAGAGTACATGGATAGAGCACGGGGGAGGGAGGAACGCAGAGGAGGAGGAAACATTTCTTCAGAGAATGAAGAATGGCGACGGAGGGGAAACGAAGTGGATTACGATAGACCCTCCACAGGAACAAGAGGCATGAACCGGGAGGAAGGATCCTACAACGAAGATCCCTTCTTCAACCGAGACTTGCCGGAGCACTCGCAGTGGCAGCAGCAGTGGTTAATTGCATAGATGAAAAGTGATTAGTTCCAGCGCCGCGTAGAGACATTGTCGATGAAGGCGGAGGCAGAGCGAATGAAAGGCCACCGCCTCGTCCCACTTCTCCCTCCTACAAACAAGAGCTTAGGAATCCAGGTTGGTCCCAGATCAATCAATGCCTGATTATTTCCGCCAGGACTCGTGTATTATTCGCTCAGACCGCTACTCTCGTCAAGACGCACGCAACTTCGAGCCACTCGAAGATGTTCATCGCATGAGAATCGACGATAAGCCTTCAGGTTTTAATATCGACGTAATGTATTTTTTGACGTTGACTCTTCCTCTCTGTTAAAGTCGGTATTGGATTTTTGATTAAAAAAATTTGTTTTGTTCATGCTCATTCAAATCTTATAAAGATACGATAAAGTATATGATTTTCTAAATATATGGAATTGAGATTTGAATGCTACCTGGGACGACGTGTTATCAGCGCGCAGCTTCGATGGCAGTGGCAATAATCGTGCCGATGTTCGTTTCGAAGCTTTCTAATTCCAAAGAATGGCGCACGCCATAATTTCTCACGCATCATGACAGAAAGTTGACATCAAGAATTGCCACAGAAATATGAAAAAAAAAACATTGTTTGCTTTTTTTTTGAGAACATCGTCAATTGTTTTTATCTCAGATTTAATTTAAGGTTGCTATTTCCACCACTACTTCGCGGCTGTTTCGTGAACGGGCGAGAAATGAGGAAGGTAGTAATTTGATTCTGGCATTAACTATGGGTTTATTAATTATTAATTAGCAAATCTAAGTCTCCTTTCTTCTAATCTTGTCATTTCACACACATTCGGGTTGATGAAGAAGAAAAAAGAGCTATTTTTTATAGGAGAACTGAGGTTCGCGCCGGTCAACTATGTGACGAAACATGATGACATTGAGGATTTGTGCAAGCGTGAGCGCGACGTAGTCAAGGTTATACAGAAATAAACTTGAGGTGAGAAAGATGGTCTCATGGTCTGATATATCAAGGCCTAAATGGCGATTTGTTTTCGCCATGGTTCGATCGTTACGGTATTACTGGAAAGGTCGAGGACGATAGAAGAGTGAGTAAAGTTGTGTTAGGCACCCTTTGATTGATTCATTTACCTGTTCACGTTATTCTTTTCACAAAGAGGAAACTAAGAGTTCGTATATTCAATGAAGATAATGTGTTGATAGCATGATACCATGGTTACAGTATACCGTATGAAGCAGGTAAGAATTGAAGGGGGCAGTGAGCGACCATGAATATTGTGAGTAGCAGGAGAAGAGTCTTTTTTTAGTACGCCGACTACACCAGTGATGCCAAGGTCGTCATCACGGGTCCATTTGCTGAAGAAGTGCTGAAGATTGAGTTATACTCTTTTTCTTCTATATTTACCAGGAGTTTGCTAGTTAGAATAATTATATACTTAACTAATTGTAATGCTCAAAGATTCTACATGCTCAATGCTGAACTCATGAAAATGTGCTTCATCATGTGCCATTACGAGAAGTTTCGGCCGATTCAGGTATGCCTTTTATCCAGCATCATTGTCACTTCCTTTCAGAAATTGCAAAAAGATTACTAGATATATCCTGGTGTACTTTTTCACTTTTTTCATTCATTATCCTGTCACTGTTCATTTCCTTTAAAGAATTTAGAAAGATTACACATAATATCCTGGTTTTTTTTTAAATCTACCCTTTAAAAGATTTCTAACTATATCGTGGTGTGGTTTTTAAATCTAAGCTATAGAAGTTCATTTATAAACCTGTACTTCTTGTAAACGTAACAAATCGAAGTAGACTAGACATATATAATGTTAAGGAGTACGCGATTCCGGCCATCCTGCGTGGCCACGATCTGATCGGCCTGGCCGAGACGGGCTCTGGCAAGTCGGCTGCCTTCCTTCTTCCAATCGTTGACTTTGTCAGCGCTTTCTTTTTTAGTGCCATCTCTTTAAACTATATCATACATACCGTAGTCGTCCCCCTTTTGGTCAACCTTTGTATCATTGCATTAATATCGCTCTTTTCAAGTCGTATCACAGAATGATCGCTTACGATTGATTAAGAATGAACATAGCTTAAGAGCCGACTGCCAAGACAAATTTTTAGTCATCCTTTATGGCTAAAAATCCGATAGTTCGAGAGTAAGCGGCATAAAATTGAAAATCTTTGCAATATTTAACATTAGTTAAGTATTTTCGATTCCCTTCACTCATTCTTCCTCGGTGTTTTTTTCGGCGCCCCATTTTAAGCTATGAAAGTGAATGCCAAAGATGATTCCTTCTTGCAGCTGATCCGCAATCCAAGCAAGGGCCGCGCTGGCATGCCAGTCGCTCTCATCCTCGCGCCCACTCGCGAACTCTGCATGCAACTCTACGACCACGCTCGCAAGTTTGCACACTGTACGTGTCAGTTGAAGTTTGTGAATTTTGTCATATCCGATGTTTGATTACGGTAGACAAGAAGTTGATCATGACGTACTGCACCTAATCATGCTCAGTTCATTTCACCCAAGCATTATGTTCGTCATGGTAGTCATTTTTGAATAGTCGTGATTTTCTTCTGGAGAACTTACTTCATTCTGCAAAAAAATGCTAGAATAAACGATATTCCTAGCAGGGATGTGATAAGAACACCAGCACTGTCCCTCTTTAGCTGTGTGTGAGCATTCCATATTTGCTGCTTACACATAGATTGATGACATAATAAGATTGGGTAGTTTCACCTTACCATTAGAGGGTGCTTACAATGCTTCTTCGCTGTTGAGAATGCTTATTCCTTGTAGTTTGCTTTGCATAAGCTGCCTTTGTAAATGCACATTTTTGAAGAGTGTCTTTCTTAGGCAACCCGACAATCACTGTTGCGAAGGCGCATGGTGAGTACGACCTTGACGCGAATCAGAGGGACATTATCGCCGGCGGCTGCGACATTCTCATTGCAACATTCGGCAGACTCCAGGATCTCATTGGAGTCAAAGTGGTCCGTGATTTGAGCACTCCTCTGAGAAGAGCCTCTCGCTCTCTTCTTCCCTTTTCTCTGTCTCTCTCTCTCTCTTTCTCCTATCTCTCTCTCTCTCTCTCTCTCTTTCCTTCCTCATTCGCACCCTCACTCATTCTTCCACAGGGTTTAGGGGCCCCACATATTAAGCTACATATGAGAAGAGTAGTCCTCTAATTCAATCAACCCCAACTCCTCCCTCACTCTTCAACAGGTGCGACTGCAAGAACTGCGCTTAATGGTCGTTAACGAGGCCGACAGAATGCTCGACGCTAACCAGCAGGACATGTCTTTTCTCGCAGACAAATCGTTCGGAATGCCCACGAAAGAGGTACTACGATGGACAAAGATTTCATACGGATTTTTCAAAGCAAATCCAAGATAGTGATCATGAATATATGTCCTGCGATAAAGTTTCAAATACGAAGAAGAAAAAAAGTTTTTTCCCCACCTAGAATCGCCAGACACTCTTCTTCTCAACTTCTCTCTCTCCACAAGCAAAGATAGCTGCTGAGAGATGGCTACGCGACAGGTTTGCAAAAAGTGTACCCAACACTTTTAATTACTAGAATGTGTACTAATACAACTATATACTACGACTACAGCAGTCTTTGGTGTTTTTGGCTTGCTCAACTTTCACTTCTTTTCTGCAGCTACCTTACCGTCTCGCCGGAAAAGAGGTATCTCTCGGCGAATTCCAAGATTGTTCAGCGCTTCGTACAGGCCGATGGCATTGCGGACAAGTATGACAAGCTAGGAGATATCCTTGCCAAGGTTAGGCTTGTCTTTTCTCGGGGGATTCATTTAAAGAAGCTGTCGATGGTCCTTAAAAACTACAGTAATCCTTAGGAAAAAAACAGGCGTGGCGAGAGACACAGACGATAAATTACGGTAGATTTTAGGCTGTAGTTCTTTCTCCTCTTTCTAGGAGCTCGCTGAACAGGGCTCCGTCCGCCGTACGCTCGTCTTTGTCAACACACGCAAGCACACTCGGCCGATCATTCTGAATCTGCATAGGCATGGAATCACTGCCGACGATATCAACTCGTACGTTTGTTTTTTTTTCATTTCAGAAAGAAAACAATGGATACACTTAATTACATAAATAAACGCGTAAGTTTTTGGTTCCTTTTCAGAAAGAAAAAAATAGATAAATTAATCTGATAAATAACTATTTCAAATCACATGATTACAGTAGCCGCTCCCAAGACAACCGCGACAAGGCACTGCGAAGCCTGCGCGACGGCACGACTTCGGTAATCGTGGCCACCGACATCTGCGAGAGGTTCGAACACGCTCCTTCCTCTAGATTCGATGAAGTTGTTGATTGACGGAGTTATTGACTGACGGAGTTATTGACTGACGGAGTTATTGACTGACTGAGTCCTCTCCATTGCAGAGGCATCGACATTCCTGGCCTCGCACACGTCATCAACTTTGACATTCCTCACGACCCGGAGACGTTGGTGGACTTGCTATAAGATACAGTAGTACCCTTTTATCGTAGCATTCCAGACGGGACCATTCCGGATTTACATTGAGCGCCCTTGTTAGGTAAACCCTTACATCTTGCAACCTTTGCCACTCTACAGGCCCCCTACTTCAGATACATCCATCGCATCGGACGCACCGGTCGAGTGCAACGAGGCGAAGCTACGAGCATCATTGACATCACTGACCCCCACTGCATCCCGAGCATCATTAAGGTGGCATAAGCGAGAGAGTGAAAGAGAAAGAGAGAGAGAAATAGAGAGAAAGAGAGGGAGAGAGAGAAAGAGAGAGAGAAAGTTCCTTCAGGTGGCTTACAACGAGGAGCAAACGAACATCCCGCGCTGGTTGGAGGAGCTGGCCATCCAACTCCCGCCCCCTCATTGGTTCGCTTTCTATCTTCATAGACTCGTGGAAGAAAAGTAGAGGAAAGGATAATTGAGCATTGAAAGTCATCTTGCTTGTTAGACAACTGTCGTGGTTGCGACATATTTTGTACTTTCAGCGCTCTCTAAACAACCAACACCAACAACAGCGTGACTACATCAATCATGGTAAGTTCTAGTGCGGGAATGGGACACTTTTAGGTGATTGGGTGGGACTCCTTGTGAGACGATCTGATTAAAAGGGAATGTGTTCTGGAGAAAATATGCGGACAAATATGCGTCATGATGAAGCGGTTAACCAGAGAAAAATCCCACAGTGACTTGATGTATTGTCTTTGAGAATGGTCTAAATTACACATTGAATTTCTTGTTATGAGTAAAGTAAAAGTTAAAAAAAATCATTTTAGACAATCGGAGGTTCAACCTGCAGCAGCAGCACGCACCGCAGCAGCAACAACAACAACAACAGCAGCAGCACCAACAGCAACAGCAGCAACCCAACACGGGAGGCGGCGGAAAGGAGGTCCGGATCGAACCACCGCCTGGCTTTCCCCCTCTGCTCCAACAACGTTTGCGGATGTTACCAGGCCCAGGCTAGAATCATATTTATGCTTTTCTATATTGTTGTAATATTAAATACTTCTTATAAGTCCCTCTTTTTGGTAGAATTTTTGTAAATTTACATTGGCCACTTTCATAGATTGAATTTGCAGGCTTCGGATCGAAAGGATTTGAAGCTGCGGAAGGCGATGAATGGGCCCTCAGTTCGGATGAGGACTATTAACTGCGGAATTATGTTGGCAATCACTTCGAGATTAGTGACGTATTAAAGTTATGCACTGTTCCTAACTTCTTTTTCTTGATAAGATTTCTGCAAGAAGAGATGATTTGATCTCTCTTAACAATGCCTTATAATGACTGTTTTTTTAAAATATTATCTACCGAGTGTCATGCGCCATTCTAAAAAGCTTAATAGCATTAATATCGTAGCAAGTCTTAATATCATTAGATGCCCATTCTAATTCCTGCTCAGTTTGTGGTTTTTAGTCTGTTGGTTTCCTTTTCAATGAATACATCACGGAATTTCCGCAACGAAACTCATGTCAGTATTATAACCTTCTTGAAAAGTTCTGAACTAATAGTTTGCGCAACGAAACTCATGTCAGTATTATATCCTTCTTGAAAAGTTCTGAACAAATAGTTTTGATTGTCCTTCTCCCTCAGTGCGGGAAATAGTTTTGCTATTTACTTTACATGCAGCAAACCGCTTCTTTATTTGTGCTGGTATCTAGATTTTACCAGCGGGTTATTGTAGTGAATATGCTTCAGGTATCCTCCGCATCTCCGCCTAGGCCTTTAGTTATTTCTCCTTTTTATTGGTCAGACCATCTTATATGTAACACATGTTGTCGATTAACATTGCGAATGTTTATTGAGTATTCCTCTTGATTTTGTCAATAGTAAAGGAAAACAAGCTTTATTTATCCGAAAAAGAAATCTATGAAAGAAGCAGATCACTTTGCTTCACTCTTATTAAGAATAGCGGCATGGAAGTCGATGTGATCGCCAATGAACGTCATGATGAAGAAGTAGCCTGTAGAATTATATGATCACCTCGTATATTCGTGTAGTGGAGGGGGAGTACGCAGAGGACAATGTAAGACTCAATTGTATGTGAGGTAAAGTTCTGCACCTTTTTTTTCTTATTTACCGTACATGAAATTTTTTTCAAAGCGACATCCCAAAAATAAGAAAGCTTACCGTGATCATGACCGTCGTGGTAACGTAGATCAAAGTGAACCCTATCCGTCGACTTCAAAGTGTCGGGCTCAAAGGGTGGATACTTTCTTTAGAAAATGGATTCTTTTAAACCTTAAATAGAATTCGTCTTAGAAGGTGAATGCAAATGTAGAGTGCTTCCTCATTCAGATAGAATGGTAGCCCAACCATGAGTCTGTCGATGAGTTCATCCGCCTTTCCCTGATCTACAAGAATGCGTCTTGGCTCGCTACAGTATTCCGCCGCCAGTAAAACTGCATCATACTGCGCCCACTTCGATTCGTCTTCTGAAGAGCAGAGAGAGAGAGAGAGCGAGAGAGAAGAGAAAGATAAGAAATTTGATGGAATTTACGGGAAACATTTTTGAATATCATCTAGAGCAGCGGTGGAGAAGATATGAGCGATTGTAATCAGAAACGTAACCTCCAAGATACTCCTTGAAGGAGTTACGCGCCGTCGGAGAGCGCGTTGCATGAGCAATAGGAGCGAGAGCCGAGACTGAGCGGAAGAGATCTGGCCTACGTAGGCCAAACGTCAGAGCGCCGTGGCCCCCCTAGAATGGTGCGAGTAGAATATTCATTAAAAGAAATAGTAGGAGATAACTAAGATTTCCTATATATTGACATTGGCAGTAGACTAGATTACAGTGATGATTTCCGAATACAGTATCTCACGAAATCTGCTAACGGCGGAATGGCCGGTAATGCCAAGTCGTTGCAGATCGAATGACCGCAGTAGACTTCGCAGTAGACTGGGCAGCTCTTCCTCGACGTAACTGAGATAGCCATTCAATCATCTACATACCCCATACTTTTTCATCAACGCCGAGTTCGTTTTCATCTACATATTTTTGTTTTTATCCTGAATCGTGATTTGTAAACACACATAGTAAACCATTCGAATCTACACCTGATTCTTTCTATCTACACCAGCGAAATTGTCTGTCGTGAAGAATGGACATGCCTCTGGCAATTTAAACACCTGCAGATTCTTAGGAAATGATGGCTCTTGTACACTATGTACTGAACACAAACTAGCCTGCGCATCTGGTAGTGCTGACGCCATGGCTCGCGAGCAGCGTTGACATAGAAACTGGCGCCGTGGCCGAGGCCCCAGACAGTCGAGTCCGGAACGGCATCACCGCGCGGTGACGTATCTGGCGTCACGAGGACTATCCTCAAGCATTAAACATGTATAGATCATTAGGAGTATGGTAATTAAAGACAGCACACGGTATCAACTGAAATGTAACAGACAGAGAGTAAGAGTATACTGTAATAGTATGTAATTAGTGATGCTGCAACCTGTGCTTGCTGGCGAATCGCTGAGCGCCTGCACGTTCCATTCCGACAGCGTGCGTACCAGTAAGCCCTGGAAGGAATTGAACTACATATATTAAGTCAAAAGGCTTAAAAAAAGACAGTCCTTGAGAGGGAATCAGTTGAAGATGAGTTGTTGAATGCTCTCAATATTCATAAGAGGAAAATGACCAGCGAGATAGAAGAGAGTCGCGAGCTTCTCGCCGTCGCCATGATCAGGGACGTAGACGCCAAACGACATCTCGCAATTGCATGTCGAGCTAGACATTGTAGAAATTCAACTTTTCAAACAGTTAAAGAGTGCAAAGGAATAAATCCCTAAATAATGTAAATTTTTTAGCTATAAGATTTATATATGATGGAAACCAAAAAAAAACTACTCCCGCACAAGTATTTACGTACCACTATGGCAATCATAATTTTTGCGTATAGCCAAATGTTGTTGCATACAACGTACCTCATGTGCCTGTAGACACGCTGCACGCCATCGAAGCAGCGATTGGATGAAACGAGGGTTGCGATCTCTTTCCTGACCTCTTCCCCGCTCATTACGAAATGCAACCAATTCTGGCAACAAGTTGCTACGATTTACATCGTAATAAATGCCCGTTAAAAACCACGAAATTGCAAAACATGGCAGAAGCAGGAAGGGTCTTTGTATAGTACAATGCATGAATGCAGTGTTCTCGCCTTGTGGCTTCGAGAGCAGGCATGGTTCGCCGTGTCCCAGTCGATAATACATGACTATCTTGCACACAGCTAGCTAGCTGCACCGTCTTTATCATTTCAAACTCGTTTCCGCTCTTGTGTGCACTCCGCTCTTCTCTCCACTCTCCATTGGATTATGCGGGATACCGAGAAAATGTGATCGGTTTATCAATATGTACATTATGTACATAAGTAGAGTGACAATAACATTATTTACATATATGATGCGTATTTACATAGTAGATATTACATGATAGGCACTGGTATAGATTTTTTTTAGTATTTCCAGAGCTCGTCCATCGAAACTTGACTTTTGTCTTTGGCTAAACGAATAGTTGGCGTCTTCTCAAGAGTGGCCGGCTGAAGATGGGACGGATCGAGATGCTCGACACTTCCCATGAGACCAGAGGGAAGAGCAAAGGACTCGGCCACTGGCCGCTGACTCTCCTCCTCGCTGCTGCTGCTGTTCAGATGCAAGTAGATGGAGAGCACGAGAAGGAGCAGATTGACAACGATCGAAGTGATGAGGAACCAACGAGAAAGCATCAGGACAGTCTGTAAATGCACAAATGATCGTCATTGCATAAAAAAGTATGTAATGTGACCGTTAATTGTTACGTTAATGTTACGGGGAAGTATAACGAGTCTGAGCTTTATAATCCTGAATGTCGCTCATATATGAAGTCGCTCATAAGTGATGTCTTAGCAAGTCATCAAACTTGCTGGTAGATCGCTGAGCGTGTTGCGGACGACCGCTTCGAGAAGAATGATAGAAACGATGGCGGCCAAAAGCGCCTTGCTGGCAACCCTGATGATGGTTTCAGATTTTTTTTTGTTTTGTAAGCATGGCAACAAATATACGAGAAAAATTGGGAAGCCTTCAGAAGGCCGGACTGACAGCGTTGAGAGCGCGCAGAGGAAGCGGCGCGCGAGAGGGGCGCCGCAGAGCGCGCGCGCGACTGCGTACGCCTTCACCGACTCGAAGATCACGTGCAGAGCGAAGAGCACGCCTGAAACTCGCTCATTCGCTATCTTATATTCTCATAGTATTTCTTCCATATAACATTACTTGTTACATTACATTACTACATAAAACAGTACATAAGATTACTCACAACATTACTTGTTATTGCTCTCTACAATCGAACCGTAGATGGCGACCGTGACGGTGGCGGCCGTTTGGCAGTTCTCTCTGATCTCGCGCCATAACATGGCGATGACAGCGGCGAAGGCAGCGTGCAGCACCGCGGACACGAGATGCACGACAGCTGTGAGCAGCGCAGAATGGCAGACCAACGCGGCGCCGTCCCCACGACTGCGAAACATGGCACTTTCTAGGAAAGAAAAGACCATCATTTCCTTTTGAGTTGCTTTAGAGTTTTAATCGTTTAGAGTTAAACAATCCCTTTTAGTTACTAAACAATTGTTTAGAGTTAGTGATAGATTGATCTTATAACTAAAAGTAACGAAATTGAAAATATTGGAAAATAGGGTGAATGAAGAAGAAGAGCATTAGTTGATTTTAAGTCCTCAGTTTATGTGCTTGGCAGAAAATTGCACATGCAAAAATAATATTGTGCTTCACATTCCCCATCCTCTCTCTCTCTCTCTCTCTCTCTCTCTCTCTCTCTCTCTCTCTTTCTATCTATTTCTCTTTCTCTTTCTCTCTCTCTTTCACTTTCTCTCTCTATCTCGCTCTCTCTATTCTTATCTCACCACCCACTCTTTCTTATCAATCGTTTACATATAGACTTGGCTCATTATCTTTCTCTAATACTTTATATTTCAAAATTGAAGATTATAGCGATAATGAATCAGTCTAATCCCTTTTCTGTCCGACATTAAGGCAGCCCAATGTAAAAATAGAACCAGTGAGTTGAATTGTATATCAGAAGGTCATGAACAAAATCTTACGTTAACAAAATGTGATAAAAAAAATGTATGCATATTATCTGCAACCTGCCAATTAATTCCTGCTGCCAATCACAGAGATCACGCAGAGAAATCAAGAGAGTACACAGGGTACAAGCAGCAGTGGTTAAGGGGGGGGGGGGGAGCGCATGGATTCGACCCTTATCAGCGGAGCCGTCCTTGTTTTGAAAGAGAGCTAACATGCGAACGGCCGCGTGATTGTCCGTTCTAATCTCCCGATTGTCTGCCCGAGCTATCATAAAGTGGCACGCCGAGCACGCGCTCTACTTACATTTTAGAGCCAAGTTCCATCCGCACTGCGGAAGCAAGCAACAGATTGTGATAAAACATGCAATAGCTTTTTTATTCGGCATCCTAATATTAATGGAAAGCACTTATATGCTTTGTGATCAGCCACAAATGCACGGATCTATTCGCAAAGATTTCGTGAAAAAACCTCGATGAGGCGAGCGATTCATATGCAGATATCGACAAGTGTAGCTGGCGCAACTCAGCAAGAGAAAGATGAACAATTGCGATTGAATCGACAAGTGAATGAATAATCGTGCCAGAGGTGCGAAGTGAGTCATGTTTCCATTCGAGTGTGGCAATTGAATAGAGAAGTTTGGTAGACATGAACAGATCGACACGGAATGCTCAATGAGGATTGCTCACTGACAATGAGAGTACATTATGGAGGCTGCAATCTCCTGAGAGATGCAGATAGAAAAAGAACAGTGATTTATAGGGAGAGAGACATGTCAGAGAGCCTATTGTGTGATGGGGAGAGAGACATACTTCCATTTCGTGGGAAGAATAGAATGAGAGAATGAAATTATTAGAGTTTCTTTTTTTAGGGATGAAGGCTTTAATCTCTTGTAAGCGTCCATTGAGACTGATAGTTCTGAAAATACAATAGTATTTCAGCAACGCACTTTCATTCTGGCTGTAAACATTGTAATTGCAGCGTTTTTGCTAAAGGACAACAGTCGAATCAATTTGAAGAATTTATTCTTGTAAGAATCATGAAACGACAGCGACCAACGAGCACTTACTGAAATTAGAAAACACAAATTGATATCTGAGAAAAAATGTATCATTAAAAACCAATCAAGATAAGCCGCGCCAAATATTACCCCGGAGCGGTGGGAGAAGTTGAACGTGGATGTTCCGTAGCGATTCCAGATCTGCAAAATTATTCTTGCTGCTTTCTACTAAGGGCAGTACATCATTAAATCGACAAATTTTTTTACTGCTTACGAACCTTGATGAAGATCTTCTCGCCCTCGGAAAGGTAGTACTTCTCCGCTTGCTCCTTTGCGCAGACCCTGAACAAGGATTTAGATTAATGAGAAACAATCTATCGACGAGATGATAAGAGATCAGTATGCTCACTTAAATCCGGACATCCGAGTGTCTTTCTTCGTCCAGATCTGCATGCCACCGTAGAGGCAGTCGATGGTGTTCACGCGGTTGTTCACTTCGCTGATTGTCAGTTCGACGCGCTTTCCTTGAGGTGCCTGAAATTTGCAAAAGTCATCGAAGTTACAAGTAAGAATTTTAATAATATCTCGAAAGCCAGAGAATTCTAGATACTGACCTCAATGACATAGAAGTCCTCGGTGGTGTGATCAGCCATGCGGCCGACGCCGTTGCCAACCTTCAGCTCTTCCGCCTTGGGAGAAGCCGACGCCTGCAGCTTCTTGAACTTGGAATCCTGCAAAAGGAAGCGTTGCGCATAATTATTTCGTCAACCTTTGATCTTTTCTTTCTTTGTTCTTATGAAGTCAACTTCATATGAGCAATGTAGATTAGCTCGTTTTCATGGATTCATCCTAATTATGTATAGGGAGAAGTAAATGGAAAAGTAATTGACGGTAGCAGAGCAGTCGTTGCCTCCGTAGCCGGTGGGGCACGTGCAGGCTCGGCAGTTGTTGACATTCTGAACGCCGCCGTTTTGGCAGTTGACCGAGACGCCCTTGCACTTGGCCTCTTCAAGGGAAATAGTATTTCGAACTGTTCGAGAAATGGCATCTTACGTTTCGTATTCGGCTAGTATATGTATATATTATGAATGTTCCCAAATGTCAGGATTTACCTACATACATAAATGATTTCTCAGATGATCAACTTATTAGAAACGTAAATGATATTCCTAAACATCATTAATTGATAATGTAACCGACCAAAGCAGTTGTAGTACTTGTTGACAAGGAGAACATCGTAGAAAGAAGGCATGAGTCCGTACATTGAGTACTGGTACGCCTTGTCGGTGGCCACCAGTGTCGGCTCACCATCCTTGTTGGTAAAGCTGAAGAAGCCGTGATGAGGTAGAGCGAGAGAGAGAGAAACACACAGACATAGAGAAAGAGGGCGACAGAGAGCGAGATATAGTGAGTGATAAGTGGAGAATTAGAAGGAATTTAAGAGCATGGATGGTTGCACTAACGCATATGGATGGTAGTGCATGTTGCTGCCGTAGTCGTAGGGTGTTCCGAAGTTGTCAATCTCACCCTGAGGGCCCATGTCGAAGTTGATCGCCGTGCCGTTCTGAAAAAAAGTTGATACATGTTATGATTAGGTTTCCGTAGTGCTCGCTCATGGCCTGGCTAATCAGACTCTGCAAACACTGTGATGATCCGCCGCTCACTTCAATGTTGTCAGCATTGACGATGACGTATCGGTCGCGGTCGAGTCGCGACTGCTGGTGGTAGAGGCCGATGGTGTGGCCAAGCTCGTGAGTCACCGTTCCTTGCTGAAAATTGTGTTTTAATCTTGAACGAAGATCTTCTTTGCATTAACTCGATTCCATTGAGAAATTAATAATCTCATATCACACGTACATACTGCCTTTAATTATAAAAAATATTTATTCAGCATATTGAAAGAAATAAAGAACAAAGAGGTAGAAGTGTATCAAACTTACGAATTCGCATCCAAAGCCGATGGAAACCGGCTGCTCGCCGCCAATCTTGCCAATGTACGAGTAGCAACCGCCGCCATGGATGAACTTGACGCGCTCGCTGCCGGCTGCGCCCTCACGGAAACGGATGCACGTGTTGTCCTCCCAGAACTTGATGCCCTCGCGAAGCACGTACACCTTGTCGGAGGCTAGAAAAAGCACATTCGTCACTGACAATGAGCATATGTACATGTGCCTTAAACGGCTTGATTGAACGGAGAAACACGAACGATAGTTGGGATCAATGGAGAACGGAATCGGCTTCTCGTTTCCCCAGATGTTGGAGGGGAAGCGCGCGGGCTTCCATGCCTGGCGCAGAACACGCGAGAGGGAAGACGCGTTGCGCGGGTCGACGACGTCGAGGTGGTCCAGCTGCTCCCTGCACGGAAAGTTCATTAACGCTTGGCAGGGCTATGTCAATATTATTACTTCATTCCAAATTCTTTGGCATATTTTAATTTAATGAGCTTATGTTTAGTTCTGCAAAAAAAAACAATGCCATGGACGAAATGCACTGACTGAGTGAGGAGCACGTCGCCCTCGTAGAAGTCGCCAAAGAGACGGCTGTGCTCGTTGACGCCCTCGAAGGAGACGTCCGCCTGCTTGGTCGGCTTGTAGCCGTCGGCAGCGATCTCCTGTACAGTCAGTTCAACGTCATCAATCTCTAATGACAAGTAAACGGAATATTCCGCTTGCAGCACGTAGGAAGATTAAGAAAAGGATGAAAAAATTATTAAATGAATTTCGGCTGTTTCATACCTGAAGTCGCTGCTGCAGCAGCGCCTTCCTGTCCGGGTCCTCCGACGCGAACTTGGCTGCCATCTTCCGGTCGAGCGCTGCCAGCTTCGCGTGCATGTCATTCAACGATGCGTGACGGCTGAACTCTGCCTGGAAAGATGGTTCATGGATAGTTCAACAAGCGAACTATTTAATAATAAGCATTGTAAAAGTTTTTTTTCTGAAATCTTCCATGCGTCGTCGCCCTGGTTTAATTAAATTGTAAGCAAGAGGTAACCTCTTCGCTCGAAGATTCAGCCGCCGCGGCAGCGAGGAGCGCGACAAATGTGAGACCGAGAAGCATCCTGCACAACCATGAAATATCATGATAAGTTACTCTTGGTTGGGCATGAGGCCGAGATCAATCTGGATTAACCTCGTAATGTGGAGTGTAGGACTGGATGAAGTGGGGAACAAGTCGTCTGCCTGTCCTTTTATAGAAGACTCTTCTGTTTGCAGACATGCCAGGTGCACGCCGAATCGGAGAAATCTACGGAGGACGTCTGGCGAAAAAGCGTTCTGTTGATGCCGAATTCTAACGGATATTGCAAGAGTAATAACGAAAGAGGGTTGAGGAAGAGAGAGCTCGAACTTTCCGAAAGGTGGACAGCAAGAGAGATGTTCTGAAAAAAAATAGGGCTTTCAGTCTCCCATTGAATTGTGCTTACAACATAGATCAGCAGCAGAGATTCCGAGAAGTAATCTTACTCATTTCTCGCCCAAGGTATAGAAGCAAGTTTTTTGTTTATAAATCCTCATGGAGAGCGTGTTTCCCTCTAATTATAATCTTCTTTGCATTGGTGGCAGATCTTTTAGAAAAGTAATTTTATTCAAAATAAGTTATCATAACATATGAATGATACAAATAAATATAAAAGTCATGGCTTTTCGTGAGATTGAGCAATTTTTCACTAATACCTACAAATAAATAGGGCGGGCTTGCTTCAGGACAAGCAAGAATATCTCGGCCGGTGGAGTGATTCCGTTAGTCGTCTTTCTTTCTATTCATCCTTCTGCTTGGCATTTCGGAATCGCCAGAGGACACTTCCGTCCGCGGTCTCGTCGTCGTCACCGGTGGCGCCTTTGTTGCAGCCTTCGTGGCTCTTGTCCAAGGGGCTCTTGGCGGTCTTCTTGGCAGGCTTAGGCGGCTCATCCTCATCGTCGTCATCTCCGCCGCATTGGCCATTCTGCTGCTGCTGTTGTTGCTGCTGTTGGGCCGGGCACTTCTCATCGTCAGATTCAGAGTCATCAGCTGCTTCAGGCTCCTGCATGCCTCCACAGGTCCCATGCGGTGTGGAAGAAGAGGAAGAAGACTGCTTCTGGCTCTTCTCGCAGCCGCAGCTGCTTTCTGACGATGGAGGAGAAGAAGAAGAGGACTGCTGGTTCTGCTCTCCGCCGCAGGTGCCGGCATCGGCTTGTTCTTCTTGCTCCTGTTCCTCTGGCTGTTGTTGTTTGCCCGCACAGCCGCATGATCCGGAGCCGGAGGAAGACTTCTTCTGCGATTGGCACGAGGAGCACGAACCGGAGCCGGACTGCTTGGGATGCTCGGCGCACGAATCGGACTGCTTGGCTTGCTCGGAGCATGAGCCGCACTTGCCCTCCGCCTCCCCAGCACACTGCTGCTGCTGTTGATCTTCTAAGTTGCACTTGCATCCGCGACGCATCATGCGAGCCGTGTCACGCGCAACGCGGCGGCTACGGTACGCGTCGCGGTCGCGAAGGTGCGAGTAGTCGGGGCGCATCTCGTCAGCAGCCGACGCAGTCTCATCCTCGGCGGCGTTGTCGGCATCGGCCGAGGGCGAGAAGCCGGCCGCACGCCTTCTTCTTCTCTTCTTGCGGCAGCAGCACGGGCAGCAGCAGCTGAAGAGAGTGCGAGAGAGAGATAGAGAGAGAGAGAAATAAAGAGAGTGAAAGAGGGACTGAGAGAGAGAAAGATGGAGAGAGTGAAAGAGGGACAGAGAGAGAGAGAGACACAGCGAATGGTGTGTGAGAGAGAGAGTATGAGCAAGAAAAGAAAAAGAAAAGAAAATTGAACGGGAAACAAAAGAAGTAGAACAAAAAATTGCAGTATACATATAAGGAAATGCTCACCCGCAGCATCCACAACCACAGCAGCCGCAGCAGCAAGGACAGCAACAGCAGCAGGGGCAGCAACAGCCGCAGCAGCACGGCTAGAAAATGTAACTATTTTGGCATTAATGTGTAGGTTAAACATTTACTATGAGTTTTTTCTTGTTGCTACTGAATAGTTCACGAGTTTTGTTTTTCACTGATCACAAAAAAAAATTGAAAAATGGTTTTAAAAAGGCAACTAACGCAACAGCAGCATCGCTTATTCTTCTTCATGGCTCCTCCCTTTGCGCCAGGTGCGCCCGCCTTGCCACCCTTCGTCGCCATCTTGGCCATTATCGGTTGTTGCGAGGCGGCGGCTGTGGCGGCTGCTGAGAATATATATAAATTCGACGAAGCTAACCATAAATTTCAACGGTTATTGAATACAATTATTAAAAGGAATGAAAAAAATACTTTAAAAATTTATTTCAAAAGAGCGATGGAAGAAGCTAATAAGAATAACTGTGAAATAAAGAGAGAAAGAAATATTTTTTTTTTTGCTCGAACCATTCGATGAGGCAGCCTTAGTAGGAGCAGGGACGGCTGTGGCGACTGCGGCTGTTGCTGGCTGCTGGACAGCGACCTTCTTCTTCTGCTGTTGCTGACCACTGGTGGTGGCCACGGCGAGGCCGACGACCACTCCGGCAAGGACGAGCCACGCAATCGGTCGCATCTTCAGCTTCTCCCAATCGGAAGGAGCGGAGCGGATGGAGTGACGATCACAACATCCCTGTTGCTTTTATATGACAAGAACACTTGGATCCAATCCCTCAAGCTCCGCCCACTCAATCGTGCCAGAGGCAAGTTGCTTTTTCTTCTTGTGCCGCTCTGCTGTTCTCTGCGATAGCAGAGCCGCGCGGAGGCCTTTCGCGCGGGGAGAGAGAGGGAGGTAAACAAATAACATCATGAGAAAGAGAGAGAGGGAGAGAAAGGAAGAGTGTGAAAGAGCGAAAGAAAGAGAGAAATAGAGAGAAAGAGATTGAAACGAGGATGTGCGAAGACAAAGCAAAAAAGAGTAGCTGTCAAATGAGAAGGATGAGAGAGCACGAAAAAAGAAAGAGATGCGAAACGACGTATCGATGACTACGGATTGGCCGAGTTGTTCGAAACGTTTCAAAGATAGGGGAAGAAGACAAGGGAAGATGAAAAGTGCACGGCAATCAACTTCATCATCTCCACCTCGGCTTCAAGTGCTCTGCTATTGTTAACGACACGCTGAAATGAGATACTTCCCCCTTGATGATGTAACCTTTCTGGCATTGTCCTTCAATATATTACGCGATATTGTTATCCGTACAGTTACATAAATAAATTGTTTTAATATTTGATTTAAAAAAAGGTTTCCTCCAATACAATACACTTGTTTTCAAATTTTTTTTAGTTGTATGAATAATTAATCGTCTACTAAATGAAACCACATCGTCGAAAATGCTTCAGAGAAATGACGATTGTCACTGCACAAATCAGGGGGAATAAGACTGAGACATTATGAACCCATGACTCTAGGGTCCATGCGCTCTGCAAATATAGGTATACGAAATGGGAAGAGTTGGAAAATTCGCCTTGCAGGTTTGGACTAAATGATTTTATTCATATGACCAAGCGAGATAGGTAAAGCGAAATGAATAATCACATTTTGTGGCACCCCGATGTTTTTTATGACTAACACTCAATTTTTCCCGTTATAGTTTTCAACTTATTGTTGCAAAGAAATAATCGCCTTTTTACAGATGAAAAAGTTCCTTTGCAGGATAGAAATAATGACAATAACATTGTAATGCGGAAAAGGTAGTTCTACTGAATTCTTAATAGGATGATCTTATTAGTAAAAAATATATATTCATATGTAACTTGATGGATCATTATTGGTTAAGATTTCATTGCCGTTCACTAATTTAAAAAAAAAATGTTTATTCGATACTCTGTCGAGCATTAGTGCAAAGAAATGTATATAAACATAATTTAACATAAATAATTGCGAAAAGATTTCCAAAT
The DNA here is from genome assembly GCA_945643635.1 of Allodiplogaster sudhausi. NCBI lineage: Eukaryota > Metazoa > Nematoda > Chromadorea > Rhabditida > Diplogasteridae > Allodiplogaster > Allodiplogaster sudhausi. Next base: position 287,179 of record CALZFC010000026.1, on the reverse strand, counting down.
TATACATTTATTGCTGCTTCTTTGCCTGGGCGGAAGCACCGCGACGGCGTCTGCGGCAGCAGCCGCAGCTGAAATTTATGAATTAAGTAACGAAATCGCTCATCTTATTCAAATCGTGCTTGAATACAAATGCCATACCCGCAGCATCCACAGCCACAGCATCCGCATCCGCAGCAACCACAGCAGCAGGGGCAGCAGCAGCAGCACGGCTGAATGAAGGAATATTACTTTATTGAAGAAAAGATTGCGTTGTGCTCCGGAATCAAAATGCAATTTCATTTCATAGAACAAGCACTGACACAGCAGCAGCAGCGTTTCGCCTTCTTAAGTGCACCGCCAGGAGATGTGCGAAGAGGCATTCCCTTCATGGGTTGGCTGCCAGAAGTCGCCGATGAAGGTGCTGAAGTAACTGTTCAAATTTTTACTTGTTAAATAATTCGATGTGTAAACAGATAGTTTCAATCAGAATGAAAAAGAACTAGCCTGAAGATGCTCCAGAAATGGAGAACTGCCTCACGTCATTCGAGAGCTGCCGCTTCTGCTGACCTGCTTGGATGGCGGAGACGCCGACGAAGAGAGAAGCAGCGAGGGCGAGGAGCACCAGCGAGTTCATGCTTACTAAATAAGATAATATGTGTAATTGATGGCAATGTCTTTAACCCGGATTCGAAAACACAAAAGTTTTTATAACGTTGTTTAGAAAGAATATTAAATTAACGAGTAGTCAAGTAAAGGCGCAGGAAGCTTGCTACAGTGATATGAACCGGATGATATGAATTCCATGACAACTGACCTCGCTTTTATACTCCGTGGCGCACACATTACGTAGCCTCTTCAAAAGCAACGGAATGTAGGAATCGGTTGAAGAGTGTCCGGAAGGCCTACACTTTCAGGAACACATCAAATCAGTGTATGACTGTCGAACTGTAGAGGAGGCAAATGCTTGTGCCAAGGGATTGAAGAGAGCGCAGCAATCGACATCATAAGAGAGAAAGATCGTATGACATCCGGACCGAGGACGTGTGATGCGTGGACAGCAAGAGTGCTTGATGTCGCAATCCAAGTTCCATTGCTCTTGAAGAGGCTGCGTAATGTGTAGAGCGACTTCAGTGTGAGCATCTCTGCCACGGAGCATAAAAGCGAGGTCAATGGTCGTGGAATTCACATCATCAGCTTCATATCACTGTAGCAAGCTTCCTGAGCTTTCACTTCACTTCAGGATAATTTCATTCTCTTCTAACATAAATGGAATCATCAATATTTATTTGTTTTTTTTCGGATTTAGTACATTGCTCTCAATCAAACATATGACCTCATTAAGTAAGCATGAACTCGCTGGTGCTCCTCGCCCTCGCTGCTTCTCTTCTCGTCGGCGTCTCCGCCATCCAAGCTGGACAGCAGACGAGGCAGCTCTCGAATGACGTGAGGCAGTTCTCCATTTCTGGAGCAGCTTCAGGCTAGTTGTTTTCCTTCTGATTCTGACATATTTAAGTACATATCAGTGAAACCTTGTATTATTACACACAGAAAAGAAAGTTCTTCAATCTTGTTCTTCTCCATATCTAATTGCATATCGAATTATTTATCAAGTAAAAAATTGAATTGTGACTTCAGCGCCATCATCGGCGACTTCTGGCAGCCAACCCATGAAGGGAATGCCTCTTCGCTCTTCTCCCGGCGGTGCACTGAAGAAAGCGAAACGCTGCTGCTGCTGTGTCAGTGCTAATTCTGTAACATACTGTATTGGTCATAGATATTCCATAGAAAAATCGATCTTGATACCAAAATGAACTCTGCCTTTATTCAGCCATGCTGCTGCTGCTGCCCCTGCTGCTGTGGTTGCTGTGGCTGTGGATGCTGCGGGTTTGGCATTTTCTATTCAATCACGATTAGAATGAAATGAGCCATTATGGCTCATAACAAATTTAGTTTATTGTTTCTTAATTAATGAATTCAGCTGCAATGCATTAATGGATACAAATTCCAGTAGATTTTTTTTCTAATTATTGAATTAATTAAATTAATTTGAAATGAATTCAGCTGCGGCTGCTGCCGCAGACGCCGACGCGGCGCTTCTGCCCCCTCAAAGAAGCAGCTGTAAATGACTGTGCTTAATGAGAAAGTAATCTCTCATTCATGGCCATTCTAATCTTGCTTTCCAATTCATCCAAATAATCTGGAAATAATTTTAAAGATTATTTATTTTAAATTATGTTTATATCCGTTTCTAAATTTTGCTCCAATTTTTGACAGAGTATCGAATAAATATTACTTTCCAAATCAGTGAACTGCATTGGAACGGCATAAGCAAGAATGATTTATTCACATATGTATGCACATATATACTGTGCCAACTATCAGAACATCATTCTGTTAAGAATCACTTTCAAGCGAAAATGCAGTACAAGAAGAAATAGAGGCGCTATTTGGGTTTCGGTCTTAGCAGGTTGTACCGGCTTACCATGCCTGATAAAATATTCGACCAACGCATATTAATGAATCGTCCAAACTTATGTACACGAGATCAGAGCCTTCTGTTGAGTTTGCGTTGAGCAAATTGACAAGGCGCGAATTTCCATAAATTGCATATTTCCACTCCTAATAATGAGGGAAAAATCGCTAAGGTAATTTTAGCTAACTGCTGACATATTACGTACTCTGCTGAGAGGCGTATAAAAGAGCGGCTTTCGTCTGCTTCCTATCATTCTGCTTCGCTTGCAACACTAATCTAGCTCGTCCTCTGACCCTCCACCTTCGTCTGCTGTTCTCTCTTTTCTTTGAATGATCTCTCCCCTATCCCTCTGCAAATCATTCTCTCTTACAGATGCTTTGTGGAGCGTCCGCTTCTCTCTACCTTCTCGCTCTCGTCTTCGCCTTCTCCGCCCTCCACGTCGCTGCTGACGAGAATGAATATATCGAATCCGACATTGAAAAGAGCCAGAACTGCCAAGGAGACAAGCCCGTATGCAAGACGAATTGTAGAGAGAAAAAACCATGAATGAATAAAGACTTATGGACAACAGGCATAAACTGTTACCAAAACGATGAGTGCGTTCAACTACGTTTTCTGATACCTGGACTCCACGCCCAACGGCGTGATATTGCCTAATGTTATTGATATTTTCTTGCAGGCGAGAGACTTCAGTTTAGAACGTATTACTATGAAAAACTCTCATCTTCATGCTTACTGTGTATATAAATAGACGATGATCATCGTTGGCATGAATTGCAGGTTGAAAGAATTCAATCGCACAGATCGACCCTTGAAGTTGTCATGCGATACTTCCTTCAGGCGATGAAGTAATCCTATTATTTGTTCAATCTCTAAAGTTTGAGGGAGACGCAAAGATTTCAGCTTCCGCACTGTCTTCTCACGCTTTTTGATTGCTTCGATCTTGAACTTGGTGTCAAACGAACGAGGATTCAAAGGTGTCGGAGTATAAAAGCGATGTGTTGAAAAATTCACATCATCGGCTTCATTGACATTCACAAGCTTTTTGGTTCTTCTCTGCACATTTGGTAATGTTCAAGTCGAGGAAACGTTCCTTGTTTGTTTCAACCATTTAGAATTAGTATGAAAAATGAGTAATTGTGCTTGCGTAAATATAATGACATATAGAGATATGAGATTGTTTGTTTTAAAGTGAAAATGAACTCGCTGGCTCTCCTCGTCGGCGTCTCAGCCATTCCGGACAGCAGAAGCGGTAGCTCTCGAATGATGTGAGGCAGTTCTCCAGTTCTGGAGCATCTTCAGGCTAGTTGTTTTCCATATGATTCTGACATAATTACGGATCAGTGAAACCTTGTATTATTACCCACAGAGAAGAAAGTTCTTCAGGCTAGTTCTTTTCCTTATCTGTTTGCATATCGAATTATTTATCAAGTAAAAAAATGAATTGTAACTTCAGCGCCCTCATCGGCGACTTCAGGCTGCCAACCCATGAAGGGAATGCCTCTTCGCTCTTCTTCCAGCGGTGCTCTCAAGAAGGCGAAACGCTGCTGCTGCTGTGTCAGTTCATATTCTATGAAATGCTGTATTGGTCATAGATATTCCAGAGAAATCGATCTTGAAACAATAAAGAACTCTGTCATGATTCAGCCATGCTGCTGCTGCTGCCCCTGGTGCTGTGGTTGCTGCGGATGCGGATGCTGTGGCTGTGGATGCTGCGGGTTTGGCATTTTCAATTCAATCACGATTAGAATGAGATCCATAACAAGGCATTACAGATTACGGTAGTTTCATCTTTCTTAATCCATGAATTGAATTCAGCTGCGGCTGCTGCCGCAGACGCTGACGCGGCGCTTCCGCCGTCTCAAAGCAGCAACAGTAAATGGAAGTGCGTGATGGGAAAGAAACCTTTCATTCATGGCCATTCTAATCTTGCCACTTTCCAATCCTTCCGAATAATTTGAAAATATTTTTTCAAAATATTTATTTTAAATAATGTTAAAGTGCATTTACCATTTTGCTCTAATTCTTGAAAGAGTATCGAATAAATATGACTTTCGAAATCAGTGAACTGCAATGGAACGCTACAAGCGAGAATGATGCATTCACATTCATATTTTAAAGTCAAAAATAATCAATATCTAAGCTGTCGAGTAGAGACAGAGGGCTAAGAGCATTTTAGATACTTCTAGACTACATTGAGTTTCTAAATAAGGTAGAAACATATATACATACCAGCTTGGAGTACGACTGGCTAAAGCATCTCAACGAGCAAAATGTCTAACGGTGCATTTGAAAATTGTAAGCAGATAAGCGGTCGTTGAAGGATTTGATGACCTAATCCACCCAAAGATGAAGAGTAACACCTAGTAAAAAAATTCTAGGCTCGGCACGGATGCAAAGCAAATAACCAGCCGCGCCCGCAATCTTGGTCAAAGCAGCGCTGGCTTATCGACGATGTTCAATCTAAGCATTCGGCTCTGGATGATCTATCATCGAGCCTAGTTGGTGTTATCGTCAAAGTTTCACTTGAAGCAAAACCGACGCCACTTTCGAAATCCGTGCCTTAAAGGAACCGAATTATTCTACAGACGTAGGTTATGGCCATTTTAAATGCACACCCTCAAATATTTGGCCCCACTTCCGCAACAGAGCGTGTGAAACAGGAGAGTAACACCTACCGTATTTTCTCTATTAGTACCCCCCCCCTTTATTAGAACCCCCCCCTCTAATAGTACCCCCTCCGATAAAGCCATTGAAAAATAGAACCCCTCCCTCTAGTAGAACCCCCCTCCAATAGTGCCCCCCTTCCCTAACAGCCTAATATCTCAGCTCGAGACGTACCTCGAATGGATCCTGGAGGCATGGGATGCTCTCTCCAATGAACTGATTGCAAATTCATTCAAAATATGTGGTAAAATGGATTTTCCAGTGATGATTCCTATGAATTCGAGCTATGATTCTTCTTTTTTTGAGAAGAAAATGTTGTTATCAAACTTTTAATGTCTCACATTGAAAAATAGTACCCCTCCCTCCAGTAGTACCCCTCCCTCTAATAGTACCCCCCTCTCGCAAGGGTATTGAAAAATAGAACCCCGGGGGTGCTAATAGAGAAAATACGGTATGCACATAAAAATTTTTTTAGATTTTTTTTTTGAAGCGGAAGTTACAACCCTAGTTTCCCCGTGCTTTCCGGAGAATCAGAAGATAATGCATTCTTCGCGCCTTTCGCGCGAATATAAATGCCGTCTATTTGACTTCCTGCCAGGGACCGAATAATAGCAGAGAAATCACAGCTCTACTTTTGTTCGCGAATTATTATTGCTACTTGTGATTTCGCTACTTTTATTCAATCCCTGGCTGGAAGCCAAATAGGTAGGCGGCATTTAAATTCGCGCGAAGGGCGCGAAGAAAGCATAATTCTGATCCCCCGGAAAGCAGGTGAAACAACTGTTTGCAGTAATATGTTCGCAATTTGCTGCTTACCATTAGCGATTTTTCGCCTTATTGTTAGGGGTGAAAATATGCAAATTTATGGCAAATTCGCACCTTGCAAATTTACTGAACACTACACTCAAAGGCATTAGAGCCGCCAAAAGTACCCTTAAGGGTCAGACAATTGGGACAAATAAGCGTTGGCTGAATGTTTTATCATTAAAGGGGTCTCTATCTCGACCCCGGGAGTCGTAGAGACCATATCATTAGCTCGTTCGACTCAGCTCGTCGCCCGGTGAACTAAGAGCTACACAAGTTTGGGCCCATGTAGCAAGAAGTTACCATATCGTATTGGATGACTTATACATACCAAAAGCTGGAAAACCGAGTATAAACTGCCCAGACCGAAACACAAATAGCGTCAGTTGCTCGCTGCGCTCGCACATACTGTATTTTTTCTTGAAATGTATTTTTGCCTCAAATGATCTTCCGATGGTTGGTACAGTAAATATGAATGCGAATGCATCATTCTTGCTTGTGCCGTTCCAATGCAGTGCACTGATTTGTAAAGTAATATTTATTCGATAACCTATTTTATAATTAGATCAAAATGGGGAGAAATGCATATAAACATTATTTAAAAATAAATATTTTGAGAAAATATTGCCATACTATTCGGATGGATTGGAAAATGGCGGGATTTGAATTGCCATGAATGAAAGGTGCTTTTCCCATCACGCACTGCCATTTACTGTTGCTGTTTTGAGATGGCGGAAGCGCCGCGTCGGCGTCTGCGGCAGCAGCCGCAGCTGAATTCAATTCATGGATTAAGAAAGAGGAAACTACCGTAATCTGTAATGACTTGTTATGGATCTCATTCTAATCGTGATTGAATTGAAAATGCCAAACCCGCAGCATCCACAGCCACAGCATCCGCATCCGCAGCAACCACAGCAGCAGGGGCAGCAGCAGCAGCACGGCTGAATTAAGACAGGATCGATTTTTTTTTGGAATATCTATGACTAATACAACATTTCGCAGAATATGAACTAACACAGCAGCAGCAGCGTTTCGCTTTCTTCATGGCACCGCCGGGAGAAGAGCGAAATGGCATTCCCTTCATGGGTTGGCTGCCAGAAGTCGCCGATGATGGCGCTGAAGTCACAATTCAATTTTTTACTTGATAAATAATTCGATATGCAATTAGATATGGAGAAGAACAAGATTGAAGAACTTTCTTTTCTGTGTGTAATAATACAAGGTTTCACTGATATGTACTTAAATATGTCAGAATCAGAAGGAAAACAACTAGCCTGAAGCTGCTCCAGAAATGGAGAACTGCCTCACGTCATTCGAGAGCTGCCTCGTCTGCTGCCCAGCTTGGATGGCGGAGACGCCGACGAGAAGAGAAGCAGCGAGGGCGAGGAGCACCAGCGAGTTCATGCTTACTTAATGAGGTCATATGTTTGATTGAGAGCAATGTACTAAATCCGAAAAAAAAAACAAATAAATATTGATGATTCCATTTATGTTAGAAGAGAATGAAATTATCCTGAAGTGAAGTGAAAGCTCAGGAAGCTTGCTACAGTGATATGAAGCTGATGATGTGAATTCCACGACCATTGACCTCGCTTTTATGCTCCGTGGCAGAGATGCTCACACTGAAGTCGCTCTACACATTACGCAGCCTCTTCAAGAGCAATGGAACTTGGATTGCGACATCAAGCACTCTTGCTGTCCACGCATCTCATCCTCTGTCCGGATGTCATACGATCTTTCTCTCTTATGATGTCGATTGCTGCGCTCTCTTCAATCACTTGGCACAAGCATTTACCTCGTCTACAGTTCGACAGGCATACACTGATTTGATGTGTTCTTGAAAGTGTTGCCCTTCCGGACACTCTTCAAGCAATTCCTACATTCCGTTGCTCTTGAAGAGGCTACGTAATGTGTGCGCCACGGAGTATAAAAGCGAGGTCAGTTGTCATGGAATTCATATCACTGTAGCAAGCTTCCTGCGCCTTTACTTGACTACTCGTTAATTTAATATTCTTTCTAAATAACATTATAAAAACTTTTATATTTTAGAATCCGGGTTAAAGACATTGCCATCAATTACACATATGTATTATCTTATTTAGTAAGCATGAACTCGCTAGTGCTCCTCGCCCTCGCTGCTACTCTCCTCGTCGGCGTCCCTGCCATCCAAGCCGGGCAGCCGAAGCAAAAACTTTCGAATGACGTGAGGCAGTTCTCCATTTCTGGAGCATCTTCAGGTTAGTTGTTTTCCATCTGATTCCGACTTATCTATTTACATATTAGTTAGAATTTGAATTACTAATTCAGCTCCTTCATCGGCGACTTCTGGCAGCCAAGCCATGAAGGGAATGCCTCTTCGCTCTTCTCCCGGCGGGGCTCTCAAGAAGGCGAAACGCTGCTGCTGCTGTGTCCGTTCATATTCTGCGATTATATTCTTCATAAATCTTTTGCCGATCTTGCAGCAATAAAGAACTCTGTCTTAATTCAGCCGTGCTGCTGCTGCCCCTGCTGCTGTGGTTGCTGCGGATGCGGATGCTGTGGCTGTGGATGCTGCGGGTATGGCATTTTCTACTCATTCACGATTAGAATGAGATGATCCATTACAAGTCATTAGAGATTACGGTAGTTTCATTTTTCTTAACCCATGAATTGAGTTCAGCTGCGGCTGCTGCCGCAGACGCCGACGCGGAGCTTCTGCCGCGTCAAAGAAGCAGCAGTAAATGACTATGTTTCATGAGAAAGAAACCTCTCATTCGCGGTCATTCTAATCTTGCTTTCCAATCCATATAAATAATTTGGAATCTCACAGATTATTTATTTTAAACTATGTTTGTATGCGTTTCTCAATTTTGCTCAAATTCTTGTCATTATACCTTATAAATATTATTTTCAAACAGTGAACGGCAATAAATGGCGCAACCAGAATGATCCATAAACATACCTGCTCGTGCTGTTGAACATCACTTACTGCAATAATATCTTCATTTGTAAAAGGAAAGCAAGCGATAATTAATCTAAAATGCGCCGATTATTGTAAACATTTTGAATTTATGATATATGATCAATAATAAAGCAATTGTGCAATTAATCGCACAATTGCACGACAAGTGGAGCTTAATATATTGTTTTAAGGATACAATATGACATTGGCACAATAAACACACATGTTCATGCATACATACATACATACATATGAAATCAGAGTGTTCCAAGAAGCGAGCCGCTGCGGATCTTGAGTGCCTCCTTCATGGCTGCCTTCATCGTGTTCGCTGCGTACTTCCGGCCGAGTTGAGAGTAGAGTTGCGAGAGCTCAGCCATCGTTGTCAGAGCCGTGTCCCTCAAGGTGCACACAATCTGCTTAGACTAGTATCCAACATCAAGTGATATGAGAAGTTGAGATAGTGATATGATTCGTTGTGATAGCCAATGCAATGGGTACTATGGAGGAAATATTATTTTTCATAAGAATGGGTAAAATGATGAGAAGCTTGTACTGCAATGGTATTTTATCGCTTGGCTTCATCGTCCTCGTCTTCTTCTTCCTTTCCGCTTCCTCGGCCAACTCCCAGATCACCTTTAATTAGAAAGCCAATTCCTTTTTAAACTGATTATTGAATATTTCTTATGCAAGGTATATTCTTCCCATACAAGTGATGGTTATAACATTTGCCCAATTCGCTCTAGATGTCTTGACTTCATTATTTTGGTGAATAAATGTAAATAAATAAAATATAATTTAAAAAGAAGTCAGACTTGGTTCAGCCTCGAGGCAGGCCCGAAGAGTGCGCAGTGCATTTTACTTAGATCTTCTTTTAGAGCAATCATTGTCGTCTCCTTATCAATGTTACCCTGCAATACGTAGAAAATTTCATTCAAGCTCATATTATCGAAATAAAGAAAAATTAAACGAATTTCAAATCGGTTTCTAATGGAATAAAAGAGTCAATGACTAACCACGTTCTCTCCTGCCTCTTCTTCATTACGGTGCATACCTTCTTGGTTCTCATCTGGATTCGGCAGCCAGTTGGCCCTCTTCAAGTATTCATTTTTATTTCAAGCCTTTATCTTGAGAGGATTTGCAAAAGAAGAAAAAACAAATATCGCAGTCCGCTATTATTAAAACTGTGTTTTCCCCGTTTTCCCGGCCTTTTTCATTTACCTCAATGACGGTGACGTCAGCGATATCCGAGAAGCTAGTATTTCTGTCTGTCACTCTCGCACTGGTCTGACGTCGTGTCTAAGGACAAAATTAATTAATTAATTACTCATTTTCATACTCAATGGAAAATGATTATTGAGTAGAGATCAATGTTGAAATGTTTACAATGCATTCTGCTTGATTGAAATTCCATACAACAAGAATGAACTTATGAGGCACTTTACCTGGTGCTCGCTGAGAAGAAGTGCCATGCTCGCCAGCAACTTCTCTTTAGCAGCGCGCTCTTCCTCGAGTGAGACGTTGGCCGCGTGCAGGGATGCGGTCAGCTCTGCTCTTTCCGCCTCGGTCTGCTCTCGCGTCTCAACAAATATCATGTTATCTTATAAGGAAAATAATTCTTTCTTAAAGCACACATCGGAGCAGTCAAAAATATATATGTATATACATATTTATTTATATATAAAACTTTAAGTAATCGAGGGTGAAAAATACCTGGCACAGTTCATCTTCCGTACTAGCGAGTTTCCGCTTGAAGTCGTCAATCTCCGTCCTAGCGCTCTCCAGTCTCCTCCTCGTCTCCTGGAGACTCTCAGATAGGGCGGAGGCTTCCGACGCTAGTCGTGCGTTATCTGCTTGAGCAACGGAAGCGGCCTCTTGCGAGGCAGCCAACTCCTCCTCCAGCGCTGCCTGCCGCATTCGACACTCGGAGACGTCCTGCCGGAGGCGCTCTCCCTTGGCTGCCTCTTCGTCTACTCTCTTTTCTGCATCCCTGACTCGACGAGCCAACTCGGCTCCGGCCAGCAGTAGCCGGTCACTCTCGCCGAGATGAGCATCCGAGAGGGACAGCGGACGGAAGCCGAGCAGTTCTTGGATGCAATCCGCCAGGCGCTCACTCATATCGACGTACTCTTCTTCAGCCATCTTAATAGAGAGAGAGAGAGAGAGTTTCTCAATTGACAAAGTTTTTTGTTAAAATAAAACATGTTAAAGCCGCGTATCCAAATAAAATACAGTCTACCGCCCACAAATAATTCAGCATCTAACCATAAAAATAAAGAGATGGATTACCCAAAAATTGGAGCCCCAAACTCTAAGCATGATGGAATATGAGATGACAAAATAAATGTCTATACAATTGCGTGTATATTCATGAACACACACATTTTTAAATACGATTAATTTCAGGTTAAAAATAGAAAAAAGAAGAGAGAAAAATTATGGGCAGGATAACATTGAAGGCATTTCAGCATATGACTGGCCTCTGAATGACCATACGAATGCTGGCGACATGAGCATTTCAAAGGTGCGAAAGAAGTGTAACTGCAATCATATTAGCCACTAATTAGCCATTTATACTTGAAAGAATTTCTTTGTTCAACTACAAATAGGTCACGGCTATTAACGGTTAATGTGAATATTGTCTCTGGCATAGTTCCACAGTCAATTACATAGATGTTTTTTTTCTTCGCTGCTCTTTTTATTTCTGTCTTCATTTACATGCAACGTACATACATAGATTGTATGTATGCATGTATTTACATGTACATTTTAATAGGAAATAGGTGAGGAATTTCATGTCAAATGTCGTCATATGTAGTACACAAGTGTAATCTTTATTCAATCCCAATAGTACATCTCCATCCAAGGCGGAGATATGCCGATATCCGAAGAAGGCAATAATTTACTGAAAAGGGAGGATAGAAAAGAAACACAGAGAAAAACTGAACTGACAGTTTGTCACTAACAAGAGCTCAAGCAGGGAACGGTTGCAGGTAACGATGAACATGTTGCTGCCCTCCGAGACGAAATGGGCCTGCCGCGAACTCTGCCAGATTTGAAATTAGAACACATGGATGAGAGAGAGAGAGGTGGGGGGAGGGTGGTAGACAAAGTGAGAGACAGAGACAGAGACTAAAAAGGAGAAAGCTGATTTGACTCCAGCGAGACGAGCTTCCTTCTTGAAGATGAGCTCAGCTCCACCGAAAACAAAGTTGGCGGCGCGCTTGAAGGCCAGCTCGATTCTGTTCCCGGTGGGGGCTTAGGAAAAATGAAAATAGAAAACAAAAGCAATTTTCAACTTCACATTTCACATTTTACTCTGATGATAAATGGACTATGTACGTGTCCTTGGCATGAATTGCATGCTAGAAGAATGCCGATCGCACAGATAGGCACTTGAAGGTGTCATGTGATACTTCCCTCTGGCGTTGAAGAGAATTCCTGCTATTAGCCAATCTCTTAAATCTCTTTCGCAAACATTAAACTCTAAAGTTCGAGAGGGCACCAAGGATTTCACCTGAGATCTTCCGCACTGTCTTCTCACGCTTTCCGATTGCTTCTCACTTGAACTGGGCGTCAAGTGTGACAAGGATTCGAAGGGGTCGCAGTATAAAAGCGATGGCTCGTCGAATTCACATCATCAGCTTCCGCTGACATTCACCAGCTTTCTGCTTCATCTCTGCACAATTGGTAACTTTGTCAGATCAAAAATTCTCGCTTGTTTCATTGCACCACTTAGAAGCAGCATTTAAAAGGAAAATTGTTCATGCCTAACCAAAATGACATGAACTGGATATGAAATTGGTTGTTGAGAAGTGAAAATGAACTCCCTGGTGTTCGCTGCACTGACTGCTTCTTTCCTCATCGGCGTCTCCGCCATCCAGACGGGCCAGCCGAAGCGACAACTCTCTAACGATGTGCAGCAGTTCTCTGCGGCCGCTGTAGCTTCCGGTTTGAAAAATTTGTAGCACTGGAAAGATCTCGTTCCATCTTCTTGTAAAAAAATACTTCTAAATTTAATTTAGGACCGCCATCTGCCACCTCAGGCAAACTTAAAATGAAAGCAATGCCAACTTCCCCCGGCACTGCACTCAAGAAGGCGAAACGCTGCTGTTGCTGTGTTTGTTTGCATCTCGTTATCTTTGCATTTCTAAGATTCGTTTTGAAAATTTATCTTTTATCACATTAGACATACATTATAGTGTTGAAAAATATGTTTGGTAAACCTTGCTGCTGCCCCTGCTGCTGTGGTTGCTGCGGTTGCGGTTGCTGTGGATGTGGATGCTGCGGGTAAGGTTAACTGATAATAATAAAACAAAAGGCGATGATAGATAAGATATCTTGAGATGATGTACTTTAAATTAGCTTTTATTTTATAATTAAATAACCATCTGCCTTGAGATGCGGCTGCTGCCGCAAGTGCAGACGCTGCGCGTCTTCCGCAGCGTCGAAGATGCAGCAATAAAGGGCACTCCAAGGGGAAGGGAAGAATTCTCATCCAAGGGAACTCCAAGACTATTCGTGCTATCGAATAAATTGACATATTATGGAAGTATTTGCAAATTATTTATTTTAAATTATCACTATATGCTTTGTTGCATTTTGCTGTAAATTCTTGAAAAATCTAAAAATAAATTCTACTTACTTTCTCATATTTGCCACAATGCGTCTGAAAATCGAAATGACAGTGAACGTATTGAATTGCATCAAAATATATATTAAGGTGAACATGCAGACCACGTATAAGGTCAGTGTAATTTAGAACGCGTATAAGGTCAGTGTAATTTCGTTTACTTATTCCGCTTCTTGTACTCGTTGCGGATGATTACAACTCCTATTTAGGCGATTCCCGATACCAGTACTAACTCGCTTTATTTACATACGTTGCTGTTGTGACTCATTTGCGAATAATTAACGATAATAAATGTGAAAAAGCAAATAAAATGAACAGAAAGGATTGTACAGATAGTAATATCATGAGAGTTGGCAGCGAGTGATCCGTTCGAAGAGATAATGGAGGTGGGGAAGAGCGCGGACTTAGCAATGGAACAAAACATCGTCGCGGCACGAATAAAGAAAAAAAGCTGAATCGAGCGGGTCATGCGGCTGATAGGGTAGACTAGTCAGAAGGTCAGGCCACGCGTTCGGGAATTACGAAAATGGAGATGATGATTGTACTTGCCAGTACGATATACGGAGGAAATCCCTGTTGCCTAAAGTGAGCAATGTATAATCTTTAAAAAAAACTGCTTGTTTTCCATTAGACCATAATTTGAAAAAAGATATTTTTTCTTCCCAAACGATTAGAATTTCAATGCAAATGACGAACCCAACGGATGCGCTCGTCTCTTGTGCTCCATTTTTAGTTGTCGATGGCTGAAATTTTGTAGTCGCTGGTTCAAATTTTACTCGAAAGTTAAAACTGACTATAAACGATGAAACCATGCTTTCCGGGGGCATAGCTCACATTTTCATTGAAACAAGAACTTAAAAAAACAAATCTCAACTATTGACGTTCCAAAGCTTCCGTTCATGTATCCCTTTGAAATGTCACGAGTCTGGTCAGCGATATTCCATAAATCGTTGCACATAGAATAGTTGCAAAACACTGTGAATTCCGGCATCTTGTTCCTTGAAAAATCATTTAAAAAATAAAACGCATTAGTAGTAGGCAAAATGCCACGTAACTCTTTATGAAAGCGGCTTTAAGATATCTCTATCTCGAAAGATTCGTCTTCAAGTTACTCCTGTTCTCTTTTGTTTGTAAACCACTCTGTAATTATTTTCAAGCTAACTGTCGAGATCCTTAAACGTACTGTGTGTTGAGCTTCACGCTTGCAGACTCGTCTGAACAGCCGAGTATCTTGATCTGCTGTGGCACACCATCTTCATTGAGAGAAAACCTGAAGACACAAGTCTTCTGATCTGGCGCACAATTGAGATCGTCATTCGCATCGTCAAGATTACAAGACAGTAGAGTGTTAGAAGTGGTTTCCTGCAACGACAAAAAAATTATTCTCTGACATTTGACCACTTACTGTTGAAAGTACAATTCTATTCTATCATGTACGGAACTCAAGGATACGGCGATTTCACCTGCTCTTTGTGTTCCTTCGTTTCCGAATTGCCGGTGGCACGCGATTTGCGAGCTAGTGAAATAATGTAATTAATTTGTTAAAAATAATTCAACTCTTATTATTTATTATTTGTAATATTCATTAATTTTATACTTTAAAAGAGGTCACGGCGAATAAATAATATTTTGTTTTTGGCCATTTTTGATCAGATTGTGCTAGAATCTTCGATTGCAAGTGGCTAGTCGTCACAAATATCCCTCTTTCCAGAAAAGATAAACATTTTAATTTAAAAAAAAGGAAGGTTATCCTGTGGATGCCGGGGCCGCAAAATTTCTGTGCTTGGAAGCGAGCATATCGGTGCGCGAAACCAGCACTGAACGGTTTGTTCCCACGAGAAATGTGTGACCACAAATATCAGATTTGAGGAGAGGCACACTAAGAGCAATGACAATCACCGTCTTTGGAAAATAGCCGGGTAGAGATCATTGGTTATTGGATGAGGTAGTTCGGCATGGAGCTACTCATGGGTCAAATGCTTAAATGCTTGTTCAAATATTCGTCGGAGACATCCTATAATTTCAATTCATCCAGCGGTTTTCAAATTCCAACGGAGGACTCGAGGAGCCGACAATCGCTTGATATCTTGAGAACGGAGTAAGAAGTCGGTAGGGCATCTGAACTGAGTATTATCTTTCGTTTCACTCACCATTTTCATCTTCCTCAACGCCGCGGATCGATCCCTGAATCGGGATAGAAACACATTCGGTGTAGCTCACCAGATCCTGAAAATTAGTTTTTTTTAGCCTTATTATTTTCCTAATATTTCTTTTCAAAACTCAGCCTTTGCTGTAGATTCTAAATGCGTCGGGAAAATGTTTAGAAACAGATTTAAAAAATGAAGACAATGTTAAGTTTTCAAAAAGTTATATACTGTTTGTGCGAATGAATTCACATGCTTATGGTAGGATCATCAAGTTATGAATTCTTTTCCCAAATAATTGAAATAAATTCTTTTACTGTTCTCATATAAGAAATTTCTTGAGACTTTAAAGTATATTCTTTACATTTTTGTATCTAACCGTTAACTTAAAAGTTTCACATGAGGGCTCATATTTTATTTATTTTTTACTATTCACTCATAACAAGAAGAAGAGAATTGATATCTTACCGAAAGGAAAAGGAGGAGAAGCCAGGGAGTCGACATCATCTGCCTAACCCTTCGAATAATTGTGGAAGCCGAAATGAATCATCTCTTAATTGGAAATGGGAAATGTTTCCCGTTTCTCTGAGAGTTTCTCAAATGTTTTCTCGCTGTCATCGATATTTCTTCGTACGATGCCTTGCTATTGTCCAGTCCTCTTTTTTCTCATACTATTTTGCACAAAACAAAATTTCGTCATCGCTTCGAACATTTCCTTTGTTTTTGCTCAATTGAAAGGCGAACACGGTTTGGCGAGGAATTCTTGGGGGGGGGGGAATTTTTACTTCGAGAAGAGGCACGAATAAAAAAAAAATTTTTCTCTCTCATTCATACGACAATTCCTTCTTGTTTTCAAAATCTCATTTCTCACGTTGCTGCTTTTCATTGTTTATGTTTCTATTTACATACGAGTTAAACGATCGTTTAGTGATTTGTGTAATTCTCTCTAATTGGAGACTCCTTTGCATTTATTTCGATTTCTTATGAAAACAGTCTACATATCTGTGCGTGGGAAGTATTTTATTTCCTTATTCCGTTAACCACTTCGCTTATTGTAAAAGAATAAATTTTATCGAGAACGCACACTGGGGAGAGGCTTGAGGAGGTAGCAAACGATAGAAATGCCGGTTAGAGTGGTTTTTTCATCGTAAGACGGTTCGAAAATTAAATTAATTTTTTTAAACGACTAATTTAGAAGTTTAACTTCTCAAAAAAAATCTGCGTTACATGTTAGCGTTCTGAAATATACCGTATTCAGAATCAGCACTCGATTCGCCGCCGGCAAAAACCTGAAACACGAATGGACGACACTCGACGAAGCTCACAAGAACCTGAAAGGAAAGCTGCATTTGAAATGTTTTCTTATTTTATTCTATTTTCCTTAATTATTCATTGGCAATTTATTTATTAGTAATGTATTCTTTGTTATTTTCTCTTCTTTTTTAAAATATGTTTATATAAGAAAACTTGCTATTCATTTACTCACACTAATGAGGCAACTACCGGCTGACTTTACAATGCTTAAAAATTAAAAACGATGATTCCAGATTGAAGGTTTAGCAGAGACCGGCTGGATATGTATTGTTGTTGAAATTACAAGATAGAAAAATTCTCAATTTCATAGTTTTTGGCTGACAATGAGAATTCTTCTTGAAGGAAAGAATAGCAATGAACTACTGGAAGAATAGAAATCAATGAAAACATTAGCCTGGGACCTGAACCATGCCCAAAGAATCTTAATAAAAACTTTTTTTTATCTTTTGAAGCTTTCTTGAACTTTTTCCAATCGAATCAAAATAATGTCTCCAGCCGCCGTAGTAAAGTGTCTCTTTTTTGAGGCGAAAGATGAAGTTACTAACATCAGGCTAATATCTCCGTACCTCTCTCATCTACAGCAACTCTTCTTGTGTATGCTTGTTCCCTTAGAGTTAGCCTGATATGATTTTCTGGCTAGCATCAGGCAGCAACATGAGGCAAAGGAGAGACAAAGTGAGAAAGCATGCATTTTGAAGAGACTCTGCTCAACGTGAGGCGCGGAATCTTGACCCGGTCCGCATTGAGTCAAGAATCTGTGCCTCATGTTGAGCAGAGTCTCTTCAAAATTCATGCTCTCTCGCTGTCTCTTATTAGCCTCATGTTTTTTACGGCGGCAGGAGATCTTATTTGATATCTTAAACTTTTGAAAATCCTTAAAAATGGAAGGCAATAGTTTTAGGACCGGGAGTAAAAGTAGGAGAAGCCAGAGAGTCGACCTCATCGCAGTTTGTAAGATGAACAGAATGGCAACAAATATATAGAACAGCTAAAATCAACCTTTGGAATAGGAAATCTTCTTATAAGTACATGAAACAAATGAATATAAAGCAGATATAGTTGACATTTATTTATGAGATATTGTCAATTACTTGCATTTAGTACATATGAGAATGGTAGGAATCTCTCACGTATAATCTCATGTTTACGGTGAAATGACAAACCGGGTTTTTACTCCCAATTTAATGAGATATTTTTCAACTGTAGACTTTGCATTGTAATATCCGTTCATATGCAAGTACATATGTCTATCACACGGAAAATTCCCTCAATAATTTGCGATTTTTGGCTGTCCCCTAGGAGCATAATGAATCAAAAGGTTAGACGAAGAGAAATCGGACTACATAATTTTACGGCTCGGTTTAATCAATAGGCAATATATTGATCAGATTAATTAATAATCTAAATTATATTGCTCGGATTCATTAATAGACTTTAGCATATAAAGTGTGCTGCCGACACGTGCAACAACGCACGTGGAAAAAGTGACGCTAATTTCGACAAAATATCTTATCACTGGCTTCCTCTCTTGTTTCTCCTCGACCTTCTGCAAGATACTCCATCCTGCGCATAGCGCAACGAGCAGCACCGAATCAGTCCCGTGCGAATATAGCGCGAATCTGTTCGAGCAGCCGAACACCGCGAACCTCAACAGGCCACTCCTCATGTGGAAGACCGTCGGGAGCCGAAGCCAAGGCTGCCAGCAATCAGAGCTACGGTAATGGCACCAGTAGCCATCGACGAATGAGGTGCAGTCTACTGCCGTAGCGAGTAGTTCTCGAATCGGACTGCTAAGGATCATGTGACCTTGATCGAAGATATTACCGAAACATTTGCGAATCACCAACGTGACACGGAACCGTGTAGCGGTAAATTGTCTGTGATTGCTCTGCTCTCGCTCTCTCAGGTCTCGAGCGTCAGCAAGTGCAAGACTGGGGAGAGAGGCGAGGGGCAGTTGCACCATTAATGTTGATTCTTTACTCCGTACTTTTTATCATTCCGTCCAAATCCGTCAGGGACTTCGTGGTAGGAGTTTTTCCCTTATGGCCTCCTTAAATTGCAGCGGCACAGTGCGTGAATCCGAAGTGCCCGCTTCTACCGCTTGTCAAATGCCGCCGCTCACCCTGCGGGCAACTGACAACCAAGACCGGGGCAAATGGGTGCATATACCTTGTTTGTCCTGACGGATTCGTCATGGAGGTTGGCGACACTTGAAGGTAGCACTCTTCGAAGAGGTGTCAGGACTACTGTAACTTTGAAGTTACTGAAAACGAGAATACACAAAAAGTTCCCATTTAATGTGTCTAGACCGCGAAATTCGCTTGCTAACCATCCAATAACAATCAAAGAGCTTATATTCGACTCACCAGCAGAGATGTCAACGGGCCTAACATTTTTGGGCCGGCCAAACTCTGGGCCCGGCCCGGCCCGTACTTTTCCGGGCCCTGGAATTTTGGGCCCGGCCCGGCCCTGGAATTTTGGGCTAGGCCCGATTTTCAAGCTGAACTGATTTTTCTTAAAAAAATTTTCTTCAAGTGACTTTCTTCACTTTTTTTGCTGATTTATCATCATACATATGATTTTTCTTCAAATGGCAAATCTTTGAATGATTGTTCATTAAATGATTTTCTTCAAGTGATTTTGGAGGTATAGTTATTTCACAGAAAGGAGATGTAGAGATTGAAGAGTGAGACTGTTGTTCGCTTTGAAATTCAGTTCTTTTAATTATTTTGACCTCTTGACACGAGGTTCTATTACTCCATTGTTCAGAAATCCAGCAGTGCATTAAGAAATCATGGTGTTCCCTACGTCAATGCTTACTATTGAGGGGGACTCTGTATAAAAAGTGGTAAACAAAGCTCATTTAAAACTTCAACATTAAAAACTTATCATAAGGAGAACTATTTGAAGGAAATCATTCAAGGAATTGCTATTTCAAGAAAAATCAGCAAAATATTTGATGAAAAATCATTGAAATATTTAAAAACCAGTTGACCATACACTACTTTCTCCAATAATCGGGCCCAATCGGGCCCACGGGCCGGCCCAACATTTCGTGGGCCTGGCCCGGCCCGGCCCGGGCCCACGGAATGTTGGGCCCGCCGGCCAATCGGGCCGGGCCGGGCCGGGCCGGGCCGGGCCGTTGACACCTCTGCTCACCAGTAGAAGGATTCACCCCAATCAATGCAGTTTGGTATGGTAAGAGAAGAATTTTTTACATTAATTCGACAGTGGGATTTCTATTTCCTTGAAGTTTTGGATAAGTTGTATAGTATGTGGGAAAATGTTGTTTTTTTTTCTAGATCCATACCTCACATCTCTCATGGTAGTACCACCCTAAAGTGGTCTCTGTTATGTCATTCGACAATTGTCCACAAATTATGGCTCTTTCTAGGTTTTGCCAATGAGCTATGGCACGCGAGAGTATCGGAAGGTGCCGTTGCCAATGGTTTGCTACTGGGGTGGCTGGAAGGACCCTTACGGCAAAATAGAAGGAATTTTTGTTGTACGCAGGAAAGATGCCTTCTGATCCTCTCGAAAGCAGGGAGAAGAAGAAGGGTGTCACTTCTGCTTCTCATTTCTTTTTTAATACAATATCAGGGGTTTAGAACAAAGATATATACTCTTGATAATTCTAATGGCATCCCAAAAAATTAATGAGCGTAAACATAGTAAACAGAGAAACGGCGGCGCGCCTACGCATTCGTAGGATATGGCAGCTTTGATGATCGACTGCTCTTGGCCGCCGGAGAGTCCACGCCATTTCATACATAAATGTGTGTTGACAGCTTCACTTGTCCTTTGTGTAGGTGTATAGACGTACATAAGGTCTAACTCATACTGCAGCATTAATTACAAGAGTCAACAAATGCTTGAGAAGCCTGTCTCCCTAATTCCTCTTCATAATCTCTCTCTCTCTCCTCTCCCCACTCTTTCTCATATTTCTTTCCCCTCTCTCTCGTTCCTGTTTATTACCCTTCTCCTTCCCTCTCTCTCTCTCTCTCTCTCTCCCTCTCTCTCTCTCTCTCTCTCTCTCTCTCTCTCGCTCTCTTCTATCTCTCACGACGAACATAGATAGGTTCTAAATTAACATATGCTAAACGCCCGCTGTAGGGTGAGAAGAGGACGGATCTGTTAAATGCAAGTCTCGCGTAAAACGGTTCAGAACGTTTTTGATCAGCTTATGGTTAACAGGTACAATATGGAAGGGCTAACCGACTTCAAGGTAGAATTGTAGTAAAAGACGAACATGCGCAAAAAATAAACGAAAGACGACGCTGACGTACTTACAATTTGCCTAAGATGAACGATCATCGAGACGATATCTGTCTAATAGAAATATAATTGCATAATCTCGAAAATGAATGCAAACAAAGCTATAAAAAATTTATAAAATTTTGCAAATATTCCCCCCGCCAAAAATATTTTAATTCAAGAAAACACTTACAGTAATGAAATTACCAGAACGCACCGAAAAGAGCACTTATACTTGTTTGGTCGGGTCTTTTTTGTGCTGCTTTCTATTATTTGAGCGTACCTTTTAAAAGTGTTCGTTTTGATGATTTTTTAACCCTTTTAATCATCTCTTGCAGTCCATCTAACTGCTCTTCGTGTTCTATGCCGAAATTCTCGGGATCTGACGAAGAAATGATGGAAATCGATTCGAATTCAGCGAGTCCGTTTCTCTTTGTTGAGTTTATCATGATGTTGGTTGTTACGAGTGGCTTAATTTTCTTTGAACAGTCTTAGAAATAATGCATTGTTAACTTGCGATGTGTTTTTTTTTGGAATTCTCACTGATGACGAAAACATATCCGCGTAAATGCCCCCTTTTCGAAGCTTTAAAAACGAGGGAATACGTCATGAAAGTTAATCAACGTAATATTCCAAAAGTCACGAGGTATTTTTTTTTACAGTCACATGCATTGCTAGATTGCTTTGAATCGTAGATTGTTTACCAATTTAATGACTTAATAATGTGAGCTTGTTGTTGATTCATCTTGAATTTCAACTGAATTTAGGATCGCAAGTCGTGTCCGAATTGTCTTCTCTTCGCAGATGGCTTGATCCTGAACTTCGCGCCCTCAACGACCAGCTTGGCATTTCAAGCGACACCTTCTATAGGTTTGGATTGCCGCCCCTTTTTATTCACCTCTGCAATTATGACGTAACTTTTTCAATAATTGAGTTCGTAGGTGGGAATCGTCAAATAATACGAAAGAACCTGTTAATTTCCCCCGCAGCACGCCATCTTGCTCCTTTTTGTTTTATAATTTATATTTGTAAAATACTTTTCTCACCAGAATTCATTATGCCAAAAGTAGTGTGATTTGCTCACAAGGTTTTCTTGGTTTTCCTAGATTGACAACAAAATACTTGCTTCTTTATAAGGAAGGCCTTGTTTGCTTCAACGTATAGTTTATATTCATCTTCTCTCTCATCAGTTCCCGATTCCAGACTCCTGGGTGAGCTGCACGAGCCACCTCTTCAAGAGTATCGCCCGGCCTATCTTGAGCTGAGCTTGGTGACCGAGGAAGAATGCCATGCAGTATTCAAGGTTTCTTGTTGTTGTTTTTTGTTTTCCTTTTTTCTTTGACACTTATCCAATCCTGGCTTTGAGTTAATTTGTTCCTTTGCTTCAAATATGTCAGCTGTAAAGTTTCCGATGCTTTGGGTATTAAACTCGATGAATGACATTTAAGAAGAAATTGCTTGATCAAAGTTTGAATTGTTATACAAAAGGTTCTAGAGATTTGATGTTTTATTTCTAATTTTTTTAAGATGTGATACGTCTATTATTCACCAGGTGATAGTAGTTTTTTTTAAGTAAGGCAAATGTTAACTTATTTCTCAAGTAATATTTTAGTGCTTGACTATGGTAAAATAAATGTGTACTTTAAAGGAGGCAATCTATCGTGCTCGCATCCTCTGCGTGCTCTTCGCTGCTTCCACTCGCTGTCTCCACAAGCCTGCCTGGCTCACGCCTGAAGTCATCAACGATACTCTCCTTGCCATGGATGTAAGCATTCTCATCTCTCTCTCTCCCTCTGCCTCTCTCTCTCTATTTCTCTCTTTCTCTCTCTCTCTCTCTCTCTCTCTCTCTTTCTCTCTCTCTCTCTCTCTCGCTCGTTCGCTCTCGTACTCTGCTAACGTCCTGAAGAAAAAAAACTATTAAAAAAGCAACTTTCTATTAATTAAAATATTTTAAAATTAAAATTTTAAACTAAATCCACTGATGTTCAATAACTCAAAATCACTTTGAATAAAGCTTTTGTAGATTGAATAGCGCTATCTGTTTTTTTATGTCAAGGTCGGGTGTTTGAAAAGAAGATAATTTTTTCAGCCCGGTGTTCTGTACAACGAACTCATGCTTAATCTCGAAGTTCTTGAAGAATTTGCGAATTCTTGGATTGCATCTCCAGATTCCACTATGGTAAGTCCCGTTTCAGAGTTTCGCGCTTAAAACCTGCCGCAAATTCCTGATTTACCTAAGAAATAGAAAAAGATCCTGGGTGAATTTCAGGCGTGTATATGTGTAAGCGTTAGCTGCCTAGGTTTGCAAACGATATTATGATATATGCCATTACGGCTTGATGCCGACAGCCAATGGGCTTTCTACTGCTAACCACTGCTTAAATGCCTTCCATTATCGGAATGTTCCACTGCCAATAATCGGGAAAGTACAGACTCTTTGGCACTAAAATATGCCTCAAAACGGATGATTTCGCGTGCGTTTTAATGAACCTTTTGCCGAGGATTCTGGTTTTACAGGGCAAATTTAGGGGTGGGTCGTTGGCAAAGGTTGCTCCTTTTTAAACAATGACGTCATCAATCTTCAAAGAGTCCTTGGCCAATCTCTCACGAATCGCTGCTTTTGCAGATGGCTGGCGATCTACTCATGCCGCTCAAGGAAATCTGCGAATCCACGCATGCAATTTTGAGCGAGGAGGTTGTTATTGCTTACCTCTAGCTAACTAAAGTTATCTCTCATTTTAACTGTGTCTTTTTCGTCGGGCCTTTAATAACACTTTAATCTCCTTAAGAAAAGAAAGTGTGTTTAAAATATCTCAAAACAGAAAAGTTATCCTATTCCAGATCGACTTGGAATTAGAATTCGAACTCACAACTCCTCTCACAGCGATATTCAAGGAGTTGACGAGACGTTAGTTCTCTAAAATTTTTAGATAAAAAAAAACATTTTTTTCCCCAAATGAAAAGCCCGCCTACACACACACCATTATATTCGTTTGAGAGTTTTGAAGTATTTTTACAGCAGAAAATGGCCCCTGGGGTCAGGAAATTCTGTAGCTATTCAGGCTATGTCAGAAGACTTTAACTAGAAATTCCATCTGTTGTCATGGTTTTCAAGCTAAATAGGCTTGGTAAAGTAACACACGCAAAGATGTTATTCAATCATGGATGAAAAATGATATAAGATACAATTATTTTAGAGACAGTCGAGAATCGTGTCCGAAGTGGAGGTGGGATGATGGGACAGGGACAGGAAGGTGCGACTGCCCCTCCTCCTGCGCAGCCACCAAGATAGTTTTTCGTTTCCTTCTTTCTCTCTCACTCTCTCTCTCTCTCACCCTGTCTCTCTCGCTTTCTCTCTCTCGCTATCTCTCTCTCTCTCTCTCTCTCTCTCTCTGTGGCATGCTCTCCTAACCAGTGCTGAAATAGGTCTGACTCATGACAGTGTTGTAACCCACCGGTCCGAAGGCCCGGAATCCTCTCTTTACTGTGCATCTTTCACTTTGTAACCCCCGGGCAGGTCATTTGGCCATTTGTAACCCCCCGGCCCAAGTCAAGAGGCAGGTACTATTTCAGCATTGCTCCTAACGCTAATGCGCCAGTGGTTCTCTATTAGACGAACTCTCTCTCTCTCTCTTAACGTATTTAAATAAAGTATACATTCATACAATTTGAAACAGTTCTCGATGACAGTAGTCCTTTGCTTCATTCAGCTGAATCGTTTGATGATCTCTTCTCCGCCAATTCAAAGGCAGCTGCAGTCGCAGCCAAATTCACGGCCATCTTCGCCACCTTCCCCAAGATGCCTGGAAACGGTATGTCATTCCTTGTTTTCTCTCTCTCTCCCTCCTTCTCTCTCCCTTTCTCTCTCTCTCTCTCTCTCGTTCTATCTCCCTCTCCCTCTCTCTCCTCTCTCTTCCTGCCTGTCTATCACTCCTTTATCTCTGTCTTTCTATCTCTCCTTCTTTCTCTCTATCTCTCATTCCTCTCTAATTCTCTTTCTCTGGTGACTTTTCTATTACTCGTCTAATTATCTCATTAACAAAAGAACCTTCGTAATGTCTACTTTCAGAACGCTTCATCCGCAAGTTCCCGGATGATGCAGCTATTTCAAGGATGACTTGTTAGCTGACAAGAAATCGATACTCGGGGGAATCCTCTTTCCGCCAATATTGTTTTTTCTCGTTTCGCCCCATGCCAATCTTATTCACTGGTGAGCGCTCCTTAATCTTTTAGAAGCTAAACAACATTTTTGTTTTATTCAAAAAGTACCGCTTCCCATGTTTTGAATCTGTTATAAATCCTGTTGTACTCTTTATGTGATCCTACTCCCAATATCTCTCCGTCTCTCTCCCGTGTGGCTAACGGGTTTTCGTGAGCTTCTGTTGTTGTTGTCTATTTATATGCACCTCTATTTTAGCGTTCTTTATTACGATGAAACGGAGAATAAAAGCGTTTCAGAGATTACCTGTTTTCTCTGCAGAACATGACATAAACAATATGTGAAAACTGAGCAAAAAGCAAAGAGTAGTATAAAAAGAATAGCGAAACGCTTCGGGCGTGAACAAAGCTAGCGGAGTGTACACTTAGCCGATGGCAACTCTAGTTACTATATGGAAAACCATAAGACATCTTGAAAACACTATACAGCACTATACAAAGGGCTCATATTGGCAATTAATTATTTACACGCCACACGCCCTTAAAAAGTGACGCAATTTTTTTACTTTTTTACACGGCGCACGTAATTGGTCGGTATTTTTTGCGCGCCGCACGCCAAGCAAGTCAAATTTTTCTTGATTATGTTTTAATCTTGTTCAATAGGTTTATATTAGTTTTTTCTCGCTATATTAGTCTCTTTCTGTTTCCCGTCTTCCAATACTCCCTCTGCTCACTCTATCCTCGTTTTCATGCAGACAACACCGATCTAAAGGAATATAAAGGAACAACAACCAAATAAGAGAGGCGAGATGATGAGGATGCTCTAAAGAAGGAAGAAAGTCAGAGAGAAACAATCCCTTTGATGAAGAATTGTATGTCTTTGCTCTCCCCACTCTCTCTTTCCTACTTATCTATACGGGTTGCTGCATGAAACAGTGTAGAGGAGTTGACTATCCAACTCGGCAATGGTGCTCGTAATCTGTCTGCCACTCCCAAGTAAAAGCTCGTTGGGGAATTCTTCGTGACATGGAGAACTGTCAGGAAGATCTGGATGCACAGCTCCTGCAGACGATGCACCAGGGGAGGCCGCAGGAAGTGAAGATCAGCTAGGAAGGGCATTGCCTTCTCATAGTGTCCGTCTTCTCCATCACTTCCCTGACGCTGAAGAGACTAGAATACAGAAGACTAAGACGAGGAGATAGAGAGCGAAAAGAAATGGAGGGGGAGATGGAGAGGCAGTGCGAATTCTCGCTGTACCATCTCATAGCTGCTTAGATTATATGATTGCATTTTAACTATCTTTCTTTGTGTCATGTTTCCCTACACACTGCCTTTCTTATTTCCTTATTTGGTTGTTCCTTTTTATTACAGTGTGAGAAGAGGGATTAAAGGAAGACGGGAAATAGAGAAAGAGACTAAAATACCGAAAAAAAACTACTATAAACCTACTGAACACGAAAAAACCCCAGCCAAGAAAATAAATTTGTGGCGTGCGGCGTGCAAAAAATACCGACCAATTGCGTGCGGCGTGTAAAAAAGTAAAAAATGGCGTGCGGCGTGCAAATAATCACAAATGGTGGCGTGCGGCGTGTAATTAATCACTTTTTAACGGCGTGTGGCGTGTGGAGTGTGGCGTGTAAATAATTAACTGCCCTCATATTTTGGTTTTCATGCATATTTTCTTTCAAAGTAGAAGAAAGTTTATGAAATTTTCAGGGTTGCTTATAGCGGTAGACCTCCATTAGCTGATTAACTTGACATATGCATTTTACCGTAATCCCTCCAAATAGTTAACGTAATTGTTCCTATCAAGTTAACATATGACATACATTGAGCGCCAGTTATCAAAGTTCATCCTCCGCTTGGTCATAGCCGCCCTCACCATCAGATTGTTTTGGAATTGTGGCTCGGGCCTGGGCTCTGAAAAGGTTGTTATCGTACTATTCTTTCTTTCTTATTTTTTTTATTTCCTTTGATTTTATTTATTTATTTATAGTACATGTAGTTAAGATGCAGTGTCAAATGAGCGTCCATAATGTCTTTCCGATTGCCTGAAATATAATACTTCCCGCAGGCCAAGCAGCCAAAGCGTGATGGCCTCCACACTTCGAGTGCAAGCAAACATAGCGATCAAGAAGTTCGACTCTCTTGCCACTCGCGCTGTCTGCTGTAAAGCGTGAAGGGCAGCGGCGAAAGATGGGCAAGATAAAAGCGCTGCGAGGAGGCCTGCGGAGACACCTCATCGGTCTTCTTTCGTTTTCGATCTTAAATTTCCGTTTAATAATAAGTAAATAGATGACAATAATGGACAATGATTAATCATGAATATCCAACAAATATGAACCTGTCAGGCATGTTGTGTAGGTCTCACTTTTATTAAGCTTACAGTAAATAAAAAATGAACTCACTGGTGTTCCTCGCCCTCTCTGCTTCTCTCCTCGTCGGCGTCTCCGCCATCCAGGCCGGGCAGCCGAAGCGGCAGCTCGCGAATGACGTGAGGCAGCTCTCTGCGGGTGCATCCTCCACAGGCGATGCTTCAAGTTTGTACTTCACGCATACAACATCTTTCAATTTAATAGCAAATGTGATTCTTAAATTACTCAGCTCCTTCGTGTGCGTCCTCGTGCCGGAAACCAATGAAGTCGCTCTCACCTCGTCCTTCTCCCGGTGGATCGCTCAAGAAAGCCAAACGTTGCTGCTGCTGTGTCTGTTTCCTTTCCATTAGCACTTTCAGTTTATAACTTCTTGTGCTATCTACGAAGTTTCTTTTTATGACTGGACATCTGCGAATGGATTAGTGAGCAGATAATTGAAAAGCTATCGGAATAAAAATGTATTTGCCCTCATTCAGCCATGCTGCTGCTGCTGCCCCTGCTGCTGTGGTTGCTGCGGATGCGGATGCTGCGGCTGTGGATGCTGCGAGTAGGGCTTACATTAGAATTAGTTTTTTACTTGCCTTCACCCAGCGGGCCGGGCCCAGTGTAGAATATACTTTGAACTTTGAAACTTTTAGAATTAGTTGTCACTTGCTTAAGAAAAGAAAAAAAATGGCTAAACTTTTCTTTCAATTTAGCTGCTGCCCCTGCTGCTGCCGGAAGCGCAGGCGCCGCGAGTCCGCCACCGCGGCTTACGCAAAGAAGCAACAGCAGTAAAGAGCTTGCATGTGGCCGAGGAAGA
Organism: Allodiplogaster sudhausi; assembly: GCA_945643635.1. NCBI lineage: Eukaryota > Metazoa > Nematoda > Chromadorea > Rhabditida > Diplogasteridae > Allodiplogaster > Allodiplogaster sudhausi. The sequence continues at coordinate 258,638 of CALZFC010000026.1, read as the reverse complement.
ATATTCCATTTGAAATTTACCTGCTCCTAATCGAGCCATCGGCATTATTTGACAATATTTATGTACAAAATATTTATTTGCAATTATCTTTATATGCATTTTATATCCGTAAAGATGTTTATCTGCAAAGAAAAATTTAAAGCTATGTATAATCATAATGTCAATCTTAGTCGCAAAGCGTTGATATGAACAATCTCAGCCAATAAATAGACATGCGAAATACTCAAGAAATTCACAGGAGACGAGAATGATTAGAAAGATAACAAGCATCCAGGCCACTTCTGATATCTGCTAATCGATTTTATCGTTTGATTGCAGCTTCACGATGGTTATTTGCGCAGTGTGCCATCTAAAAAGGAACTACGTTCCGAATCATTAGTCCATTCCTCCATCGCTAACGATTAATACAATTCGTTAGCAATTAACCTGTCGGAATCCCAGCTCCGTTCCGATGGGAAAGAGTGAAGAGAGATAGTCGCGATAGGCTAGACAAGTATTAAAAGCGATTTCCTACAACAGTAAAACTCTAAAATTAATTATATTAATTCTAAATATAAGAAAGATTGATAATATTTACGGCGAAATGTTCATCACGAAGCTCAAACCTGCAGGCCCGCGCTTACGGTGCAGATATCAAGCAGCCTCTTCACGGGGCACCAGAGAACTCTAAATCAATTCTGTGAACTGGTAGTACTAAATTATCGGGATGTTGACTATCTGGCCAACTGACGCAATCGTCTCGCTAATCTTATCCATGCTTGTCAAGTTGTCGAGAATGACCACGTAGCACTTGTCGATCACGCTCACGATGCGGTCGGCAACGCAACGAAGCATTCCGTACCTCTCTGCAACAATGGGGAGGAGATTTATGGCTTCGCGCCACAAGTATGTATGTAAATGAGCGGGCCGTGAAATATTTCGTTTGAACTTATCGCCAGCGAACTCATCGCTAAAAGATAGTTATCGCTTGCCAAGCATTCTAGCTAGCTCCCGAGAGTCAAGACACCTTGGCCCTTGTCATGTCATGGATACATATACATACTTATCACAATGAGCAAACCAGTCGCATTGAGTGATGGCACGCAAACGAATTCGTCAGCGAGCCGCTTGAGAAAGACGACGTGACTGTTCGTCTCGTCAGCGATGCGATTGCGCAGAAGGTCTCGGCCACCGATGCAGACATCTACTCCGGCATTCGCCCTGGCACAGAAAGGTGACTCACACCAATTTTTCGAATTTCATAGTTCAAACTTTTGAACATGTCCATTTATGTTCCAACTGCTAATGATTTATATTCTGCTTTGAAAACTATCGCATCTTCATTTGGCGAAGATTTCGTCCTTGCTAACTGGCAAATTCGCCTGAGAACAGTTGGCATGAAAGCCGGACGCAGAGTGGAGAGAACGTGAGAGATTGCCGTAACGAGTTCGGTCTTGAAGCTATCGAGATTACTGTAGAAGAGGGCGACGGCTCGCTCAAGCCGTCTGACGCCTGTTCTTGTCAAGCATTTCATCGTCTTTTATGGAATTATTCAAGATGAATCGATTGCGAAAGAAATGAAAAAAACCTTCGAGATCACTTGCACTCTTGCTCATCATGAACAAGTCGCGTTCTTCCAGGCTGCCAAATTGCTCGAATAGAAAACGCCCGGCCGCCTAACAAATGGACATCAAATTACAGACCCATCCAGAAGAGTGAAGTCAAAATTACGAAATTGGACGAGCAAACGCTATGAACTAAGCAAACAAAAGAAAAAAACCTCGAACTGCGAGCTGTTTGTGACGAGAAGGCCTTCTTGGCTCTCGCTACGCTGCATGGCATGAAGACGAAGGAGTGGCAAGAGCGAGTCGCTGGCCGCTTGCCCCATGCACCACTCAATCCAATCATTATTTTTTTTAAACTATTATTTCGATAATAGTTTCAGAATTCTAACCGATAGCGAGTCCGTCCTTTCATAGGACGCCGTAGCCAACGCTACGTCTAGCACTAAAATGAGAGATATTCGCTTGTAAGTACATATGTACATACATACGTGCATATGTCAGTATCAAATATAAAATGATTCATATGAAAAAAATATAGCCAGACATACCAATAAGTAGAAATGCTACAATCCTCATGGTTGCAGCAGCTGAAAACGGAAAGATTTGAAAAGCGTTTAATGTTTGATTACATGAATTATTTCTTAAAATTTTAGCCATGAGAAAAGAAACCGTTCATTCTTTTATTGACTCTGAGACGGAACACCCGAAGATATTGCTGCAGTCCTTTATATTTTGTCTGAAATGGTGACTGTTGCCATTTCTATTGCGTGTCACTTTCATTGACTGAAAATACTGCCAATTTTCAGACCTTTTCGATTGTTTGAAAGTCTCAAATATCATTCTTTCGAATCGAAAGAGTTTTTTTCAGTTTCCGTTTTATTTCTATTCCCAACTAACTGTCATGGAGACAGTTTTACGAGAGGAAAGGGAATCATTCAGTTTAGTTTACACCTTCCTCTATTATTCTGACTTAGCGTGCTCTATATTCACTATTTGCGAGTTATTATGTATGTATATGTATGTATGTATATACTTGTTCAAGTTAACGTCTCTTGAATTGTCACATATGTATATGTATGTACGTATACAAGGGGAACTTTATTTGAACATTTTTCAGCAATTTAATATAGAGTGAATCATTTAATGCATATAATGATATGTAATTTTAAATAAATATTTGAGAACATAAATATTTTCATATAATGCCAATGACGCGATTAGAAGTAGAAAAATTTCAAGTGGAAATTCTTCCTCTGCCACATGCTGGCTCTTTACTGCTGCTGCTTCCCACCGGCCGCCGTGGCGGACTCGCGACGCCGCCGCTTGCGGCAGCAGCAGGGGCAGCAGCTAAATTGATAGAGATTTTCAACAACTTTTTATATCGTTAAACTAATCAAACGCTAATTGGATGCTCTACCCGCAGCATCCACAGCCGCAGCATCCGCATCCGCAGCAACCACAGCAGCAGGGGCAGCAACAGCAGCACGGCTGAATGGAGGCAACGACATTTGTATTCGGATCACTTTTATATTATCTGTTCCCTACCCCTAAAAGGAACTTATATTAGCAGAAATTTTAAACAGAAAGCATTAACGGAAAGGAAACAAACACAGCAGCAACAACGTTTCGCCTTCTTGACCGATCCACCGGGAGAAGGCCGAGGTGACAGCGATTTCAATGCTTTCTGGCATGAAGACGCACACGAAGGAGCTGAGTAATTTAAGAATTGTATTTGCCGTGAAAATGAAAGATGTTGTAGGTGCGAAGTACAAACTTGAAGCAACGCCTGAGGAGGATGCACCCGCAGAGAACTGCCTCACATCATTCGAGAGCTGCCGCTTCTGCTGTCCGGCCTGGACGGCAGAAGCGCAGACGAGGAGAAAAGCGGCGAGAGCGAAGAGCACCAGCGAGTTCATGCTTTCTTTATTGTAAATTTAAATAAACTAAGACTTTTTATGCATCACAGGTTCATACTATGTATGGAATATTAGTTAAAAATCGAAATCGAAGGAGGATCGATGATGTATCCCCGCAGACCCATCGCAGCGCTTTTATCTTCCATCGTTCGCCGATGTCCTCTACACTTTACAATAGACATTGAGAATGCATGTCAAAGAAATTGTGAGAATAAAACTTTGTTTCTTCTCGAGCGTTATGTTTGCTAGTATTCGAAGAGGGGTCAGACCTGGCTGCTTCGCCCGGAGGAAGTATTATATTTCAGAAAACATTATGGATGCTCACTGAATGATTGCTGAGTGGTTAAGAGAGCCTCCTCTCTGATAATCTGATTTATGCTTAATAATATCGAGTTGAAGCCTAATCAGAAGTCATTGAAGTATAGCGTTCACAAACACATATTCAAAATGGCTTCAAAACGGCCATATTAGGAATCAATTTCAAGTTAGTAGGCCTTTGTAGAAATACCTTATCATGGTGATCCAAACACTTTCAGAACGTTTTCTAGTGGTATAAATCAATATAAAATCATAAATTTGATAGATGTATCCCACTAGAAAAGTTCTGTAATTTTATAAAAGAAACAAGAAGTGCATGTAATTAATTAAGTAGCTATTTATCTTACCTTACTTGAAAAGTTTTTCAACAGTTTAATCAATCAATCAATGCAAGTAATAACAATTGCAAATAAATATTGTGTATAACGATTTTCAAGGAAAGCAAATGGCTCGACTAGGAGAAGGTAAATTTCAGATGGAAATTCTTCCTCTGCTCTTTACTACTGATTCTTCCCGCGGTGGCGGAGGCGTGACGCCAGCGCTTGCTGGCAGCAGCAGGGGCAGCAGCTAAATCAAGAGACATTTTAAACAACTTTGTACTTTCTAAAACAAATGAAACACAAATTTTAAGCCCAACCCGCAGCATCCACAGCCACACTTTCGTTCAAATCTTCGCCTTTTTCATCTCTCCCCCCTATTTCCTGCAGGGTACTGACGTAACCATAAGAGGATGATAGTCAGCGCAACTTCTGCTATAGTTCTTGAATACTGAATCAATGAATGAGTCCGATTGCTGCAAGACTGTGCTTTACTTGAAGCATGTTAGATACATTTAATTCCTGGAAATGACAGTTGATCGGCTGTTAGACGCCAGAACATTGGCAGATGAATATCGCAAATGAGCTTGAAAGCAAGCAGAACAGAGCTACTGGCGTAGTCATATGTAAATAATATTGCCATTCCCAGGCCCTGGACCGCTTTCGCGAGGAAATTTGACTCCGGCTGTGCTAATGCATCTCGTGGATTAGCACTTGCCGAGAACCAGGTGTGTTGCCGGCGAAGTGACCTTTTATTTGGCATGTCGAGTAAACAAGCAAACAAACAGGAGGCCTCCTCCCAGATAGGCGGGACGAAGCTGCCTTGCCATATACGCACCTGCGAATACTTATTTGCTAACCTCTTGTCTCGCAGACCGACAGTAATGTGCGTGCATTTTCTTGCGTTTTTCGAGTGAATTAAACTACGTTTAATATGTGCTTTAAGCTTCTTTTCTATTATACTGACGAAGTGATGATTTGAGCGAACGAAAGAAGCAGTTCATCATTTGATCGCAACTTGGATTGAGCCACCATCAAGTGCCGTCCTCTCTTCGTCTCTCGTCATAAACACGAGCGGTTTCTTCTGTCTTCGTCTACTTTTCATGCTAGCCGCATACAACGGCTACGATAACTACAATTTGCTTCTTTTTCTTCCAGAACGGCTAGTACAAACCTACTTTGTTAAATTATTATGCATTCTTTTTTTCTTAACTTTCTCAATAATTTTCCTTTATGTTTATAGTATGTAAATGTATGTGGTGGAGATTAGGAGTTTTGGATTGTAAAAGAGTAAATATTTCTCACAAAAAGCCAGCGTAAACGGATAACAACATTTCAGCAGCGAATTATACGAGTGTATCTAATTGTCCGCATTTGTTCTTATTTGCAAAGCAAATAAGATAACTTTTCATTTATTTACTTTTTTCAATATCATCCTTCCTTTGCTGCTGTAGATATATGTTCATAAGTATCAAAGCATTAAGTCACAGCGAATAATTGTAACTGCGTGATGTACATAGTTGATGAACAAGTAATGTATATTTAATGCTTCCTTGAGGACAAACAAAAAAGTCTTTTGTTCTTTTTCGAGTCAAACTATTCTTGAAACACATTCTACTGGACTTACAGTCGGACAATCTCATAGAACTCGTTTTAAAAGAATACTATTATAAAAAATTAAACTTTAAATTAACGTTTAAATTTTTTAAAGCTAATTCTTTTCTATATTTAAGTTTTCATATCAAAGAAGATATTTGAAGACGTTATCATGCTTCTTATTTCTAGCACATCTAAGAAGGCGTCTGAGGGAACTCCGTACTTGGTTCAAGTCGGTTGATTCAGCTCTTCAGTTTGAAACATAAAATAATACGAACTCTAGATTAAACCGATGGCCGTATGAACACGTATCTCAGCTATTACGTCGCGTACTCGTGCCACTTTCAGGTTGATCTCTATTCTATTTTCAATGATTTTTTTTATTTCTCCTATAAAAATTCATGCAAAACATGCAATTTGGCATACTATGATTTAGTATAATTCGAAAAAGAAAAGTAAAAAAGAAAACTATAAAACTGCTCTCCGACACAGATTGCAAACTTTCCTTTCGATATTCAATTCTGCGGGTTCTGCTTCGTTCTCTTCAACTACGACCCTCAACAGCTTGCCTTCGAAGTCGGCATCAATCCGCGCGCAACAACTTTTGTACGTTATGTTGTAGTAATTGATAATGCAAAAAAATATATGCACCGTGAACATTGCTTTTTTGACTTTTTTTTAAATGAGATTTCATACATGCACAATTGGCTTCGTCTACTTCCACACTTCTCATCACAACGCAATGACTACTTAATTTTTTCAATCCATTGATTATTGCCTATTCCAATGCCAACACTTAAAAATAAATTCATTTTGGAAGTATACATAAGGATACTAAATTAAAAGCATGTACATAGACACTAATTTTAACTCGATTATAAAGTGGTTATCATGTGTCAAAATGTTCAGGACAACAGCGAGTTTAGCTTCATGACGTTCGGCACCAAGCATCAATGCAGCGTTGATCCCTCCTTCAATATGTCTTTGGTTCTATGATATATTTATATAATAAACATTTGTGTACACCATCGAAAAAATGTTACGACACTATTTGATGGCGACAGAAAATGCGACATGCACACAGAAAACAATTCTGTAGTTCTGGCTAAGGGGCTGAAAATGTCGAGGAGAATTCGTGAAATTTGGCGTCGGCGCCGCGCCAAACTACAGAATGGGGGGGCCGGTAGAATTCGTAGCTTCCGCGCAGTGACAAGACGCTGATTTACAGGCTCCGCCCCTTTCTTATCTTGGCCTCTCTCCCCGCCACTCATTTTGCTGATCATGAACTTCCTTCTTCATCATCCTCATGAGAAAGAAAACATGAGAAGGAGACAGCCTTGCTTACCTACTTTCCCTCCCTCTCTCTCTATCTCTCTCTCTCTCTCTCCTCTCTCTCTCTCCTTCTTTCCCTATCTCTCTCGTTCCCTATCTCTCTCGTTCTGTTTAACTCTCTCTCTCCTTCTCTCTCTCTCTCCAACACACGTATTATATTTCAAAGAATCAGAAAGACATTATGGATGCTCACTGAATGATTGCTGAGTGGTTAAGAGAGCTTCTCAGGACAAGACAGAGAGACAGCGATATACGTGGCAGAGAGAGAAAGAGAAAGCGACAGGGAGAGAGAGAAACAGAGAACGAGAGCGAGAGATAGAGAGAGGATAACTAGCGAGAGGGAGAGAGCTGAGAGAAAAGGACGACTAAAGAGCGGCTCGTGAACGCCGTTGTAGAAGAATGCTTGGACTCAAACTGTCAAACTGGGAAAATGATTGCAATGTTTGACCATCTTACTCAATAGACAAAATCGTTTTCTTCTTTGAAAACACTTACAAAATAAGTTCGCAGATAGAATTTCTTATATTGAAAATTATCATTGACGTCTTCTCTTTTGAGAGCGGCACACGACGCTCCCCTCCCTTTCTTTGCTGACAACTGTTTGGTATTCACGATGTAAATCTTTTTCATCCATCTAAACCAGAGCCGTATGGGTTTTATTTAATTAAACTATAAAAAAATAAGAATAACAAAACAAGAATCCATTCAAAGTACTGTTCAGAGTGTTATTCAAATACTATTCAGTGCTGGCTATTATATCATGGTCACTTCCCCGGTCTTCTCCGCTCGCGACTGGTCGGATGGATTCTCTCTTCTTTCTTTGCTTCTTCCAACATCTGGTTTGGCATCTTTATATTTGTTAAAAAAACATGTGCAGTAGTTCAGAAGGTCAAATATCAGGTGTCAGGTCATGACACGACGACTGAGAGCGAGACGAAGCACCATGTTGCCGCTGCTTCTATTGATTTTCGCTATCTTGGTGGCGGCGCCGCCGGTGCCTGAAGTCCCGCGCCATCTCGACATTGGAACTTCGCAGGTATCGAAAATATACTCTACTTGGCGGAATATATTGCCAACGGTGCAGAAATAGACGCCAAAAATGGCATCGCAAAAAAAGGAGTTTTCTTTTAAGTGCATATTTAATTTTTTTCACTTATCAGGGATTTATCGAGGCCGGAAAGATGCTTGCAGCTTCCATGAATACAAGTGTAAATTAAAAAGAAAAATAGGTAATTACAAGCATTTTACATATATGTATGTATAAAGGTGGATCCATGCGAAGACTTCTACGGCTTTGCGTGCGGTGGCTGGGTTGCTTCCAATCCGATTCCAGCCAACATATCTAAATATTCGCCCATTGAAATACTGCAAGATCGAGTTATAGACGCGACTAAAGGCAAGAGAAAATATCTTGCAAAACTTGTAATTGAACGAAATTACTTTGTAAGAATAAGAGATGAAATCTTCTGTTAGCCAGTATTCGTTTTCAAACGGATGCATTGCTTAAGACGTCCTGTCGTCTAATCTGGACTCTTCTCCATCAAAGGCCAAGCAGATGGTCCGTTCTTTCTACCGGGCATGCATGGACAAGGAGGCCATTGAGAGTGCGAAAGGAGCCGATCTCATCAAAGGAATCGAAGTCTCTCGACATCACTATCATATCTTTTCTCTCTTTCTCTCTCTGTCTGCTATAACTTCCCTTTGTCTATGTCTCTTGTCCTCTCGCACTCGATCTCTCTCTCTCGGACTCGCATTGTTTCAGACTCTCGGTGCCTGGCCAATGCTTACCCCGAACTGGTATTCGGATGCCTTTGACCTGACCTCCTTGCTTGCCCGATCTTATGCTCGCCTCCCGACAACTTTTCTGTATGTCGACATCGGCAAGGATCCCAGAAATGAAACGCGAAGGATTCTTGAGGCAAACTCTACAGGAACAGATCCTCATATTATGGAATCATCCTTTCTATTCCATTATCAAGACATGTAGATCTAAGTTATTTGAATTTAGCTTGCAAAAGGAACTATCGCCTTCGTCTCCTACGAAAACGATACTATTTATGCTACGCGTATCAAGGCTTATAAGCAACTTCGCCTTCGAGACGGTACAATATTTGAAAAATATAATTTATATATATATTTTTTTACAAACGTTACAGACGGTAATTGTTGACACCTGATATTCCTAATTTGGTTCCTCCAAGGTATCGCTAATCGCGTCTGACGCTGGCCGTGAAATATCGAAGGAGAAACTCCGCGAGGACATTGCGAAGGTCTTCCAACTGGAAATGCGACTGAGTGGATTTCACAAGCCTCGAGAGCGAAAAAATAGAAGCAATAATGTTCTCAAGCTCAGCGAGTTGCACACGGTCTTTCCGCTTGTTCGTTTCAATCTCTTCTTATTTTTCTCCCTCTCTTGGTTAAATCTGAATACGTTGTGCGCAGTAATTAGTAATATTTTGCAGATTGACTGGCCGCGGTACTTCAAGATGTCAGCCCCTTCTTTACTCGCTTACTTCGATGCTGATCCTGACGTTGCTCTCTATAATTTGCACTACCTGCAACTCCTGAAGCAACTGCTCAAGTGGGTCAAAAAACTAGTGAAATTGTAGAGAGAGGGCTTTTTCCCCTCTCTCTTTTCCTTTTTTTTCCCCCATCTTCCCATACCCTTTCCCTTGTTCCCCTTCATCTCGTCGTCTTCAGCCTTGCCCTTTCCCCTTTTATCGTTTTACATTGTGTAGATCTAGGTACTGTATAGTTATAGTGTGCTATTGTAGTGTGAATATTATAATGCATAGTTATTCGTTATATTTCTTGCGTGCCAGAAGTTGCATTGCTACTGGGGTAGAGCATTTAGCACTTTGGCCCTCTCCCTTGTTTTGATCCGGCAAGGCGGGTTTTTTTTGGACAGCAGTAGTTAGTCTGGGAGAGGCCCGAGCATCGGAGCGGCTGGTCGACCGCCCAACGGCTCGTGTGTGGGGAGAAGGCTCCAGTTCGTGGTAGAGGCGCCCGAGGGAGGCGTAGGAGGATCGCAGCGACTGTTGTATGTGAGTGGGGTTCTCGGTTTATTTATATCTATATAATCCATTGCTTGGTTTCCCTTATTTAAAGTGATAAACTTTATTTTTTTTGTTACTCGCTTCGTAGTCCTCACAGTTTATTTTGGGTTGTAAGAGTGAAGAGGGGCCGGTCGGGTCGTGGAGTCTTGTTGAGAGTCCGCCAGCTTGTCGAGAACCAGGGGACACCCTGGCCACATGGGGGCCGAAGACAACGACCTCTGAGCGAGACGACGACAGACGACGAGACGACGGAAGAAGTGGAGTAGAAGGAATAAGAAAGTGACGACAGTGGGTCACTAAAAGGCGACAGTTGGCCTTGTGTATGAGAGCAGCAGGTGGCTCCGACACCAGGGATAAAGTAGAAATAACTAAATTGGAAATAATAAGAAAAGAAATGACGAAGCCATTGGTAAATTTGGTTACAGACCAGAGTGGCGGGCCGGGCACGGCGAGGAACGGAGAGGTGGAGGAGACTGCTCGGGCAGAGCACATGACAGAAAACTTGACGGAGAGGCTCAAGAGACTGAGGACGATGGGAGAAGACGAGGTAACCGAAGATCACAAGTTAATGGTGTACCTGAGATCGCAGGCAGAAACCCCAGGGGTTACCAAGAAAAGGTTGTTGGACAAGGCGACCCAAGCAATCCTAGAATTCGAAAGCCAAAGAAGAGAAGCAGTAGAGCTGGGTCTTAGAATGGGAGAAGAACTTGAACAGTTCCTGCAAAATAATGAACTGGCTGCATCATTGCAGGAAGCAAGAGAAGCGAGAACAGAGGACCAGGCAAGACTAGAGGCGACGTTGGAAGAGCTGCGTACGACGAAAGCACGCCTCGAAGCCTCGGAACGGGAGAGAGAAGAGATGCAGAGACGAATCGAAGGTACAGAACAGAGAGTGAGAGAGGAAGAAGACGAAGAAGATGAAAAAGAGGATGACGATGAATTGCAGAGGATATTGGCCACGACGAGGATGAAGAGAGCATTAGGAGCAACGCAGAGAAGTCGACAGGCAGTGCAGACAAGGCAAGGCGCCACGAGACGAAGTCAGTCAAGGGGAAGTGAGAGAAGTGCAAGGACAGGTGCTAGTGAGGACGAAACGTATAAGCGCTTGTTCATCGAGAATATGACTAGTCAGGCCCTCCCCCCGGTTCCCGTTTTCACAGATGGATTTGGGTTGCGAGGATTTTCAGAGTTCATCGATCGACTGGAACTCAAGTATAAGGACCTGTTGGGGGAAGATAAGTTGGTAGTTGTACTTAGGGAGCATCTTGGCAAACAGGCCCGCGCGATCTTTGACTCTGTTACCCGGGGAAGAAAGCTTAGCTATTCGGTGATAGTGAGGAAGATGAAGGAGCGATACCGGGGCGATAGTCTGATGCAAGAGTACTCGGCAACAGCGAAGTGGGAAAATCTGAGAATGAGAGAAGGGGAGAATCTGACCACTTTTGTACTCTACTTGGAACAATTAGCGGAACAGGCATTCCCAGGGCTACCCGAGGATCATTTGGCTCCCATTATGGCGAAGAAGTTAGTAGCTCAGTTGTCCCATTGGCGCGACTATCAGGACTTACTGAGGGAAATGGACCACGCGAGAAAGGAAATGGTGTACATTCAGGTGAAAGAAGCGGCAATTAGAATGGAGATGTTCCAAAAGCGAGGGGAGAGACTAGGAAGAAGGGAGAGAAAGAAGGAGTGGCCAGGTGAAAGCATGCGGAGTGAGAGGGGAAGATATGACAACGGTAGAAAGTACGAGAACTACCGTACCCAGCAGTACAGCAACCCCCAACCGCGATCGGACGAACAGAAGAAGGTGACGGAGAGCATTTCGAATACTCTGCGCAGTCTGCAGAGACCGAACTCGGACAGTGTTCCCTTACAGTCAACCCCTCAGCAACAAACCCCAGTGAGAGCGACAGGAGGCACGGGGAATGGGAATCAGTATGGCGGGACTGGAGAGAAGAAGCCATTCTTCGGGAAGTGCTTCAACTGTCAGGAGCAGGGGCATTCCCAGCATTACTGTACCAAACCGCGCCGCCAGAACTTTGTGCAGAGAGAAGGAACAGAGAAAGTGGAAGCGAGAGAGGAGGGGGTAGAAAAGAAGGAGTCCAGCAAGGAAGAACGCTTGTTCTGGAAACCCTTGAGCAGAGTGAAAGTGAAGCTGAACGGGGTTACGGTAGAAGCAATCTTGGACTGCGGATCTGAAGTGACTACTGTACCAGTGGAAGTGATGAAGAAAGTTGAGCAGGAAGGACCGGTAGAGTGGCGCAAGACGAAAGACGGGGAAGTCTTGGATGCTGCAGCAAGCAAGCTGAAGATAACTGCGAAGGCACTGATCACTCTGGAGATGGAAGGCGAGAGAGAGCGAATAGGCGTCTACGTTGTGCAGAATGGTAGGGAAGTTCTGCTGGGACAGAACACGGTTGCCATGTGGGGAAAACGGGATGGGTGGTGGAGTGAGTGTGAGAAGGAGGGGGAGCCCGCTATTATGTCGCATAGTGTGTTCATTCCTTCTCTAGGGGCTGCTCAGGTGCAACTGAAATCTCCTCTGCGTGGAAGCAGAAACATGCTGGTTGAGACAACTCATGGTCTCAGCGAAGGGGTAGTAGGTGAGAAAGGAGAAGGAAGAATACTGTCGGTGTTCAACCCTTTCCACCACCCGATCAGACTGAAGAAAAACGAGCAAGTTGGCAACTGGGTAGAAGCAGACTTTGTACCAAGTGAGAACTTGTTAGGTGAGAGAGAGGAAGAAGGTGAGAGTGAACGCGCGAAAAGGTGCTAAGTCAGAGCAGGGAGAGAGAGAGTGGGGAGCGTGGCCAAACGGTTATAGAAGCGTTGCAGAAGAATGGAACAGTTGGGAGTGAGAGGTGCAGACAAGTGGTGGAGCAGTTCCAAGATGTCTTTGCATTGAGTGAGGAAGAGATGGGAAGAACCACTTTAGTAGAACACTATGTGGACACGGGAGATACCGCTCCCATCAAGATTAAGCAGCGACCGGTGCCACTCGGGCTGCAATCAGAAGTGAAGTCGAAGCTGGACGAGATGAAGGAGAGGGGAATCATCCGCGATAGTGCTTCTCCCTGGTCGTCCCCTCTGGTAATTGCATTGAAAAAGGACAAATCACTGCGGCTTTGTGTTGACTATAGAAAGTTGAACGCGCGCATTAAGATGGATGCTTACCCGCTCCCTTCCATTGACATGACCTTGCAGAAATTGAAGGGAAAGCAATGGTTCTCGACTCTGGATCTTTTGGGTGGGTATTGGCAAATCCCCTTGGAAGAGAGTAGCAAGGAAAAAACGGCTTTCGCAACCATGAATGGACTTTACGAGTGGAATGTTTTGCCTTTTGGACTGTCAACTTCCCCTGCCACATTCCAAAGAGTGATGGAGAGAGTACTTAGGAACGTGCTTGGCGAAATGGTTCACGTGTATATTGACGACATTCTCATCGCTACTGAAAGCGAATAGGAGCATGCTGCCGAGTTGGAGAAAGTGTTCCGGGCTTTGCGAGAGAGCGGGTTGAAACTCAAAGCACAGAAGTGTGTGCTGGCGCAACGGGAAGCGGAATATTTGGGGCATAGAATTACGGTAGCAGGAGTCCAGATGGATGCAGCCAAAGTAGAGAAGATTAGACAGCAGAAGCAACCGAGTGACAGAAAGGAGTTGAAGTGCTTCCTGGGGATGTGCAGTTACTATAGGAAGTTTGTACACTGTTTCGCACAGAAGGCAACTCCTTTAACTAGACTGACAAGCGAGAAAGTGGCATGGACTTGGGGTGAACAGGAAGAAAGAGCATTCGGGGAAATGAAAAATGCGCTTTCTTCGGGTCCCGTTCTCGCACAACCAGATGTAGATGCTGCGAAGAGGGGTCTGCGTCCCTTCATCATCTACACAGATGCATCGAAGGAAGCGATGGGTGCTGTTCTCTCACAGGAAGGAGAAGATGGCTACTTGCACCCATTGTACTTTGCTTCCAAGAGGTGTAGTGCAGCCGAACGCAATTACCATGTCACTGATGGGGAAGCTCTGGCTATTGTGTTCGCCCTTAGAAAGTTCCGCCCTTTTTATTTTGGCACTCGGGTGATTGTTCGCACTGATCATCAGCCGCTGAAGGCCATGTTCGGAAACAAGAGTGTTTCAGCGAGAATTTTGCGCTGGGCACTGGAGATTCAGTCATCGGACGTGCAGATTGAGTATGTAAAAGGTGCCGCGAATAATGTCGCAGATGCCCTGTCAAGAAGCCCAGTGCCAATCGATCAATCGGATAGCGAGAGAGTAGAGATTGAGAGAGTGGTGAACTCGGTGAGGGTAGGGTACCAAGCAGACGAGCAGAGAAAAGGTGAGAAGCGGGTAGTCATGAGCGTGCAGCTAGTTGGGGTGAGAAAGAGATGGAGAGAGGAGACAGAGAAGGACGAGAAAGGCAGCGAGATGCTGAAGAGAGTGAGAGAAAGCAGAGAGCAGGCAGTGCGAGAAAGGGGCTTGCGCTGGACTGAAGAGAAAGGTATCCTGCAAGTAGAAGGAGCACGAGGAGGCAAAAGATTCTTCGTGCCTGAAACATTGAGGAAAGAGACGGTAGGACAGTGGCACGAAGGGAGATTCGGTGGGCACTGGAGTGCAGAGAAAATAATGAAGAAGTTGAAAGAATACTATTGGGAGAAGATGAGAAAGGACGTAGAAGAGCACGTGAAAGAGTGTAGGGTGTGCGAAGAGTTCAATGTGAGAGAGAAGCTCGTTCCACCCCTCAATCCCATCCTTGCTTCTGAGCCATTCGAGTTGGTAGGATTTGACATCTTGGAAGTGGGAACATCTCTTTCCGGGAATAGATACATCCTGTCAATCATCGATTACTTCACTAAGTACGGGGCAGCTCTCCCAATGGAGACAAAAAGCGCGCGAGAAGTAGCAGAAAAGTTCCTGTCTGGATGGATCGCGCATGGACGGATGCCAAAGGCGCTCATTTCCGACCAGGGAGGGGAATTCGTTAACAGAATCATGGAAGAGTTGCTTGCAAAAATGGGAATAGAGCAAATAGTGACGAAGGGATATAACCCTCGGGAGAATGGAACCGTCGAGAGGTTCAACCAGACTATTATCCGACAAATGCAGAAGAAAGTGAGAGAACCTGAAAGGTGGGATGAACTGCTGCCTTTCATTGTTTTCGGTTATAACACCATCCCCCATTCGAGCACCGGGGAAACACCATTCTTTCTGGTACATGGTAGGAATCCCCGCCCTTTGGGAGAGAGTCTAGGAGAACAAGAAAATGTTGGAGTTGACGTAGACGAGTATAAGGCGCGAATGCTAGATGGACTGCGAATTGCGCATGAACAGGCGGGGAAGAATAACGAGAAAGCGGCTGAGAAAATGAAGAAGGAATACAATGATAGGAATGGAATTGCAGGGAGACAATACCCAAAAGTAGGGGATCGGGTTCTTGTGATGGTACCTGCAGAGAAAAGAACCGCCGCATTTCCTAAGCTGACTAGCCCATGGCAAGGACCGTTCCGAGTGTTGGATGTGAGCGAAAACTCGGCTAAGGTGAAAGAAGAAAATGGAAAAAACGAACTAGTGATTCCATTCGATCAATTGAAAATGGTTAGACGGGAAGAAAATAAGAGTGAAGAAGGGGAGAAAAAGCAGAAAAGGAGAAAACGAATGCAGAGAGGAATGAATATTGTTTACAGGAAGCAGTACCCGACTGAGTGGACTGGTACGGTGGCGTGGCTCGTGCCGAACCCCTGGAAGAGAGCACTGGAGCAGCGGAGAGATGGGACATGTATCCCATACCACGGAGCAGCCGAGCTACTGGAAGTGCTGAGACATCTTCAGCAACTCAAAACGCGTGTCGTCTTCATTGTAATTGCTTGGGAGGAAGACAAGGACTGGGAATGGAGTGGAGGAGTGGGAAAGAAGATGGCTGCCCAGCTGAGAAGATTGAACGAGCTAGCAGAAGAGGCCAAAGCAGAGATCATTGTCTGCCCGGATATGCCACCAGAGGACATAAGCAAAGGCGAACAGGAGGAGATGGAGACACTGGCTTATGTGGACTGGGAAGGAAAGAGACTGACAGTGGTAAACACCAAGACACCGGCGTTTGGATCAACGGTGCCCGCATACCTGCTGCATGGCACCCGGAAAAGGAATCAAGAAATCAAGGAATGGTGTGCTCTGCGATACATCAAGGAGGTGGCTCGAGCGATTGGAGTGGACCTAGATTTCTTGAAAGAATCCGGTCGAGAAGATCGCGCGGTGAGGGGATTTCGTGGGCGTCCTTTCGGTGAACGCAAATACGGCAGAGGCGACTTCAGAGGATTCGGTAGAGGACGCGGACGTGGAGGCTTCCGTGGCGGCGGGTCGTCCTTCTTCCGTCCCTATTAGAGTCGGGGCGACTCTATTGGAGAAGGGGGGGATGTAGAGAGAGGGCTTTTTCCCCTCTCTCTTTTCCTTTTTTTTTCCCCCATCTTCCCATACCCTTTCCCTTGTTCCCCTTCATCTCGTCGTCTTCAGCCTTGCCCTTTCCCCTTTTATCGTTTTACATTGTGTAGATCTAGGTACTGTATAGTTATAGTGTGCTATTGTAGTGTGAATATTATAATGCATAGTTATTCGTTATATTTCTTGCGTGCCAGAAGTTGCATTGCTACTGGGGTAGAGCATTTAGCACTTTGGCCCTCTCCCTTGTTTTGATCCGGCAAGGCGGGTTTTTTTTGGACAGCAGTAGTTAGTCTGGGAGAGGCCCGAGCATCGGAGCGGCTGGTCGACCGCCCAACGGCTCGTGTGTGGGGAGAAGGCTCCAGTTCGTGGTAGAGGCGCCCGAGGGAGGCGTAGGAGGATCGCAGCGACTGTTGTATGTGAGTGGGGTTCTCGGTTTATTTATATCTATATAATCCATTGCTTGGTTTCCCTTATTTAAAGTGATAAACTTTATTTTTTTTGTTACTCGCTTCGTAGTCCTCACAGTTTATTTTGGGTTGTAAGAGTGAAGAGGGGCCGGTCGGGTCGTGGAGTCTTGTTGAGAGTCCGCCAGCTTGTCGAGAACCAGGGGACACCCTGGCCACAAAATAATCTCACTGTCAATAAACACATATATAAATATTTAAACTATCTTCAAATCCTAAAAAAATCATACCTCTAATTTCGACATACTATTGTAGTGAGAAATTGTTCCATCCGATTCATATAGACATTATATATAGACATAGTGAATAGTGAATAATCTTCAGTGAGACCGACTCGCGTGTAATGGCCAACTACATCTTTCTCGCTTACGCAAACTCCTACGCGTCGCAGTTGGACTCGAGATATGCTGAGATTAAACAGGTATGTATTTTCTGATTAAAAGCATTAAACATAAAGGTACATAGTATTTATGAACATGGCTTTTTGCAGCGTTTGAACAAAGCCATTGACGTTGAGCAGCGGCCTGAGGGGCGGTTTAAGGAGTGTCGCTCTTTTGTTGATCATCTCAGCTACGCGATAAGCTCTCTTTACGTCGAGAAGCACTTCAAGGAGGTGCCACCTTTCCCCTGCGGATTCTCAAACGGTACTAATCTTTTCTTGAGGACGCGAAAGCGGCGACGGAGGCAATGATCGACGAGATTAGCGCTGTTTTTGCGAGTTAATCGAAAGCAACGATTGGATGGACAACAGAACCAGGAATGTCATAGCTCATCTTAGATGTCAAATAGTTCAGCCTGATAGTGCGTCCTCGTAATACTATCTGTACTCCTCAGAAATGTCAAATAATTAGGCTCGTTCAACTACTTTCAGGAAGCACTGAACAAACTCGTCGTCGTCTCCCGCAAGATTGGCTATCCCGACTGGATTGTGGATAACGAGAAACTGGACAACTTCTATGAGGCTGTAAATAATTTAGACATGCTGATAATTCGGATTGATTAAAACAATGAGATTTCGCAATGTTCCTCCAGTTGGACGTCCTGCCATCGGACTCGTACGCCAAGGGAATGACCAAGATTAAGCAGTGGGAACGCAACTTGGCATATGGCCGCCTCCTCGAGCCCGTCGATCGACTCGAGCCTTTAAGTCCGACCGAAATTAACGCTTCCTACCTTCGAGAAAGCAACGATATCTGTCAGACTGACGGATTGCCAGAGATGGCGGAGATGGCCCTTACCGTGAGCCTGAATGATAAGGACACGCACGACTTCCGAATGACTCTGTCCCCTTTATAAAGATTTGTAAAGAGGACTAACTCGAGTAATAAAAGAGATTTATTACAAGAATTAATAATACATTAAACCTTAATGACCGGTAGAGTAATGAGGTGGCCAACTAGCAATCAGGCTTGCTAGGTAAAGAACGTATCGATTGATAGAGTGAGAGAGAGAGAGAGTTGAGAGAGAGAATCTATGAGATGGCTCACTGGCCAATCACGTATCGATTGATGAGAGAGAAGTGAGAGAGATGTATGTATGGAGAGAAAAGTGAGAGAAAACTAAATAACTGGAAGGTTACAACCTCGACATGGAGAAATAAACAAATTGGACGTGAAGTCCTTGAGGAGAGAAAGTAGGAGGAAGAGAGAGAGAGCTTCAGACGAAGCTAGAAGGGAAGGAAGGAAGAGGAGGTGGAGACGAACCACCACGGAGGCGCCAAGCTTGGTCACCAAACCCTTAAAGTACGGTTGAAAGCCGTCAGAGGGGCGGGATGGCCTTACACGCAAGCATGACAATGACGCCGAAGAGAATGAGGAGAGAGTAAGAGAAAGAAAGAGAGAAAGGAAGAAAGCATATGAGGAAACAAGCATATGACGAAGCATGATGAAATAGCATAATTAACACATGCTCAACCAGCTTAGAAGCTGGCAACCGCATTATAAAGATGGCCGGAGGCCCATATCAATACATCAGTAATAATAAACGAGGAAGAGTTACATTAACTCTTCTAAACATGACATGGCATAACAGCAAGTAAAAGAAGTGAAGAGGAGAAGGAGAGGCCCTGCCGGCCCGGGGAAGGAGAAACGCTAACAATGACCTGGCAGGGAGGGATAGGCCTAGCATACACGTAGGCGAGGGAGAGGTCAGCCATTACGCGACCGCATAGGTCCTACACCGCTTACAAAAGGGAGCGGGAAATACAAATATAATAAAATGCGACAGTCATTTCCGATGAATCGGAAACACTGCCGCCTAAGAAAGAAAGAGATGAAGGAACAACATGAGAGGGGGGAAGGGCTGACATCCTTGCTGTAGTTGTCCTTGCTGATTGCTCTCGATACGGTAGCACTTGATTCGGTAGTTCTCGACTCGGAAGAACTTGACTGGAATCGTGACTGGAGAGATGAGCGAAGAGCAGGAAGAATGTAGTCGTGGTAGTGGATACTGTAGACTGGAGGGAAGTCATCACAGGCATCGCCTTGTGACGCTGCGGCGGCCCGAGAGAAGTGGGCCTTGTACGAGTCGCCGGGGTGCTTCACCTTCCCGGTGAGCTGCTTCTTCCTGCCGTGGCCCTTCATGGTCGACTTGCCAAAGTCGTTGGAGGAGGAGGAAGGGACATCGATGGGAGGAATCTTGGAGGGAGAGCGGTCGACATCTTGCCAGTTGTGCTGGTGCTTCTGGTGTGTCGATCGCGGCGGCCGTCCGCGGACGTGGTTCTTGTTCCGGCCGGGATTGCGGGCCTTGGTGCTGCTGCTCTTGCTGTCTTCTGATGAAGAGATGTGTGAGGGGACGAGCGAGATGGAAGCACGCGAAGAGTCTGCTCTTCCGTGGTCTCTCGTCGTCGTTGCCTGTTGCTTCTGCGCGGGCCGAGACTGGTTCTGCGGCCGCTGTAAGGAATGCGGGGAAGTCCGGTTGAGAGTGCAGTCATCGTCGTTGTGCGGACAGGAGTGAGGAGGTACACTGGGATCCTTTTCCTTCCGGTTGACTCTGGACTGCTGTTCTTCTGGGGGCCGGGATGTCTTCGTCTGGAGTTGTTGTGAGGGTGGCTGGTGGTGGGACGAGGGGGACTTCTGGTTGTCCGTGTGCCGAGATGGAGATGGAATCTGCTGCTGGAGGGGATGTGGTGGATGCTTGAAGTGGGTGTAGTCGTCGGCCTTCTTGATCGACGACTGGGGGTCTTCCGTGTGCCGAGACTTCTTCTGCGGCGTCTGCTGGAAGGGGTGCCTGTGCTGAGCTTGACCGGGCTTGGGTGCTTCCTCGAGGGGACAGCTCTTCTTCGCATCCTGCCTGGTCGCTGCTTCTGGTGCAGCTGCAGGGATGCGGTCTTCTCCGTTCTTGCATCCGTGCTCCTTCTTCAGTGTGGGTCCATCAGGGTCTTCTTGACTTCGATCAGTCCTCGACTGTAATGCAGCTGCTCTGGCCGGTGGTTGCACTTGCCATCGTGCTTGTTCACTCGGTTTCTGCTGCGCGTCGTCTGTGCTGGCTGCTGAGCTGAGTTCGTTCATGGTAGACGCGACGAGTAGGATTGGAGCTGCTTCTCCATCCTCTGATCGTCGTGACTGGCCAGCGATGATTCTTCCGAATTTGCTCTGTAGCAGTCGGAGTCCACTCGGGAGGATATCCGGAACCTTTCGGAAGTCCAGGATATCGAGGCTGACGTTGGCGCTCAGCACTGCATCAGGAGGGGAGATTGGCTTGCCTCCTTTGACCACTCGCTCTGCGAGGAAGAGCTTCCGCATTCCGACGATCTTGAAGTCTTCGTTGCTTAACTTCGTGCTCTCGATCGCTGGCAAGGCTCGCGGGAAGACGTGTGCCGGCACCGTCATGTAGCTGCCATCCGTCTTCTTCAGGGAGAGACTGACGATGTCGTACCTTGCCTTGCCGCTTCCTTTGCCACCAATGCCCTCGATGGCCAGCGTGTCTCTTGACGAAGTCTTCTGAGACGAGTGAGATGGTTGCGCCCGTGTCCAACATCACTCGGATTTGTCGCTCTTCATTGCCCACTGCCAGTGGGACGACTGCTGTCAGCAGGTTGCTCTTCCTGTTGTTGCCTGCTGAGATGAAGAGTGGAATGGATGAGGAGACGACTGAGATCGACTCGCTCTGCTGGAAGTCTTCTTGACTTGTATTCTTCTTCTCTTCGTGCTTCTCTGACTGCACGATATTCACTGGGCGTCTGTATCTGCCGTAGTTCTTCCTTTCGGCCTGTCGAGGCTGATGCTGCTGCCTCTGGGATGAAGGAGAGTAGTTGTAGTTGCTGCGGAAGTGATCGTTCCTGAGAGACGACTGCTGAGAATGTCGGTTCTCTTCGGGTGAGTCGTTGTCGCTGGACGACGACTGCTGAGATCGGCCTTGTGCATTCCGGGATGCACTCAGTGACTTCTTCATCGCAGTGGCATACTCCTCATTCTTGATGATCTCTGTGATCTTGCAGAGGAGGAGACCAGTGGTTGGAGTGATGATGATGCCATTCGCGTCTCGGTACTCGAGCTGCCAGCGAATGATCTCGTCCTGTGTCTTCTCTGAGAACTTCTCCAAGATCTTCATCTGTAGGTGAGCGTCCATGTCGACCGCCTTGGTGACACGCTTGAGCTTCCTTGTGATGGCGTGGATCTTGCTGAGTACTTCGCTCTGCTCCTCCAGTGTGCGCGCTCCTGGTGGGATTGCTTCCAGTTCAGCGTGGAGAGTCGGGAGAGCGAGGTTGTTTACGCCGTATCTTCGCTCGAGGAAGTTGATGGCGTACTGGTAGTCGTGGCCGCTGAGAGTGAGCCCATCCAGCATGGTGAGATCCTTTCCCGTGAGCGACATCTTCAAGTACTGCATCTTCTCGTAGTTAGAGATATCGTCCCTGCTGTCGATCGTATCCTTGAAATCGACCATAAACGTCTCATAATCTTCGAGATCTACGTTGAAAGTTCGGAGAGTGAGGCGAGGAAGCTGCGGACGACGATCCTCTTGTCTGTCCCTGATCCGCGAGAACAGCCTTTCTTCTTCTTGTGAAGGTGGCCGTCTCTGGTGCTCCTCCCTCGCTGCGATCTGCGCAGCATCCGGCTGGCGTTCTTCGCCGACTCTGCCGGGTTGTTCGCTCCATTCTCGATGGAGTCAATTCCGCTTCCTCCGCTCTTCCCTCCACTGCCGGAATTCCTCTTCCGAGTCTTCTGAGAATCGGTGGCGTGGTGAGGCGTGTGCTTCTTGCAGTGTCCTCGTCGAACTGTGCGGAGATTCTTGTGGGAGTCTTCTCTCCTCCCTTGCTGGTGGGTGGTGCACTTCTCGATGTGCAGCTCCACTTACCGGTGGGTGCAGACGTAGTCGCTCTGCTCCATGCGGGTCTTTTTGACTCCGGAGAGTCCTGGATTGTGGCTGCTCTGCCGCTGTTCTGGCCGGTGGTTGCTGCAGACGCCGTTGCTCTGCTCCACTCGGCCCTGGCTGAGTCCTTCGTGGTGGTGTCTGTTCCTGTTTCGCTGCAGTCGGTGCAGCATTCGGCTGGCGATCTTCGCCTTGTCTGCCGGGTCTCTTGCTCCGTTGCTGCCGTAGTCCTCCCATTCTTGTCTCCGCTGCAGATTGTCGTCCTCCGAATCTTCTGAGAGTCGGTGGCCAGACGAGTCGTACGCTGTCATCGTCGCTCTGAGTGGAGTTGTTGCCGGAAGTCTTCTCTCTTCCCTCCTCTCCGTCCGTTGGTGCACAGCACCGCTCGCTGCTTCTTGCCGCGAGTTGGGTAGTCGTCGCACCACTCTCGACGAGTTGTGCCCGGGCGGAGGAGGATACAAGAGAGCTGGATCCTTCTCTTCTTCTTCTGAAGAGATGTAGGCTGGCGGAGAAGGGTATAGGACGGCGGGATAATCCTCTTCTTCTTCGTTGTCTTCTTCCCTTCTTGTCATCTTGACAGTGGCTGCCCGAGAAGCTGATCCGTCTTCCTTCTGGTTGTCGAGTTGTTGCCGGCGTGCTGCTCTTGCTGCACGATCGGCCGCTGCGACTGCCTTGTCCGGGAAGCGGGAGAGACTGCTGGAGAACTTCTTCTTCTGACGGGTGGATGCTTCTTGCGTGTGGCCGTCTTCTTAGAGAGGTTCTTCTTGTTCTTCTTCCCTCCATTCTCGTGGTTGCCGCCGTCACTGCTCTCCGCCGGGATTGAGCACACGTGCCGGACGTCTTCAGCACTGCTCTCTCTCGCTGCGCGGCATGACTCGGGCTCTTCCATTTCACTGAGGGCGTCCACTGTGCAGTCGGGAAGGGCGTCGAACCACTCGGGTTCATCTTCTTCTTCCTGACGGTCGGGGCTCAACCCCTTGCAGCACGCCTTCTCGAGATCGGGGCTCAACCACTCGCAGCTCAGCTTCTGTAGATCGGGGATCAACCCCTTGCCGCTCTGCTGCTGTAGGTCGGGGATCAACCCCTTGCTGCTCATCTTCTTCTCAGGGCACTCGGGCCCTTTCCTCTGCTCGGGGCACTCGGGCCCGCTCTTCTCCTCGGGGCACTCGGGCCCTCTTCTTCCCTGCTCACTGGGGCGCTCGGCCCTTCTCTGCTCGTCTGGGCGCTCGGCCCTTCTCTGCTCGTCTGGGCGCTCGGCCCTTCTCTGCTCGTCTGGGCGCTCGGCCCTTCTCTGCTCGTCTCCTCTCGAGTAGTCGGTGGTGGTGAGTTGGACGCGCTCGCCTGCCAGTTCCACGTCCGGGTGTCGGTTGAGCCGACGCACCATGTTTCGGAGATGGCCCTTGCCGTGGGCCTGAATGACAAGGACACGCACGACCTCCGAATGACTCTGTCCCCTTTAATAAGATTTGTAAAGAGGACTAACTCGAGTAATAAAAGAGATTTATTACAAGAATTAATAATACATTAAACCTTAATGACCGGTAGAGTAATGAGGTGGCCAACTAGCAATCAGGCTTGCTAGGTAAAGAACGTATCGATTGATAGAGTGAGAGAGAGAGAGAGAGTTGAGAGAGAGAATCTATGAGATGGCTCACTGGCCAATCACGTATCGATTGATGAGAGAGAAGTGAGAGAAGTATGTATGGAGAGAAAGGTGAGAAAAGCTAAATAATTGGAAGGTTACAACCTTATGACGAAATATATATAAAAGCTGGAGTTGGACGCGGAGTCCTTGAGGAGAGAAAGAAGGAGGAAGAGAGAGAGAGAGCTTCTGACGAAGCTAGAAGGAAGGAAGGAAGAAGAGGTGGAGACGAACCACCACGGAGGCGCCAAGCCTGGACGCCAAACCCTTAAAGCACGGTTGAAAGCCGTGAGAGGTGCGGGATGGGCTTACACACACGCATGACAACGACGCCGAAGAGTCGCTCGGAGGTCGTGCGTGTCCTTGTCATTCAGGCTCACGGCAAGGGCCATCTCCGAAACAGACATGCTGATAATTCGGATTGATTAAAACAACGAGATTTCGCAATGTTCCTATAGTTGGACGTCCTGCCATCGGACTCGTACGCCAAGGGAATGAAAAAGATTAAGCAGTGGGAACGCAACTTGGCATATAGCCGCCTCCTCGAGCCCGTCGATCGACTCGAGCCTTTAAGTCCGACCGAAATTAACGTTTCCTACCTTCGAGAAAGCAACGATATCTGTCAGACTGACGGATTGCCAATTTTATGTTTACCTTTATATAATACTATCGGTATATTCTTATTCACACATACAATATAGTTACGTGGAGCGTAATTACACCAATTCATATAAAATTTTAGGCGTGCAAAAAATTATTGTAACCTCTATGTATTGACAAATTGTACACCACCATTTATCGATTATTAGATTTTCCTGCCGCGATTCTGCAGCCGCCTTTCTTCTGCAACGGATTTCCACTTGCACTCAATTATGGTGCCATCGGAACTGTCATCGGACATGAGTTCACGCATGGATTCGACAATAGGAGTAAGAGATGGGCAATTTAGTACATATATTTAAAGTAAACCTGCCATAATCACCTCGATATGGGGTTTTTTTTAAAGTAAACCTGCCATAATCACCTCGATATGGGGTAGAGGGTTTTTTTCTGAAAGATTTTTGTTATTATTATAAAATATAAAATAACGCCCCTGTACAGGTAAAAGCTATGATGGCAACGGCAACCTGCACGACTGGTGGGATCCTGAGACCAGCCAAATGTTTGAAAAACGCTCTCAGTGCTTCGTCAAACTATACTCCGCTGAACATGTTGGTTGATTTAATATCGAGGTGATTATGGCAGGTTTACTAATTTGTACTTTTGAAACAGTTTAAGCGATTTTTCTATTGAAACTTTCATAGTTCGAACGAATCCAGCAGAGCGTGAATGGAACATCTACACTGGGAGAAAACATCGCAGACAACGGCGGCATCAGACAATCTTTTCGAGTTCGTCCTGAACTTGGACTTTGAAGTGGACCTTTAGAGCGGAAACTAATCGGTTAAATATTAATAGCTGTAATATTAATACTGAAGGCTTCTTTCACATGAAGTCGTTGTTCCAGGCCTACAGCAAGCATCTCAAGATGCACGGCCGCGAACCTCGCACGCCCCTCGTCGATCAGCTCACCAACGAACAACTCTTCTTTGTCGGCTTTGCGCAGGCAAACCATTAATTTCATATTTTCATAATACCGTACTTTCTTGCATTCAAGTCGCTTTGAGATCAATAAAATATATGTATATGAACTTCGGCGGGAAAAAAATCCTAGTCTGTTTAGCCATGGTGCCACAATGTGAAGCCGGAGAAGCTAGCCGATGACCTCAACGATGAACATGCGCCTGCGCGCACTCGCGTTAAAGTCGTCCTGGCGAACTTGCCAGAGTTTGCCGAGGTCACTCGAAATATTGATAATGATTGTATCAATGATCAGATGCTGTTATAGCATTCTTGAAATAGTTCAGAAGAATATTTAAAAAAAAACATTTAAAGGATGTCAAAGCTTTACTTTCAGGCATACAATTGCCTGGTCGGCTCCATTATGAATCTTGCAGAGCGTTGTACGATCTGGTTAAAGGCAACCATGTCCCCAACCCTAGCTCTTCACGATAAATATTTGTCTTGACTAAAAAAACTACAACCATACACAGAGATACAGATCTACATCAAAGTGAGAAGTGACAATAAATTATTTTTCCCATCGATTCCTCGGAACTGATTTTAGACGGTAAGGCAGCAGTGCACTCTCGATGACTGCGCCGAATGCAGCAGGAGTAGCAGGGACAGCAATTACCTCATTTAAAAGAAACACGAAACTCAAACGTAATCTATGTAAATTTTTCCTGCCCATTGTCTCTCTAATCATCTTAACATATTATTTTATCTTTCATATTTTCATCCATAGTACAATTCAGAGCAAGAAGTACTTGCTATTCAAATATGATTCCAAGTAACAAGCGCACGTTAATGTATCATGGTCACTTCATCCCTCTTCTACGCTTGCGCCTGGTCGGGTAGCTTTTGCTCTCTTTTTTCTAGCTCTTCAAACACCCGGCTTGGCTCCTTTATATTTATAAAAACATCTTAGTTGTTCAGAATTTCAAATTTTGGGTGGCAGGTCCTGACACGACGACTGCGAGGGCGAACGAAGCACCATGTTGCCACTGCTTCTGTTGATTTTTGCTGTCTTTGTGGCGGCGCCGCCGGTGCCTGAAGTCCCGCGCCAGCTCGACATTGGAACTTCACAGGTAGAGAAAATTTACTCTACTTGGCGGAATAATTTGCCAACGGCGCAGAAATAGACGCCCAAAATGGCATCGCAATAAAAGAGTTTTCTTTTAAGTGCATATTTAATTTTTTTCATTTATCAGGGATTCATCGAGGCCGGAAAGATGATTGCAGCTTCCATGAATACAAGTGTAAATTAAAAAGAAAAATTGGTAATTACAAGCATTTTACATATATGTATGTATAAAGGTGGATCCATGCGAAGATCTCGGCATCTTTAATTTTTTTCACTGTCGAAATCGGCAGCGATCCCAGAAACAAAACACGAAGGATTCTTCAGGCAAACTAGAACGACTACTTATGTTATGGAATCATTCTTTCTACATTATGGAGACATGTAGCTTTTAGTCTTTCTTAACTATTTGAATTTAGCTTGCACAAATACAATTTAGCTTCTCCAATACATCTAAACTGGCAGATTCAATGACTTTTCAAACTCCATGTAAGACAAAGACATTTCTTTTTCCTTTTTACTGTGATACCTTCTAATACCAAATCGTGCATCCATTTTTTTCCCCATTGAAAGGACACTAAAACTCTATCAAAAGGTTGACCGTCACGAGTAATAGCCATATCTTATCAGCCGCTATGGGTGAAAATTGCCGTGAACTTGGGTCACTAAAAAGCTCTCGGCGTATTTTGAGATCTGTGGGTGTGTAGAGAGAAAGAGACTTGTTGTGTGAGGGAAGTGAAAAGTAGCTTTTGGAGAGATAGAGAGAGGGAAGAGACCTTGAAATATTTTACGAGTTAAAGGCAAAAATAGGAAAACTAGTAGAGAGAGGCTCAAGAGAGAGAGAGAGAGAGAGAGAGAGAGAGAGAGAGAGCGAGAGAGAGAGAGAGAACGAGAGAGAGAGAGAGACCTAGGGAGGGAATGGAGAAGAGTCAGGAGATGATGGGAAGTGGTCAAGAGACTTGACAGCTCTTGACAAGATGTCCGGAAAGTGCCAGGAACGGCCGAGACAGATAGATAGCGGGCATGTCGGCAGGAGTAGGAGGAGGAGGAGGCACAGGAAGGGGCACAAGGAACCTCGGACAGGTGATGGAGGCAAACTGAGGGAGGCAGAAGAGATAAGAGGCGGCAGTCATTTCGAACCGCCATCTCCGGCAGCCATAACCTCTGCTTGCATTGCCTAGCTTGTCTTAAACTAGCGGCATTACTTTATATATATCTTTTTTAAATTTTATTTTACAGAATAATAATGTTGAAAGAGTAATGTGAATTGGATATTTTATTTTTATTAATTAAAGAGAAAAAAAATTATCAATATGTTCAATGGATCTTCATTGTGTTACTAATTAAACAAGAAAAAAGGTATGAAGATGATGTTCATCATTCCAGAGAGAGAGGGAGAAATCACAAGAGATGCAAATCGGAACGATATGCATGATTATCAGCGGGCTTTTCACTGCCGGCATGGCTATGCCGTCGCCGAACATTCGAGGACTTAAAGCGAGGTGAGAATAATCTTTATTTTTTAACCTCATTTTTCTTGATCGGAAAACAATGTTTTGGTTTTTGTTATTAAATCAACTTCATAAAAATAGCGCCAATTTATTTGAAAACAAGAAAAAGGCTACATGTCCAAAAGCACAAGCAAGACTGAAATACACATGTATGAAGGTTTTCTTTCATTTCAAGCCCTATAAATGTGGGCAAACATATGTATAAATAAATGTGAATGTATTCACGAAAATGCTGACGCGCTTTTTCGTCTTCTTCTTTTTTTCGCTTTCCCTTTTTTTTTGGCTTCTTCAGACAAGTCAGACATCTCGAAAGATTCATTCAGTCTCGCTAATT
Source organism: Allodiplogaster sudhausi (assembly GCA_945643635.1). Classification (NCBI taxonomy): domain Eukaryota; kingdom Metazoa; phylum Nematoda; class Chromadorea; order Rhabditida; family Diplogasteridae; genus Allodiplogaster; species Allodiplogaster sudhausi. The sequence goes on along the minus strand of CALZFC010000026.1, from coordinate 230,186 downwards.
ATCAAAAGAAAACGTGTCCAGTCTGTGAATGAATTAACTGGAATTTATACGTAAACAAAAATGGTACGCTGAAGCAAGAGTGGCACAACAGGGAATGACTCATAAAATCCTCTTAACTAACCATAAGAATAAGAATGAAAGATGCTTCAAGTTTTCATGACGATATGAGGACTCTGCAGCGCTGATTCATATTTGTAGTTCCAGCCTTTGTAATGGGGTTACAAACTGCAAACGCGGGCCAGAGCACAAAATTGGGTTTTAGCCAATACTGTTACTTTGGCATGTACGAGCACTATATAAAAAAATGCATTAGGCGCGCTTTCTTCGAGCATCCTTTGCGATCGTTTGCACCTTCTTCTTCACGTGGCTGCCATACCAGCCGCCGTAGTAAAGTGTCGCTTTTTGAGGGGTAATCCTGAGGTTGTTACCCATGAGGGTAAAACCATTACCCCTTAGTTTCGCCGGTCATTATCCTGAGGGTAATGTCAGCTGAAAGATGCTATCTTTTCCATTCGTATATTTTTTTCCTGCTGTTTTGAGTCATTCCTGCTCCATTCCTGCTTCATCTTCATTCTACTGTTGCTCCCATTTAGGACCATTACGACGCGGACTACAACTACACATTGCTGCAGCACACTTTATATCCATCACCTACAGCAAAAACAGCTATTTGTAACAAGAATGTTATCTAACAGTGAATGAAAAGCTAAGGGATGGGTCTAAACAAGAGTGTACATCTACAGCCTTACTAAATGGAAAAGAAGAAAAGAGGAAGAAAAACAAAAGCACAAAAGGAAAAATCTGCGCAAAATGAATGTCGAACTAGCTATTTAAGCTTCCCAAGAGAAAGGAGAAACAGCAACACAAGGACAGATCACCGGCATCGTAATTCAACAGCATCTTTATAATACAGACTAAATTGAGCTATTTGTTTAGTATGAAGATGAACAGTGTCCACGCCATCACTGCCTACCAAGTTACAACAGACTCTGAGCTGCTGGCTCTTTCACTTTCAATGTGCTCCCGAAAAAACAAGCTTAAGTTATACCAAAAAAAAGAGCAAACACACAGATCACATCCATTCCACAACACAACACGAAGAATCAAGATTCGAGTGTGCATTCTAGATGGCCAAGACGGTACCGAAGGGAATACGGTGGGGGAATGGCGAAACAGATGTCGAACCCCTTGGCGCTGAAGTGAGAGTCGCGGCAGGATCAAGCGTCAGACCAACTGAAGAAGAAATTTGAATTACATATGAAAATCCACCCTATGCAAAGTAGAAAGGGACATTCCCAACTTACAGTATTTCAGTATCCCGTAAAATGACCCCTAAAGGCGTAAAATGCGCCGAAAAAGGAATAATTCAGATAAAAAGAACATTACCGAGTTGATGAGTCTATTGATGATGGCTAACTAACGTGTTGTCACGTTCAAATAACGAATGAATTAATGAAGTGAATTTAAAAAAAAGAAAAATAAAGAACCACAGACCGACCCGAGTGCACGCGCAATGTGGAGCTGGAGAGTGAAGCTGGGGAGTGAAGCTGGAGAGGCGACGGGAGCATCTCGGCCGTTGAAACAGCGCCGTCTTGCGCGGCTGCCGCTGAGCCCACTTCCATCTTAAGAGATAGAGAGAGGGAGAGCGAAAGCGAGATGCTACCATTAGGATTGATTACACATTCATCTAAAGATCTTCATCCGCGTTGGAAAACAAAACGACAAAAAAAAAGAAAAAGGCCTAGATTGGTGTTAGATTGGCCTAGATTGGTGTCCGTTGTGGCGCTATTCTAAGAAAAAACACATGATCAATCACAAACAAACTACAAACAATCCCCCAATATGTTTAAGGTTTTCATTTACAGAGAACTTTAAGAAAGTAAAATTTCGTAAAGAAAGACAGAATGAATACATATTGCTTAGCTAAAGAAAGTTTTAACGTTCATATTCTATACGAATAAAACGATACAAATGACAGTAAAAAAGTGAAGCGAACGAAATAAGTATAAGAAGAATAAGAACCTGGGCCTGCTCCTCTTCGTTGAGGTCGGGCAGCTTGGATGGCGCAGTTTCTGCTGTTGCCGGCGCAGTTGCCGCGGCGGCCTCCTTCGTCTTGTCGTCACTCACGTGATGGCATATATAAAAACAATAAAGCATAGGCTTAACTGTAAAACAACATACTCATAATGAAATTACATTACAATTCAAATGCTAATTTAGAGTGAATCTTTCATGGTTCCGGACAGTACGCCGTTACTTTTACCACAAATACTATATTCGTAATTTGGCGCTGGACGATGAAAGGTAAAAACGGTTATGCCAATGCGTATTGGCATAACCATTTTACACATGAGGTTGACCGCGTCTCCAAGAATTGAATGCTCTCTCGGTCTGTCCTCGTTACCCAGACATTACCCCACAGCATTTTCCATGCAATTACCCATGAGGTTAAACAGTGGTGGCATGCTAGACAGTACGAGAGAGCACGCTCGTGCCAGAGATTCAGATAGATTATCCTCATGGGTAACATCCTGAGGATTACCCCTCAAAAAGCGACACTTTACTACGGCGGCAGGTTCGGCTATATTTTTTCTTTGAATTTAATTACTTAATTTAAAAAAAAATAAAACTAAAATCAACAAATTAAACAGAAATATTTGACATGCGCGACTAGCTAATGGTAAGCCTGTTTCTTAACCAGGTGCTCAATCTCATAAACGTCATTTGTATCGGCCGTGACGAAGTCTGCCTCGAGGGCTACGACTTCCTGCAAGCGCTCATTTTTTGCGAGGTCTGATTTCAATTCTCAACACAAACAAAGCGAAAGAGGTGCGGGAGAGGATTCGAAAATACTCGGCGCATGCGCTGCGTTACTAATAGGCTAAGATAACCTCCTTTCAGCACTTGCATCAACCCGTTCCTATACCGCTTTGGCGCGAGTCGGGGTTCATCAGAACGGAACCGAAGCTGTCGATTCCAGTTGGCGTCGACCTTTGAGAGTTCGACCACGCGCCTCGGACAACATCAGATACTCAACGGGCAGCATCGGCGAGTCAGCAGTGCCAAGGCAGGGGATCTCTCTCTCTCTTTCTCTCTCTCTCTCTCTCTCTCTCTCTCTCTCGCTCTCTCTCTCGTTCGCTCTCTACTTTCTCCCTCTCTCTTTCTTTCTCTGTATGCATTCTATCTCGTTTCGCTGTCTCTCTGTCCGTCTCTTTCTCTGTATCTTTGTCTATCTCTCACTGTTTCTCGGGCATTGTGACATAATTTTACATTTCATTTTTGATGCTGTGAGGATAAAAGTATGAAAAAAGAATCTTCCTGTGCAGGCATCCGTACTCGTGATGACTCGTCCGGAAGCAACGGGCATCATTCCCTTTCTCACGTCACGGAACAGCTCCGTCACCTCAACCATCGGCTAATACCGCTCGGGCTAATACCATTCCAACTAACCGTTCCGGCCAATAATACTTCGGCTAATACCGCCTCGTCTAATACCGCTTCGGCAAATACCGCCCCGGAAAATATTGCTCTACTTTCTTTATCCCTTTTTCTTTTTTTATATCTTTTACTGCCGGCTTTCTTTCTCCCTTCAGCATAATAATTTTTGATAGTTAGAATTCACCCCTTAAATATAGATAATATTTTTTAATGTAATCATTTATGGCAAGAGGTTCACCACTATTCAACAATCTGAACCTTTAAAGAGATCGCTGCGCTAATTCAGTATGTTCTGTTGTTTCATTAACTGAATCGCTAAAGATCTCGTTTCTCTATTAACTGTGTTCTCTTGTAAAAGTTGTATTCAATTGCATAATCCTGTACAAAAGTAGCTCAGACTTACTATGTAAGCAATTGTATATGCATGTATTTCTCGTCATCAAAATAAATTAATAAATTCTGTCAAAACATACACCTATAGAGTGCGTAAATAGTGTTGCGAAAACAACGCCCGGAATTCTTTGAGTGAGAGATCTGCCTTGATAATAAAAAAATAAATAAATAAACTCGTGCTGCCATCTGGTATTTAAATAACTAATTAATTGAATAATTAATTAATTAATTAAATAATGAAAGATTGCCTTCACATTTTTGATCGAAAGTATGTACCTGTGCTGTAAAAATTCATATTGCTAATATTCTTTGGCTGCTTCTTTCTTGGAAGGAGCCGAGGAATAGGGGCCGCATACAATGTTGAAGGAGGCGAAGACGATGGCAAACGGTGAATATAAATTACCTTCTCTTTACTCACAATCATTAAAAACGAAATTTGTTGGACAACAATATGAACTAACAATAAGACAAAAAGTATGTAAAAATAAAACCCGAGTCTTCTCAGGGATTCATGAGGTATGCGAACATTGGTCACAGACAACGTGAATATAATAATACGAGGGAAAAAATTCTGAAAAGGAACCTCTCTAACTCTCTTTATTCGCTCTCCTTTTCTCTGTCTCTCTAACCTTCATCATTCGCCCTCCTCCTCTCTTTCTCTCATTCTTTGCTTTCTTTCGTCATTATATGACTCTCTGACTCTCTCCATTCTCTCTTTTTAGTTCTTTGTTCTCTCTCTCTTTACTTCTCTCACTCTCTCTCCCTCTCTCTCCCTCTCTCTCTCTCTTTACCTCTCTCACTCACTATCTCGTTCTCTCTCCCTCTACCTCTCTCCCTCTCTCTGTCCCTTTCTCTCTCTCTCCCTCCCGCTCTCTCTCTCCCTCCTACACATCAGACCCACAGTGCGTATCGGAGTGCTTGTCCTTCTCCTCCTCCTCCTCTCGCTCGTCCGGCTCGAACCGCCGCCAGAGCCCGTCAATGAGCTCGATGGCGACCAGATCACCGGCGTTCGCCGCAACGAGCCGACAGAGGAAGACGCCGTCCGATCGAAGAACGCTGGACACGAAGCGACGAAGGGTGACGTCATCTAAACACAATACAGACATCAATTATATAGAAATACACACAAACACACAAAACCTACACAAACACACAAAATTTCTATATCATAAATAGTTTGATTAACCATTATTATCATCAAAGTCCAGTTTTCATCAAATTATTTTTAAGTGTAATAAATTACTTATACATATGTATATTTCTATTTCAACTAGAGAGTATCGTTTAATTATTTTACCATATCGTTATAAATTTGTTTATTTTTTCTTCTTTAAACAGCTCTTTCGTCGTCGTTAAACGATGGAGAGGCAATATTTAAAATATTTATAGTTCAAATTTCCCGCGCGCCAACCGCAGTTCGGCCTCTGTCCCTGCGCGAAGATGAAGCGCGCGATGAAGCGCATGCGTAGCGGCGCCCCCAGCATGACGGCCGTCCAGTGGACGAGCGAGATGAGCGTGGCCACGAGCGTCGCGAGCAGCCACCACCACAGGAAGAGGAAGACCTGCGAGGCGTCGTTCTCTTTGTTCGATGCGAATTTTGATATCGTAATTTACTGATATAGTAATGAATACAACTCTTTCAAACGTGGCAGTAAAATGGTGATGATGAAGAGAAGAAGAAAAAGAAGAAAATAGACGGTGAAAAAGCAGAAAATGGAGCGTGAAAAAGAAGAGTATAGACAGTGGAAAAAAAGAGAAGAAAATAGAGAGTGCAAATAATTATAACGAAATTTTGCAGCCACTAAACCTTCTCATTGAACATGTTGATCATGATGACGCACTGCACTGTGTGCTGAACGGTTTCATTGAGCGCCATTCGAATCTTGAAGTCGCACATCGTCACTCTGAAGTAATCAAAGCGAACTAAATTTATCCTTGTTATTAATTAATTAATCAATTAATTAGTTTTGCAAATAGAAGAACTCTTTCTTTTGAGTTTCTAGAGGTGAGTTTCAGTCATGAAAATGTATAGGCTGCCTAGGTGCTCTCTGTCTATGCTTACTAGCGACTAGTCGGACGGCCACTTGGGCCACCTATCAAAAAAAAAAAAATGCCATCCCAAGGGAACCCGTTGGAGTCGCATATGCATAGTATGTATGTAGTTATTTAAAATCGCTTTTATAATATAATTTAGTACTACACTGTCAATTTTAGGAAAAATAGTGGGTTTTGAAAATTTAAATGTGCACATACTACATACATATGTGCTACCTCGGAAAGTGTCCGGACTCTTCCCATTCGCGGCCCTCGATGAGATCCCGCAGAATGCCGACGCCCCAGAGAGAGGAGCTTGTCGCAAGGAAGCGATTCAGGACGACGAACTGGCAAGCGGCTTGCACGACGTAGATCAACTTGATGAGCAGATAGAGCACAGTCAGGTAGCGGCCACTGTGGAAGACGCGGAAACGAGCTGAAGAAGAAGAAGCTGACCGACCTCCTTTTGATACATACATACATATGTACATATCATCATTTAGTTAATAGATTCCCGGTGCTACTCCTGCTATAACGAGCAGCTCAAATAAACTTTTTAAAAAGAATAAAAGCACAAAGCCTGAGGGACTAAGCAATGAAATCCAGGACATTTATTTGTTTTGTCTTGTTGATGCTACTGCAACAGGACGCACAGTAATCGCTGAGTTGTCGCGACGTGTGCAACGAGTCATGGACGTGCTTTGCGAGTGCGTCAAGCGTGTCGCGTCGCGGTCCGGCGCCAGGCGTTGCGGCTGCCTGCTTCGCCATTCGCACGACGCTCTTGATGGCGAGGCCTAGAGATGACTCATGAGGAGTAGCATTTTTTAAATGAGGGCGATCACCGAAAAATTATTTGAGATTTCAAATTGCCGCGCCGCCCTTCGCACTGTCATTCTCGCATGCTATTTTCATGCAGCGGGTTTGAGCGATCATGCAAAATAGTACGTGACAATGAGAGTGTCAACCATTCTAGCACTGCAAAAGCGGCAATTCGAACCTGCATTAAATATATTTCGGCGATCGCCCTCCTTTAAGAGTAACCTTTTTGCTTTTATTTTTCAATCACAAACTATTTTAAATGATACCAATAACTATACTGTATTCATGAAAAACCAACCAGAATGAGCGTTCAGAATTCGCCATAGCAATGCTGGAAGGTAGAAAAAGACACCCATGACTCCGAGAATGAACGGTACCCATTGGTAATAACCTGTGAAAGAAATCGAGTTTGAATTTTAATATTAATTTAAGTTGTAATTTAATTTCGCGACTAGTTTATTTACCTTAAAATCGAGCGAATAAGTAAACAAATTGAAAAGTTCACCTATTTCTCTCGCTTCTCTCTCGTCGCTCCCAGACGGAAGAACTTCATGACTCGGAACAAAGTACGTATTCTTCACGAAGCAATAGCACTCGCAGTACTCCTCCATCGCGGCTGTATCCATGGAATTTTGATGTAAAATAAGTTTTTTTTTAAGAAAAAAATTTAAATATAGAGATTAAATTAAGGTAATTAACTTATAAAAAATGTTCTAACGCTGAAATTGCGCCGGGACCCAACATTGTATCGGCTCTCCTACGTACCTGTAGTAAAACAAAATTTAGGAAATGAATGTGAACATATCTAATTGAATTCCATCAATACTTTTAAAACATGGAAAAAAATGTAGAAAATTTGAAAAAAAATTGAATTCTAAACTGTTTGGCTGACAGGGTGAGCGAGAGAATGACGAGAATGGTCGGAGTGTAAAAGTAGTTGAGACGATCGATCGCGTCATCTTCGAGATGAGGCTTGAGCTCATCGAGAAACGTGTGTACGAAGAACATAATTTTTCTCTTCTCCGATTTACTATTTGAGGATATTAATTAGCTTAATTAATCTCGTTCTCGGAAAAGTAAGATTTACTTAACAAATCGGCAATTTAAAAGAAAATTCGTAACGATATGTATATGTTTCCAATGCACATAAGCCATGGACCAGAATAGACAAGAAGACAATAATTTAAAGTGAAGAATAATTTATTTATTTTCATAAATGTCAAACTAGCATAACTACTAATAAAATGCAATGCGACAATAAACAAAGGAGATATCAATATAAAATATTTAAATATATACTGGACTGTTTCGTACAAGGCAATAATTTTTCATAATGTTTGATTATAACAATGAATTATTCATCAATTGCCTTCTCGATTGGCAAATCTGGATGTGTATTGCTCAGCTTCTCCTCTTCGAGAAATGACTCCCAGAGAATCTTTGAAAGTATGCATTATTTATTAACATTTACTGTATTAAATGAAATTATATTTATCATGAAGAAATTATATTTATTATGAAGAGCTTTACCAGTAGATAATTGAAAAAAAAACTAAATGCTAAAAAAAGAAACCTCTAGAAGCGAAGAAGCGACAGTGTCGCCCGAATTCGCAGCAATGAGACGAAGGATGAACACGCAATCGGGACGAAGGCGACGTGTGATGAATGCATTGAACATGGCCATCTTCTTTGCCGAGCTTTCGATCGAGTCCACCTTGTGGGAAAGTAGAAATTAAGGAATATATTTTAAGAAAATAAAAAAAAAGGAAAAAGAAGACCAAGAGAGTTCAGATGAAGACCAATAAGAAGATAAGACGAAAAAAACAACCTAATATGTTACCGTATATATTAACACATATATTCGTTAGGCATGGAGGAGATTTCGTAAACATCTAGGAAAATTGTTTAGTAGCTCACCCTCGCCATGTAGCTGTACATGATTTCACGCCTAAACGACGGAAGCGTCAGAGTTATCATCCAGTAGACAAGGCTTGCGACGCTGAATATTTGAAAGTATTTATTTTTTATTTGAACTTTTTTAAAAGAAATAATTCTTAAGAAGAAAACCGTAACATTGAATCCTTTAGAGCATAATAGTTCCTTTTTTTGTTGCAAAAATATTTATAGTTAGAAATAGAAGAAGACAAATAAATGTACTTTGTTTAAAAAAAGTATCGCCAATGTCGGAGGCAATAGTATCGCCATTTCGAACTATTCAGTTTTCACCCTGTTGCTCCTTGCCTGAGAGCAGCCATGGCGGCGAGCCAGAACCAGAGGAAGACGAAGACAATTTCGTTGTACATGTTGATGGGCAGCACACACTGCACGCTGTGGCGGTGGATGTTGGAGAGGACACGCACTTCGAAGTCGCAGGTGGTCACGCTTCAAGGGAGAGAGAGAGAGAGAGAGAGAGAGAGAAGAGATAGAAAAAAGAGAGAAAGAGGGAGAGAGGGACTGAGAGATGAGAGAGAGATAGAGAGAGAGAGAGAAGAGATAGAAAAAGAGAGAAAGAGGGAGAGAGAGACTGAGAGATGAGAGAGAGATAGAGAGAGAGAGGGAGAGAGTTAGAGAAAGAGAGAGAGAGGCGACAGCCAGCAACGACAAGATGAGAGAGCGTTCATTCTCTGACTTTTCCTACTCTCTCGCTTTATGCATCCCGAGACGATCTCCTCTTTTATTCTAATTGTATGCGTGTTGACAATATTAGCCATAAAAAGTTAATTTGTTTTTATTTTATCATTCAAATAAATTTAAATACATCCTACCGCGGAAACGTCGCCGTCTCCGTGGCCGCATCCCATGCGTCGCCGCCTCCCGCCAAGCTCGCGGCCACCGTCAAGCCCCACGCGAGCGAGTCGACCGCGAGGAAGCGACGAAGCAGCCAGAACTGACCGAGCGCATTCAGCACATACACCAGCTTGGACATCTTGAAAAGGTGTCACCGAATCACTCGAAAACTCACTTTTGAATTGGCGCGCTTTTAGTATGTACATGTGTATGTATATTTTTGTGTATGCATAGTTTGGAGAGTATTCAGAAGAATTCAAAAAGAGTTGCTCATAATAAATACTGATCGAGTAAGTTGTTCGAAAAAAAAACAATCTGAAAATTTATTAAATAATTAATTCAGTAATTAGATAAATAAATGAATAAACAAGTAAACACACCAAATACGAGATAGCTGAGAGCCATTGCAAATATATTAATTAATTAGTAATAAACAAATAAAGAAACCAAATATGAGACAAAGCTGCGAATCTAGTAATTAATTATGTAATTTATTACATTAATTAATTACATAAATTAGTAAGTAATAAACAAACAAATAAACTCACCAAATACGGGATGATTAGCTGATAGCCGACGATTCTATGTAATTAATAATTTACATTAATTACTTTATTAGATAAACAAATGAATAAACAAGTAAACAAACAAACAAAATCCCAACACACCAAATACGAGATGATTAGCTGATAGCCGACGATTCGATGTGTCTGCCGCGCGTAGGCGTGCGAGAGGAGTCCGGCGACGACGCGCAACTCAGAAGCTCGCTCCTCGCCATCCACGGCCGCGTCGTGCACCTCGGCCGTCTCGCACAGCATGCCGACGTTGACGCCTATACGAATTGCTTACTACTTGTTTACTACTTGTTAACTACTTGTTTACTACTTGTTTACTACTTGTTTACTACTTGTTTACTACTTGTTTACTATTTGTTTACTACTTGTTTACTACTTGTTTACTACTTATTTACTACTTGTTTACTACTTGTTTGCTATCTATTTTGCGTTTATTCATTTATTTTTTTCAAGACATGTATTGCGTATCGTTTAATCACATGGTGATATATTAGTTCATAAAGTTGTTTGAAGAAGTCTTTAATTACTACATGATAAAAATTATCAATTTATAAACTGAGAGTATTTTGTTCACTCCTCTTCTTCTTCTTCTTCGTCGTCTTCCTAATCTCACCACATGCTTTGTACGCCGCGCGCCAGAGTCGAACGGGTAAGTAGAAAGCGGCTGCTTGGGCGGCCAGAATGAACGGCACCCATTGGTAGTAGCCTCAAGCAGGGGGGAGAGAGAGAAAGAGTTAGAGAGAGAGAAAGGGTGATAGAGAAAAAGAAAGAGTTAGAGAGAGAGTGGTTACTAGAGAAAATGCCAGAGAAGAAACAGAGAAAGAACGAAAGAGAAAAAGAGAGGAGGAGAACAAGAGAGAAGGAAGAGAGCGACAGAGACAGAGACAGAGAGAGAGGGAGAGAGACAGAAAGAGAGAGAGAGAAAGAGAGTGAGAGAGAGATAGAGAAATAGAGGAAAGGAAGAGAGAGAGCGAGAGAGAGAGAGATACAGAGATAGTGAACGCAGACAAACAAACAGTGCATTTTTCTTCCAGACATGCAATTTTAGGGTCACATGATGCAATTCGTATCAATTCCTTCCATTTTCCAACCCTCTTCCTTCTTCTCTTTTTTCTCCTTTCGCTATTTCTCTACTTATCCTCTTGCTTGCAAGTGTTCTCAGGGATCTCTCCTCAAACATCTCCAAGATTTTTCCCCGCTGCCATTCTCTAGTACGTATGGTCATTCATTGTACGAATGAATCAGTCTATACTACGACTGTTTAGCAGTCCCGGATTTTGCGGAAAAAAGGAAAAGGACTGACTAACTTCAATGAAGATTGAGATTGAGATTCTTACAATTACATATACTATAGTAAATAGGAGGAAAGAGTCACTAAAAACATTGACCGCTTTCTTGATTAACATATTATATGCATACTTTAAACAGTTACTGCTGACCGATCTGTTGAGCTCCTCCTACTTCACGGACTCCATCGTTGGCGCCAATTTCAAACAGCGTCGACTCGGTCTCGAGAGGAATGAAGAAGGTGCCCTGCACGAAGCAGAGATCACGCGCGTATTGCATCCAGTAGCCTGGATAAAGCAGAGTGATCCAGAGAGAGAGAGAGAGAGAGAGAGAGAGAGAGAGAGAAAGAGAGTGAGCCAGAGAGAGAGAGAGAAAGAATTAAAGAAAGGGAGAGACAGATAGAGAGAGAAGGAAAGTGCGTTAGAAAAGAAAAGAAAACAAAGAGTGTGAGAGATAGAGGGAACAGGGACAGAAACAAAATGAAGAACTAAATATAGAAAGGAAGAAAACTAAAAGATAAAGAGGCGACAGCGAAAGCGACGGAAAGAAGAATTGGGCGATAAATAACAAAGTCAATGTAGATTGAATGTGTCTTTCGTCTTGAACACGATTAACACTCCACTGCGCTAATGGTAAGAGAACAAAAAAAAAGATATTGACAAATCCAAGCGGACCTCTCCAATGCCGCGGGAACCAGCATTCGATCGGAGAGCCGACAAAGCTTTAAATTATGTAAATATGGGTTTGAATCAATTTGTGTATCAATTTATACTGGCGCTTTTTTAGTTGTTATTTTTATAATATACGCGAAAAAAAAACTATTGTAATAAAATAAATTAGAGCAGAAATAATATGTAAATAAAAGATTGTGACTTAGTTAATTAATTAATTAATACCTCCATCCAAAGATGAAGACGGCGGCGACTGCGAGGCCGATCGTCGTGACAAAGTAGGAGAGCCGGTCGGCAAGGTCGCCATCGGGACGCGGAGCGACGCCGTGCAGGAAGGACGTGATTCGGTCCATGGAGCGGGGTCTAAGTGGGTCTAAGTGGGTCGAAGGGGGTCGAAGGGGGTTCTAAGGGGTCTAAGTGGGTCTAAGGAGTCTAAAAGGGTCTAGGGGGTCTAAGGGGGTCTAAGAGGGTTCTAAGTGGTCTAAGGGGGTTCTATGGGGTCTAAGGGGGTCAACGAGGATATGAAAGTCTGATGGAGAGCCTAAAGGGAACACACCGATTCAGAGCAGAGCCAGCGGGCACGAATGGGGCAGAAGGAATGGTGGAGATGACACAAAGGCGAGAGTTGAGAGAGTATCGAATTTAGGGAGAGAAATTTCGGGATAGAGAGAAGTAAATAGGCAGAGAGAAACTTGTAGAGCTGTGAAAATGATTTGTCACAAGAGAAATGAGTGAAGATTGCCCGGGCAGTGAAAGATGAGAGAGAGATAGGGCATGAAAGGGAGATGGAGAAAACGGGGAGAAAGAGAGAGGAAGAGAGAGAAGAGAGAGAGAGAGCGATAGAGAGGAGGGAGAGAGAACGGAAAGAGAGAGATAGGGAGAGAGAGGAGGAGGGAGAGAAAACGGATAGAGAGAGAGAGAGAGCGCGAGAGAGGGAGAGAAAGTTGAGTTGATGAAAGATTCTTATCTCGTAGAGAACGATCCATTCGTCATTCAATGCATGTTCCATTATTCTGCGATTCTTTTTTTTTGCTGCTAACCAGTGATATCAGGCTTCTCGCAATTCCTAACAAACACTCATTGTCAGATCGTATCAGATCTCAGATCCTCTTTTATGTCATAATCAAATTCCTATAGTTAAAAAAAAGACATCATGCGTTCTGATTAGTAATGCTTACATGATGATGTATGTATGCACGTATTTGTAGCTAGCTTTATTATGCTATTTTTATTATTCTGTAACCGTTTTTGATTGTTGTTAGAGTTGTACATACATACATATGAACATACATACACTATCGCCAAGGGTGCAGCATTTATTCTTTTGGAACTTTCCTAAAATTTCAAAATGCCCGATCAAATCGTGTGTTTCTCGATAAACGCACGTCGATTTGGTTTTTTTTTGTTGTTATGTTGATAAAGGCACTCGCTTTTACCATGATCGAGCATTAAATTGTCCTGATCGCCAGGTGTCATCCTTAAAAAAATTACCATTACATTGTCACCAAATTGACGCAGAGTCAATAAATGCCAAAGTGATAAGGCGCCATTTTTCTTTTTTTTTACATTATTGCTGCCTGCACATAATTCTTCGTTGCTACTTACTTCATCCCTCAAGCGTTAGAGTGTGAGCTGCGCGGACCGTCGCGAGCATCTCTTCGTGGACGGCGCCGTGCGCGCATTTGCGGTGGCAGTTCGGCAGACGTGCCAACGACAGCCGTTTGTAGCACCCATTTCACACCCACTTCTATTCATTGCTACTACATACTTCGGTGTGGCATTTTCTATCATGCTGATAAACTTGAATGAATCACTTCATTACCTCCTCTATAATAGACACGTCTAGCAGAATGTCACAACTCTTAATCAACGTTGTCTCGAAAGAGAATAAAAGCGCGAACTGAACATTCGATAGGCCACAGCCAACATCAATTGAGACTGGCCTTATAGCGCACTGCCTGCAATCCCTGCTTCTTTAGAGCGGAGATGCGACTTGGTTTCGTTCTTCTTATTGCATTACAAGCCATCTATGCTGCAGAGCGGTGTGACCAAGGTACATATTTTATAATATGTATGTCATCAATGTAATGGTTTATTAATACGCAAAACTTGACTTCTTTTCTAGAGGGATGTTCGAGTTGCGAGATGCCGCGCTATCTTCCATTACGGGACTGCCCCAAGTTCGGCTTCGACTGCGGAACAGCCCAAGACTCGGCATTCAAGTATGGATGAGTTTAGCCATATACTCAACTTTCCCTGTTCCTTCCAGAGTGACCACAAGCCCCTCGACCGGTTGCGCGCGCCTGAGCTGCGCGGACCCTCGCGCGCGTCTCTTCGTGGACGGTCGCGCGCATGCGATGCTTCGCTACCGCGACTGGCGGTGGCAGTTCGGTAGACGCGCCTGCGACCGCGCCTCCCATGCACTCTGCGCCAAGCGTAAGCAGACATTCTCTTAGAGATATCTGCATTCCAAGACTATCATCGAAATTCATTCAGCTTGCACTTATTGCTCCTCAGAAGTGCCAAGCTTCCTGCCAGCTGGAAAGTTCAATAAGGTTAGATCTTTCTTTTATTATTATTAGAATCAAATTTCCTCACGGTATCCCTATGATAATAGTTCGCATATGTACATTGAAGCCCATGATTACATCGGCATCCGCGACGCGTCAGTGCGCGATTGCGTCATGCGTCGCGGCTTCCTTCTTGTACGGCGTCGCTTCGCGTGGCGCCGTGATCGACCGCATCTTGGAGGACGAGCTGGCGTGCACGGGAGAAGCACGATGGCGCGACTCGAGTATGACTACGCAGTCTGCGGAGGAGAGACATGTAAGTTGCAAATAACATAGAATAACATCATTCTTCACCATTTATATATGTACATAAATTATAAGTGAGCATGTTATGGCTTTGACCCATTGGATTGACGCATACCGTATTTTCTCTGTTAGTACCCCTCCCTCTATTAGATCCCTCCTCTAATAGTACACCCCCCCCCCTTCAAAATGCCATTGAAAAATAGTACCCCTTACTCTAATTGAACCCTCCTCCAAGAGTCCTCCCCCCCCTAACAGTCTCGAGAAGTATCTTGAATGAATCCTGGAGGAATAGGATGCTCAATGAACTGATTGCAAATTAATTCAAAAGCTACGGTAAAACGGATATTTCGGTGAAGATTCCATTGGAAATAGAAAATGGGCTGACCTGTGTGAAAAATTACAAAGAATGCTATTCGTTGCAGCCATTTGTCAAGGCTGTCAAGATCTGAACGTGCACCCTGGGAGACGGTTTAAATCGTATTTTGCGATTGGCCCTGCTTCGCGCACTAACGGTCGCGCATGCAGTCAATATCACTGTAGCGATGGCGAAGTTTTCGTTCATGTGAGTCTATCGTATTAAAAGAATCAAGTCTATCAACGAGTTAAGCATGGATTAAACATATCTTTCGCTCTGTATTAAGCCAAAGAATCATTAAAGTAGTATATTCGTTAGATGGGGATGGATGACGGCGAAATCGGCGACTTGACATGCTCGTTCGATAGCAAATGGAGGATCAACGGCATTCAGGTCGATGATGCAATGGAGATCGCATGTGTCAAAAGTGTGTTAGCATTTAATTTCTTATATTTTTTCATTAACATCTTTAAAAGATAAAGAAAATTTTCACGATGGCGAGATTGAATTAAATGTGCCAATAATATATGTATGTATACCATAATCAAGGATGAAGTAATAACATATTTTTAAGGCCAAAATGCGTGCTCGCGCAAGCTTGACGCGCCGCTCTCCAAATTTCAAAGCCCGGGGTTCACGTCCAGCTACAAATATCAGGACGAACCTCTACATGCGTTGCCATGCCCAGACGGCACCTTCTACTACTTGGAAAATGAGGGCAATCAGGCATACGATGATGTTTTGAGTGGAAGACCAGCTACTTGCGACGAGAGGACAGGGAAATGGAAAGTCAACGACGAATATTACTACCAGATCGCTTGCGGTGAGTTTTAATTTTTATGTTAACGTATATGCATCTGAAAAACAAATTGTTAGCGTTTACTTTTGTAATGACCAGAGACCTTTATGCCCGCAATTTGCATTGGATCTTATTTGCTTGCGTGCTCGCCTTTACGGTTCTTGGAGAGTGCATCATTTACTGAGGGATTACATTTTGAAATACTCCGCATTGCACTGGAATAAGGGAGATTATCTCGTCAATGACAAAAGAATCCTGCCATCTGCAACGAATAATATATTTACATACAGTGACGAACAAAAAACCTAATTTTTCAGAAACTCTCGCACACTTTATGTACATGAATAGTTATTATGCATTATATATGACGTTTAAATGCGAATAATTTCAGCGAAACGTAATTGCAAAGAGTGTGTACAACTTAGCGATGCCATCGAAGGAGACTTTTCCAGTTGGTTTTCTGGATTTATATTTAAGGAGGCTGCTACCAAGAACGAAGCGTCATGCCATTCTTATTCATGTGCGAGACCGCAAGAGTTAGCGATCATTGATGAGGAGGTACTTCCATCTTTTTTTTTGTGCTCAATGTCTCAACAGAATCATCAACTAGCATTGTGTAATTAACTCATCATTATAGGCTGGCCCTCGAATGGTGAAAAGCTTAAAATGTGGGCGAGACGGCACTTGGCTTATCAACGGAGTTCCTCCAGCCTATCAACCAAAAAAAGTTGCATGCTTGACAGGTACGTATTTATGCATATGCATATGCAAGTATTTACATATAAAATGTCGTGTGCCTCATAAGAGCTTTTTTTTCGTTGTCACGAACAAATGACAAGTTTGCACCCTCCCAGCTCACAAGCCCCTCGCTTGACCATGACCCTTCTCCCTGAGAAACAGCTTGTCTTGTAGAGATAAATTCTGAATTTTGACGAACCAGCCATGGCTCTCACCGATCGCACCCTCGAAAATTGTTGTTTTTAAACGGCGTCTTCTATGATTGCAAGGTTCTCAGGTAGAACGCGCATGAATCTGTTCAAAATTCGTCACTTTAGAAATAAATCCATTTCAAGACCGGCCTGCCCGATTACCAAAATATTTTTCAGCACTGTAATATTTCTTCTTTCTCTTCCTAGATTGCTCGGCGTGCAATAAGGCCGTCATGGATAACACTCTCTTACCGCCAGACTTTGCCATGAAATCAGGCACTCCATGTATCGTGGCTCTTAAATGCCCAAAGGGCAAATTCTTCGTGCAAACATATCCAAACGGGCCATACAACGAGCTGTCTACCGGGTCAGGCAACGAGGCCGTGTGCGAATGCGGATGGAGAATGGACAGTTGATAGCAACCCTTACTACTCGATTGCATGTTGTTGGTTCAGACAAACATTTTCAGTTGTACTCACTCAAAATGAAATGTGTTACTCATGCTTTTGAGGTTTTAATATATCTTATGTACCATCATCTTATTCAATCGCATTTCAAGGTTTGTCTAATCCCACGCAAAATTATACTCTTCATTCAGCGAAGAGAGGCGCTGACTGCACAGGCAATTGCCAAGTCTCTCAGTTTCTCGGAGACATTACGGATTCACCCGGATTTTATAGGCCGACAGATGTGGAGAAATTTGAAGGCAAGGAGATATCTTTTCAGCTTTTATTTTTCAGGCCTTAAAAAATTTTTAATGTATTAACACTTTTATTTTAATTTTTAGTTGAAAGATATGACGAATTGTTCCAAAAACAATCGTGTGTTGCCTATGAGTGCCCGTCGTCTCCATTCTCACTGGTACTTAAAACGGTGAGATCCAATAACGTTTAAATGTTGATTTGTATATTCACACACAAGCATATCTACTTTGATATGTGCATATGAACATACATAGCTGCGTGATAATCGGTCAAGGAGACCTTCTTCCCCAAATATATGTAATTCATACATCTTTTCAATAACCTAATAGCTGTTTGCTTCAGTCCAACAACGTACCATTTATCGCAAAGCGGCTAAAGTGTGAAGGCAACGATTTGTGGTTCGACAATCAGGATCCCAGCCCAAAAATCCTCTATGCAGACTGCATGGAAAGTATGTGACTCATTTTCTTTCCATATGCATTTGTATAAATAGGTTAATCTAAATTAAATATTTAGAAATAGCTAATTAAGAATAACTACTAAGTTATTATCATGTTCGCACAGCTCGACCCACTTGATGCAACGCTAGCCGTTTATACCGTCTATATATACATAAGTGCTGATGCCATGGTCATGAGTCGATCTAGACTTCTTAAAAGAAAACACGCTTAATTTTCAGGGGACGACAACTGCAAACGAAACTTCCCTGTTGAGGGAGCCAACTATTCTGCGGCTATCATCGAAATGAACGTCGGCTTCCATCTGGCAGTTTATGACTGTCCTGGAAGCTTAAAATATTACTACTTGAAAGACAAATGGGCAACTCCGACCGAAACCACAGACAAGCCGCTTTGCAAAGACGGGTTATGGAAAGTCGGCAGCGTTTACGCGGAATTTATTGGCTGCAAAGGTTTCTATCTGCTTGAGTTAGTTCAGCGGGTGGCTCCATTCAGTTACCTTTCAAACGATTCGGAACTCTACACGTTGAATTAACATTCTCAGCCGGATGCCCTGCTCTGAAGACACTCGCCTGTCCCAGTGGAATGGTGTGCTTTCCTGAAGATGTAACGTTCGCCAATGACATTCTACAATGTGTTCACGGGCAACTCTTAATGGTTGTTACTATGTGATGTAGTCTTCTTTTCTTTTTCTACGACATCTCATGTGTATTGCACCTTTTGTGCGCTCAAAACTTAAGGGATAAACATTTACTCTCAGCCCTTTAAGTCGGTTGTCTAATTATTAGAACAAACAGAGCGAGACGGAGAACGGCCCAGTCAAGGAAGAGCACAACAATCGATGCTTACCAGCCGATGACCCCGAATCGATGCTGCGAGAATGGTCAAAGCGCGACTCTTACTACACGTGCGCCTTTGGTAAGTATATATCATAGTCTCTTAGCAGCCTCTAAACCAGATTCTTTTTCAGCTTTTTCTTTTTTAAGAATACAGCGACGCTTGCATTCAAGCTTCAATGCGAAACTACGGGATCCCTATAAAAGTTAAGGTAGGAACCGAATGTAATAACTAAGGACAAAGAAAGCAAATTAAAGGAAGTATCCGGCGACCAATTCTACAGTAGCGCCAGAGAACCAGTTTGAATGCGCGCGCTCATAAAGTTGCCTGTTGCTCGGACGAGAGAGCATGTGAAATAAGAGTACTGCTATGATCTACCTTAGCTAATTCTCTATCCACGAGTTTTAATATTACTATTGCTCAGAATGTAATGGAGGAAAATCGCTCAAACTTTCTGGATATATGTTTTAGGCCAAGAGAACATGTTCATATAGAAAAAAAATTAGGCTAATTATTCCCGGATACCTCCTTTAACCTTAAAATGAGAAATATTGTTTTTTACAAATTCTAGAATAGTGGAACGAGACTTTGTTTGTGCTGAGGTATCAAAGATGAAGACGGTCGCCTATTGTGGCCCCAAATATGAGCTTCGATCTGTCAATTACGGTGCAATGGGCAGTGAGTCTATTGCACCGTAATTGACAGATCGAAGCTCATATTTGGGGCCACAATAGGCGACCGTCTTCATCTTTGATACCTCAGCACAAACAAAGTCTCGTTCCACCATTCTGGGTCTGCGCACCGGACGGTCGGAGGGCATACTTGGGTCAACAGCGAACTCAAATCAACAGCGAACTCAAATCAACATCGAACTAAAATTCACGCCGAGGCTCACGTGCATCAGGGCGTAGCCAACCAGAAGTTGTGCAGACTCTTTCAACTCCGGCAATCTATATGACACTTTAGCTATCGCATCGAAATATGTAGTAATATGCATTACGATAAATAAATAGAACACAAATGTTTTAAGCATTTATTTTTGTTTTATTCTTTCATGATTGTTGCAATAATAAAAGATTAATGAAACACTTTTAACCCGTATGCCCGTTCACAATCTCTAGAAATGGAGCCTACGTTATAATATGTTTCGGAGACTATTTGTGGGAGGAGAATTTGGACGCTCACACGGAGGGGGACATTCTGTCGCTTGGTACAACCGTCTGCCCTCGTTGTTGACCAACCTCTGCATCTCTGCAGATATTTTCCTTTCGCTCTCTCACTCTCTCACTCCCTGTCACATGGATGACCCAATCCCTGTCCTCATTAATCTCTTTTTCCCCCTCTCATACAATACGCTCCCCAATGTCAATCTTTTTATGAGGCACTCTTAATAGTGCCGATGCAAGTGTCATGACAACGGTCACATTCCTCATATATTTTACGGCTAATATATATACATAGAAGCTTACGTTTTATTTTTAGTAAGGCTACGTGACCATTGGCTTTTGATTTAGCCAGATTGTTCAGTCTTGTATTGAAAGCTCCTAGTGAGCGGTTTCTCCTTGTTTCTGCGGTTTGGCCAAGCTTTGGTTGCGATAAAGCTGGTCCTTTGAACCCTTGCGCTCGACATCTCAAGCGCCAGAAGAAGAGTAGCTGTGCTACTACATCTCTCTCTCTCTCTCTCTCTCTCTCTCTCTCTCTCTTTCACACACTGTATCAGTCTGCCGCCCTCTGCAAGCGCTACTCTTGCCATGCCTAATTTCACAGCTGCATTTGCATTTTCGAAGATTCATTCTCATTTATTTATTTTGCACGGCTACGAAGATTGGTTTCAACTCTCATAAGATGTTCGAGTTCTGAGACGCCGTGCAATCTTCCATTGTGGGCATGCATCAATCACTGACTAACGGCCCAACTATCCGCCGCGACTTTCAAGTGCACTGCATTCAATTCAATTCAATTCAATTCGTTTATCGCACAGCCCAAATATAACAAGTATAATATTACAAGTTGGTAAGATTCACAGTTGAGTTCCGGGTCAAGCAATGGAATGAAAATGAAAAACAGGGGGGGGGGGAGATGAAAAATACGAGAGATAATGGCAGTCGATATGTAGAACAGAGAGAATGAAAAATTAATTCATTGGTCAGGATATTCTTTGGCTGGTAACTACATCGGTGCAATACGAGCGAAATGATGAGATCGAGTTGCAAGAAACATGCCGTTCAAGTAAAGAGTTCCATAATCGGACTACACGATAGGAAAGACATGCACGCCTAGATCGGGAGGAGCGTAGGGGCGGAAGTGCAAGCTTATAGGAGTGCCCGCGGAGGGAGGAGGAATATTGAGATGGGAAGTGGAAGAATTGGGATGGATCTATAGGGGTTAGCTTCCATATAATTTTAAATGCGGTGACTAAATCTGAGACTTTTCTACGACATTCTAGGGGCAATAAACCAAGGCATTGTAGACGTTCCGTATACGGTAAATGTCGACCTGCTCGTTTAAAAATGGTCCGAGTATAACTGCGTTGGATTTTCTCTAGAGTGTTAATGGACAAGGCGGATGAGGGGTTCCATATTTCAGAAAACGAGTCTAATATTGGGAGAACATAGATTTTGTACAGACGACAAAGGATGGAAATGTTACGCGTTTTAAAGGAGCGAAGAATATATGCACATCTTGCGGAGGCTTTACTAGCAATGGTCTGAATATGCATATTAGCTGAGAGATCAGAATCGTAAGTAAAACCAAGGTCTCTAAACGACGAAACAATGGGGAGTGGAACATTTCGAAGTGTAAAGGTGAATGGAGGATGCGGTCCTAGCAGCATAATAGCCGTCTTATCAAGAGAGATTGTGAGACCCCATTTAGAAGACCAGATATCTATACAATTAAGAGCAGATTGAAGAAGAGCACTATTATTATACGTGTAGAGCTTAACATCATCGGCATAAATTATAAAATGACAACCGGAAGGAATACAGTCGACGATATCATTGATATATATAAGGAAAAGAAGAGGGCCTAGGCATGTGCCTTGGTTGAGACCGCTGAATATGGGATATGGCTCTGAGACTTTATCCTCGATGACAACGGATTGTGTCCTATCTGAGAGAAAAGAATCGAAAAAACGAAGAAGGCTACCGGAGATACCTATTTTAGCTAATTTGTAAATCAGATGATGTCTAGGAACACTATCAAATGCTTTACTGAAATCGATAAAAGCAGTACTTATATATTGGTTAGAATCAAGAGCGGAGTGCCAATTGTGAAGAGTGGTGAGGAGGGCAGTCGAAACAGAATATTGAGGACGGAAACCGAATTGGAAAGGAGAAAGGATTGAATGTTCCTCTAGATAAGTAAACATTCTACGAGCGACTATGCGCTCCATTACCTTAGATAGAGAACATGTAAGGGATATGGGTCTATAGTTTGAACAATCTAGACGGGAGCCTTTCCTCTTGTAAACGGGGCGGATAAGGGCATGAGACCATATCTTCGGTATTTTACCATACATCATTATTCGGTTGAATAGAATCGTAAGGGGGGTGGTAATAGAGTGGGCCGCGTTCTTGAGAAAAATATAAGGTATCTTATCGGGGGACGTAGAATTTCTATTGGGGAGTTTAAGCAGAGCACGATGGATTACTTCGGAGCTAAATTCTATGTAGTCTAGACTGAGCGAGCCACCAACGGCCGGAAGAGGCGGAGGAGATTGGGGGGAGACACTGGAAGAGGGAGAACACTGCTGGAAGTAGGTAGCAAAAACACGAGCCTTTTCAGGAGGGTGTGTACACATTCTAGATTGATAGCTAATAGGGCCGATACTAGTGGAATCCTTAATACAACCGTTTGCATATCTATACAACAATCGCATATTAGCTCTGGATGATATCTGCTTTTCTAGGTTTCTCCTGTGGGTATAAAGAGCTTTCTTCAGTTTTCTGGAGGTTTGGAGGAATGGTGAGAGGCCGTGGGAGGTGCGGGAGTAATAGAGACGATCACAAGCACGAGCTAGGCTCTGTATATGACTAGGAAATTGAGGATGAGAGAGCGATATATCTCTAATGGGAACAAAGTTCTTGATCGTACTGTGAACTATATCAAGAAAGGCAGAGTAAATTTCATCGATATCACCACTAGATCCAAGCAAGTGGGTCCAGTTAATAGACAACAAAAAGCTATTGATTCTCGACCAGTCGGCCTTCTTAAAATCGAGAATTGAAAAAGAAAGAGGCTTGGGAGGAGACGGAAAAGATGCAGAGAAAGAAACGACGCAGTGGTCAAGCGATGGAAGAGGGGGGAGCACGTGGCAGTTGGTGACAAGGGCGCTATCGGTTGAGAGGACTAGGTCAAGGAGTGATGATTGCCGGGTGGGTGATGTGACATGCTGAGAGAGAGAATGCGTGTGGCAGAGGGAGACCAGAGAAGCAGAGGAAGGGGGCAGAGAAACCGATGAGGACTGAGAGGCTATTGCATTCCAATCAATGTCAGGTAAATTAAAATCACCAGTAATGATATGATTATAGTCATGCAGATCTAATATAGAATCATGTATGGTGTCTATGCAAGCTGCGAAATCATTCAGGGGACACACTGGACTTCTATAAACGCAATGAAATATAGTTGTGAAAGAGGCATTAGTTACGGCGGCTGAAACTAGCTGGCAATACGTGCCAAAACTAAGAGAGTGGACCAAATAAGAGGGCATATTAGAAGCAACGAGGATGCATACTCCGCCACCTATGATATCAGAAGCTCTATCTGATCTAAAGACATTGAAATTAGCATTCCTTGACAACATAGCATCTGAGACAGAATCGGGTGTAGCCCAAGTTTCAGTGAGAGAGATGATGTCTACTTGATGAGATGCAAGAAAGAAGTCTAACAGAGGGAGTTTTCTACCAATTGATCTAATATTTATAAGTGCACATGAAAGGGAGGAAGAGATAGAGCGGGAAACTGAGACAAAGGGGGAGGCTACATGGGGAGCATCCTAGTGGGAAGCAATGGATGGCTGACTGTGCGATGGAGAATTGGCAATGGGCGTCGTCTGCATGGCTGTCAGCTCGGCCGACGGCGAACCCTCGATCGTGGAGAGTGCATCGAACCGCCCGAACTTGCTCTGCCCGTGGTGCACGCTGCCGTCGTTGCCTCGCTTGACGCTCGCACCTCTGCTACCGCCACGAGCTCGAGTGCCAGAGCGCCCTCGGTTGGCGTCGTGCCCGTGCAGCCGGCGCGGCTCAGCACCACTCTGCTGACGTCTCTCCAGAGCAGCCCGACTGCGTGGAGGCAGCTCTCTCGGGTTGCGCAGTCGGCAGATTCGGAGGTCCCGCACGATGTACTCGAGACGGCCAGCCTCCGCATTCCGGCGACCGCACTGGCGACGCAAATCGGCGTCGTACTCGAGCTGCTGCTGCGTGTAGTCCGGGCGGCAGTAGATGTGAGGTGTGTTGGCCAGGCGAGGGAGGCAGCGGGACTCCTTGATGTGGGAGATGAACAGGTCTCGGGTCGCCTGGTCGGAGAACTGGATCTTGAGGGGCCGCGGGCGAGAAGAATTGGGAGGGCGAGTGGGTGGGTGGCGATGGCATGAGACGCCGACGAGAGACGATGAGTCAGGAGATAGAAGGGGGCGGAGAGCTTCGGCCTGGGAGCACTGGAGAACTGCGAGAAGGATGGCGTTGTCGTTGAGAGCGGTCTCGCTGTCGCTGGTCTTTTCCTCGAGTCCGATGATGACGGCGCGGGTTGCCTTTTCCCGGATGAGAGGCTGGGCCTCCAAGGTTCGGGTAACGGCAGAGGCGACCGCGGCATACGAGAGAGGGCCTCCAGATGAAGTGGACGACTGGCGAGGGGAAAGGATGTTGAGAATGCAGTCAGTGAGGCGATCGAACGACTCCGTGTACTTCGCCAGAAGGGAGTCGATTCTCTTGTCGATGTGGGAGAAGTGGACTTCGGTCACTTTGGCGACGATGGTGGAGACGAGTTCGGAATCAGGGGAGGAGGAGGATTGTTGGGTTTTCTTGCCACCCATATCGATCGCTAGTCAGAGAGGGGATGAGAGAGCAACCGCCTTTCACTGACCGCTTTGGCGTATGACCAAAGCGTGCGTATGACCAAAGCGTGCGTATGACCAAAGCGTGCGTATGGTAAGTCATGAAGTGTTTAACCATGTCGAAGTCTCTCTTCCTCTGACAGCAAGTGAGTACCTCCACCGCCGTTTTGCGTCTGAGCTTCTCGGACTCGTCGCTGGCAGTTCGACAGGCGCGAATGCGACAGCGTATAGTATGCACCCAGAGTGTACCAGTTTCTATCATGAATGAATCACCTCTTTGTATCAGCCTGACAGTTTAAGCAGAATGTCACCGTTGTTAATCAAAAATGTCTGGAAAGACAGAAAGAGCACGAACTGAACACTACATAGGCACAGACAACTTCAATTGAGACACACTGCCTGCAATCCTTGCATGTTTCGAGCGGAGATGCGGCTTGGTTTGGTTCTTCTTACAGTTTTGCAAGCAATCGATGCTGCCAAGCGGTGTGACCAAGGTATGTGCATATTTTCTAATATGTCGTCAATGTTATGGTTGAGCTAAGTTTCTTAATACGCAAACTTACATTCATTTCTAGAGGGATGTTCGAGTTGCGAGATGCCGCGCTATCTTCCATTTCGGGACTGCCCCAAGTTCGGCTTCGACTGCGGAACAGCCCAAGACTCGGCATTCAAGTATGGATGAGTTTAGCCATATACTCAACATTTCCCTATTCCTTCCAGAGTGACCACAAGCCCCTCGACCGGCTGCGCGCGCCTGAGCTGCGCGGACCCTCGCGCGCGTCTCTTCGTGGACGGTCGCGCGCACGCGATGCTTCGCTGCCGCGACTGGCGGTGGCAGTTCGGCAGACGCGCCTGCGACAGCTCCTCCCATGCACTCTGCGCCAAGCGTAAGATGATCATTCGATTATCTTGGAGATTGACAGTCATGTTTATCTGCATTCCAAGACTATCATCGAAATTCATTCAGCTTGCACTTATTGCTCCTCAGAAGTGCCAAGCTTCCTGCCAGCTGGAAAGTTCAATAAGGTCAGATCTTTCTTTTATTATTATTAGAATCAAATTTCCTCACGGTATCCCTATGATAATAGTTCGCATATGTACATTGAAGCCCATGATTACATCGGCATCCGCGACGCGTCAATGCGAGACTGCGTCATGCGGCGCGGACTCCTTCTTGTACGGCGTCGGCGCGCGTGGCGCCGTGAGCGACCGCATCTTGGAAGACGAGCTGGCGTGTACCGGAGACGCGCGATGGCGCGACTCTGACGGGACCGAGTATGACTACGCAGTCTGCGGAGAGGAGAAATGTAGGTGGATGCATGGGAGTGACATTATTCAGCGAACTTCATTTCTCAAGTCGATATGTTATATAATTTCGATTACGTGAGCCTATTATGCTCTGAAATATTGGACATAATATTTCAGGAACATCTAACATCTGATCTGATGAATGTTGCAGCCGTTTGCCAAGACTGTAAACCGCTGGCCAAGTACACCGGACGCGCATTCTATTCGTTCGTTCCACTTGGCACTGCAACGCGCACTGACGGACGCGCATGCAGCCGATATCGTTGCAGCAATGGCGAAGTTTTAGTCAAGGTGACTTTCGTATTATAAGAAACAAGTCTATCAAAGAGATAAGCTTCGGTTAAACAGATTTTTTTTTCTGAATAATTGTTAAACAATCAAGAAAGTATTCGTTTGCTTAGATGACGGTAGCTATTGGCGAAATCGGCGACTTGTCTTGCTCGTTCGATGGCAAATGGAAGATCAACGGCATTCCGGTCAACGAAACAACAGCGACTGTCGCATGTGTCAAAAGTGTGTTAACATTTACTGCCTTGTGTTTCACTAATTTCTTAACATATATAGAAAATTTTCACGATCGCAAGAGAATATATACCGTATCTTCTATTTTAGTGCCCCTCCCTCTAATAGAACCCCCCCCCCCCCCACCCCTCCAATAGTGCCCCCCCCAAATGCTATAATACCTGGGCACAATACGTACTTTGAATGATTTCTTGAGGCATGAGATGCTCTTCCTAATGAACTTATTGCAAATTCATTCAAAATCTACGGTAAAGCTGATATTCCGGGGATGTTTCAATTCAAGCCGAGGTAGAAATCTCTTTTTTTTATAAAATAAAATGTTGTTAACAAACTTATAGGCCATCGCCTTGAAAAATAGAACCCCTCCCTCTAATAGTGCCCCATCTCGCAAAGGCATTGAAAAATAGTACTCCCGGGGGCACTAATAGAGAAAGTACGGTATGTATATTATATATATATATATATATATATAATATACTCTTCTGTTTTAAACATGTTCGAAACAAGATAGTTTCCAACATGCTGCAAACTTTGGACAGATTAAATGGGCGGCAGATCGCGAGAAAGGGAGTCGCGGCAGTTTAAAATCTTACACATATGTTTTTTCTCGGTGATCCCCTTCCTATAAGGCTCCACTGCGTGCTCGCTCAAGCTCGACGCACAGCTCTCAAAATTCCAAAGCCCGGACTTATTAACTGGCAACTACAAATATCAGCACGACCCTCTAGTAGCGAAGCCATGCCCAGGCGGCGGTACTTTCTACTACTTGGAAAATGAGGGTGATAGGACATTCGGAACCGGCGTGAAGAATGGACCGGCTGTTTGCGATGCCCATACAGGGCAGTGGATGTTCGGCGGAAAATATTACTACCAGATCGCTTGCGGTGAGTATGAATTTTTAAATGTTCGTTAATAGTTGTACATACATACTTATGTACAAACATGATGTTTAAATGCTAATAATTTCAGCGAAACGAGATTGCAAAGGATGTGCGATACTTATTTCTGCGAACTACGCAGAAATTGACAACTCGCATCCTGGATTTAAGTATGCGGCCGCTGCTAACAAGAAAGACGACTTAGCTTGCTCTTATTATGCATGTACGGGAAAAGAGCTGGCGATCATTGATAAGGTACGTCCATAGGGTTGACGGATTTATTGCCAAGAGCTGTTCTCTTCATAACTGACCAATCTAGTCTAATTACGTCATCATTATAGTATGGCGCTCGAAAGGTGAAGTCTTTAACCTGCGGGAGAGACGGCACATGGCTTGTCAATGGAATTCGGCCAACAGCTGAACCACTAAGAGTTGCATGCGTGGCTGGTGCGTATGCATAAAAATACCAAAACATTTCAGTTTCATTGTAATTTCTCTTTTCTTCTTTTCCTTAGATTGTTCGTCTTGCAATAGCGCCGTCACGAACAACACGCTCGCGCCGCCGGACTTTGCCATAAAATCAGGAAATCCATGTCTTAGAGCTCTCAATTGCCCCAAGGGCAAGTTTTTCGTGAAAGAAAGCTCAAACTCGCCATACACTGAGCTTTCCGCTGGCGATGAGGCATTGTGCGAGACGGATGGCACCTGGAAAATTCTCGGCAATAATTACTACTCGATTGCATGCTGTTAGTTGTTTCAAAAAATTGGAAACATACAGACATATCCAACTATACACTTGCCATCTAAATGAACAGCTTTCCTCATGATATCGAGGTTTTAATATATGTACATAACTATGTGGCCGCATAATCTTATTCAATGATGAACTACATTATTTTAATAAAATATTTTCCAAGCTCTTATAAATGAATAGAAAGAAGAAAAAACAGCAAAAATAAATTTATATTATGTCTGAATAATTTGCATCATTGACATCTTCAGCGAAGAGAGGCGCTGACTGCACCGGGAATTGCCAAGTTCCAGTCATTCTACCGATCAGTGGAACAGTCCCGGGATTTTATAAGCCGGAAAATGTAGCTCTGCGCGATGGCAAGCACATAACTTTCTTATCCCTTTTTTCCAGTTCATTGAATCAATATTTTTTTTAAACATATTTCATATTAGTTGAAAAATATGACGAATTGTTCCAAAGACAATCGTGTCATGCCCGTGGGTGCCCGCCGCCATTCTCACTTGTAATTCAAACGGTAAGATCGAATCAAGTTTAAAAGTAGACGTTATATATATATATATATATATATATATATATATATATACTTCTGAATGTGCAAACATACAGATATTTCATATATCGGTAAAAGAATCTTAATTTTCTTTAGACAATCGGCGTTCTATTTACTGCAAAACAGCTAAAATGTGAAGCTGACCATTTGTGGTTCGATCATCAGGATACCAGCTCACGGATCTCAGGAGCAAGCTGCATGGGAAGTATGTGACTCACACTCTTTTCATATACATATGAATATGTAGGTGATATGCGTCCTATTTTAATCATGAAAAGTACGTTATTAAATCATAGTTCTATTTTCACGATAATCATGTTTGTACCCGATTCGTTTCCCCAGCGCTCGATCGGCCTCGATCTCCCAAATTCTTAATCCTATTCCGTGTTCATGAGTCGACTTCGGATTCTTTAAAAAAAAGTTTAATTTGCAGGGCACGACAACTGCAAACAAAACTTCCCCTTTGTGGGCGCCAACTATTCTGCGGCTATCATCGAGATGAACACCAATTTCCATATGGCAGTTAATGAATGTCCTGGAAGCTCAAAATATTACTACTTGAAAGACAAATGGGCAACTCCGACCGAATCCACAGACAAGCCGTTTTGCAAAGACGGCTTATGGCAAGTCGGTAGCTCCAACGCGGAATTTATCGGCTGCAAAGGTATATTTATGTACATATATACATATGTAACTGCTTGAATAATTTGACGGCGTAACGCCATTCCCCTTAAAATATACAAGAATTGAAAATGTTGCGAGTAGTCCTAGGTATTTTTTGCGTACCAAGCTCTCGTCCGATGCTGAATGAAAGCCAGTTTTCTTGCTTGCTGGTGCGCGTGAGACAGCTTTGACAGCGGAGATACATATATTCAACTTGTAATTACCATGTGAAACTTGAAGTTTCCTATCTGTTGGTAGACGACGCCCGTAGAATCTAAGATTTACTTGAGTAGTTCGGCGGGTTGCTCCAGTCAGTAGTGCGTTACCTTTCTACCAGTATGGTGGCATGCGCACGACGCCCAGAGTACTCCAATGGAAATGGAGCATAATAGGTATATATATTGTGCGTGGGATTAGGCTTTCTAGAAATAAAAAAAATACACAAAAACTTGAAAATATGCGTTTTTTTTTCGTTCACACGATTTGAAATCTAAATAGGCACTTCGAACTAACATTTTCAGAAGGATGCTCTACACTGAAAATTCTTACCTGTCCGAGTGGCATGGTGTGCTTGCCCGAAGATGTAGTGTTCGCTAACGACATTCTAAAATGCCGTCACGGACAACTCTTAATGGTTGCTAACTCTGCGTAGTAGTCTTCTTCTCGTTTCCATGAAAGTGTACACATAATATTCATGCGCTCAATCCTGAAGAGATTTACATTTACATTTACATTTACCTTGAATCTCAAGTCGATCTACTAATGATTAAAACACACAGAGCGATACGGAGAACGGTCCAGTCAAGGAAGAACTCACCAATCGATGCATACTAGCCGATGACCCGGAATCGACGCTGGGAGAATGGTCAAAGCGCGACTCTTACTACACGTGCGCCTTCGGTATAATTAGATACTGTGCCCATCTATCAATTTCTCATACTAAAAAGTCTACACAAATTCTTTACTTTCCTTTCATTTTTTCCAGCTCATAGCGACGCTTGTTATCAATCGCCAAGGCTGGGCTACGGGATTCCCATAAAAGTTAGGACGGTATGTAATCTATGTATTCTTTGAATCATATACAATCAACAGGAAAAAAATTTTTTAAGAAGAAAAATGTTTCTTTATTTTTTTTACGAGATCAAGAATAGATTAGAGGAAGCGAGACTGATTTTTTTGATAAGGTGGCAAAGAAGACGGTCGCCAGTTGTGGCGCTGGATACGAGCTTCGCGCGAGATATTACGGCGTTATGGGCAGCGAGGCCATCTGCGTCTTTGGACTGGTCATGAATGGACCTACATGAGTCAACAGTGAGCGCAAGTTCACAGATCAGCTGGCGTGTTTCAGGGTGTAGCTTCCAGGAGTTGTGGAGACTCGTTCAACTCCTAGACAGTCCAAATCTAACTACATGTTTGTGCTGTCGCATCGAAATAAGTTGTAAGATGCGATAAATGATAATAATGAAACGCAAATATTTCAAGATTTTCTTGTGTTTACTCTAATGATTGTTTCAATGATAAACAACATATTGAGTTGAGGCGAACGTTTCCTAAAACTCTTATTTTTAACTTCGTTCACAGTGCTATCAAAAGGAGACTTTTCGTGGATAATTTAATAATACTTCTGAGGTCTGTCAGCCGCCCGACGGCGACCAGCCCCTCCAGAGGCAGTCGCGAGAGCATCATCTGCAAAATTCAGCAGTTTGTAGTATTTTATTTTATTTTTATCGTACATGAAATATGTATGTATGTATATATTTCAGTGTGACAGCACACATATATGTAAGAAAAATAGCATTCGTGTAAATGCCAATAATACCAGTAATGACGCACACGAGTCGCACCAAGCCGGCGATGATGCCAGCGCCCGGCTTCCGTCTTTGCCAGAGATGGTACGAGCTGGAGGAGGAGGAAGAGCAGGGGGGTTTGACTGGCTCGCGATTGTCGATAGTATGATGCATCCACGTCTTCTATTGATACGACTTCGATCAGGTCGTGGTCATTTTTCTAGATGTGTGCTCATTAACATGAATGAATCAGCTTCGTTGTCTCTGGCCACGCAGTTCTAGGAATGTCATCGCTCTTAATGCAGATTCTCTGGAATCAAAGAAAGAAAGAGCGCAAACTGATGATTGGATAGGCTGCCAGTCAAATTAATTCATTTGGGACTCTCCAGTTTGGTTGGAGACATTGTGCAAACTGAAGCAACCGATAGTTTGCGCACGTGATCGGTGCATCATTTTTAGCGGCGGAAGATGGCACCGTGATCGATCGAGAGATGGCATCTTGGAAGACGAGCGCAGCTGGGCGTGCACACACGGGAGAGGCGCGAGGGCGGCGACTCGCATGGACAACCGAGTATACATATGAGACTACGCAGTCTGCTAGGACTACTCACACTCAGGCTACTCACCAATTTTCCTAACAGACCCTGAGACCCTCAATCAAATGTCAGATCCACTCTTTTGTCATTCGCAAATTCCTAAATCTATTCGCACTAAAATGAAGGAAAAAGAAATCACAAAGAGAAATAAAAACAAAAAGAAATCGTGAATACTAATTATGAATGCTTACATGATGTATGTATGCACGTACATATGTAGCTATCGAATTTTATTATTCTGCAAACTTTTTTCATTATAGTTGCCACATCTGTATACTACCGCCCAACAACCAGGGGTACACGATCTTTGGAAACTACATACATATAATCTTTCGAAAAAGCTACAAAATGTCCGATCAAATTGTATATGCGTTTCTCGAGATAAACTTACGTATATTTGGTTTGCATATTAACAATTAGATTGAGGACTCGGGATCAATCATAATCGAGCATTGAAAAGACCTGAATGGCAGGCTAAATGGTTGACGCGATGTCTTTAAATGCAAAGTGATAATGCGTCAATTTAGTGTCAATAAAATGGAAAAAAGAGGCATGAAGCCTGGCAATCGAGATATTTTAATACTCGAGTATAGTAAGATGCCTGTATCCTAATATGCTAGTCACATCGACGAGAAATGCGCAATTTCATCGAAAATTTTGGAACTTTCCGAAAGTTGCAAAAGATTCTGGGTCTTTGGTTGTTGTTCGGTACTGTATTAGAAATAATATTGATGGAACAGACATAATACATACTTTTTTTCAGAGAACCAAAGAGAAATGAAGAACTGATAGGGAACTAACTACATGCATTTGCATGTAGTATGTAGCTTGAAAAGATGGAACAAAATTTATTCTTGATGACATTTTTTTCTCAGAGAACTTAGGAGAAATGAAGTACTCATAAGGTACTACATTTGTATGTAGCTTGAAAAGGTGGTAAAAATTTTTCCCACAAAACTGACAATAACATATTCTCTTCTAATGATCTCAATGGTCTTAATGGCATGTTAAAAACTGATAGAAACCAATGAGACAATACAACGGACTCAGCACTCTCTCGGGAGAATATTAGACTTTTGATATATGTATTATCATTCCGTTTTCACAAGGATGTTTGCGCGGACAATGGAGTCTTGAAAATGCTTCCTTTTGAACTTCCGCAAAATGAAAGACCTTTGATATCTTCTCATTACACAAAAAAAAATGTTTGCGCAGACAATTGAGTTTTTTTTTTGAAAATGTTCCTTTTGAACTTTTTCCAAGCTCAACAAACATCTTTGTGAACTGGAATGATAATATAGCAAAAGTTTTACACTCCCTTGGGGTAGGACAGATCACACTTTGTCCTCCTTATAAAAGCAGGAAACTCTACCGTAATCAACATATTTTAGTTTTCCTGTCCACGGCAGTAGCTTATCTCTAAAGCACACACACACACTCTCTCTCTCGTCATTGTATCAGGCAAATGGCGGGAATTCAAAAAGGAGTTCCGGCTAATTTAAGGGCCCTCTGTGACACAATGTTTTGCTTCCTGAAACATCATTTCCTGCCTGTTACTTACAATTCGCACTTCCTCGGTGCATAGGCTAAAATTCAAGGTATATATGTTGATGTAAATGGCGCCCGGTTTTCAAACCAGGAACTGAGTGACAGATGTTTCTTAGTCTACCACCATCATTCATACTTCAAATCTGTTTTTGCCTCAGATTGCAGGAAATATGTACATAAGTCTTGAATAGAGCTCTAATTTTTTCTCATTCACTGCATCAAGGTCAAATACATCACATCGCTGATATGTTATGTACATGTGCGGATTTGCATGAAATGCTTTTATGGAGTTCTGTATTCCAAATTTTTAAACTAAACGTTGTCCTTGTTTAAATGTGCTCCAAAAAGTTGAATAAATTTTTATCTTATCTTAGAAGGCTTTAGATTCGCTTAAAAATTTTCACTTCACTTGATGATGTCTAATATTTTGCTCTTGTTTTCTCTTTTTTGTTGGCTATTTTTGAGCGAATGGACGAGGAGATGCAAGTATCGACACTTGTCATTGTCGTCATGGGCGTTTTGACGTTTCCTCCCGCACTCTTCGTCTACATTCGAATCATGCGCTTGCCCGTCTTCTTCAACAACTACATCTTCAAAATTGTTATTATACACGGATTACTGGTTCGGGACTACTAACTTTTTTAATGTGTTTTATTTCCAGACTTTTCCTAATTGAATTATGTTAGACTTCTGAGAGGAAGAAGAAACAAGTTTACAAGTAACAATAATTCATATTTCTTCTAAAGGACATGGCCGTCTATTTCTCCAACCTGTTCATAATCAGACTACCAAGTGAGCCCTCATTTCTTGGATTGTCAGTTCAGCTACATTCCTTATATAGATATGAACGTATGTACATACATATTTAATATTTGCTTTTTTAGTATTTTTTTTTTCTAAAATACAAGAAATACAATTTTTTCAGACAAATAATGCTCAAAAAATTTCATTATTTAGCTATAAATTTCTGAACGATGCGAATCTCGCAGAGTGGGGCGAGTTCATCTACCGCTACTCCCAGGGTGCGCATCTGCAAATCTCCTTCGCTCTCGCCTTCAATCGCCTGCTCACCATATCCTGGCCCGCATTCATAACTACGGTTCTTACAATTTGAAAAAGGAATCCACTTGTTTTCAAGCCCCATTTATTTGTTATATGTATGTATATGTATATATATATATACATATATACATATATATATATATATATATATATATATATTGTTTTTGCAGTATTCAACACAAATCTTCATAGCATTACTGGGAACGACCTTTCTAATTCCTCTCTTCTTCGTGCTGCCAAACTGCTTTCGCGGTTTTCGATATATAATTATGACGATGCCCAATGGAAAAACCTCTGTGTTTATTTCGCTCGTTGGAGGGGTTGGTAAAGGAATTTTTTTATTTTTTTTTATTCATTTATTGACATAAAATTAATTTGAATGTGACAACACCGTGAATATGGCAGAAGTCAATAGAAGTATATTAACAAATCCTTGAGTCATAAAAATAAGAGAATTGAGAAAGAAAATAAAAGAAGCCACTTGCTTGTGCAGTTGTCGCGAGACATCATGATTGGCTACTATAGCATCGCTGCCATAATCACATTCCTCTTCAACGCAGCTCTCGTCGCGATTGTTTACTGGAATCGGAAGAGTCAAGTAAACACCTTTTTTTTAAAAGTGTATGGTCTAGACTTCCCCTCCGATATTATGAAATGATCTACCTATATACCGTTCGAAATTCTCGACAAGGATGTTGAAAAGCGGAATCTACTCGACGAGAGCGTTCGAACGGTATATAGATTATTTCATAACCTCGATGGAATTCTGGACCAATTATTAGCCAATCCGTCGCAAGCCTTCTGCATTTATGCAGATTACCCGAAGTGGAATTCGTCCCGATCAGGGCCTCCTGGCCACGTCGGTTGCCAGCTTCGCCTTCTACATGGCTTACGACATTTGTTTCGTGAGTTCAAAAAACCTCAATTTGATAAATGTTAGACTGATTTAGAGGCATTTTATTTGTATTCATTCAGTCCTTCGCGACGTACTTGGAAGTTGGCTCACTTTTCGACTATCTACCATTACTAGTCACTATTACCTGCGTTACGCCGTTTTGGTGAGGGCTTTTAATCATTATGCTTATTATAATGCTAGTTTGAAAGTGATGAAGTTATGAATAAGATTAAATTTCGATTAAATTTGAAAATTAAATTACATTTGTATTTATAATATGATTAAATTTCGATTAAATATGAATGAAAATCGCATTTGAATTTGTCATATCACTTTTAGGTGCCTAATGAGCTTCTCTCATATGCTCCGCCGCTCGACTCTCCCGTGGCTCTTCGCTCGCCGTAGTTCTCCAGTCCATGCCAATGAACAACATGTCCAACATGTCCGTGACATCCGGACGGTCAGCACCTCTCGAACTGGAACGGTTGTTCAAGAATTAGGGTCCCCTTAGGGGACCCTTTGGGGACCTTCTGGTCCCCTAAGGGTCCTGCGGGCCCTAATTGGTCCCATAGGTTCCCTATGAAACCCTTAAGGCTTCCCATAGCTCACTTTTGTGTCCCCTAACCAATGTATTATTTAAGCTGTCTCCTGCAAATCTCACACATTGAAAGAAATCTTTCTATGCTTCATCTTCTTCCATCTCTTCATTTGTATCAATATCCGTCGCAATCCATTCTACTTCGTATTGCCTATCGGTACGATATTAAACGTATCGTTTATAAGAATAATAA
This sequence comes from Allodiplogaster sudhausi, assembly GCA_945643635.1. Classification (NCBI taxonomy): domain Eukaryota; kingdom Metazoa; phylum Nematoda; class Chromadorea; order Rhabditida; family Diplogasteridae; genus Allodiplogaster; species Allodiplogaster sudhausi. The sequence goes on along the minus strand of CALZFC010000026.1, from coordinate 193,875 downwards.
AACTGGTTTAACTGATGAATGTTAAGAGTTCGCATGATGAATTTTAATTACGTGGTGAGCTTAAAGGAGACCATAAGGGAAAAACTCCTAACACGAATTCCCTGACAGATTGTTAAAAAGTACGGTGTAGAGAATCCATAGAAATAGTGTTACTGCTCCTCGCCTCTCTCCACAGAAACTTGTGGTTTGAACAACGGACAAGTCAGCCTACGTGTTAAGCAAAACCCGGCCAATGTTGGTTGCGCGCACCATATGTATGCGATTTACGCGTAGCAGCTTAATGGCCCTGTCGGCCACGGCGTAGCCCTTCCAAATTTTTTTTGAAAATGGCACGAAAATAAATATTCGCGAATTCAAAGTAGAAAATACTCCTAATTTCCTCACAGCAGAGAGATTTTTGTGACTTCCGAACACTTGCAAACGACTTTTCTAGCTCAGCCCGACGAAATAATGCGAAAAAAACAAGACACTATTTATTCGCTTTAGATCTCCTTTAAGAGAGCCTGTCTGAGATACTCGAACATGAGGGTGCAGGGAACAAAAATATTTTTTGATTTTAATTTCCTTCGCAGGACTTATGTAGCATCATGAGAGCTTCCAAAAAAACTTTTTTCAAAAAATATTTTGAAGGTATTACTACAGTATGCCTTGATTTACCGAAAATATTCAATTGACCATAAAGTTCGTAAAAGCTAACCAAACTAAATTTTGAAAGTATCGTTAGATTCGTCATCTAAAAACGCATAAAATTGCCTAAATAAGTTTTTCATAAAAGTTTCATTAAAAGGTCGAAATGAGCATTTTTATTTTTGGAATGTACCATTAGTGTGCCAAGCCGTAGAAACTGCGCGATGAGACCATATCCATTTGATAGAGCGTCATTTGTTACCCCTAGAAAACTGCCTCTCATGTGGATCCTCCTACAAGAACTTTACAATGTACGGGGGAAAACACCTCGTAGAGTAATAACCCGCAGAACAAAAAAAGGCTATAAAATGCGTTTTTCTCGCTCTTTTCAGAAACCAAAGATACCAGTAAAAGTACTACTTTAGTAGTTTATAGTACTGATATGCATAAAAATGTCATACATTATTTGTTCATACGAATCAATGACTTTTTCGGCAAAAAAGTGTATTTCTGGTCAGCTGGAGAGAGCTTAGCGCCAGTAGTCAGAAAACGAAGAAAAACTGCGCCTTAATACGTATATCTCGTGAAAGCCGATTCTTTTCTACGTGTAATATACTATCTTCCTGCCGAATTGGGCTGCGGGAAAGTTTCAATATATCCCCTTGAAGCGCGCACTCACAGTGCGGTCTGCTCAGAAAATCCCCTTTAAAGGAGGGCGATCACCGAAAAGTCATTGACGATAAATGAACCATCTTAGTAGTTTTTGAATAGTCTGGGGCATGCAGAAAAAGAATATGTATATGAAAATGTACAAGAAAGTTCCATATTCAAGTATAATGAACTTTAAAATGCAAATTTTGAATGAATTTGTGATTGGTGTGCCAGGGAAAAAGCAGACCCCATCGGTAGAATCCCAACTTCACGGCCACGTACCCATCGCGGGAAAATAAAATTACAAGGATTTGAAGAAATTGTTATGGTGAATGCTTTATCACCTTTTATTTTATTTGTTTTAGAAAATGTTTTTATAAATTCTTGTTACACAGAACATTATCAAATAGGTATAACAGCAATAACAACCCGCTTCAAAAAACACACGCACATTCCTAGTCTACCGTACATTTTTGAGTAATTAAACGGACTTCCGTTCGAAGTCTTTGTACGTTTGAACGCACATTACTGTATTTTCGGTGATCGCCCTTCTTTAACCTCGCAATCCGGCTTCATTCGCGATATTGGTTGATCTGGTACATAACATCTTATTCAGCATGTCCTGATACACAAAAAATGCTGTAACTATTTTAAATTCTTGCATCTTCACTAATAATTTCGGCAAAAACTCCTTTTGCTTTTGTGCGCAAGCGACAGAAAAACTGTCCGCAGTCAGAAAAATATGGAAGACTACACCTAAATGAGCATTCTATATGAAAGCCCAGTCTCTTTTGCGTAGAATATGCTTCTTTAGTATAGAATTCTTACGGGCATAACACAAGCGGAGCGGTCAGAAAGCGCTGCTGTCAAAAGCGGGGCGGTCAAAAGCGCAGAGAATAGATGCAGAGCGAGTGCTGCGCATTTGACCCATGCGCTTCTATTTGCTGCGATGCGCACTGTGAGTGCGCGCTTCAAGGGGATGTATTGAAACTTTCCCGTAGCACAATTCGGCAGGAAGATAGCATATTACACGTAGAAAAGACTGGGCTTTCACGTAGAGTGCTCGTTTAGATGTACAGTACCGCCCAACATTTCTGGTACATATATTAATTATATTAATTATATTAATATAAATAATTTCAATTGAATTTTCAGCGCTCATGGTGCATTTCAACGTAGTTTTCTGTTCAAACTAGACTAATTCGATGCAGATAAATACGTTGGTAACATTAGTTTCTCAAAGAAACCAGACGCTGACGAGAAAATTCATGTTTTAGCCCAAATCATTTGAAATATGCAGCGCAATTGCGCTGCACTAAATGCGCAATTGCGCTGTATCTTTCAAACGGATTTCGGGATAAAACATGAATTTTCTCGTCAGTGTCTACTTTCTTTGAGAAACTAATGTTACCAACGCATTTTTCTGCATCGAATTAGTCTAGTTTGAACAGAAAACTACGTTGAAATGCGCCATGAGCGCTGAAAATTCAATTGAAATTATTTATATTAATATAATTAATATATGTACCAGAAATGTTGGGCGGTACTGTAGTCTTTCATAGTTTTCTGACTACGTGCACTTTTCTCTCTTCTGCGTAAAAGGCAAAAAGAGTATCTGCCGAAAATAATAGCGAAGATTCGCTAATATAAAGTCATCTACGTGGTTTTTTGTGTGATAGGACATGTGAAATGAGATAGATTGCAAAACTTCCCCTAATATCGCGAATGAAGCCGGATAACTAGGTTAAAGGGGATTTTCTCGGCAGGCCGCACTGTGAGTGCGCGCTTCAAGGGGATATATTGAAACTTTCCCGTAGCACAATTCGGCAGGAAGATAGTATATTACACGTAGAAAAGACTCGGCTTTCACGTGACATACGTATTCAGGTGCAGTTTTTCTTCGTTTTCTGACTACAGGCGCTAACCTCTCTCCAGCTGACCAGAAATACAGTTTTTGCCGAAAAAGTCATTGAGAACGTAATCGTATGAACAAATAATGTATGAAATTTTTATGCATTTCTGCACTATAAACACAATGGTACCTTTGGTTTCTGAAAAGAGCGAGAAAAACGCATTTTATAGCCTTTTTTTGTTCTGCGGGTTATTACTCTACGAGGTGTTCACCCCGTACATTGTGAAGTTCTTGTAGGAGGATCCACATGAGAAGCAGTTTTCTAGGGGTATGAAACTTTTATGAAAAACTTATTCAGGCAATTTTATGCGTTTTTAGATGAGTTTGGTTAGTTTTTACGGACTTTATGGTCAATTGAATATTTTCGGTAAATCAAGGCATACTGTAGTAATACCTTCAAAATATTTTTTTGAAAAAAAGTTTTTTTGGAAGCTCTCATGATGCTACATAAGCCCTGTAAAGGAAATTAAAATCAAAAAAATATTTTTGTTCCCTGCACTTTCTGCTATGGCCATGGTCAAATATCTCAGACAGGCTCTCTTAAGGGAAAAAAATCATACATATTCTCATGCTCGCATTAATAAATATCTCCTTTTTTCTCATCTGCGATTCATTTGCAACTGAAATTTCATCTCCATAAACATATTTTCAAGCATCATGTAATTTTTTCGCCGCTCTCGCATTACAAATAATGTATGTATAGTCACGTAATACGCCTGTATTTTTTCAAACGTTCATATTTTCCTGCTAGTAAATATGAAAGGGCGGGGAGGGGGGGGAAGAGGGAATTTGGGACTGCATGCTTGCTCTCCTACTCATGATAAGAGACCACTCTGAATAGGAATAGGAAGAAAGAGAGAGAGAGAGAGAGAGAGAGAGAGAGAGAGAGATAGAGCTAGAGATAGATAGAGAGTGGGAGGGAGGCAAAGAGTGAGAGAAAAGTAGAGAGAGAGAGACAGAGGGAGAGAGAGAGAGAGAGAGAGAGAGAAATAGAGAAATGCGAATGTATCAGGATGGAGCAAGGAGGCGAGAGCATACGGGCGAAAAGCGGAGCAGACAAGCTGCTTGTAGATAATCGATACATGACAAGGGCGATTGCTGTATACTATTTTTATTTAAAGATTGTCCACGCTCCTTCTTTCCCCCCTGATGAGAAAGTGTTCGAGAGATGGAGAAGGAGAGAGAGAGAGAGAGAGAGAGAGCGAGAGAAACAGAGAAACAAAGAGAGAGAGAGTGAGAGAAAGAGAGTAAAAAAGAGAGAGTAACAGAGAGAGAGAAAGAGGCAAATGAAGACGAAATTGATAAGAAACCAACGAGAGGGCTTCAAAGATACGAATCAGTCGAATTGAGAGATAGCCAAATATGACAGCAATCTAACAAGACTTGACTTGCGGCAGGAATGCATTTGCTTTCAATTGGGACCAAGGAGACGCTTCTTGCTGGTCAGTGCATTATTTTCTTTTGCTTCATATATTTTTTTTTAACTCTTTCAATTTTCAATGAAATTTTTCTTTGAATACATTTTATTATTCCGCCGTTCATACTAAGACATCAAAAAATGTGATGAATTGCTAGAGAGAGAGAGAGAGAAATCCTAGCATTCTATGAACAGTTCTCTAGAAAATGTCTTATCACTCATCATTTTCTCTTTTGCAACTGATGTGAAGTAGTGTTCCTTGTCTTCCCACTTGTCTTTAAGAAGATTCTCCCGTTTTTTCCGCTGTTGCATTATCTGTTGTAGAATGATTACACAGATACATCCATACAAACAAACATGAAAGCCAATGCGGTTGCGCTTAGTGAGTTCTGTTTGCAGAGAGCAGAAGAGTGTGTACAGGAGAGAGAGAGTGAGAGAGAGAGAGAAGGAGAGAGATAGAGAAGGAGAAAGCGAGAGTGAGCGAGAGAGTGGAAGAGAGAGAATGAGAAAGAGAAAGCGAGGGAGATATGTAGATACAGAGAGTGAAAAGAGAGGGAGAGGGCAATAGAGAGTTATAGTGAGAACGAGAGAGCGGAAGGGAAAGCGGAATTCACTTATATTGCGAACAAGGTCTATTTGAATTGAGATTCGGATGCATTGTGTGCAGGAGAGAGTGATGAGCGTATTGAGCGAGAGAGAAGAGACAGGAAGAGAGCGATATAGAGAGAGAGAAAGGAGAGAGAAGAGACATTAAGAGAGGACGAGGGAAAGAGAGAAAGATGGAGAGAAGATACAGGTAGAGAGCGATAAACAGAGAGAGAAAGAGATTGATAGAGAGAAAGTAGAGAAAAGAAAAAGAGAGAGAGAAAGATAGAGAGGGAAAGCGAGACAGAGAGAAAGAGAAAGGCAGCATTAAGTAAGCACGGCAACAGCGCGGCCTGACGACTCCTCTGGATTCTGATGCTTTAGGTCCAACAGGTAGCGAGCGGTCTCAACTTTTCTTCTTTCTTCCCCCGCTCTCTGCTTCTCTCTCTCTCTCTATTTCTGTCTCTCTTTCTCTCTCTCTCTCACTCTCTCTCTCTCTGCTTATCGGTCTCTGTCTCTGTCTCTCTCTCTCTTTCTCTCTCTCCATCTCTCTGCAACTTTCTCTAGCATTGCACTCCCCCGTTGTCATTTCGTCCCTTGGTTACCAAATCCAGCATATCGCATCGCGCCATTTGGGTCTTCTTCTTTTCCTTTTCTTCCCCTTTCTTCACAGCCTTTTCCTTCTCGCCAGTGCTCCTCTTTTTTCTCGACTCCGTTTTGCCCTTTTCTGCTTTTCTGGTTTTCTGCTCCCTCCCCCCCCACCTCCTTTTTTTATTTGCGTGTGCCAATTCAAGTATGTAGCATACTGCGGCTAATCGTCCGGTTACGACTCGAGCTTTCTGCATACTCGCTACCACTTGCATACAGGTGATTGTGAGTCAGAATCTCTCTCTCTCTCACTCTCTCTCTCTCTTCCTCGCATTTTTTTTACTTTCTCACGTATTTATGAACGCTCTCTATCTCTCTACCTCTATCTCACATACTCAGTCTCTTTCTCTCACACTTTCTCTCTCTCCCTCTCTCTCCCTTCTTTCTTTCCCTCTCTCTCTCTCTCCCTCTTTCTCTCCCTCTCTCTCTTCACCCAAATTACAACAGCCGAGTGACTCGGCCAGCTTTTGTCGCTGGCCTTGCGCGCGCCTTACGTGGTGTGTTGATGTCGGCCCATGAACAGGCTATCCGATCCCCTTTCTCTCTCTCTCTCTCTCTCTCTCTCTCTCTCTCTCTTTCTCACTCTCTTTCTCTGCCTCTCTGTCTGCCTCTCTGTCTGCGTCTCTCTCTCCTTCTCTCAACCCATTCACTTCCCCATTTCAATGCCACAGGGCACAAATGGCTCGGCCGCTTACATAAGAAACCACCAGTTGCGCGGCGTTGCTTCTTTCTTGTTCACACCGCCTAGGCGAGTAGATGACTCATCATTGGCCATCTCACCCATCCCTCTCTCTCTTTCTCTCTCTCCCTCCATCTCTCTCTCTCTCTCTCTCTCTCTCTCTCTTTCTCTTCCCTTTCTCTCTCTATCTCTCTCTCTTCGCTTTCATCTTTCTCTCTCTCTCTTTCCTCCTTCTCTTTCTCCTCTCTTCCTTCTCTCACCCTCTTCGTCTCCCTCTCTCCCTCTCTTTCTCTCTCTCCCTCTCTTCCCTTCTCTCTCCTTCCTCTCATCCCCTCCCAACAACCGCTCTCTCACCTCTCTCATAAGCAGCACATTCACATTGCCATAGTCTTCTCGGTCTTCCATTGCCGCCCCCCTCTCTCACTCGAGTGCCTTTTTCTGTCTTTTCTTGACCTTTCTTATGTTAGCCCGGTCACTGGCAATGTTACAACAACGCAAATAGGTACTTAAACACGTGTCGCCCTATTTGGAGCACCTGGGGTTCGTACGCTTAATTAATTAATTATTTAATTGCCATAAGAGTGCCTAGCTTCTAGCTATGTAGCTACTTATAAGGGCCGATAGAAGCAGTCCGTTCGTTCCATTTGGAATGCTAGGGCCAAGCACCCGCTATCAATCAAACCCGTTCGATTATATCATATGTTGTGCATATGGCTAGTGATGATCAGTTGCGAAAGAGGAGAGAGAAAGAGAAAGAGAGAGAGAGAGAGAGAAGAGAGAGAGAGAGAGAGAGAGAGAGAGAGGAAGAAAGAGAGAGAAGAGAGAGTAAGAGAGAGGTAGAGAGAAAGATAGATAGAGAAAGAAAGACTGATAGAGTGTGGGAGTGCGAGGGAGAGAGAGAGAAAGAGAGAAAGAAGGAATGGGCGATAGGCAGAAAGTGGGCCTGGACCATTTTGAAAAGAAAAAAACTTCTTTCACCCGGCCGGTCTATCGTCTTTACTGTTTCTTTTTCTTTATAAACTCTTTGCCATAATATTAATCTTTTTTTATTTAACAGTAATTCGACCGAGTGGCTCTTCCAGCGACTCTTTGAGTTAAGAGCATTAGAGAGGACCAACCTCCTCATGTCTACGACACTCATCGCTACTCTGCTTCTCTTTGCGACTGCGCAGGTCTCTCTCTTTTTTGTTTAGTTATTCAACAGCTTTTTTTAGTTCACTGTTTCATCGGGTTTAAATCCATGAAATTAAAGAGAACTTTTGGATATACATATCTTCTTCTTTTTGTCTCAGAATATCTTATCCATTTTATTCTTTTATTAATGCTAAAATAAAAATAAAAATACTTGAGATTGATGCCTCCATTGTCGTGCGCTACATGCACGTGAACACGGAGATCCAGGCACGATTCGCGACCACCGATCTACTGAGCGAGATCGAGAACACGGACACGAACGCTACCGAGGTCAGTGTCTCTGTCTCTTATAAGACCCTTTCCTCATTCTTATTCGCTCCCTTATGTACGTACAGATGTATCCCTGCACTTTTCGCCTGTCCTGTACATGAAATCTGTTTTACTCCAAAGATAGATAGCTACGGGTGTATATCCAGTCAAACGCAAATTTAATTTGGCTCTATAACGTAGTCCAGAGCATTGCTCCCAAATGAAGATAAAAGGCATACAATATTCCAAGTATTCCAAGTATCCCCACGTATCCACACGGGTTCGATGAACATTTCAAGCCCTATGTCATCCCGAGTGTATTATTTATGGAGTCATGTTTTGGTGGAATTGATCCGTTAGTCGATTTTTTTCTATTGAAAAGCTTTTCTAGTTGTTTATTAGTAAATAGTGCTTGTTTTCTTGATTATTTTTATGGCGATTTTCCTTTTAAATTTGTTCTCCTCACCTGCAGGTTGTCTACCTCGCCGAGATTCCGGAGAATGCGTTTATTCGCAGCTTCCACTTGTCAGTCTCATTTTTTCTCGCTTACTTCTTATAAAGCTAAAGAGTGCCCTTTAAGCAGTAAAAGGGGAGCTGTAAAAGTATATAATTAGTAACTCGGTACTCGTACGTACGAGAAAGGGTTGCCATGGTAGCTCAATAAGGCAATGCTATTACATATGTATGTTGTCATATGCAATTTTTTGTTTAAAAAAAAAGATCGTACTTACATACTATTTACAAATTCAAGGACGTCTCGAGATTTAATGTTAGCAGGCCGTTCAATAGGCAGTCTGAAAATTATCTTGCCGCTTGTAGAGTGTACTCTTCTATGGTTGTAAAGGCAGGGAGGGGTACATGCAAACAAGCCATATCTATTGTAAATTTCCATTATCTTATCGTTCCTTACAATTAGTCGCGTAAAATGCTCTGACAATGAGCACTGCCTTTCGGAAGAAGACCAAGAACATTTCTTGGCCGGTTCGAACCATCTTATCTCATTTGACAAAAAGAAAGATATCTCGAGGAATTCAAGCAGTGAGCATTGAATTTAAAGTTTTAATACTCCGACCTAAATCATAAAACAAACATATCTATAAAGCGCCTTGTCGGAATCGGGAAAAAATTATGAAAAAAATCTATATTTAAAAATCTTAATTAGTAAATAAATTTTAAAAATAAAGATATGGACCATTTCAGAGAACAGAATGGTGTCCTTACTCACGGAGTCATTCGGCCCAAGGACGACGCTGAGCAAGAGTACGAAGAGGCGCGCAAGGCGGGCAAGTCGGCGGCGCACTTGAGAAAGACGTTGGTTTATTTTTATATTTTTAATTAATTAATTAATTAATTGCACAAATTAATTAATTAATTTTTTAAGCTGAAAGTGGAATTATATAGTATTTTCATACTTATAGAAAGTATTAAGCCGTAATTTATTTTATTTAAAATATTTTTAATAAAAAAAAGAAGAATTTCAGAAATAACAAACGCTTCGAGCTACAAGTGACGCTCACGCCCCTCGCCACCATCGGCTTCAATCTGACGTATCAGGAGGTGCTTCAGAAGAGGGACTACATGTACAGGCATGTCGTCAGCGTGCGTTCTCGCCTGGTATGCCTCATTGATTATTTATGGAATTTTTTTATTATTTATTTATAAAGTATATATATATATATATATATATATATATATATATATTTAAACTTTTATTTGTTTTCTCCTCATGATATACATGAAGAAAAAGAATTGAAATTGTGCTGCAGCTGCTTTATGCGTATGTTCCTTTCGTTTTTTATATTAAAAAACAATTTACTTTTTTTGTAAATAATAGGAAAAAAATTATTTTTGACCAATTTTATTTTGACCAAATTTTTTTTGACCAATTTTCTTTCTGACCAATTTTCTTTCTGACCAAATAATACGCGCATGCAGCCAATCGTGAATCTCGAAGTGAACGTGCTTATCGCCGACCGCAACAACTTCTCGCGCATCCACGTGCCACGCTACGCTGAAGGTATCGCAGAGCTACCCGTCGAGCAGCTGCTCAGCCTGCCGCGTTAGTGATAACTTGTATTCAAGTAAAATAAATGAATAAATATATATTACTAAATAAACTGTCCAAAAGTTGTGCATATCAATTTTTTGTTATTTTTAGAATTTATTTTTTTTACTGTGCAGTTAATGATCGTCTTCTACAAAATATCTTTAAAAATATTTGTCATTCCGTATTTAAAAAAGAAGAGTACTTAAATGCAGCTTGTTACGAAGAGAATTACCAAGAATAATACATGAAAAATGAAGGAAGCGAGCTGGCTCTGGCTCCTCTTGGCTGTCCAGTAGTCATTTTTCTTTATGCGAGCCGCGCGAAAGACCAAAAAGGTCAACGTTTTGATTCTATCCTCCAATCCTGGCCTAGTCATAAGGCTCTCTCTCTCTGTTTCTCTCTCTGTCTCTATCTCTCTTTCTCTATCTCTTTCTCTCTCTCCCTCATTCTCTCTCTCGCGCTCTCTCTCTCTCTCTCTCTCTCTCTCTCTCTCTTTCCTCTCCAGAAGACGATCGTGTGATGGTGCAATCGGCGGCGGACGCGACTGGCTCGATCGCGTACATCTCGTACAACGCGCGCCATGACGTCGAGCAGGGCGAGCTCATCGTCCTCTTCAACACGACAGCCATGCCGGGCACATCGGAGATTCAAGTGGTCGGAACACTACATATAATTCATTTTCTTTATATACACTCTAATAATTCACCTTTTTCTAAGGAAATAATTAATTCTCTTTCTAACCATAAGGACTCTAATAATTCATAATCTTTCTAAAGACTCTTATAATTCAACTCTATATAAGGACTCTAACAATTCAACTGCTTATAAGGACTCTAATAGTTCAACTCTTTATAAGGATTCTAATAATTCAACTCTTTCTAAAGACTCTCATAATTCAACTCTTTATTCTTGATTCAAGGCGTTTATTGAGGCGATGCACACACTCACATTAAGAGAGCCTCTCTGTTAGGGCCAAGGTGGCCCTGCCCCGGGGGAAAGTGTCGGATTTGGATAACCAAATTTTAATGGGGGGTACCCATACATACTATAAAGAAAATTTGGTGGTCAATTCTGTTATAAAATTTTTTTCATTGACTGGGCATGCAATAGTATGTAAAATGTTTAAGTCCATATAACTTTCTGTAAACTTAATATTTTACAATTTTTTTTTTATTTGTTGTGTATTCACAAAGCGCACAAAAAAGTAATTGATGACTTTCTGAAAAAGTTTCATTATTAACAAGTTTTATGCATTTTTAATTTTCAAAAATCGGTTTTTTGAGCACATCGTCTATTTTACGGTCCGGTTCCAGGCTGGAGAATAGTTGAGATGAAAGAGGAGAAAAAATGACACAAGATATGTTTTTATGAAGAAAATCGAAGGATATATATGTTTTCGAATTTTGACCTGAACCGGGTGCACTTGCATTTTCGCTGATTGAGATAAATTAGTGTAACTTTTTTTAAAGTCTTGCTTTTTAAACAATTTTTATCTCATCGAATTGGCCATTTAATTCTCTCCTAGAAAAGTATAGAACCAATCTGCCTAATGTTACCCTGGAGCATATAAATAAAATTTTCTCTTTTTTGAACAAAAATTAATTGGGTAATAACTACTGAGAACCAAATTTATGGGCCATTGTGATATCAGGCTGAACCAATCAAACATATTATTAGATAGAACGAAGAATTCTGCATACCATATCCTCGTTTCAAGAGATTTCAAGGATATATATTTACTTTTCACGAGCAATCGAGGAAAATTTCCATCGTCGATCCAGCCGAAAAATCAAGTCGAAAACTCAAGAGTGCATTTTTGTGCCACAATATCATGTTTAATGGTGTTTTTTGATGAGGAAAACGAATATAATGCATAAAAAGACTTTTATCAAGATCTATGAAGTCGAAAACTCGGGGGATGTTGTAATGTGTTTTTGACGAGGAAAATAAAAACAATGTTTTTTTATCTGTTGGCCATTAAATGTATAAAAGGATTTTGCAAAACATAATAATGCAAATGTGGTGTGGTTTTTTATGGAACAAAATTATGTTAATGTACTATTTGAAAAGTTCTTCTCTTGCTTCCTTTACTGAAGTGTCTGTGTTTCTATTACTAGATTGAGGAATTTCAGCATCATCTGACAGATCTAGGGCTTGTGTTTCCTCCCGATGAATATCGTATGTGGTTTCAAACATAGGATAAGTGACAAATTCTTCCTCTTCATCTCCTTCCTGTTCGAACAGTTCAGAGACAACGGTAGATGCAATGGTGGAGTCTGACTGCACGGTTGAATCCTAAAGAATTTGTCTTTAATTGGCTCTGTATTTTTCAATGTTAGTTACCTCCTTCTGCTTGTGGGCCAACCGACTAAAGATAGCTGCGATTTGTCGGTAATTGAGTAGCTCTGTAGGCGTGAACATCAAATTCCCCGATTCGTCGACAGAATTTTTCATCATCATTTCTGCTGTTCTTGGGTCCACCTTCGCTTTGGTGCGCCATCCTTCATCAAAATTTTTTCTGATATATTCTTTCGAACGCTCAGGAAGCCTCTCGCTGCGTTTCCGAACACGTAAAGCCCATCCTTTCATGGCACGCTTACCATTATCAGTCGTTTCCTTAAGTCACTCAAGTAATCACTCAAACAACATTATTTCAACATTAAACTTCTCCTCACTTGCTAACCTCGAGTGATTCTATTGCGGAAACAACCTCGGGATATGCTCTCTTAGCCTGAACGCCTTCAAGAGCAGCAGCGTAATATTTTAGAGACCGATCTCATAGAGTGAGACGTTCGGGTGCCAGCTTGTGCTTGCCCATTAACAAGTGACGCTCAAGGTTTGAAGCTCTTATAAACTCAGCACCGCATCCTTCCTCTGGACACCTATAGAGGTGCAGAGATGAGTCGCAGGAATCTGAGTCTTCAGGTCTGCAGTGTTCTGCCTCATCTGCATGTTCAGCAACTACATGCCGAGTCCTTTCAAGACGTAGAGGTTTGCCAATGTCTGCCCAAAATTTCGTATCTCCTGTTAGCACACCGCCTTCCACTCCAATAATTCCTCGAGCAGAATTTGGTTGCATGGTGTCATAGGGGAAAAGCACTCCTTGGCCAATTGTTGAATGGCGGTATGCCCGAATTCCCGATTCTTCGAAAACAAAGGTGTTCAGTGTTGAAATTCCCGGTAATTTCGTCGATGAAGATTTGCGGTTTTCAATTTTGCGAATATATACAGAGAGTCCCGCAAGGGACTTGAGGCCAGAATTGATAGCGCGGAATTCATCTACGTTCTTCACATCTCCTCCGCTATCAACGTGGTCATGTAGCTTTCTTTTGATGACAGCCGACATTCTGTCGCATGCGGATTTTCCGGCCTGAACATTTTGACAAGCGCATCCTATAATTTAAAACTCGAATCATACTTGAGCCTCGGAAAAGAAATAGGAGGCAATTTTGACGTTTGTTACGGTAGAAATGTGTGGCAAGCTGGAAATTGTCGAACTGCTCTTATAGCACCCTGAAAACTATCAAGTAACATGGTCATTTTTAAACATTAAATGATACCTGCGTTGTCCGACCGCAAGTACACCTTCGAGATTTTCTCTTTCGCGAGTTCATGCAATGTGTGCTGCAGAATTGATGTTACAGCAACAGTGTCCTGGAAACGAAATCTCTAAAAATATTTCCGTCTGCTCAACTAACGACAAAACCGGACCTGCAGTTCTCCTTCCAGTATGTGTACAAATGTGTGTTGCACGTAATCACCGGTGCCGTTCTTCGTCAACACATGAGAAATGTGCCAAGACATCCCTCTCTTCGCAAAGAAATCTGTTGTCTTCTCACGAGCAAACATGGGCAAAAGCTTCATTGCCCAGTCCATGGTGATCAGCGCATCGCCTGGTTGTAGCATTGAAACAATATTTTCGCGATCCTTTTCGCTCGAAGTTGCTCGAATTTGGTGTTTTTTTTAATTCATCAATCCTGGTCTCAATACTGTGCCAGTCGCGCAGCATTCTCTCGAATTTCTTTTTCTGCGGAGTCCCATCCGTTTGCGCATAGTGTAGCGTATTCACGGTTTCTCTGATGTCACCAGATACAATCTAAATGAGGCTTATAAATTCTAGGAACGCTATCTATGTAATTTGTATTCAATTAACAAACCTTCCAGAGCTCACACCTGTCGCAAATTAGGTCATGGGAGTGTGGTTGGTCAGCGTTATCACCTTCGCATCGTTCAGAGAAGTCATTAGAGTTGGGATCACTAAGGGCATGCTGAATGCAGTGATCCCCAATTCTGGATCTCTGCTTTGTGTGAATTTTGTAATCCGTACGGAAATACTGTTTGGCTTCGAGAAGCTTCATTTTTAGCGATGAGTGCCAAAAGTCATCAACATCTCCATCCGCTTTCAAGCCATCGATGATAGCGAATGCCTCATCAAACGCCTGAATGCAATAATATTGTAAGAAAGAAAACATTAAAGTAGGCTATTTACCTCCATTCCTTCGGCCACAAAGAAGTCCACGCCGTGCAGACTTTTGCGCCGTGACGCACTGCAGGCATCCAGAATTCTATACATCGTCGCTGGTGACATGAGAAGATCGGTTTCCCTTGACTCTTCAAGTTCTCTGTGAAAAAAAGGCTCTGTTTACTCTAAATGTTATGTAATATACATACCTCTTGTACAGCTCAATAATCTCAGTAGCACTGTTCTGCCGGAGGACGTTTGGGTATTCGATGAGTGAACCATCTGACATCTTCGAAGTTCTCGTTCCAAAGGGAAGACTGACAGCAACTTTGAAACTGAAACAGCGACAATAATAAGAAACTTTCAACTATTCTTAAATTCTTGTCAACCTCGAGATAAATTCAACAAATCTGTTGATCTGTTCGTGGCCGTACTTCTTCCTCTTCAAATCCTTCTCAATTTCTTTTCCTCCTCGGTGTGCAAGTCGCTTGGCTTTTGAGTAAAAGTACTCAGACAATCCAGAAATGTAATGATGGATTTCAGCTAGGCTTAGGTGTGGAGCTACTAGGGATATTAGATGGAGCTTCTCAATTCGGGTCCGCGCTCCAAGAAACCGCGATTTTATGGCCGTCATGATATAATCATAGCGGTCTGGTCGACTCCGCTCGTACAGCCCTTCCAATTCAGGTGACAATACCATTTGCTTTAGCTCGTTGGGAGCGTCCGGGGCAACAATTTCGTATATCACAGAGAAGGCATCGCGTAGATATTTCGCCTTTCTTCTTGCTGCCCGCTCTTTAAGGTTGCCGTAATCCTTTCTTCTCATTACCTTCTCCAGTCCAATTGACTTTACAAATGCAATAAAGGCATCTTTCGACGTTCTTGAGACTGTAGACAATGACTTCTTGAGCGGCAGCTCTTCATTCTTTTCGCGATAAGGAAAGTAGGAAGGATCATCTTGTTGGGAGCAGGTTGGAGCATACTCTTGAATGTCTGCAACAACATCGGCAGTCTGTGAAAATCGGCGATTATACAGTGGAGGATGAATGCTGTGGCCTGTTTCATCGACATGCATTTGTGTCCGATCCTTCTGGGGTTGTAACTTGTGAGTTTTGCAAAGAGCTGTAACATGAAGGTGAAAGTTAGAATGAGTAAATTATATTTTACAACTAACGCAGCCCAACGTGCAGCAAGAGTCCATCCATTTCCATCACAGCTCTAGCATCTTCTTTTTCGACGACATAGCTGTTTTTTTGGGCAACTTGTGTTGAATGTTGAGAGAAAGGCGGAGGAATTGAGCATATCTTTTGGGAGCCCTTTATCTTGTAGTGCTTGTACTGAATCTGATTCCAGGAGGTTCCCAATTCCTCAATGTGCCGCTGGCAAATGAAACGCTGCCCAATCCCGCCAGTCTGGAGCGGAAAAGAAAGTTACAAAAGATGAAATAAGTGAGCTTTACCTCGGCCGGATCCTCGAAATTGCTGTCAAATTCACCCGCGCCGCGGGACAGAATCATATCCAGCTGGTTAGATGTGCCTAGGTAGATTTCTGTGGATCTCTCCATTAATTCAACCATCCTGTAAAAAATGACCTGAGTTTGCCAAATAACATTTACAACGTAAATAACCAACGCGTGGTAAGAGATTTCTACATAATAAACTGACCTTATCTTCTTTCCTTCACATTGAGTGCTAACTTTCGACACGGAAGGCCGCTCTCCTTTCTCCTTAGGTGATTTCCGTATCACAGAAAAGTAGCATTCGGCGTTTTCTTCTTTGTCAGGCAGTACAACATCATCGACGCGGGCAGGAACAACGGTGTCACCTCGGCGAACACGTCCAACTGGGGATGCAACCGCCACAAGAGCCACCAAAATTGGTGGTACTATGAACAATCGCATCTCGAACGATTTGAGTGATTCAAGATCGCAGCCTTTTATATCTATTCCTTCGGCAACTCTTGAGTGCACTTTTATGGCATGGGAGCCACAATTAGGATTTCATGCGCGGCCATGACTACACTTGAACTGAAAACTGGAAGTTTGATAAGTAAAAAGTAAAATGAATGCGAAACATTGCCTCGAAAATAAGTTTTACATCATTAACCCTGCGATTAAAGGAAGCGATATAATTGCCATCGGACTGTCACAGACCATTTTGGCGCGCCGCAATTAAACGAAATTGCCAAAAATCTTTCAATCGTGCTCTCTCTCTCCAGCTGTCTCTTTCACTTTCTGTCTCTATCCCTTTCTCTCGATGTATTTTCGGAACCGTATAGTAAAAAAAATAGTTTTACATCGTTAACCCAACGATTAAAGGAAACGATATAATTGCTATCGGACTGGCACAGACCATATTGGCGAACCGCAATTAAACGAAATTGCCAAAATCTTTCAATCTTACTCTCTCTCTCTCTCGTTGTCTCTTCAATTCTTTGTTTCTATCTCTCTCTCTCCCTCTACCTTCCGATCCGTATATAAGCAGGACCAACTCAGAGTAACAGCAACCAGCTAACTGTCCATCTTCTCACCATGCCGTCCATCTCCACTCCTGTAGCATACGAAGAGGACTTCGAAGTCCTTACCAAGGAGGCGGCTACAATAACGATGAAATGCCACTTCGAGCAAGAGGTGATCGAGAACCTGGGGGCGGAAGTCAACTGCCTGCGAAGCGAGCTGGAGAACAGAGACGAAAGGATCCGCCGGCAGCACCTCTACATTCTAGAGATAGAGCAGAACAAGTTTGGTGAACTTGTCACCCGATGCGAACACTCGTTGAAAGGATAGCATTTCCGGTGTTATTCTTCTATGTAATTGAGATAAATTGTTTGCCATCTCTTACCTTCTGGAAGCTTCAGGTAGTATAAGTTAGCCCTTTAGCCTATGGCTAGACTGAAATGACAGAGCTTACAAATAAATGAAGAAAATTTATTAAGTGAAAATCTTTTGTCGAAGAAAATGAAATAAAACCGTGATAATCCTTCTCTTATCACGAATGTACTCATGGGAATATAGGAGATATATACTTCTGTAAACATCTCCTGCATTACTTCAAAACTGATGTCTGCTCAGAAACTGGGTTTGAAACTTGACAGAAATGATGGCGAAATGAGCAATACCTACCGTAATATACATATATTGCGATTGCAAACGCATGGAATGTTTTACTAGAAGTTTATGCTTCAGTTTTGATTTAAAGTTAATGAGTATTTAGCTACCTCACTTTTACATTCTTAGTTTTGTGATTGAAATTAATGTAATTTACTTATTGTTAGTGGTGATGTCGTTGTGTGTCTGCCGCGCGAATATGGAATGCCAAGCTATTCCTGGATTGAAAGATGAGTTTAAGTGCATTTGCTTGAATGGCTACAGTGGACCATTCTGTGAAGGTTATTCGGCTGCTTAGAAATCTTTGTCACCCAAATAGTTCCACTATGCAGAGATCGCCGAGTTCATGGACGAGCCGGAGAAGGGCGTCGTCATGGCGACGATCACTGGCGAGACGGCCGAAAGCGCGATCGACGAGGTACATTTAATATACAATTTATCATTGTATCAGGCCGATTGTGGGATGAGCACAGGGATGTTATTGGGCGAACGTCAACATTTAATTAAAGTATTTAATTAATTAATTAATTATCTTTTATTGTATCTTTTTGCGCGTTCAACAACGCTTTCATTTTCTTAAACTATAGCAAAAATTTAGTTTTCTTATTTTTTTTTGCAAAAAATATGTTTTGTTGCTTCAGAAATTCAAAAAGCTATGATCGTTTTTATTGAGATTTAAAATGATCTCGCCCCAACATCAATGCACAGTCCACCATCTGCCCCCCATTTGCAGAAGACCGAAGTGACGGCGGCGTCCGGCTGCGTGAATGGCGCGCTCGTTCCGGCGGCTGCAGCCGCGGCCGCCGCTCGCTCCATCGCCGTCTGCGGCGGCGCAACGGACGCGTCCATCGGCGGCTTCGTCGAGCGCATGTGGACGCACATGAGGCAAGGCTTCATTTTTTTTTTAAATCGCTTCTCGGCCTCTTAACCGCCGCTTTCGGCAAACACTCGCTTATCTGCTGTTATCAACTTCATCTCCGGTATTTCGATCTAACGTTTCCACCCAGTGTTTTAGTCCTTTAAAGAAGGGATTATCGTAATAAAAATTTTCATAACGGAATTCGGAATTCGGAAGGGAAAAAAAGGTCGGAATTCGGAATTCCGAATTCCGATGCACCCCTGCTTTAAAGCAAGCCTAAATCTATCCTAATCACATTCAATCCGTGATCTAGTTTAAAAAAATTTTGCCCATTTACCAGGATGCGTTCAACATTAAAGGAGCTGAATAATTAACATATTGTTTTATGAACTTGTATAACCCTCTCTAACCAGCAGAAGGGCCAAATATTTGAGGTTCAAAATGGTTCTAATCTACTACTGTAGTATCATTCAGTGCATGGTACCTTTAATGTTTAAAAAAAAGGTTCATTTTCTCAAAATCTACGCTACTTGTCAAAGAAGGCTCTCGACAAATTGTCGTCCAATTTTCGTCATCTTCAGCATTCTCAAGTACGAACGAATGCGTGAGGCGTTCTCGTTGACCGACGCCGAGAGGGCGAACGTTGCCACGCAGATCAAGCAGCTCGCGCTCAAGGTCTGGTTATTTTTTATTTATTTTTTTTAAACATTTCTTTTTTTTCTTGTAATGTGACTATCATAAACTTCTATCAAAAAAAGGAGTGAAAAATTATTTTTTTATTAATTCCTATATCTTGTCATGGCTGAAATGCTCCTATTGTTTGTCAGCATTCATTAATGGAAACGACGAGACAAAACTAGAATCTCTCTCTCTCTCTCTCTCTTTCTTTCTCTCTCTCTATCTTTCTCTCTCTCTTTCTCTTTCTCTCTCTCTGTTTAGTACGGCTTCGTGACGTCGCAGACATCGATGGTGGTCGTTCTTCCGTCGCTCGAGGGCAGCGGTGGAGACGAAAGCGCTCTCGAAGAGGACGACTTTGACGAAGAGGTCCTTTCTCATCTGATTCCACCTGCCGAGCAGCGACTGCTGCAGCACGGCGGCGGATGGCCACTCTTGCTTGCTGCGATCGCGGCGGCGGTCGCCGCCGTCGCCGGCGCCGCCTTTGCCGCGCACAGACACCGCGCAAAAGGCGCATCCTATCGCAGAAAGGCAGAGCATCCAGAGAATCCAGCGAGTCGACCGCTCACCGTGCCGGGACCTCAAGAAGAATGATGAAACGAAAAAAAAACACCCAAATGTCCAGTATACTTATGCATATTTGTACTAATAACTCTCATAACAAAAGAATTTGGCCATAGAAGCGAAGTCTACGGGTCGACCAGAAAAAGCCTACTGAGAGCTTGCAATGTTTGCTTTCATGCACAATCTATATGAGCATTTTTGCCTTGCAAATGCACTGCCAATTGGATTTTCTTCTTTTTGTCTTCTTATATTTATCAACGAATTACTTTTTTTTTAAACAAATTGACAAGAACCCTCTAACTCTCGTCATCCTTTGCGGGTAGCGACACGCCGAAATCCGTTATTTTCTTGTTTTATGCACTTGTTACGTTGTCCGTTGTTTCGACATATTCATATAATCTGCTTTTATAAAATAATAGTGTGTTTCAAGTTCGCTTGCTCTCACTCAAATGCATTTGTCATACGGTACATGACATCGCTAGGCTGATCTCTTAAATCATCACGCATATCTCATTAACATCACATGCACAAATATATACAGATGTATATGTATCTTCTAATTATATGGCTGTTTTGTGCACCAATTATTAATTGGCAACATAATTCTTGTTTGTTTTTGCAATCAATAAAAATCTGCGTATTCTGCTCACACATGCGTATGCACATTGAATGGTGCTTCTTATTGGTGGTGGGTTCGAGTCTTCGGCACTTCATTCAGATTTGCAGGCGCTTTTTTCCGGACACATCTAGAAATTTATTCAGGCATTTAGTAGTTAAGAAGGAAATCATGTTGTTTAATATAATAAATTTGCATTGAAGGAATAAGGTAGTGTTTGTTCACCTTTATTTTTGTTGTTGCAGAAAAGCACTGATAACGATGGCGCAACGACCGGCCAGCGTATGTTTATTTCTTTTTTTTTTCTTTTTTTTTAATTATCATTTTGTAGTTTGCCATTTTTTGTTAGTTAAACATAATTGTGTCTTTATCTTTGATGAGTACTTTTCCAATTATCGGGTGAAAAAACACTGAATCCGAAACTTGTTGACAATTGTGAAGACGCATGCAATTGGTTTTTTTTGTGAACATCAAACGAAGCTAACAATATCATATTCAGCAAGCGCCGACCTTCCGCCTCGTTTTAAGACGCCATTCATCGCGAGAAAGGAGCAATTTGAAGGTATGAAAATCTATCACCTTCTCTCAAAATTGCATCTCGGAGGAATAGTTATGGCACAATTCTTCTCTTTTAAATTTCGCGCCATTTTCTTTTAAATTTCGCTCCGCTTCCTTTTTAAATTTCAATTTCGCCACCATTTTCTGCCTATTTATAGATCCGTGCGAGCGTAGAATGATCGTGCTGATCGATCGCGCCGAGAGCAGACATCTGAGTGCGCTGCGTGCGTCCAAGTTAGTCGCTGATCTCTCGCTCATCACTCCGGACACTGGCTCGATTACGGTCGGCG
This sequence comes from Allodiplogaster sudhausi, assembly GCA_945643635.1. Taxonomy (NCBI): domain Eukaryota; kingdom Metazoa; phylum Nematoda; class Chromadorea; order Rhabditida; family Diplogasteridae; genus Allodiplogaster; species Allodiplogaster sudhausi. The sequence goes on along the minus strand of CALZFC010000026.1, from coordinate 172,736 downwards.
AGATTGCGAGGAACAGGTAGGCAGTTTTTTTGATTAATTAATTAATTAATTAATTAATATTAGTTAATTAATTTCAATTAATTAATTCATAAAATTATTACCTGATCCATCAATGGCAAAAAAATAAAATTTAAAAAAAATAATAAATAATAATCAATTTTCAAAAGTTCGCTAAAAAAATTTTTTATGAATGGTCTAATTAAGAGAAAGAAAATTAAATTAAATTGTGAAAACTTAATATCAGATCGATAATAATCTCGAACGGCCTCAAGGACGCGCTCTTCACGCTTGTGGAGTCGCGACGTGCCGTCCGGCAGAGTCTGCTCATCTTGAGCGACCTCTCCTCACCACTGACGAGGCCGCTCGAGTATCTCACGCTCCTCGCTCCCGCATTCACCGATGTGACGGTGGCGGCGATGGGTGGTGGCGAGAGCGGAGGCGCCGAGCAGAGAGCCATGTTCAGAAGAGCACTCGGCGCCGGAGTAAGGCTTCTAAGTATGCCTGGTGCCGTCGAACTGGCGAAGCCGTTTGAATGCAGGCCGTAAATTGGGCCGTAGATTGGACCGTAAATTGGGCCGTAAATTGGTACATGCTCATTTCACAATGACAACATATTCCATCGGATAATGTATTCAATCTCTTGTTTTTATGATATATGACGCGATTTGCGAGAGTATCAAAATGGCCGGGGACCCGGTAAAATTAGATTTCGCTCAAAAGCTTTTTATAGGTACTTTTTAACCCGGCGAAACGATTGGAATGGGTCCGGGGTTCTGAAATCATCATTTTGGCGAGCTGTGCGAGGTTTAAAATTCGAGAGCCCGAAGAAACTTGCAGAGATGGTCGCACATTCGCGTTCGCTGTTTCGCACACGATACAGCAATATTCGTGAAAATTTTGTCACAAATAGACAAGATATTGTTTTATAAAGCTACTAAAGTAGAATTTAAAAATATTCACTTTTATGGCCTCAGTGTCCCCTAGACTTTGGAGATTCGCCATTCTTTTATATGGAAATTAGTCATGGGTTTTCTATCTTAAGTTGTAGAGCAAGAAATTATCTTTCCAATGAGCTATAGTATGCCAGATACCGACGAGCATTTTTATGTTTCCCAATCATAAAACTGTTGAAATACGCGGGTTCATCGATTTTTTGACCTATGCACCGGGCAGAGTGAGAAGAATGGAATTGTCAGCTGCATTAACGATGATTTAGTGTAGTGCGAATGAGTTGAGATCGCGATGCAAAGGTCCCGGGTTCGATTCCTCAGGCGAGCAAACTTTGCCCGACAATTAACAAATTTGTTTTGCATTTAAATTTTATTTTAACAGTTACATAAAAACCTACATAAATTCCCTAGACTACCTTCATGCGGTATATCGCTTGTGTTGCGTTTTCGTCGTCGGTAACGCCTAAACAAAGTGCAAACCGATGCACGGGCACTGAATCGAGGGTATTTCAACAGTTTTGTGATTGGGAAACATAAAAAAGCTCGTCGGTGTCTGGCATACTATAGCTCATTGGAAAGATAATTTTTTGCTCTACAACTTCAAATAGAAAACCCATGACTAATTTCCATATAATAGATCGGCGTCTCTCCAAAGTCTAGGGGCCGCTGAGGCCATAAAAGTGAATATTTTCAAATTCTACTTTAGTAGCTTCATAAAGCAATATCTTGTCTATTTATGAAAAACTTTTCACTAATATTGCTTTATTGTGTGCGACACAGCGAACCCGAATGTGCTACCATCTCTGCAAGTTTCATCGGGCTCTCGAATTTTAAACCTCGCACAGACGGCGATTTCAGACTCCCGGACCCATTCCAAACGTTTCGCCGTGTTAAAAATGACCTATAAAGAGCTTTTGAGCGAAATCTAATTTTGCCGGGTCCCCGGCTCTTTGGCTTCCTTACGATTCTCTCGCAAATCGCGTCATATGTATGTAGCTGCCAGCAAATATGCAAATATGTGCGCCTTTGCGATTGCCGTAAATTGCCATGCAAGCCACACCAAGCATTTCCATAACTTCTTTTTTATACAGTATTTATGTTTCGCAATTGCAAGTATGGGTGCTAGGAAGGATGCATATATGTATGAATGTATATCAATGTTGTCCTTATTGTGTACATACTACATACATATACACACAATATAAAATATTTAACTTTCACGGTTGATTTGGTCTGCAAAATTGACAGCGTCTTGGAGTAAAGTGGATACGTTTCGTCGTCGTGTAATAAACCGAGCACATAAGTGAAAGCAGTCGATGAGCGAGCTCCACTTTAGAGGAAAACCTACAGTAGTTATAAAGTGAGCATGCAAATGTAGAATAGGAACTGTACGTACAATACAAGCGAAGAGCGCAGCATTCAAATGGCGAAGTTAAATTGTAGAGAAGAATGAAAAATAATTTGTTTTATGAAAAGTCATTTTACATGTTCATTGCACGAAATTGCGGGGGCAAGTCATGGTAGGAAAACAAGACAAATACAACAGCGTCAGAGAACTCTACAAAGAACTCTCTTTGCTCGTGACAAGAGTAAAACGACAGCTAAACAATCTTCATAGCTATGTACATAATTACCCAAATATTTACTTGATGTAATTAAAAAGTAAGTAACAGAAAAAAAGAGGCTAGCAATACGTTAAAGAGATTCATAGATTAGAGACAAAAGCAGAAAAAGCGGCTAAGAAAGAGAACAAAGGATGACAGTATGAAGATGGCTAGCAGTGTCAGCACTATGGTCACCCACACCTGCAACGAGGCAGAACTCTCCTTTTCTCTTTCTCTCTCTCTCTCGCTCTCTCTCTATCTCTCTCACTCTCTCTTTCTTTCTTTTTCTCTCTCTCTGTTTTTATTTCTCTATCTCTCTCACTCTTTCTCTCGCTCACGTGAAAGAGACTATTATTGAGCCAACATGGAGATTGAAGCAGCAGTCATTGTTGAAGTCGCCACAGCACTCGTAGTAGTGGAAGATGGAAGAGGCAGGGCACTGGGTCCCGAACAGAAGAATAGGGCAGTAAACTCTGCCATCCATGGTGGAGATTGCCCTCCCGACATCATTTCTGGCAGAGACGGCAACGATGAAAGCAGCAGAGATAGCGGTGAAGAGTGAGCAGCGAGACATTGTGCCGAGGGAAGAGAGAGAGAGAGAGAGAGATCTCAATGTTCCGTAATTTAACATAAACAAAATAGGAATAGAAAATTCATCGTCTCTAGGATCTCGTGTTGAGTTTGACAATTTCATTTTAGCCCCGGGTACAAATTCGGTAGGCACTGGCCTACCGAATTTGTACCCGGGGCTAAAATGAAATGAATGGGGCTCTTAAAATTAAAAATATTTGATTATGGGGAAATCATTACTTTAAAAAGTAAATGCAAACAAGGTTCCTCGAAGCAATGACAGATTTGTCTGAAAGAAGGCATCGTAAACATTTATTGATTCTTGTTCGCTTATCGCAGACTAGGCGCGCAAAATGGTGTACACTTGACATTTGGAAGAGGAATAACTTTTCGTTGCCTTATCGTATCGCTCTTGATGACAAAAACGATAGAAACAGTCATGACCGTTTCATAATAGAATAGGGCGGATTCTGTCCAGGACACATCCACTACTTGCACAGGGGTCTTTGAGATGTCTGAGACAAACCACATGTATGTATTTTGTGTATTATCCCAAACTCCGATGTGTTAACTTTGATATAAATCGGAAATATGCGAGAACAACATCCACTTTCTCTAACTTACTGCAATTATTTTATGTTTATTTCTTTTAAATTGATTTTCTAAGACTATTTCTTGATGCCTTCGTCACCTTTGTCCGGACAGCTGTTTATGGAGATGCTCAACAAACGTCATGCCATCGTTGAAAACAAAAACTTACGAGATTTTTCTTATCAAAAAAGTAACTGATTTGGAAGCGAATAATATAATTCACTGATGTTTTCTTCGGAATAGAAGGCAATGTTCATAATCGTTTTCGAATAATGCTTTAACTTATTAATGTATGTATGCACAAATGTAGGTATCTAAAATGTATACCTGACTAATTGAAGCGTACGGTAACGAAGACGCTGCTAATCAAGCTGTACCTGAGTCAAGTATTGTCGAGTACGTCAAGGTATTTATAGCAATTTTTTAAATTTTCGTCCAGCATAAAAATATTTGCAATTGTACATTAAGGTTTAAAAGTATTCCTTAGAGGTGCTTATCCAGCATAAAAAAAATACTTGCAATCATATACATATATCTCATTAAGTAAAATCTTGTAGGAGAATTAAGATAACTTAGAAAACTAAACACTCTTTATAGCCAAATTATTACTGCGCCCAGATAAATATTAACGTTGATATGATTAAACAGTTCCAGAAAAGAAAATACAAAGTTTCACAGATTCAACAATTAAAAGATTAGCGGCCACAGCAGATGCAGCGGATGAAAGACATCACGCAGGAGGCCAGCAAGAGCACGGCGATCACGGCCAGCACTACGATGACCCAGACCTGTAATGGGTACCACTCTCTCACTCTCTCTCTCTCTGTCACTCTCTCGCTCATGCACACTTTCTCTCTCACGCTCTTTCTTTCTCACTCTCTTACTCATACATTCTCTATCTTTCTCTCTCTCACATAAAAGAGACTATAAGTGAGCGAACCTGTAGATTGAAACAGCACTCGTTGAGGAGGTCTCCGCAACACTCATAGTAGTGGAAGATTGACGGCGACGCGCACTTGGTTCCGATCAGAATTACCGGGCAGTACTTGGAGCCATCCTTGAGCGAGGTGACGTCATCCTTGAGCGAGGTGACGTCATCGACGGCGTTGTCGACGTCACGATTGCAAGAGACGTCAACGATGAACGCGGCTGAGATGACGATGAAGAGAAGGAAGCAGCGAGACATTCTGCAGAGAGGAGAGAGACAGAGAGACAGAGAGAGGGCGAGGGACAGAGAGAGAGAGAGAGAGACAGACAGACAGAGAGGTACTGAGAGAGAGCAGAGAGAGACAGAGAGAGATAGACAGAGGAAGAGAGGGAGAGACAGAGAGACAGAAAAAGAGAGAGAGACAGAGAGTGAAAGCGGAGGGAGAGAGAGCGGAGATAGAAAGAGGGATCTTAAACTTGGCCAATTCAAAACTTTAAAGTTTAAAAAGTTGCATCATCTCTAGGAATAGATTTTTCAAAGTACTAATTTGCAGAATTAAAAAAAGATTAAGGACGCAGTTAAAATTAAAAATGAATGGTATTCTCAACAAAGTAATCATTTTTGCTTTGAGGGGAAGTATTGCAAAAGAAAGGCAAATGACTGATTGCTTTGAAGAAAGGCGTCAGCATTTTTTTCAAATTGATTTTTCCCGTGCGCTAAAGCAGCACTTTTGTTACACTATTTGAAGATGACTATCAAAAGAAGAAAATCGAAAGAAGTGTTTATAGTGAGTCATTGAATATTCTTCATGAAACTGTCGAAAAAAAACTGTCGGCGAATGGGAAATCGAAAGAGCGAGAGAGAGAGAGAGAGAGAGAGAGAGAGAGAGAGAGAAAAGATGAGAAGTGAGAAGAGTATACGGGATAGAGAGTGAGAATATGAGAAGAGAGAAGAGAAAACGGGATAGAGAGAGGTAGAGAGAGAGAGAGTGAGAGAGTGAAGAGAAAGACGAGTGACGAGAGAGAGAAAGAGTGAAAGAAAGAGAAAGAGAGAGGGAGACAGAGAAGTGAGAGAGAACGGGAGTGAGAGAAGAGAGAGAGAGAGAACAGGAAAGTAGAATGTTAAGGCAATGAATCAACACTTTTCTTTCTATTCCATTCACACGTTCAGCCGAATTGCCTAATCGAGAATAGCATGCCTTGCAGAAATGACTGTGTGAACTTACGAAAACGACGCAGCAAATATTTTCTTCACCTCGTTCCAGATGAAGGGAAATAAATGGAAAGGAACTCGTTGTGCTCACTATTATGATTTTTGACTACAATTTTCTCAATGTCATTTTAGAGGAGGTATCCTAAAAATATTTCTACAGTATAGCGCAATAGAACTAATTTGACACTCATGAGGTTGCATGCTTTGCAGGGGTGGAGTCGAGGTCTGGTGAGAAATAGGCATATACAAAATCATGCACAAACGTTCCATTTGTCTTACTCCTAAACATGCAATTCACATAAAGAAAAAAAAAAGTTTATAAATTCTGTTCCCCGGATTACACCCTTTATAAAATGCTTTTATTCGTTATGACAAACTTTATTCATTTATACATTTAAGACCGCAAACAATCACATAGACAGTCACACTTATCAATGAGTTACATTTTACAAGACAAGACTAATGGTACGTCATAGAAGCAGTCCACGGTGCTTACAAGGGAACCATCTGAAGATATGTTGGAGGATTTTGATCTCACCTATCCAGATCGATTAGTACGGTCAAGAAATGATATCAACTATTTTTACTTTTTCCTTAATGGCCTCCGGCGATTTTATATTAATTTTTAAAATTTGCATAAGTCGCAGATGTGGGGTGCTGATCGTTGCTTTGCCATTGTCAACGACCCGCTTGAGATATAAATTGTGACCAGCGTGGCGCAGTTAGTTGCGCGCTCGCCCGTTGTTTTGAGTGTCGCGGGTTCAAATCCAGTTTGGAGCAGATGTTTTGCTATTGTTTTGGATATTTAATTTTGGCAAAGTACATATGTACATAAAAAAAATTTTAAGGAGAGCGCGTTTGTACTTAAAAAATTATCATATTTATCTTCTCGTATTGGGCAATGGATGTTACAATGCGGTCACTTCACCATGTCTGCAAATCCACAAGCGGTTGTTCGTCTTCTGCTGGATAGATTTGGCGTCTCTGATACATCGGCGGAATTCACTCGAGAGGACCATAAACTTGCACAGTCTTTTACCCTGATCCTCGAAGCTGCTGAACTCAACTCGCTACTGTTCGATGTGGATGAGACCCCTCTCTTGCAAGAAGAAGGAGAGGACAACGACTGGGACCCGGATGAAGCCGTTGACATTGAACCAGAAAAACCACCCCCTGCCGACGAAGAAGTCTCATTTTTGGGAAAGCAAGTCTCCAAGCTGCAAGTTTGTTCTATTCATCCGTCGGCCTTGAAATTAATTAGCTTCTTGTGATTAATTACAGGTAATCAATGCTATACAGTATTATCGCGAAACAGCGAAGGGCACGAGGTCACTTCCTGCAATGACAAATCGCTTCAGCTTCATAAAGGATACGAATGCATTGTCCAAATTGCGAGAATATGAGCGTATGTACTCGGAAGAAGGAGAGTTGAAAGCGGGAGTCCGTGATCGTTTTCGTCAGCTCGCGGCACTGCTCAAGGACGATGTAAAGGCAAAGATGGAACAAGGTTGCTGGACGGCAAAAAATATTTATTAATTAGATATTTAACAGTAATTAGATATTTTTAACAGGGGTTGAACTTCATGATGAAGATCTGCGGAGGATGGCTCATTCAATTAACCGTGAACATACGCAAATCAAGAACTTCCTCGCTAGCTCTTCATGGCTGGGTCGGTTCAAGGTGCATACATCTTCGCTCGCTCTTTCATTTGCTCTCTCTCTCTCTCTATTTCACGACCAATATATGTACATATGCTAATGTTATGCACATAGTCGGCCAACAACATTCGATCACGGAAGATCACGTCTTTTGTTACGAAGAAGACCATGAGCCGGAAAGCAGATATTGCGAAAGAAGCCGATCAGTTTGTTGCGAAACTTCGTCAAGTGATATCTGCCAACTCTCCAGCTAGAGTCGTGAACGCCGATCAGTCTGGCGTTACAAAGGAAATGCATTCGAACAGGCAAACCGTTTAAATTTAATAAAAAAAATTTAACCAAAAATTTGTATATATTAAAAACATTATTCATGCAGGACGCTGGCTGTAAAGGGCTGCAAGAAAGTCGAAATTCTTTCGCAGAGTTCATCTGCCCTAACACACTCCTTCACAATTATGCCGCTACATTTTGCAAGTGGGGAGCTGGGCCCCAAGCTCTTTGTTGTGCTTCCACAGCCAAGTGGAAAATTTCCCCCCACGAGACCACCTTTCCAGGTTTTCTATCTATCTTTCTCTCTATCTCTTTCTCTCCCTCTCTCTCTCTCTCTCGCTCTCTCTTTACTCTCTTTTTTTCTTATCTCCTATTTCATTACTTCTCGAATTCTTGCAGTGCCACAACCTTGTTGTGAGAGCTGCAAGGTCTCATATTATGACGAAGGAATTGATGCTGGACTGGTTATCCACTTGCGTCTACATCCCCGGGGTTCCCACTGATCTCCACATCACCGTCGACATGTGGTCGAGCTTCAGGGATCACAATGCCATGAAGAATGCCGCCCCTCCCGGTCGATCGCTCTCCGTCTACAATATTCCTGCGGGGGCAACCTCTCTTGTGCAGCCCCTGGATGTCTTTTTCTTTCGGATGTTCAAGGGGTTCGTGAGGCATATCCATTCTCACGCCTTGGTTGCTCACCCCGAGTTCAACATCTCCGCAAGAGACAACATTCTGAAGACAATCAGCGTTGTCTATCACCAATTCAAGCACCCGCGGTACCAGCCGTTCCTTGAATATGCGTGGTTCAAGGCAGGCTATCTGGCCCACCGCCCTCCCCAATTCCTCACTCCAAACGAATATTCCTTTGGTGCGAACGTCGTCGGCCCATGCGAAGACCCTCATTGCTCCCGCGAGAGCTTTGTGCGATGCTCTCACTGTGAGAAAAATTTCTGCCTGAACTGCTTCGTCGTCGATTATCATATTTGCTAACTTCAAACATCCACCACCCCACTCCTTGCATTAGAATAAATTTTTTTTATGTACTTTACCAAATTTGAGTATATTAAACTGCAGCAAAACGTAAGCACCGGAAGGGATTCGAACCAGCGACAGTCAAAACCGTAGGCTAGCGCACTACTAACTGCGCCACGCTGGTCACATTTCAATATTCAATTCAGGCATTCATAATTGCAAAGCCACTAATTTCCATTATTTTATGCAAATTTTAAAAATTAATATAAAATCGCCGGAGGCCATTAAGGAAAAAGTAAAAATAGTTTATATCATTTCTTGACCGTACTAATCGATCTGGACAGGTGAGATCAAAATCTTCCAACATATCTTCAGATGGTTCCCTTGTTAATATCTACCGTACTTTACTGTATGCTTTCTCTCGTCATGCATATTATTTTCTTTTTTAAGGTCCTGGACGGAATATGTATTTAAGGAGATTCACAGTGTTATTAGCGACGACAGCGAAGAATGCATTTACAACGGACCGCAGACAGAACGAAGGTCGCCAGCAGGACAACGGCAATCCCTGCCAGCACTACGATCACCCACGCTTGGAGATTGAAGCAGCAGTCAGTGCTAAGGTCACCACAACACTCATAGTAGTGGAAGATGGAAGGGGACGGGCATTGGGTTCCTCCGAGCAGGAACACTGGACAGTACGTTGGACCTTCCGTGTTGGTGGTGGTGGTGGCATTGTCGATGGCATCCTCTACGTCGCCGTAGACTGTGATGGCAGAGATGAAGCCGGCAGAGATGACGAGGAGTAAGAGAGAAGAGCGAGACATTGTGCTGATGGAAGAGAGCAGAGACATTGAGAGAGAAAGCTCAAATTTGAGTAATATTAAACTAAAATTTAAAAAAAAAACATTAAATTTTCCAGAATTTGTCAACTGCTCTTGCATACCAAATTTTGCCGCTCATGTCTGCGTACCCGAGGTTAAAGGAGGGCGATCACCTAAAAATATTTAATGCAGGTTCAAATTGCCGAGTCTGCCCTGTGATTCCTCACTCTCATTCTCGCGTGCTATTTCGCAGGTCGCACAAACACGCTGCGTGAAAATAGAACGCGCGAATGAGAGTGCGAAAGGGCAGCGGCAATTTGAAATATCACATAATTTTTCGGTGATCGCCCTCCTTTAAAATAAAATGAACGGTTTTCTCAGCGAAATAGTCATATTTGGTTTGAGGCCAAGTATTGTTTGAGAAAAGGGAAAAAAAGACTCGTCGAAACTAATGACTGATTCGTTTGAAGGAATGTGTCAGAATGTTTTTTTTTACAAATTGATTTTTCACGGGCGCTAAAGCAGCATATTTTGTATAGGAATAGAGCGAGCGAGAGAGAGAGAGAGAGAAAGTGATTGAGAGAGAAAGAGCGAGAGAAAGAGAGATAGAGAGAGAGAGAGAGGAGAGAGAGAACAGGAAAGTAGAATGTTAAGGCAGTGAATCAGCACTTTCCTTTCCATTCCATTCACACTCATTCAGCCGTATTGCCTAATCAAATAGCATACTCTGTCCAGAAATCACTGTGGGAATTCGCGCGAAAACGGTGAACAAATATTTTCTTCCCCTCGTTCCAGATGAAGCGAAATAAGAGAAAAGGGACTCGTCCTGCGAAAAAAATATAGCGCGAAAAAAAAATGAAATAGTGCGAAATTTAGCGATGATTTCTCTCTCTCTTTTATACACACTTTATCTATCTCTATCTCTCATTCTCTCTCGTGCAAGAGACTATAGCTAATTTTTTTTTTTGCAAATCGCAGAACGAGGCAGCACTCCATGTTCAGCTCACTACAACAAGAGTAGTAGTGGAGGATGTACGAGGAAGGGCACTCGGTTCCGATCGGAAACACTGAGCAGAACGTTCGCCATCCGTGTAAGTATAGACCTCGTTGACGGCCCGCACGACGCCACTCTTGCAAAAGACGACATGGATGAAAGCAGCAGAGATGACGATGACGAGAGACAAGCGAAACATTGTGCAGAGCGAAGAGAGCAGAGAGGGCGAGAGAGGGACAGAGAGAGAGAGAGAGAGAGAGAGAGAGAGAGAGAAACCTCAAATTTGGGTAATTAGACCAAAAATGGTTTTTGGCGTTTTATGGGTAATTAAACTAACAAAATCCCAAAAAGAAATGGTCAACATTGGCCTACCGAATTTGGCCGTTCCAATGTACCCGGAATTAAAGGAAATGAATAGTATTCTCAAAGAAATAATCATATTTAGTTTGAGGCTAATCGTAGCTTTAAAAAAAAACAAAAAAAAATGGTTCCTCAAAATTAATGACTGATTCGTTTGAAGAAAGGCGTCCGAAGTTTTTATTAGTTAAGACAGCCTATCTGTAAGTGTCGAGCAGGGCGCAATACTGGGCTGCAATGGGAAATTTTTGATTTTTAAAATTGATGAAAACTTGATCATTTGTACTATTCGACATGCTCTTTAAAATGGTGAAATCGTGATTACGAAAAAAAAAATTTCTTTCGAGATATTAGCGATTTAAAGTTAAAATTCCAATGTCCATAACTCAGTTATTTATTAAGATTTTTGAAATCTCTTTTTTTGTGACTTATAGCCCTTTACATTATCTTTAAAAAAGGTCGTTGTGACGTTTCGTGAAAACAACTTTTAAGCAGCAAAAATCGTAAAAATATATTTAAAAATATGGCTTTTCTGGTTTTTCAGACCAAGCCAGCCCCGGGGGGAGGGTAAGCTGTTCATAGAAAGAAAGCTCGTGAAATTTACTACAATGCTAGGTAACTTTAAAAGAATTCTAGGATAACATATTTTTGCAATTTGCACTTAAGCAACTATACTCAACCTTTAAATTACCGTCCAAGAGGTCCGGGTTCGATGCCCGCTCGGGGCAAATTTTTGCAATGTTTTGAAAACTGCCAAAAAACATATTTTCGATCTGAAATTGATGGCTATTCATCTCATTGTTCCATAAATTTGCTTATTCTTTCCATTTTCATTGTGATTTCTCCAACTGAAAATTTCTTCAACATGTTTTTATTTCAACAAAGGTGCACAATTATAGAATCATTTTAGCTTCGTGATTCGATAAGTGCAAAGCATTTCTCAAGTCTCTTGCTAATCAATGAACAAATATGTAGGGATTATCATGACTCATGGTCAGAATAGTTCATCGTTGACGCGTCTGGGTGCTGTCTGGGCAGACCCGCTCATGTCTACAGGCTCAAATACGTCTTCATTCGAGAGCTCCTCAGGCGATTCCGTTTGCGTGGCTGTGGGATTTCCTTTTGGATCTGCCTTCTCAGATGGGTACTCAACGTCATTCTCTATCAGTTGTCTAAATTCGTCGAAGTCAGTCCCAAAAAGCGGTTCCGATTGAGCCTCCTCAATGATATCACCTTCCGTATCGAACAGTTCATCAAGCTCGCTCGTCTCCGTCGTTCACAGATGTTGGTTGCGGTGTCGTTGTAGTTGTTGATTGATCCAAGTCGGGCACATTTGCATGTCTCTTCTTCGAGGCATGATTTCCGAAAATACTTGCTATCTGCTGGTAATTGAGAACTGGTAACCACCGCCTCGATGGCAATCTGCCAATCGTTCAAAGCAGAGGACTGTGCACCCACCCTCTCGAAACCATCGTGGTGCCGGTTAGAATTTATTTATTATGATATTTAGATAATGTTTATTAATATATGTAGGTGCAGTACTACCCTGATTATCGAGGGGCACTTGCCCCCCGCAATCCAATGCCCATCGTCGCATACACAGATCCTCGACCTTCCGCAATATAGGGCACAATGTGCAAGCGCTATAAATTCTGACTCTCAGGCTAGAAGCTTTGTTTGGAATAAGTGGCTTCTCTTCCTTTTCCCTCCCCACTTCTCCATTTTTCTTCCTAACAAGGGTTTACGCAAACTTTTCAAATCAATATAAAATCGCTGGGGCTACTTAGCTAAAATTGAAAATGGTTATCATCATTTCTGGTGCGATAAAAAACTGACAACTTATGCTTACATTAGGTGTTTCCCTTGTAAGTAAATAATTTCTAACTCTTTCCTAGTCTTTTACCCATTACTCTTCATCCAGGAAGCTTTTAATAATGGCTGAAATTGACTCACCAAGTTTCGTTACATTAATTTATTTGATGTCGATAAATATTATATATATATATATATATATAAATATAAATATATATATATATATATATATATATATATATATATATATATAAACATGTTGACTAAGTAAGCGCAGTTCACTATGAAGAAATTTTCAGTTGGAGAAATCACAATGAAAATGGAAAGAATAAGCAAATTTATGGAACAATGAGATGAATAGCCATCAATTTCAAATCGAAAATATGTTTTTTGGCTGTTTTCAAAACATTGCAAAAATTTGCCCCGAGCGGGCATCGAACCCGGACCTCTTGGACGGTAATTTAAAGGTTGAGTATAGTTGCTTAAGTGCAAATTGCAAAAATATGTTATCCTAGAATTCTTTTAAAGTTACTAGCATTGTAGCAAATTTCACGAGCTTTCTTTCTATGAACAGCTTACCCTCCCCCCGGGGGTGGCTTGGTCTGAAAAACCAGAAAAGCCATCTTTTTAAATCTATTTTTACGATTTTTGCTGCTTAAAAGTTGTTTTCACGAAACGTCACAACGACCTTTTTTAAAGATAATGTACAGGGCTATAAGTCACAAAAAAGAGATTTCAAAAATCTTAATAAATAACTGAGTTATGGACATTCAAATTTTATCCTTAAATCGCTAATATCTCGAAAGAAAATTTTTTTTTCGAAATCACGATTTCACCATTTTAAAGAGCATGTCGAATAGTACAAATGATCAAGTTTTCATCAATTTTAAAATTCAAAAATTTCCCATTGCAGAGGGCAGATCGAGCCTTACAGCTGTCTTAATTCATTTTTCCGTGCGCTTTCGTTATTCTATGGGAACGTGACTATCCTTGGAAGAAGCGAAAGAAGTGGTAATAATGAGTGAGAAATTCCCTTTTCTTCACAAAGCATGTTCTGCTCTCTCCTTTGTTTTTTGACGACATGTTTCTCAATTAAATTTTAGAGGAGGTACGCTGGCAAAATTAGTGATGTTTAGCAAAATCATGCAAAGTTTCTGGATCTACCTAAATACATATGTCCTGCTACTAAACATGCTAATCATATGGGGAAAAAATGGGAATTAATTATATTCCCCAGATACCGTACTTTAAAAAAATTAATTGTTAAGACTTTTAAACGAATAATTTGATCTTTATTTTTTAAGGCAAGCAATGAAATAATACTTCAAATGAGCAGATAACCAAGAAGATCAAGTTGCTTTTTCTTATGTATGTGGCTTCTTCTATCTCTCTCGCTCTCTCTATCTCTCTCTCTCCTTATCTATCCCTCGCACTTTCTATCTCTACTCTCCACTTTTTTGTTTAGGTCTTCTTATTTGTTCCTTTACCTTGTACGAATCCGCTTCTGAACTTTTTCACATCCCATATTAGCACCTCTCTCATCTGCAGTCATTGTTGTAAACAGGTAAAATAGAAACTGTAAATTGGAAAAAAACAATTTTTTATGGAATAGTAGAATTGCAGAGAACAATTCGGCGAGTATTGATTCATGGTGATCGAAAAGCCACGGTTGCGGTTCTGGCTTCGCGATAAAAACTATAAACAATCTTCATTTCTGATTATCCAACATTCCAAAATATATATGCACTTTGAAGGCTATCAGGGTAACGGTGACAGCGAAACGTTAGACAGCACGAAATGCTTCGCCAACATCACGGCTATCACTGTCGGCAATGCGATCTCCCTGACCTGGTGAGTGAGAAAGAGAGTAACACTCTCTCTTTCTCACTCACCCTTTCTCTCACTCTCATTCTCTTCACTCTCCATCTCTCTTTCTCTCTCTATCTCTCTTTCTCTCTCTCTCTCTCTTTCTCTCTCTCTCTCTCACGTATTCTCTTACTCTCATGCTCTTAAAACGTTCTCTCTCTCTCTCTCGCTAGGGAAAGAGATTGTACCATTGCCAATTTTGATGTTGATGCAGCAGCCCTTATCACCACAATACACGTAGTAGTGGAAGATGGAAGATTTAGTAAGCACTCTGTTCCTATCAGAACTACAGGTTAGTAATTTGCACCCTCCTTGGCAGTGATGACATCTTTAATGGCATCTTCGACATAAGTCTCGCCCGAGATGGCAGTGTTGAACGAGGGCATCGATGACGAAGTTCAGCGGAATTACAACTGTCATCGAGAGTGTGCTCAACCTTTGGCAATCAAACCCAAACATGGGTAAGGCCAAGCGTGGTACGCATATCTTTTCTTATTTAATCGTCTAGAACTCACAGAGACATCGAAGTCGTACGAGCTTCATCGTAACTTTCTCCATGCGGTCAAAATGGCAGACGGCGATTCCTTTGACGATGACCGTCTGCCTCGTGGCGTAAGACGGTGCGAAGAGAGAACATCAATCTCGTTTGTCGAGGAAGGAAAAGAGCACTCTGGAAAACCGAGTAGAAAAAGGGGTCCGAATCACGAAGAACAATTTAAAACAAATCGTCTCAACCCCTTTATTCTCTCATCCTCCTATACACTTGGCTCTCTCTCTCTCTCTTCTCTTTCTCTCTCTTTCTCTCTCTTTCTCTCTCTTTCTCTCTTTCTCGTTTACAATATTTTTCAGTGAACTTCTATCAAGCGTAGTTAAGTAAAACTTCATATAATCATGTTTTGTTAGATGATTGGAGTTTGGCCTGCCTTAATGTTATGGAATACTGGTCAAAATGAAGTAGAAATCGACATCGCATTTATAACGATGGCAGAAAAGGAGTCATATGGCGACAATTGGATACTGTAAAATAAGAATAAAGAAAAATTATAAATTTACATAGAATGTTGAAGGAAGAATTGAAGGACGGGCAACAAATTTGTTCATTCTATGAGAATGTGTCAATCAAAAGAAGAATCGGCAGAAGTGGTTATGACGAATCATTGAATATTCTTCATCGATGGGTCAAAAACATCCGGCCGATGGGAAATGAAAAGAGAGATAGAGAGAAATGCTCAACGGGGTATCAAGCCATTATTTTGCCCTTCTGGTGACCAGCTGGTATATTCATATCTCTTCCAGCATGAACTGTTAAATCTAAAAACCTTTCTTCTTTTAAGAATTGCAAAGAGAACTTACCGCTTCATGACCTTTTTGGCATATAGATCAGTCAAATATTTAATTATTATACAGCTCGGTAGATTTATATCTTGTCTCTTTTATATTCATTCTGTTTTATATGCAGAAGCAATATCAATATGATCGATTATCTGTGTGTACATACTAAATATTTGCGTTTTCGTGGTTGATGAGCGAAGCAGAATTTGGCTTAAAAAACATTGACAGTCTTGGCAGTAAAGAGGAAAAGTTTATTCAAATATTTACTTTGAGCTCATTTAAACGATTACAGAACAAGACGAGGAACAGCAACATCATGGCTATCACTGTCATTGTCAGCACAAAGATCAGCCAGACCTGCAACCATGCAGCAACGCTCTCTTTTCTCTCTCACTTTTTCTCTCACTCTCTTCTCGCTTTTCTCTCTCTCTCCATCTCTCTCTCTCTCGTGAAAGAGACTGTAACATAGCCAACGTTGAGATTGATGCAGCACTACTGGCTGAGGACACCACTGAACTCATAGATGTGGAAGATGGAAGAGGAGGACTGCCCGGGATCTGTGCGGATACTCCGAATAGCTCCCGGATTATTCCGGGATACTCTGAGTTACTCCCGGAAGCATCCGGGGAACAATAAGACGCTCCCGGAATGATCCGGATACTCCTAATAGCTCCCGGAAGAATTTGGGGTACTCCGAATAGCTCCCTGAATACTCCGGGATACTCTGAGTTACTCCCGTAAGCATCCGGGGAACTATAGGAAGCTCCCGGAATATTCTGGGATACTCTGGGTTACTCCCGGAAGCATCCGGGGATCTATAAGAAGCTCCCGGAATGATCCGGATACTCCTAATAGCTCCCGAAAGAATTCTTGGTACTCCGAATAGCTCCCGGAATACTCCGGGATACTCTGAGTTACTCCCGGAAGCATCCGGGGAACTATAAGACGCTCCCGGAATGATCCGGATACTCCTAATAGCTCCCGGAAGAATTCGGGGTACTCCGAATAGCTCCCGGAAGAATTCGGGGTACTCCGAATAGCTCCCGGAATACTCTGGGATACTCTGAGTTACTCCCGGAAGCATCAGGGGAACTATAAGACGCTCCCCGAATGATCCGGATACTCCTAATAGCTCCCGGAAGAATTCGGGTACTCTGAATAGCTCCCGGAAGAATTCGGGGTACTCCGAATAGCTCCCTGGAGTAACTAAGAGCTAAGACGCTCCCGGAATGATCCGGATACTCCTAATAGCTCCCGGAAGAATTCTGGGTACTCCGAATAGCTCCCGGAATACTCCGGGATACTCTGAGTTACTCTCGGAAGCATCCGGGGGACTATAGGAAGCTCCCGGAATATTCCGGGATATTCTGGGTTACTCCCGGAAGCATCCGGGGAACTTTAAGACGCTCCCGGAATGATCCCGATACTTCTAATAGCTCCCGGAAGAATTCGGGGTACTCCGAATAGCTCCCGGAATACTCCGGGATACTCTGAGTTACACCCGGAAGCATCCGGGGAACTATAGGAAGCTCCCGGAATATTCCGGGATATTCTGGGTTACTCCCGGAAGCATCCGGGGAACTTTAAGACGCTCCCGGAATGATCCCGATACTTCTAATAGCTGCCGGAAGAATTCGGGGTACTCCGAATAGCTCCCGGAATACTCCGGGATACTCTGAGTTACACCCGGAAGCATCCGGGGAACTATAAGAAGCTCCCGGAATATTCCGGGATACTCAGTGCTACTCCCGGAAGCATCAGGGGAACTATAAGACGCTCCCGGAATGATCCGGATACTCCTAATAGCTCCCGGAAGAATTCGGGGTACTCCGAATAGCTCCCGGAAGAATTCGGGGTACTCCGAATAGCTCCCTGAATACTCCGGGATACTCTGAGTTACTCCCGTAAGCATCCGGGGAACTATAGGAAGCTCCCGGAATATTCTGGGATACTCTGGGTTACTCCCGGAAGCATCCGGGGATCTATAAGAAGCTCCCGGAATGATCCGGATACTCCTAATAGCTCCCGAAAGAATTCTTGGTACTCCGAATAGCTCCCGGAATACTCCGGGATACTCTGGGTTACTCCCGGAAGCATCAGGGGAACTATAAGACGCTCCCGGAATGATCCGGATACTCCTAATAGCTCCCCTAAGAATTCGGGGTACTCCGAATAGCTCCCGGAAGAATTCCGGGTACTCCGAATAGCTCCCGGAATACTCTGGGATACTCTGAGTTACTTCCGGAAGCATCAGGGGAACTATAAGACGCTCCCCGAATGATCCGGATACTCCTAATAGCTCCCGGAAGAATTCGGGTACTCTGAATAGCTCCCGGAAGAATTCGGGGTACTCCGAATAGCTCCCTGGAGTAACTAAGAGCTAAGACGCTCCCGGAATGATCCGGATACTCCTAATAGCTCCCGGAAGAATTCTGGGTACTCCGAATAGCTCCCGGAATACTCCGGGATACTCTGAGTTACTCCCGGAAGCATCCGGGGGACTATAGGAAGCTCCCGGAATATTCCGGGATATTCTGGGTAACTCCCGGAAGCATCCGGGGAACTATAAAACGCTCCCGGAATGATCCGGATACTCCTAAATGCTCCCAAAAGAATTCTGGGTACTCCGAATAGCTCCCGGAATACTCCGGGATACTCTGAGTTACTCCCGGAAGCATCCGGGGAACTATAAGACGCTCCCGGTATGATCCCGATACTTCTAATAGCTCCCGGAAGAATTCGGGGTACTCCGAATAGCTCCCGGAATACTCCGGGATACTCTGAGTTACACCCGGAAGCATCCGGGAAACTATAGGAAGCTCCCGGAATATTCCGGGATACTCAGTGCTACTCCCGGAAGCATCAGGAGAACTATAAGACGCTCCCGGAATGATCCGGATACTCCTAATAGATCCCTTAAGAATTCGGGGTACTCTGAATAGCTCCCGGAAGAATTCGGGGTACTCTGAGTTACTCCCGGAAGCATCCGGGGAACTATAGGAAGCTCCCGGAATATTCCGGGATACTCTGGGTTACTCCCGGAAGCATCAGGGGAACTATAAGACGCTCCCGGAATGATCCGGATACTCCTAATAGCTCCCGGAAGAATTCGGGGTACTCTGAATAGCTCCCGGAAGAATTCGGGTACTCCGAATAGCTCCCTGAATACTCCGGGATAGTCTGAGTTAATCCCGGGAGCATCCGGGGGACTATAGGAAGCTCCTGGAATATTCCGGGATACTCTGGACTACTCCCGGAAGCATCAGGGGAACTATAAGATGCTCCCGGAATGATCCGGATACTTCTAATACCTCCCGGAAGAATTCGGGGTTCTCCGAATAGCTCCCGGAATACTCCGGGATACTCTGAGTTACTCCCGGAAGCATCCGGGGGACTATAGGAAGCTCCCGGAATATTCCGGGATACTCTGGGTTACTCCCGGAAGCATCCGGGGAACTATAAGACGCTCCCGGAATGATCCGGATACTTCTAATAGCTCCCGGAAGAATTCGGGGTACTCCGAATAGCTCCAGGACTACTCCGGGATACTCTGAGTTACTCCCGGAATCATCCGGGGAACTATAGGAAGCTCCCGGAATATTCCGGGATACTCTGGGTTACTCCCGGAAGCATCAGGGGAACTATAAGACGCTCCCGAAATGATCCGGATACTTCTAATAGCTCCCGGAAGAATTCGGGGTACTCCGAATAGCTCCCGGAATACTCCGGGATACTCTGAGTTACACCCTGAAGCATCCGGGGAACTATAGGAAGCTCCCGCAATATTAGGGGATATTCTGGGTTACTCCCGGAAGCATCCGGGGAACTATAAGACGCTCCCCGAATGATCCGGATACTCCTAATAGCTCCCGGAAGAATTCGGGTACTCTGAATAGCTCCCGGAAGAATTCGGGGTACTCCGAATAGCTCCCTGGAGTAACTAAGAGCTAAGACGCTCCCGGAATGATCCGGATACTTCTAATACCTCCCGGAAGAATTCGGGGTTCTCCGAATAGCTCCCGGAATACTCCGGGATACTCTGAGTTACTCCCGGAAGCATCCGGGGGACTATAGGAAGCTCCTGGAATATTCCGGGATACTCTGGATTACTCCCGGAAGCATCAGGGGAACTATAAGACGCTCCTGGAATGATTCGGATACTTCTATTAGCTCCCGGAAGAATTCCGGGTACTCCGAATAGCTCCCGGAATACTCTGGGATACTCTGAGTTACTTCCGGAAGCATCAGGGGAACTATAAGACGCTCCCCGAATGATCCGGATACTCCTAATAGCTCCCGGAAGAATTCGGGTACTCTGAATAGCTCCCGGAAGAATTCGGGGTACTCCGAATAGCTCCCTGGAGTAACTAAGAGCTAAGACGCTCCCGGAATGATCCGGATACTTCTAATACCTCCCGGAAGAATTCGGGGTTCTCCGAATAGCTCCCGGAATACTCCGGGATACTCTGAGTTACTCCCGGAAGCATCCGGGGGACTATAGGAAGCTCCCGGAATATTCCGGGATACTCTGGGTTACTCCCGGAAGCATCCGGGGAACTATAAGACGCTCCCGGAATGATCCGGATACTTCTAATAGCTCCCGGAAGAATTCGGGGTACTCCAAATAGCTCCAGGACTACTCCGGGATACTCTGAGTTACTCCCGGAATCATCCGGGGAACTATAGGAAGCTCCCGGAATATTCCGGGATACTCTGGGTTACTCCCGGAAGCATCAGGGGAACTATAAGACGCTCCCGAAATGATCCGGATACTTCTAATAGCTCCCGGAAGAATTCGGGGTACTCCGAATAGCTCCCGGAATACTCCGGGATACTCTGAGTTACACCCTGAAGCATCCGGGGAACTATAGGAAGCTCCCGCAATATTAGGGGATATTCTGGGTTACTCCCGGAAGCATCCGGGGAACTATAAGACGCTCCCGGAATGATCCCGATACTTCTAATAGCTCCCGGAAGAATTCGGGGTACTCCGAATAGCTCCCGGAATACTCCGGGATACTCTGAGTTACTCCCGGAAGCATCCGGGGAACTATAGGAAGCTCCCGGAATATTCCGGGATACTCAGTGCTACTCCCGGAAGCATCAGGGGAACTATAAGACGCTCCCGGAATGATCCGGATACTCCTAATAGCTCCCGGAAGAATTCGGGGTACTCTGAATAGCTCCCGGAAGAATTCGGGATACTCTGAGTTACTCCCGGAAGCATCCGGGGGACTATAGGAAGCTCCCGGAATATTCCGGGATACTCAGTGCTACTCCCGGAAGCATCAGGGGAACTATAAGACGCTCCCGGAATGATCCGGATACTCCTAATAGCTCCCGGAAGAATTCGGGGTACTCTGAATAGCTCCTGGAAGAATTCGGGATACTCTGAGTTACTCCCGGAAGCATCCGGGGGACTATAGGAAGCTCCCGGAATATTCCGGGATGCTCTTAGTTACTCCCGGAAGCATCAGGGGAACTATAAGACACTCCCGGAATGATCCGGATACTTCTAATACCTCCCGGAAGAATTCGGGGTACTCCGAATAGCTCCCGGAATACTCCGGGATACTCTGAGTTACTCCCGGAAGCATCCGGGGGACTATAGGAAGCTCCCGGAATATTCGGGATACTCTGGGTTACTCCCGGAAGCATCCGGGGAACTATAAGACGCTCCCGGAATGATCCGGATACTTCTAATACCTCCCGGAAGAATTCGGGGTACTCCGAATAGCTCCCGGAATACTCCGGGATACTCTGAGTTACTCCCGGAAGCATCCGGGGGACTATAGGAAGCTCCCGGAATATTCCGGGATACTCTGGGTTACTCCCGGAAGCATCCGGGGAACTATAAGACGCTCCCGAAATGATCCGGATACTTCTAATAGCTCCCGGAAGAATTCGGGGTACTCCGAATAGCTCCCGGAATACTCCGGGATACTATGAGTTACACCCTGAAGCATCCGGGGAACTATAGGAAGCTCCCGGAATATTCCGGGATATTCTGGGTTACTCCCGGAAGCATCCGGGGAACTATAAGACGCTCCCGGAATGATCCCGATACTTCTAATAGCTCCCGGAAGAATTCGGGGTACTCCGAATAGCTCCCGGAATACTCCGGGATACTCTGAGTTACTCCCGGAAGCATCCGGGGAACTATAAGACGCTCCCGGAATGATCCGGATACTTCTAATAGCTCCCGGAAGAATTCGGGGTACTCCGAATAGCTCCCGGACTACTCCGGGATACTCTGAGTTACTCCCGGAATCATCCGGGGAACTATAGGAAGCTCCCGGAATATTCCGGGATACTCTGGGTTACTCCCGGAAGCATCAGGGGAACTATAAGACGCTCCCGAAATGATCCGGATACTTCTAATAGCTCCCGGAAGAATTCGGGGTACTCCGAATAGCTCCCGGAATACTCCGGGATACTCTGAGTTACACCCTGAAGCATCCGGGGAACTATAGGAAGCTCCCGGAATATTCCGGGATATTCTGGGTTACTCCCGGAAGCATCCGGGGAACTATAAGACGCTCCCGGAATGATCCCGATACTTCTAATAGCTCCCGGAAGAATTCGGGGTACTCTGAGTTACTCCCGGAAGCATCCGGGGAACTATAGGAAGCTCCCGGAATATTCCGGGATACTCAGTGCTACTCCCGGAAGCATCAGGGGAACTATAAGACGCTCCCGGAATGATCCGGATACTCCTAATAGCTCCCGGAAGAATTCGGGGTACTCTGAATAGCTCCCGGAAGAATTCGGGATACTCTGAGTTACTCCCGGAAGCATCCGGGGGACTATAGGAAGCTCCCGGAATATTCCGGGATACTCAGTGCTACTCCCGGAAGCATCAGGGGAACTATAAGACGCTCCCGGAATGATCCGGATACTTCTAATACCTCCCGGAAGAATTCGGGGTACTCCGAATAGCTCCCGGAATACTCCGGGATACTCTGAGTTACTCCCGGAAGCATCCGGGGGACTATAGGAAGCTCCCGGAATATTCCGGGATACTCTGGGTTACTCCCGGAAGCATCCGGGGAACTATAAGACGCTCCCGGAATGATCCCGATACTTCTAATAGCTCCCGGAAGAATTCGGGGTACTCCGAATAGCTCCCGGAATACTCCGGGATACTCTGAGTTACTCCCGGAAGCATCCGGGGAACTATAAGACGCTCCCGGAATGATCCGGATACTTCTAATAGCTCCCGGAAGAATTCGGGGTACTCCGAATAGCTCCCGGACTACTCCGGGATACTCTGAGTTACTCCCGGAATCATCCGGGGAACTATAGGAAGCTCCCGGAATATTCCGGGATACTCTGGGTTACTCCCGGAAGCATCAGGGGAACTATAAGACGCTCCCGGAATGATCCGGATACTTCTAATAGCTCCCGGAAGAATTCGGGGTACTCCGAATAGCTCCCGGAATACTCCGGGATACTCTGAGTTACTCCCGGAAGCATCGGGGAACTATAGGAAGCTCCCGGAATATTCCGGGATACTCTGGGTTACTCCCGGAAGCATCGGGGAACTATAAGACGCTCCCGGAATGATCCCGATACTTCTAATAGCTCCCGGAAGAATTCGGGGTACTCTGAGTTACTCCCGGAAGCATCCGGGGAACTATAGGAAGCTCCCGGAATATTCCGGGATACTCAGTGCTACTCCCGGAAGCATCAGGGGAACTATAAGACGCTCCCGGAATGATCCGGATACTCCTAATAGCTCCCGGAAGAATTCGGGGTACTCTGAATAGCTCCCGGAAGAATTCGGGATACTCTGAGTTACTCCCGGAAGCATCCGGGGGACTATAGGAAGCTCCCGGAATATTCCGGGATACTCAGTGCTACTCCCGGAAGCATCAGGGGAACTATAAGACGCTCCCGGAATGATCCGGATACTTCTAATACCTCCCGGAAGAATTCGGGGTACTCCGAATAGCTCCCGGAATACTCCGGGATACTCTGAGTTACTCCCGGAAGCATCCGGGGGACTATAGGAAGCTCCCGGAATATTCCGGGATACTCTGGGTTACTCCCGGAAGCATCCGGGGAACTATAAGACGCTCCCGGAATGATCCGGATACTTCTAATAGCTCCCGGAAGAATTCGGGGTACTCCGAATAGCTCCCGGACTACTCCGGGATACTCTGAGTTACTCCCGGAAGCATCCGGGGAACTATAAGACGCTCCCGGTATGATCCCGATACTTCTAATAGCTCCCGGAAGAATTCGGGGTACTCCGAATAGCTCCCGGAATACTCCGGGATACTCTGAGTTACTCCCGGAAGCATCCGGGAAACTATAGGAAGCTCCCGGAATATTCCGGGATACTCAGTGCTACTCCCGGAAGCATCAGGGGAACTATAAGACGCTCCCGGAATGATCCGGATACTCCTAATAGCTCCCGGAAGAATTCGGGGTACTCTGAATAGCTCCCGGAAGAATTCGGGGTACTCTGAGTTACTCCCGGAAGCATCCGGGGAACTATAGGAAGCTCCCGGAATATTCCGGGATACTCTGGGTTACTCCCGGAAGCATCAGGGGAACTATAAGACGCTCCCCGAATGATCCGGATACTCCTAATAGCTCCCGGAAGAATTCGGGTACTCTGAATAGCTCCCGGAAGAATTCGGGGTACTCCGAATAGCTCCCTGGAGTAACTAAGAGCTAAGACGCTCCCGGAATGATCCGGATACTCCTAATAGCTCCCGGAAGAATTCTGGGTACTCCGAATAGCTCCCGGAATACTCCGGGATACTCTGAGTTACTCCCGGAAGCATCCGGGGGACTATAGGAAGCTCCCGGAATATTCCGGGATATTCTGGGTAACTCCCGGAAGCATCCGGGGAACTATAAAACGCTCCCGGAATGATCCGGATACTCCTAAATGCTCCCAAAAGAATTCTGGGTACTCCGAATAGCTCCCGGAATACTCCGGGATACTCTGAGTTACTCCCGGAAGCATCCGGGGAACTATAAGACGCTCCCGTATGATCCGATACTTCTAATAGCTCCCGGAAGAATTCGGGGTACTCCGAATAGCTCCCGGAATACTCCGGGATACTCTGAGTTACTCCCGGAAGCATCCGGGAAACTATAGGAAGCTCCCGGAATATTCCGGGATACTCAGTGCTACTCCCGGAAGCATCAGGGGAACTATAAGACGCTCCCGGAATGATCCGGATACTCCTAATAGCTCCCGGAAGAATTCGGGGTACTCTGAATAGCTCCCGGAAGAATTCGGGTACTCTGAGTTACTCCCGGAAGCATCCGGGGAACTATAGGAAGCTCCCGGAATATTCCGGGATACTCTGGGTTACTCCCGGAAGCATCAGGGGAACTATAAGACGCTCCCGGAATGATCCGGATACTCCTAATAGCTCCCGGAAGAATTCGGGGTACTCTGAATAGCTCCCGGAAGAATTCGGGTACTCCGAATAGCTCCCTGAATACTCCGGGATAGTCTGAGTTAATCCGGGAGCATCCGGGGGACTATAGGAAGCTCCTGGAATATTCCGGGATACTCTGGACTACTCCCGGAAGCATCAGGGGAACTATAAGACGCTCCCGGAATGATCCGGATACTTCTAATACCTCCCGGAAGAATTCGGGGTACTCCGAATAGCTCCCGGAATACTCCGGATACTCTGAGTTACTCCCGGAAGCATCCGGGGGACTATAGGAAGCTCCCGGAATATTCCGGGATACTCTGGGTTACTCCCGGAAGCATCAGGGGAACTATAAGACGCTCCCGGAATGATCCGGATACTTCTAATAGCTCCCGGAAGAATTCGGGGTACTCCGAATAGCTCCCGGACTACTCCGGGATACTCTGAGTTACTCCCGGAAGCATCCGGGGAACTATAGGAAGCTCCCGGAATATTCCGGGATACTCTGGGTTACTCCCGGAAGCATCAGGGGAACTATAAGACGCTCCCGGAATGATCCGGATACTTCTAATAGCTCCCGGAAGAATTCGGGGTACTCCGAATAGCTCCCGGAATACTCCGGGATACTCTGAGTTACTCCCGGAAGCATCCGGGGAACTATAGGAAGCTCCCGGAATATTCCGGGATACTCAGTTTACTCCCGGAAGCATCAGGGGAACTATAAGACGCTCCCGGAATGATCCGGATACTCCTAATAGCTCCCGGAAGAATTCGGGGTACTCTGAATAGCTCCCGGAAGAATTCGGGATACTCTGAGTTACTCCCGGAAGCATCCGGGGACTATAGGAAGCTCCCGGAATATTCCGGGATACTCAGTGCTACTCCCGGAAGCATCAGGGGAACTATAAGACGCTCCCGGAATGATCCGGATACTCCTAATAGCTCCCGGAAGAATTCGGGGTACTCTGAATAGCTCCCGGAAGAATTCGGGATACTCTGAGTTACTCCCGGAAGCATCCGGGGGACTATAGGAAGCTCCCGGAATATTCCGGGATACTCTGGGTTACTCCCGGAAGCATCAGGGGAACTATAAGACGCTCCCGGAATGATCCGGATACTTCTAATAGCTCCCGGAAGAATTCGGGGTACTCCGAATAGCTCCCGGAATACTCCGGGATACTCTGAGTTACTCCCGGAAGCATCCGGGGAACTATAGGAAGCTCCCGGAATATTCCGGGATACTCTGGGTTACTCCCGGAAGCATCAGGGGAACTATAAGACGCTCCCGGAATGATCCGGATACTTCTAATAGCTCCCGGAAGAATTCGGGGTACTCCGAATAGCTCCCGGAATACTCCGGGATACTCTGAGTTACTCCCGGAAGCATCCGGGGAACTATAGGAAGCTCCCGGAATATTCCGGGATATTCTGGGTTACTCCCGGAAGCATCCGGGGAACTATAAGACGCTCCCGGAATGATCCGATACTTCTAATAGCTCCCGGAAGAATTCGGGGTACTCTGAGTTACTCCCGGAAGCATCCGGGGAACTATAAGACGCTCCCGGAATGATCCAGATACTTCTAATAGCTCCCGGAAGAATTCGGGGTACTCCGAATAGCTCCCGGACTACTCCGGGATACTCTGAGTTACTCCCGGAAGCATCCGGGGACTATAGGAAGCTCCCGGAATATTCCGGGATACTCTGGGTTACTCCCGGAAGCATCAGGGGAACTATAAGACGCTCCCGGAATGATCCGGATACTTCTAATAGCTCCCGGAAGAATTCGGGGTACTCCGAATAGCTCCCGGAATACTCCGGGATACTCTGAGTTACTCCCGGAAGCATCCGGGGAACTATAGGAAGCTCCCGGAATATTCCGGGATACTCTGGGTTACTCCCGGAAGCATCCGGGGAACTATAAGACGCTCCCGGAATGATCCGGATACTTCTAATACCTCCCGGAAGAATTCGGGGTACTCCGAATAGCTCCCGGAATACTCCGGGATACTCTGAGTTACTCCCGGAAGCATCCGGGGGACTATAGGAAGCTCCCGGAATATTCCGGGATACTCTGGGTTACTCCCGGAAGCATCAGGGGAACTATAAGACGCTCCCGGAATGATCCGGATACTTCTAATAGCTCCCGGAAGAATTCGGGGTACTCCGAATAGCTCCCGGAATACTCCGGGATACTCTGAGTTACTCCCGGAAGCATCCGGGGAACTATAGGAAGCTCCCGGAATATTCCGGGATACTCTGGGTTACTCCCGGAAGCATCCGGGGAACTATAAGACGCTCCCGGAATGATCCGGATACTTCTAATAGCTCCCGGAAGAATTCGGGGTACTCCGAATAGCTCCCGGAATACTCCGGGATACTCTGAGTTACTCCCGGAAGCATCCGGGGAACTATAGGAAGCTCCCGGAATATTCCGGG
This sequence comes from Allodiplogaster sudhausi, assembly GCA_945643635.1. NCBI lineage: Eukaryota > Metazoa > Nematoda > Chromadorea > Rhabditida > Diplogasteridae > Allodiplogaster > Allodiplogaster sudhausi. The sequence continues at coordinate 144,950 of CALZFC010000026.1, read as the reverse complement.
ATACTCTGGGTTACTCCCGGAAGCATCAGGGGAACTATAAGACGCTCCCGGAATGATCCGGATACTTCTAATAGCTCCCGGAAGAATTCGGGGTACTCCGAATAGCTCCCGGAATACTCCGGGATACTCTGAGTTACTCCCGGAAGCATCCGGGGAACTATAGGAAGCTCCCGGAATATTCCGGGATATTCTGGGTTACTCCCGGAAGCATCCGGGGAACTATAAGACGCTCCCGGAATGATCCGGATACTTCTAATAGCTCCCGGAAGAATTCGGGGTACTCTGAGTTACTCCCGGAAGCATCCGGGGAACTATAGGAAGCTCCCGGAATATTCCGGGATACTCAGTGCTACTCCCGGAAGCATCAGGGGAACTATAAGACGCTCCCGGAATGATCCGGATACTCCTAATAGCTCCCGGAAGAATTCGGGGTACTCTGAATAGCTCCCGGAAGAATTCGGGATACTCTGAGTTACTCCCGGAAGCATCCGGGGGACTATAGGAAGCTCCCGGAATATTCCGGGATACTCAGTGCTACTCCCGGAAGCATCAGGGGAACTATAAGACGCTCCCGGAATGATCCGGATACTTCTAATACCTCCCGGAAGAATTCGGGGTACTCCGAATAGCTCCCGGAATACTCCGGGATACTCTGAGTTACTCCCGGAAGCATCCGGGGGACTATAGGAAGCTCCCGGAATATTCCGGGATACTCTGGGTTACTCCCGGAAGCATCCGGGGAACTATAAGACGCTCCCGGAATGATCCGGATACTCCTAATAGCTCCCGGAAGAATTCGGGGTACTCTGAATAGCTCCCGGAAGAATTCGGGGTACTCTGAGTTACTCCCGGAAGCATCCGGGGAACTATAGGAAGCTCCCGGAATATTCCGGGATACTCTGGGTTACTCCCGGAAGCATCAGGGGAACTATAAGACGCTCCCGGAATGATCCGGATACTCCTAATAGCTCCGGAAGAATTCGGGGTACTCTGAATAGCTCCCGGAAGAATTCGGGGTACTCCGAATAGCTCCCTGAATACTCCGGGATAGTCTGAGTTAATCCGGGAGCATCGGGGGACTATAGGAAGCTCCTGGAAGATTCCGGGATACTCTGGGTTACTCCCGGAAGCATCAGGGGAACTATAAGACGCTCCCGGAATGATCCGGATATTTCTAATACCTCCCGGAAGAATTCGGGGTACTCCGAATAGCTCCCGGAATACTCCGGGATACTCTGAGTTACTCCCGGAAGCATCCGGGGGACTATAGGAAGCTCCCGGAATATTCCGGGATACTCAGTGTTACTCCCGGAAGCATCAGGGGAACTATAAGACGCTCCCGGAATGATCCGGATACTTCTAATAGCTCCCGGAAGAATTCGGGGTACTCCGAATAGCTCCCGGAATACTCCGGGATACTCTGAGTTACTCCCGGAAGCATCCGGGGAACTATAGGAAGCTCCCGGAATATTCCGGGATATTCTGGGTTACTCCCGGAAGCATCAGGGGAACTATAAGACGCTCCCGGAATGATCCGGATACTTCTAATAGCTCCCGGAAGAATTCGGGGTACTCCGAATAGCTCCCGGAAGAATTCGGGATACTCTGAGTTACTCCCGGAAGCATCCGGGGGACTATAGGAAGCTCCCGGAATATTCCGGGATACTCTGGGTTACTCCCGGAAGCATCAGGGGAACTATAAGACGCTCCCGGAATGATCCGGATACTTCTAATAGCTCCCGGAAGAATTCGGGGTACTCCGAATAGCTCCCGGAATACTCCGGGATACTCTGAGTTACTCCCGGAAGCATCCGGGGAACTATAGGAAGCTCCCGGAATATTCCGGGATACTCTGGGTTACTCCCGGAAGCATCCGGGAACTATAAGACGCTCCCGGAATGATCCGGATACTTCTAATAGCTCCCGGAAGAATTCGGGGTACTCCGAATAGCTCCCGGAATACTCCGGGATACTCTGAGTTACTCCCGGAAGCATCCGGGGAACTATAGGAAGCTCCCGGAATATTCCGGGATACTCAGTGGTTACTCCCGGAAGCATCAGGGGAACTATAAGACGCTCCCGGAATGATCCGGATACTTCTAATAGCTCCCGGAAGAATTCGGGGTACTCCGAATAGCTCCCGGACTACTCCGGGATACTCTGAGTTACTCCCGGAAGCATCCGGGGAACTATAGGAAGCTCCCGGAATATTCCGGGATACTCTGGGTTACTCCCGGAAGCATCAGGGGAACTATAAGACGCTCCCGGAATGATCCGGATACTCTAATAGCTCCCGGAAGAATTCGGGGTACTCCGAATAGCTCCCGGAATACTCCGGGATACTCTGAGTTACTCCCGGAAGCATCCGGGGAACTATAGGAAGCTCCCGGAATATCCGGATACTCCTAATAGATCCCGGAAGAATTCGGGTAACTCTAAGAGCTCCCGGAAGATTCGGGGTACTCTGAATACTCCCGGAAGAATCGGGGAACTATAGAAAGCTCCCGGAATATTCCGGGATACTCTGAGTTACTCCCGGAAGCATCCGGGGAACTATAAGGACGCTCCCGGAATGATCCGGATACTCTAATAGCTCCCGGAAGAATTCGGGTACTCTAATAGCTCCCGGAAGAATTCGGGTACTCCGAATAGCTCCCGGAATACTCCGGGATACTCTGAGTTAATCCCGGAAGCATCCGGGGAACTATAGGAAGCTCCCGGAATATTCCGGGATACTCTGGGTTACTCCCGGAAGCATCAGGGGAACTATAAGACGCTCCCGGAATGATCCGGATACTTCTAATAGCTCCCGGAAGAATTCGGGGTACTCCGAATAGCTCCCGGAATACTCCGGGATACTCTGAGTTACTCCCGGAAGCATCCGGGGAACTATAGGAAGCTCCCGGAATATTCCGGGATACTCTGGGTTACTCCCGGAAGCATCAGGGGAACTATAAGACGCTCCCGGAATGATCCGGATACTCCTAATAGCTCCCGGAAGAATTCGGGGTACTCTGAATAGCTCCCGGAAGAATTCGGGGTACTCTGAGTTACTCCCGGAAGCATCCGGGGAACTATAGGAAGCTCCCGGAATATTCCGGGATACTCTGGGTTACTCCCGGAAGCATCAGGGGAACTATAAGACGCTCCCGGAATGATCCGGATACTTCTAATAGCTCCCGGAAGAATTCGGGGTACTCCGAATAGCTCCCGGAATACTCCGGGATACTCTGAGTTACTCCCGGAAGCATCCGGGGAACTATAGGAAGCTCTCCGGAATATTCCGGGATATTCTGGGTTACTCCCGGAAGCATCAGGGGAACTATAAGACGCTCCCGGAATGATCCGGATACTTCTAATAGCTCCCGGAAGAATTCGGGGTACTCCGAATAGCTCCCGGAATACTCCGGGATACTCTGAGTTACTCCCGGAAGCATCCGGGGAACTATAGGAAGCTCCCGGAATATTCCGGGATACTCAGGTTACTCCCGGAAGCATCAGGGGAACTATAAGACGCTCCCGGAATGATCCGGATACTCCTAATAGCTCCCGGAAGAATTCGGGGTACTCTGAATAGCTCCCGGAAGAATTCGGGATACTCTGAGTTACTCCCGGAAGCATCCGGGGGACTATAGGAAGCTCCCGGAATATTCCGGGATACTCTGTGTTACTCCCGGAAGCATCAGGGGAACTATAAGACGCTCCCGGAATGATCCGGATACTTCTAATAGCTCCCGGAAGAATTCGGGGTACTCTGAATAGCTCCCGGAAGAATTCGGGATACTCTGAGTTACTCCCGGAAGCATCCGGGGGACTATAGGAAGCTCCCGGAATATTCCGGGATACTCTTGGTTACTCCCGGAAGCATCAGGGGAACTATAAGACGCTCCGGAATGATCCGGATACTTCTAATACCTCCCGGAAGAATTCGGGGTACTCCGAATAGCTCCCGGAATACTCCGGGATACTCTGAGTTACTCCCGGAAGCATCCGGGGGACTATAGGAAGCTCCCGGAATATTCCGGGATACTCTGGGTTACTCCCGGAAGCATCAGGGGAACTATAAGACGCTCCCGGAATGATCCGGATACTCCTAATAGCTCCCGGAAGAATTCGGGGTACTCTGAATAGCTCCCGGAAGAATTCGGGGTACTCTGAGTTACTCCCGGAAGCATCCGGGGAACTATAGGAAGCTCCCGGAATATTCCGGGATACTCTGGGTTACTCCCGGAAGCATCAGGGGAACTATAAGACGCTCCCGGAATGATCCGGATACTCTAATAGCTCCCGGAAGAATTCGGGGTACTCTGAATAGCTCCGGAAGAATTCGGGTACTCCGAATAGCTCCCGGAATACTCCGGATACTCTGAGTTATCCCGGAAGCATCCGGGGGACTATAGGAAGCTCCCGGAATATTCCGGGATACTCTGGACTACTCCCGGAAGCATCAGGGGAACTATAAGACGCTCCCGGAATGATCCGGATACTTCTAATAGCTCCCGGAAGAATTCGGGGTACTCCGAATAGCTCCCGGAATACTCCGGGATACTCTGAGTTACTCCCGGAAGCATCCGGGGGACTATAGGAAGCTCCCGGAATATTCCGGGATACTCTGGGTTACTCCCGGAAGCATCAGGGGAACTATAAGACGCTCCCGGAATGATCCGGATACTTCTAATAGCTCCCGGAAGAATTCGGGGTACTCCGAATAGCTCCCGGACTACTCCGGGATACTCTGAGTTACTCCCGGAAGCATCCGGGGAACTATAGGAAGCTCCCGGAATATTCCGGGATACTCTGGGTTACTCCCGGAAGCATCAGGGGAACTATAAGACGCTCCCGGAATGATCCGGATACTTCTAATAGCTCCCGGAAGAATTCGGGGTACTCCGAATAGCTCCCGGAATACTCCGGGATACTCTGAGTTACTCCCGGAAGCATCCGGGGAACTATAGGAAGCTCCCGGAATATTCCGGGATACTCTGGGTTACTCCCGGAAGCATCAGGGGAACTATAAGACGCTCCCGGAATGATCCGGATACTTCTAATAGCTCCCGGAAGAATTCGGGGTACTCCGAATAGCTCCCGGAATACTCCGGGATACTCTGAGTTACTCCCGGAAGCATCCGGGGAACTATAGGAAGCTCCCGAATATTCCGGGATACTCAGTGCTACTCCCGGAAGCATCAGGGGAACTATAAGACGCTCCCGGAATGATCCGGATACTCCTAATAGCTCCCGGAAGAATTCGGGGTACTCTGAATAGCTCCCGGAAGAATTCGGGATACTCTGAGTTACTCCCGGAAGCATCCGGGGGACTATAGGAAGCTCCCGGAATATTCCGGGATACTCAGTGCTACTCCCGGAAGCATCAGGGGAACTATAAGACGCTCCCGGAATGATCCGGATACTCTAATAGCTCCCGGAAGAATTCGGGGTACTCCGAATAGCTCCCGGAGAATTCGGGATACTCTGAGTTTATCCCGGAAGCATCCGGGGAACTATAGGAAGCTCCCGGAATATTCCGGGATACTCTTAGTTACTCCCGGAAGCATCAGGGGAACTATAAGACGCTCCCGGAATGATCCGGATACTTCTAATACCTCCCGGAAGAATTCGGGTACTCCGAATAGCTCCCGGAATACTCCGGGATACTCTGAGTTACTCCCGGAAGCATCCGGGGGACTATAGGAAGCTCCCGGAATATTCCGGGATACTCTGGGTTACTCCCGGAAGCATCAGGGGAACTATAAGACGCTCCCGGAATGATCCGGATACTCCTAATAGCTCCCGGAAGAATTCGGGGTACTCTGAATAGCTCCCGGAAGAATTCGGGGTACTCTGAGTTACTCCCGGAAGCATCCGGGGAACTATAGGAAGCTCCCGGAATATTCCGGGATACTCTGGGTTACTCCCGGAAGCATCAGGGGAACTATAAGACGCTCCCGGAATGATCCGGATACTCCTAATAGCTCCGGAAGAATTCGGGGTACTCTGAATAGCTCCCGGAAGAATTCGGGTACTCCGAATAGCTCCCTGAATACTCCGGGATAGTCTGAGTTAATCCGGGAGCATCCGGGGGACTATAGGAAGCTCCTGGAATATTCCGGGATACTCTGGTACTCCCGGAAGCATCAGGGGAACTATAAGACGCTCCCGGAATGATCCGGATACTTCTAATAGCTCCCGGAAGAATTCGGGGTACTCCGAATAGCTCCCGGAATACTCCGGGATACTCTGAGTTACTCCCGGAAGCATCCGGGGGACTATAGGAAGCTCCCGGAATATTCCGGGATACTCTGGGTTACTCCCGGAAGCATCAGGGGAACTATAAGACGCTCCCGGAATGATCCGGATACTTCTAATAGCTCCCGGAAGAATTCGGGGTACTCCGAATAGCTCCCGGAATACTCCGGGATACTCTGAGTTACTCCCGGAAGCATCCGGGGAACTATAGGAAGCTCCCGGAATATTCCGGGATACTCTGGGTTACTCCCGGAAGCATCAGGGGAACTATAAGACGCTCCCGGAATGATCCGGATACTTCTAATAGCTCCCGGAAGAATTCGGGGTACTCCGAATAGCTCCCGGAATACTCCGGGATACTCTGAGTTACTCCCGGAAGCATCCGGGGAACTATAGGAAGCTCCCGGAATATTCCGGGATACTCTGGGTTACTCCCGGAAGCATCCGGGGAACTATAAGACGCTCCCGGAATGATCCGGATACTTCTAATAGCTCCCGGAAGAATTCGGGGTACTCCGAATAGCTCCCGGAATACTCCGGGATACTCTGAGTTACTCCCGGAAGCATCCGGGGAACTATAGGAAGCTCCCGGAATATTCCGGGATACTCAGTGCTACTCCCGGAAGCATCAGGGGAACTATAAGACGCTCCCGGAATGATCCGGATACTCCTAATAGCTCCCGGAAGAATCGGGGTACTCTGAATAGCTCCGGAAGAATCCGGGATACTCTGAGTTACTCCCGGAAGCATCAGGGGACTATAAGACGCTCCCGGAATGATCCGGATACTCCTAATAGCTCCCGGAAGAATTCGGGGTACTCTGAATAGCTCCCGGAAGAATTCGGGATACTCTGAGTTACTCCCGGAAGCATCCGGGGAGGGACTATAGGAAGCTCCCGGAATATTCCGGGATACTCTGGGTTACTCCCGGAAGCATCAGGGGAACTATAAGACGCTCCCGGAATGATCCGGATACTTCTAATAGCTCCCGGAAGAATTCGGGGTACTCCGAATAGCTCCCGGAATACTCCGGGATACTCTGAGTTACTCCCGGAAGCATCCGGGGGACTATAGGAAGCTCCCGGAATATTCCGGGATACTCTGGGTTACTCCCGGAAGCATCAGGGGAACTATAAGACGCTCCCGGAATGATCCGGATACTTCTAATAGCTCCCGGAAGAATTCGGGGTACTCCGAATAGCTCCCGGAATACTCCGGGATACTCTGAGTTACTCCCGGAAGCATCCGGGGGACTATAGGAAGCTCCCGGAATATTCCGGGATACTCTGGGTTACTCCCGGAAGCATCAGGGGAACTATAAGACGCTCCCGGAATGATCCGGATACTTCTAATAGCTCCCGGAAGAATTCGGGGTACTCCGAATAGCTCCCGGAATACTCCGGGATACTCTGAGTTACTCCCGGAAGCATCCGGGGAACTATAGGAAGCTCCCGGAATATTCCGGGATACTCTGGGTTACTCCGGAAGCATCAGGGGAACTATAAGACGCTCCCGGAATGATCCGGATACTTCTAATACCTCCCGGAAGAATTCGGGGTACTCCGAATAGCTCCCGGAATACTCCGGGATACTCTGAGTTACTCCCGGAAGCATCCGGGGAACTATAGGAAGCTCCCGGAATATTCCGGGATACTCTGGGTTACTCCCGGAAGCATCAGGGGAACTATAAGACGCTCCCGGAATGATCCGGATACTTCTAATAGCTCCCGGAAGAATTCGGGGTACTCCGAATAGCTCCCGGAATACTCCGGGATACTCTGAGTTACTCCCGGAAGCATCCGGGGAACTATAGGAAGCTCCCGGAATATTCCGGGATACTCAGTGTTACTCCCGGAAGCATCAGGGGAACTATAAGACGCTCCCGGAATGATCCGGATACTCTAATAGCTCCCGGAAGAATTCGGGGTACTCTGAATAGCTCCCGGAAGAATTCGGATACTCTGAGTTACTCCCGGAAGCATCAGGGGAACTATAAGACGCTCCCGGAATGATCCGGATACTCCTAATAGCTCCCGGAAGAATTCGGGGTACTCTGAATAGCTCCCGGAAGAATTCGGGATACTCTGAGTTACTCCCGGAAGCATCCGGGGAACTATAGGAAGCTCCCGGAATATTCGGGATACTCTTAGTTACTCCCGGAAGCATCAGGGGAACTATAAGACGCTCCCGGAATGATCCGGATACTTCTAATAGCTCCCGGAAGAATTCGGGGTACTCCGAATAGCTCCCGGAATACTCCGGGATACTCTGAGTTACTCCCGGAAGCATCCGGGGAACTATAGGAAGCTCCCGGAATATTCCGGGATACTCTGGGTTACTCCCGGAAGCATCAGGGGAACTATAAGACGCTCCCGGAATGATCCGGATACTTCTAATAGCTCCCGGAAGAATTCGGGGTACTCCGAATAGCTCCCGGAATACTCCGGGATACTCTGAGTTACTCCCGGAAGCATCCGGGGGAACTATAGGAAGCTCCCGGAATATTCCGGGATACTCTGGGTTACTCCCGGAAGCATCAGGGGAACTATAAGACGCTCCCGGAATGATCCGGATACTTCTAATAGCTCCCGGAAGAATTCGGGGTACTCCGAATAGCTCCCGGAATACTCCGGGATACTCTGAGTTACTCCCGGAAGCATCCGGGGAACTATAGGAAGCTCCCGGAATATTCCGGGATACTCTGGGTACTCCCGGAAGCATCAGGGGAACTATAAGACGCTCCCGGAATTGATTTCCCCGGGATACTCTAATAGCTCCCGGAAGAATTCGGGGTACTCTGAATAGCTCCCGGAAGAATTCCGGGATACTCTGAGTTACTCCCGGAAGCATCAGGGGAACTATAAGACGCTCCCGGAATGATCCGGATACTTCTAATAGCTCCCGGAAGAATTCGGGGTACTCCGAATAGCTCCCGGAATACTCCGGGATACTCTGAGTTACTCCCGGAAGCATCCGGGGAACTATAGGAAGCTCCCGGAATATTCCGGGATACTCTGGGTTACTCCCGGAAGCATCAGGGGAACTATAAGACGCTCCCGGAATGATCCGGATACTTCTAATAGCTCCCGGAAGAATTCGGGGTACTCCGAATAGCTCCCGGAATACTCCGGGATACTCTGAGTTACTCCCGGAAGCATCCGGGGAACTATAGGAAGCTCCCGGAATATTCCGGGATACTCTGGGTTACTCCCGGAAGCATCGGGGAACTATAAGACGCTCCCGGAATGATCCGGATACTCTAATAGCTCCCGGAAGAATTCGGGGTACTCGAATAGCTCCCGGAATACTCCGGGATACTCTGAGTTACTCCGGAAGCATCCGGGGAACTATAGGAAGCTCCCGGAATATTCCGGGATACTCTGGGCTACTCCCGGAAGCATCAGGGGAACTATAAGACGCTCCCGGAATGATCCGGATACTCTAATAGCTCCCGGAAGAATTCGGGGTACTCTGAATAGCTCCCGGAAGAATTCGGGATACTCTGAGTTACTCCGGAAGCATCCGGGGAACTATAGGAAGCTCCCGGAATATTCCGGGATACTCTGGGTTACTCCCGGAAGCATCAGGGGAACTATAAGACGCTCCCGGAATGATCCGGATACTTCTAATAGCTCCCGGAAGAATTCGGGGTACTCCGAATAGCTCCCGGAATACTCCGGGATACTCTGAGTTACTCCCGGAAGCATCCGGGGAACTATAGGAAGCTCCCGGAATATTCCGGGATACTCTGGTTACTCCCGGAAGCATCAGGGGAACTATAAGACGCTCCCGGAATGATCCGGATACTTCTAATAGCCCGGAAGAATTCGGGGTAGGGGAAATAGCTCCCGGAAGAATTCGGGATACTCTGAGTTACTCCCGGAAGCATCCGGGGAACTATAGGAAGCTCCCGGAATATTCCGGGATACTCTGGGTTACTCCCGGAAGCATCAGGGGAACTATAAGACGCTCCCGGAATGATCCGGATACTTCTAATAGCTCCCGGAAGAATTCGGGGTACTCCGAATAGCTCCCGGAATACTCCGGGATACTCTGAGTTACTCCCGGAAGCATCCGGGGAACTATAGGAAGCTCCCGGAATATTCCGGGATACTCTGGGTTACTCCCGGAAGCATCAGGGGAACTATAAGACGCTCCGGAATGATCCGGATACTTCTAATAGCTCCCGGAAGAATTCGGGGTACTCCGAATAGCTCCCGGAATACTCCGGGATACTCTGAGTTACTCCCGGAAGCATCCGGGGAACTATAGGAAGCTCCCGGAATATTCCGGGATACTCTGGGTTACTCCCGGAAGCATCAGGGGAACTATAAGACGCTCCCGGAATGATCCGGATACTTCTAATAGCTCCCGGAAGAATTCGGGGTACTCCGAATAGCTCCCGGAATACTCCGGGATACTCTGAGTTACTCCCGGAAGCATCCGGGGGAACTATAGGAAGCTCCCGGAATATTCCGGGATACTCTGGGTTACTCCCGGAAGCATCAGGGGAACTATAAGACGCTCCCGGAATGATCCGGATACTTCTAATAGCTCCCGGAAGAATTCGGGGTACTCCGAATAGCTCCCGGAATACTCCGGGATACTCTGAGTTACTCCCGGAAGCATCCGGGGAACTATAGGAAGCTCCCGGAATATTCCGGGATACTCTGGGTTACTCCCGGAAGCATCAGGGGAAACTATAAGGGACGCTCCCGGAATGATCCGAATAGCTTCTAATAGCTCTCCGGAAGTAAGAATTCGGGGTACTATAGAAAGCTCCCGGAATATTCCGGGATACTCTGAGTTACTCCCGGAAGCATCGGGGAACTATAAGACGCTCCCGGAATGATCCGGATACTTCTAATAGCTCCCGGAAGAATTCGGGGTACTCCGAATAGCTCCCGGACTACTCCGGGATACTCTGAGTTACTCCCGGAAGCATCCGGGGAACTATAGGAAGCTCCCGGAATATTCCGGGATACTCTGGGTTACTCCCGGAAGCATCAGGGGAACTATAAGACGCTCCCGGAATGATCCGGATACTTCTAATAGCTCCCGGAAGAATTCGGGGTACTCCGAATAGCTCCCGGAATACTCCGGGATACTCTGAGTTACTCCCGGAAGCATCCGGGGAACTATAGGAAGCTCCCGGAATATTCCGGGATACTCTGGGTTACTCCCGGAAGCATCAGGGGAACTATAAGACGCTCCCGGAATGATCCGGATACTTCTAATAGCTCCCGGAAGAATTCGGGGTACTCCGAATAGCTCCCGGAATACTCGGGATACTCTGAGTTACTCCCGGAAGCATCCGGGGAACTATAGGAAGCTCCCGGAATATTCCGGGATACTCTGGGTTACTCCCGGAAGCATCAGGGGAACTATAAGACGCTCCCGGAATGATCCGGATACTTCTAATAGCTCCCGGAAGAATTCGGGGTACTCCGAATAGCTCCCGGAATACTCCGGGATACTCTGAGTTACTCCCGGAAGCATCCGGGGAACTATAGGAAGCTCCCGGAATATTCCGGGACTCTGGGTTACTCCCGGAAGCATCAGGGGAACTATAAGACGCTCCCGGAATGATCCGGATACTTCTAATAGCTCCCGGAAGAATTCGGGGTACTCCGAATAGCTCCCGGAATACTCCGGGATACTCTGAGTTACTCCCGGAAGCATCCGGGGAACTATAGGAAGCTCCCGGAATATTCCGGGATACTCTGGGTACTCCCGGAAGCATCGGGGGAACTATAAGACGCTCCCGGAATGATCCGGATACTTCTAATAGCTCCCGGAAGAATTCGGGGTACTCTGAATAGCTCCCGGAAGAATTCGGGATACTCTGAGTTACTCCCGGAAGCATCCGGGAACTATAAGACGCCCGGAATGATCCGGATACTTCTAATAGCTCCCGGAAGAATTCGGGGTACTCCGAATAGCTCCCGGACTACTCGGGATACTCTGAGTTACTCCCGGAAGCATCCGGGGAACTATAGGAAGCTCCCGGAATATTCCGGGATACTCTGGGTTACTCCCGGAAGCATCAGGGGAACTATAAGACGCTCCCGGAATGATCCGGATACTTCTAATAGCTCCCGGAAGAATTCGGGGTACTCCGAATAGCTCCCGGAATACTCCGGGATACTCTGAGTTACTCCCGGAAGCATCCGGGGAACTATAGGAAGCTCCCGGAATATTCCGGGATACTCTGGGTACTCCCGGAAGCATCAGGGGAACTATAAGACGCTCCGGAATGATCCGGATACTTCTAATAGCTCCCGGAAGAATTCGGGGTACTCCGAATAGCTCCCGGAATACTCCGGGATACTCTGAGTTACTCCCGGAAGCATCCGGGGAACTATAGGAAGCTCCCGGAATATTCCGGGATACTCAGTGCTACTCCCGGAAGCATCAGGGGAACTATAAGACGCTCCCGGAATGATCCGGATACTCTAATAGCTCCCGGAAGAATTCGGGGTACTCTGAATAGCTCCCGGAAGAATTCGGGATACTCTGAGTTACTCCCGGAAGCATCCGGGGGACTATAGGAAGCTCCGGAATATTCCGGGATACTCTGGGTTACTCCGGAAGCATCAGGGGAACTATAAGACGCTCCGGAATGATCCGGATACTTCTAATAGCTCCCGGAAGAATTCGGGGTACTCCGAATAGCTCCCGGAATACTCCGGGATACTCTGAGTTACTCCCGGAAGCATCCGGGGGACTATAGGAAGCTCCCGGAATATTCCGGGATACTCTGGGTTACTCCCGGAAGCATCCAGGGGAACTATAAGACGCTCCCGGAATGATCCGGATACTTCTAATAGCTCCCGGAAGAATTCGGGGTACTCTGAATAGCTCCCGGAAGAATTCGGGGATACTCTGAGTTACTCCCGGAAGCATCCGGGGAACTATAGGAAGCTCCCGGAATATTCCGGGATACTCTGGGTTACTCCCGGAAGCATCAGGGGAACTATAAGACGCTCCCGGAATGATCCGGATACTCTAATAGCTCCGGAAGAATTCGGGGTACTCTGAATAGCTCCCGGAAGAATTCGGGGTACTCCGAATAGCTCCCGAATACTCCGGGATACTCTGAGTTACTCCCGGAAGCATCCGGGGGACTATAGGAAGCTCCCGGAATATTCCGGGATACTCTGGGTTACTCCCGGAAGCATCAGGGGAACTATAAGACGCTCCCGGAATGATCCGGATACTTCTAATAGCTCCCGGAAGAATTCGGGGTACTCCGAATAGCTCCCGGAATACTCCGGGATACTCTGAGTTACTCCCGGAAGCATCCGGGGAACTATAGGAAGCTCCCGGAATATTCCGGGATACTCTGGGTTACTCCCGGAAGCATCAGGGGAACTATAAGACGCTCCCGGAATGATCCGGATACTTCTAATAGCTCCCGGAAGAATTCGGGGTACTCCGAATAGCTCCCGGAATACTCCGGGATACTCTGAGTTACTCCCGGAAGCATCCGGGGAACTATAGGAAGCTCCCGGAATGATCCGGATACTCCTAATACTCCCGGAAGCATTCGGGGACTATAATAGCTCCCGGAAGATCCGGATACTCTGAATACTCCCGGAAGAATTCCGGGGTACTATAGGAAGCTCCCGGAATATTCCGGGATACTCTGGGTTACTCCCGGAAGCATCCGGGGAAACTATAAGAGCTCCCGGAATGATCCGGATACTCCTAATAGCTCCCGGAAGAATTCGGGTACTCTGAATAGCTCCCGGAAGAATTCGGGGTACTCCGAATAGCTCCCGGAATACTCCGGGATACTCTGAGTTACTCCCGGAAGCATCCGGGGAACTATAGGAAGCTCCCGGAATATTCCGGGATACTCTGGTTACTCCCGGAAGCATCAGGGGAACTATAAGACGCTCCCGGAATGATCCGGATACTTCTAATAGCTCCCGGAAGAATTCGGGGTACTCCGAATAGCTCCCGGAATACTCCGGGATACTCTGAGTTACTCCCGGAAGCATCCGGGGAACTATAGGAAGCTCCCGGAATATTCCGGGATACTCTGGGTTACTCCCGGAAGCATCAGGGGAACTATAAGACGCTCCCGGAATGATCCGGATACTTCTAATAGCTCCCGGAAGAATTCGGGGTACTCCGAATAGCTCCCGGAATACTCCGGGATACTCTGAGTTACTCCCGGAAGCATCCGGGGAACTATAGGAAGCTCCCGGAATATTCCGGGATACTCTGGGTTACTCCCGGAAGCATCAGGGGAACTATAAGACGCTCCGGAATGATCCGGATACTTCTAATAGCTCCCGGAAGAATTCGGGGTACTCCGAATAGCTCCCGGAATACTCCGGGATACTCTGAGTTACTCCCGGAAGCATCCGGGGAACTATAGGAAGCTCCCGGAATATTCCGGGATACTCTGGGTTACTCCCGGAAGCATCAGGGGAACTATAAGACGCTCCCGGAATGATCCGGATACTTCTAATAGCTCCCGGAAGAATTCGGGGTACTCCGAATAGCTCCCGGAATACTCCGGGATACTCTGAGTTACTCCCGGAAGCATCCGGGGAACTATAGGAAGCTCCCGGAATATTCCGGGATACTCTGGGTTACTCCCGGAAGCATCCGGGGAACTATAAGACGCTCCCGGAATGATCCGGATACTTCTAATAGCTCCCGGAAGAATTCGGGGTACTCCGAATAGCTCCCGGAATACTCCGGGATACTCTGAGTTACTCCCGGAAGCATCCGGGGAACTATAGGAAGCTCCCGGAATATTCCGGGATACTCTGGGTTACTCCCGGAAGCATCAGGGGAACTATAAGACGCTCCCGGAATGATCCGGATACTCTAATAGCTCCCGGAAGAATTCGGGGTACTCCGAATAGCTCCCGGAAATATCCGGGATACTCTGAGTTACTCCCGGAAGCATCCGGGGGAACTATAGGAAGCTCCCGGAATATTCCGGGATACTCTGGGTTACTCCCGGAAGCATCAGGGGAACTATAAGACGCTCCCGGAATGATCCGGATACTTCTAATAGCCCCGGAAGAATTCGGGGTACTCCGAATAGCTCCCGGAATACTCCGGGATACTCTGAGTTACTCCCGGAAGCATCCGGGGGACTATAGGAAGCTCCCGGAATATTCGGGATACTCTGGGTTACTCCCGGAAGCATCAGGGGAACTATAAGACGCTCCCGGAATGATCCGGATACTCCTAATAGCTCCCGGAAGAATTCGGGGTACTCTGAATAGCTCCCGGAAGAATTCGGGGTACTCTGAGTTACTCCCGGAAGCATCCGGGGAACTATAGGAAGCTCCCGGAATATTCCGGGATACTCTGGGTTACTCCCGGAAGCATCAGGGGAACTATAAGACGCTCCCGGAATGATCCGGATACTCTAATAGCTCCCGGAAGAATTCGGGGGTACTCTGAATAGCTCCCGGAAGAATTCGGGGTACTCCGAATAGCTCCCGGAATACTCCGGGATAGTCTGAGTTACTCCCGGAAGCATCCGGGGACTATAGGAAGCTCCCGGAATATTCCGGGATACTCTGGGTTACTCCCGGAAGCATCAGGGGAACTATAAGACGCTCCCGGAATGATCCGGATACTTCTAATAGCTCCCGGAAGAATTCGGGGTACTCCGAATAGCTCCCGGAATACTCCGGGATACTCTGAGTTACTCCCGGAAGCATCCGGGGGACTATAGGAAGCTCCCGGAATATTCGGGATACTCTGTGGTACTCCCGGAAGCATCAGGGGAACTATAAGACGCTCCCGGAATGATCCGGATACTTCTAATAGCTCCCGGAAGAATTCGGGGTACTCCGAATAGCTCCCGGAATACTCCGGGATACTCTGAGTTACTCCCGGAAGCATCCGGGGAACTATAGGAAGCTCCCGGAATATTCCGGGATACTCTGGGTTACTCCCGGAAGCATCAGGGGAACTATAAGACGCTCCCGGAATGATCCGGATACTCCTAATAGCTCCCGGAAGAATTCGGGGTACTCCGAATAGCTCCCGGAAGAATTCGGGATACTCTGAGTTACTCCCGGAAGCATCCGGGGAACTATAGGAAGCTCCCGGAATATTCCGGGATACTGGGTTACTCCCGGAAGCATCAGGGGAACTATAAGACGCTCCCGGAATGATCCGGATACTTCTAATAGCTCCCGGAAGAATTCGGGGTACTCGAATAGCTCCCGGAAGAATTCGGGGTACTCGAATAGCTCCTGAATACTCCGGGATAGTCTGAGTTACTCCCGGAAGCATCCGGGGAACTATAGGAAGCTCCCGGAATATTCCGGGATACTCTGGGTTACTCCCGGAAGCATCAGGGGAACTATAAGACGCTCCCGGAATGATCCGGATACTTCTAATAGCTCCCGGAAGAATTCGGGGTACTCCGAATAGCTCCCGGAAATACTCCGGGATACTACTGAGTTACTCCCGGAAGCATCCGGGGAACTATAGGAAGCTCCCGGAATATTCCGGGATACTCTGGGTTACTCCCGGAAGCATCAGGGGAACTATAAGACGCTCCCGGAATGATCCGGATACTCTAATAGCTCCCGGAAGAATTCGGGGTACTCCGAATAGCTCCCGGAAGAATTCCGGGATACTCTGAGTTACTCCGGAAGCATCCGGGGAACTATAGGAAGCTCCCGGAATATTCCGGGATACTCTGGGTTACTCCCGGAAGCATCAGGGGAACTATAAGACGCTCCCGGAATGATCCGGATACTTCTAATAGCTCCCGGAAGAATTCGGGGTACTCCGAATAGCTCCCGGAAGATTCGGGGTACTCGAATAGCTCCCGGAATACTCCGGGTAGTCTGAGTTAATCCCGGAAGCATCCGGGGAACTATAGGAAGCTCCCGGAATATTCCGGATACTCTGGGTTACTCCCGGAAGCATCAGGGGAACTATAAGACGCTCCGGAATGATCCGGATACTTCTAATAGCTCCCGGAAGAATTCGGGGTACTCCGAATAGCTCCCGGAATACTCCGGGATACTCTGAGTTACTCCCGGAAGCATCGGGGGAACTATAGGAAGCTCCCGGAATATTCCGGGATACTCTGGGTTACTCCCGGAAGCATCAGGGGAACTATAAGACGCTCCCGGAATGATCCGGATACTTCTAATAGCTCCGGAAGAATTCGGGGTACTCCGAATAGCTCCCGGAATACTCCGGGATACTCTGAGTTACTCCCGGAAGCATCCGGGGAACTATAGGAAGCTCCCGGAATATTCCGGGATACTCTGGGTTACTCCCGGAAGCATCAGGGGAACTATAAGACGCTCCCGGAATGATCCGGATACTTCTAATAGCTCCCGGAAGAATTCGGGGTACTCCGAATAGCTCCCGGAATACTCCGGGATACTCTGAGTTACTCCCGGAAGCATCCGGGGAACTATAGGAAGCTCCTGGAATATTCCGGGATACTCTGGATTACTCCCGGAAGCATCAGGGGAACTATAAGACGCTCCCGGAATGATCCGGATACTTCTAATAGCTCCCGGAAGAATTCGGGGTACTCCGAATAGCTCCGGAATACTCCGGGATACTCTGAGTTACTCCCGGAAGCATCCGGGGAACTATAGGAAGCTCCCGGAATATTCCGGGATACTCTCAGTTACTCCCGGAAGCATCAGGGGAACTATAAGACGCTCCCGGAATGATCCGGATACTTCTAATAGCTCCCGGAAGAATTCGGGGTACTCCGAAAGCTCCCGGAATACTCCGGGATACTCTGAGTTACTCCCGGAAGCATCCGGGGAACTATAGGAAGCTCCCGGAATATTCCGGGATACTCTGGGTTACTCCCGGAAGCATCAGGGGAACTATAAGACGCTCCCGGAATGATCCGGATACTTCTAATAGCTCCCGGAAGAATTCGGGTACTCCGAATAGCTCCCGGAATACTCCGGGATACTCTGAGTTACTCCCGGAAGCATCGGGGAACTATAGGAAGCTCCCGGAATATTCGGGATACTCTGGGTTACTCCCGGAAGCATCAGGGGAACTATAAGACGCTCCCGGAATGATCCGGATACTTCTAATAGCTCCCGGAAGAATTCGGGGTACTCCGAATAGCTCCCGGAATACTCGGGATACTCTGAGTTACTCCCGGAAGCATCCGGGGGAACTATAGGAAGCTCCCGGAATATTCCGGGATACTCTGGGTTACTCCCGGAAGCATCAGGGGAACTATAAGACGCTCCCGGAATGATCCGGATACTTCTAATAGCTCCCGGAAGAATTCGGGGTACTCCGAATAGCTCCCGGAATACTCCGGGATACTCTGAGTTACTCCGGAAGCATCCGGGGAACTATAGGAAGCTCCGGAATATTCCGGGATACTCTGGGTTACTCCCGGAAGCATCAGGGGAACTATAAGACGCTCCCGGAATGATCCGGATATCCTAATACTCCCGGAAGAATTCGGGGTACTCCGAATAGCTCCCGGAATACTCGGGATACTCTGAGTTACTCCCGGAAGCATCCGGGGGACTATAGGAAGCTCCCGGAATATTCCGGGATACTCTGGGTTACTCCCGGAAGCATCAGGGGAACTATAAGACGCTCCCGGAATGATCCGGATACTCTAATAGCTCCCGGAAGAATTCGGGGTACTCCGAATAGCTCCCGGAATACTCCGGGATACTCTGAGTTACTCCCGGAAGCATCCGGGGAACTATAGGAAGCTCCCGGAATATTCCGGGATACTCTGGGTTACTCCCGGAAGCATCAGGGGAACTATAAGACGCTCCCGGAATGATCCGGATACTTCTAATAGCTCCCGGAAGAATTCGGGGTACTCCGAATAGCTCCCGGAATACTCCGGGATACTCTGAGTTACTCCCGGAAGCATCCGGGGAACTATAGGAAGCTCCCGGAATATTCCGGGATACTCTGGGTTACTCCCGGAAGCATCAGGGGAACTATAAGACGCTCCCGGAATGATCCGGATACTTCTAATAGCTCCCGGAAGAATTCGGGGTACTCCGAATAGCTCCCGGAAACTCCGGGATACTCTGAGTTACTCCCGGAAGCATCCGGGGGACTATAGGAAGCTCCCGGAATATTCCGGGATACTCTGGGTTACTCCCGGAAGCATCAGGGGAACTATAAGACGCTCCCGGAATGATCCGGATACTTCTAATAGCTCCCGGAAGAATTCGGGGTACTCCGAATAGCTCCCGGAATACTCCGGGATACTCTGAGTTACTCCCGGAAGCATCCGGGGGACTATAGGAAGCTCCCGGAATATTCCGGGATACTCTGGGTTACTCCCGGAAGCATCCGGGGAACTATAAGACGCTCCCGGAATGATCCGGATACTTCTAATAGCTCCCGGAAGAATTCGGGGTACTCCGAATAGCTCCGGACTACTCCGGGATACTCTGAGTTACTCCCGGAAGCATCCGGGAACTATAGGAAGCCCCGGAATATTCCGGGATACTCTGGGTTACTCCCGGAAGCATCAGGGGAACTATAAGACGCTCCCGGAATGATCCGGATACTTCTAATAGCTCCCGGAAGAATTCGGGTACTCCGAATAGCTCCCGAATACTCCGGGATACTCTGAGTTACTCCCGGAAGCATCCGGGGAACTATAGGAAGCTCCCGGAATATTCCGGGATACTCTGGGTTACTCCCGGAAGCATCAGGGGAACTATAAGACGCTCCCGGAATGATCCGGATACTTCTAATAGCTCCCGGAAGAATTCGGGGTACTCCGAATAGCTCCCGGAATACTCCGGGATACTCTGAGTTACTCCCGGAAGCATCCGGGGAACTATAGGAAGCTCCCGGAATATTCCGGGATACTCTGGGTTACTCCCGGAAGCATCAGGGGAACTATAAGACGCTCCCGGAATGATCCGGATACTTCTAATAGCTCCCGGAAGAATTCGGGGTACTCCGAATAGCTCCCGGAATACTCCGGGATACTCTGAGTTACTCCCGGAAGCATCCGGGGAACTATAGGAAGCTCCCGGAATATTCCGGGATACTCTGGGTTACTCCCGGAAGCATCAGGGGAACTATAAGACGCTCCCGGAATGATCCGGATACTTCTAATAGCTCCCGGAAGAATTCGGGGTACTCCGAATAGCTCCGGAATACTCCGGGATACTCTGAGTTACTCCCGGAAGCATCCGGGGAACTATAGGAAGCTCCCGGAATATTCCGGGATACTCTGGGTTACTCCCGGAAGCATCAGGGGAACTATAAGACGCTCCCGGAATGATCCGGATACTCTAATAGCTCCCGGAAGAATTCGGGGTACTCTGAATAGCTCCCGGAAGAACTCCGGGATACTCTGAGTTACTCCCGGAAGCATCCGGGGAACTATAGGAAGCTCCCGGAATATTCCGGGATACTCTGGGTTACTCCCGGAAGCATCAGGGGAACTATAAGACGCTCCCGGAATGATCCGGATACTCCTAATAGCTCCCGGAAGAATTCGGGGTACTCTGAATAGCTCCCGGAAGAATTCGGGGTACTCCGAATAGCTCCCTGAATACTCCGGGATAGTCTGAGTTAATCCCGGAAGCATCCGGGGGACTATAGGAAGCTCCCGGAATATTCCGGGATACTCTGGGTTACTCCCGGAAGCATCAGGGGAACTATAAGACGCTCCCGGAATGATCCGGATACTTCTAATAGCTCCCGGAAGAATTCGGGGTACTCCGAATAGCTCCCGGAATACTCCGGGATACTCTGAGTTACTCCCGGAAGCATCCGGGGAACTATAGGAAGCTCCCGGAATATTCCGGGATACTCTGGGTTACTCCCGGAAGCATCAGGGGAACTATAAGACGCTCCCGGAATGATCCGGATACTTCTAATAGCTCCCGGAAGAATTCGGGGTACTCCGAATAGCTCCCGGAATACTCCGGGATACTCTGAGTTACTCCCGGAAGCATCGGGGGAACTATAGGAAGCTCCCGGAATATTCCGGGATACTCTGGGTTACTCCCGGAAGCATCAGGGGAACTATAAGACGCTCCCGGAATGATCCGGATACTTCTAATAGCTCCCGGAAGAATTCGGGGTACTCCGAATAGCTCCCGGAATACTCCGGGATACTCTGAGTTACTCCCGGAAGCATCCGGGGGACTATAGGAAGCTCCCGGAATATTCCGGGATACTCTGGGTTACTCCCGGAAGCATCAGGGGAACTATAAGACGCTCCCGGAATGATCCGGATACTTCTAATAGCTCCCGGAAGAATTCGGGGTACTCCGAATAGCTCCCGGAATACTCCGGGATACTCTGAGTTACTCCCGGAAGCATCCGGGGGACTATAGGAAGCTCCCGGAATATTCCGGGATACTCTGGGTTACTCCCGGAAGCATCAGGGGAACTATAAGACGCTCCCGGAATGATCCGGATACTTCTAATAGCTCCCGGAAGAATTCGGGGTACTCCGAATAGCTCCCGGAATACTCCGGGATACTCTGAGTTACTCCCGGAAGCATCCGGGGAACTATAGGAAGCTCCCGGAATATTCCGGGATACTCTGGGTTACTCCCGGAAGCATCAGGGGAACTATAAGACGCTCCCGGAATGATCCGGATACTTCTATAGCTCCCGGAAGAATTCGGGGTACTCCGAATAGCTCCCGGAATACTCGGGATACTCTGAGTTACTCCCGGAAGCATCCGGGGAACTATAGGAAGCTCCCGGAATATTCCGGGATACTCTGGGTTACTCCCGGAAGCATCAGGGGAACTATAAGACGCTCCCGGAATGATCCGGATACTTCTAATAGCTCCCGGAAGAATTCGGGGTACTCCGAATAGCTCCCGGAATACTCCGGGATACTCTGAGTTACTCCCGGAAGCATCCGGGGAACTATAGGAAGCTCCCGGAATATTCCGGGATACTCTGGGTTACTCCCGGAAGCATCAGGGGAACTATAAGACGCTCCCGGAATGATCCGGATACTAATAGCTCCCGGAAGAATTCGGGGTACTCCGAATAGCTCCCGGAATACTCCGGGATACTCTGAGTTACTCCCGGAAGCATCCGGGGAACTATAGGAAGCTCCCGGAATATTCCGGGATACTCTGGTTACTCCCGGAAGCATCAGGGGAACTATAAGACGCTCCCGGAATGATCCGGATACTTCTAATAGCTCCCGGAAGAATCGGGGTACTCCGAATAGCTCCCGGAATACTCCGGGATACTCTGAGTTACTCCCGGAAGCATCCGGGGAACTATAGGAAGCTCCCGGAATATTCCGGGATACTCTGGTTACTCCCGGAAGCATCAGGGGAACTATAAGACGCTCCCGGAATGATTCGGATACTTCTAATAGCTCCCGGAAGAATTCGGGGTACTCCGAATAGCTCCCGGAATACTCCGGGATACTCTGAGTTACTCCCGGAAGCATCCGGGAACTATAGGAAGCTCCCGGAATATTCCGGGATACTCTGGGTTACTCCCGGAAGCATCAGGGGAACTATAAGACGCTCCCGGAATGATCCGGATACTCTAATAGCTCCCGGAAGAATTCGGGGTACTCCGAATAGCTCCGGAATACTCCGGGATACTCTGAGTTACTCCCGGAAGCATCCGGGGAACTATAGGAAGCTCCCGGAATATTCCGGGATACTCTGGGTTACTCCCGGAAGCATCAGGGGAACTATAAGACGCTCCCGGAATGATCCGGATACTTCTATAGCTCCCGGAAGAATTCGGGGTACTCCGAATAGCTCCCGGAATACTCCGGGATACTCTGAGTTACTCCCGGAAGCATCCGGGGGACTATAGGAAGCTCCCGGAATATTCCGGGATACTCTGGGTTACTCCCGGAAGCATCAGGGGAACTATAAGACGCTCCCGGAATGATCCGGATACTTCTAATAGCTCCCGGAAGAATTCGGGGTACTCCGAATAGCTCCCGGACTACTCCGGGATACTCTGAGTTACTCCCGGAAGCATCCGGGGAACTATAGGAAGCTCCCGGAATATTCCGGGATACTCTGGGTTACTCCCGGAAGCATCAGGGGAACTATAAGACGCTCCCGGAATGATCCGGATACTTCTAATAGCTCCCGGAAGAATTCGGGGTACTCCGAATAGCTCCCGGAATACTCCGGGATACTCTGAGTTACTCCCGGAAGCATCCGGGGAACTATAGGAAGCTCCCGGAATATTCCGGGATACTCTGGGTTACTCCCGGAAGCATCAGGGGAACTATAAGACGCTCCCGGAATGATCCGGATACTTCTAATAGCTCCCGGAAGAATTCGGGGTACTCCGAATAGCTCCCGGAATACTCCGGGATACTCTGAGTTACTCCCGGAAGCATCCGGGGAACTATAGGAAGCTCCGGAATATTCCGGGATACTCTGGGTTACTCCCGGAAGCATCAGGGGAACTATAAGACGCTCCCGGAATGATCCGGATACTCCTAATAGCTCCCGGAAGAATTCGGGGTACTCTGAATAGCTCCCGGAACTCCGGGATACTCTGAGTTACTCCCGGAAGCATCCGGGGAACTATAGGAAGCTCCCGGAATATTCCGGGATACTCTGGGTTACTCCCGGAAGCATCAGGGGAACTATAAGACGCTCCCGGAATGATCCGGATACTCTAATAGCTCCCGGAAGAATTCGGGGTACTCTGAATAGCTCCCGGAAGAATTCGGGTACTCGAATAGCTCCCGGATACTCCGGGATACTCTGAGTTAATCCCGGAAGCATCCGGGGGACTATAGGAAGCTCCCGGAATATTCCGGGATACTCTGGGTTACTCCCGGAAGCATCAGGGGAACTATAAGACGCTCCCGGAATGATCGGATACTTCTAATAGCTCCCGGAAGAATTCGGGGTACTCCGAATAGCTCCCGGAATACTCCGGGATACTCTGAGTTACTCCCGGAAGCATCCGGGGAACTATAGGAAGCTCCCGGAATATTCCGGGATACTCTGGGTTACTCCCGGAAGCATCAGGGGAACTATAAGACGCTCCCGGAATGATCCGGATACTTCTAATAGCTCCCGGAAGAATTCGGGGTACTCCGAATAGCTCCCGGAATACTCCGGGATACTCTGAGTTACTCCCGGAAGCATCCGGGGAACTATAGGAAGCTCCCGGAATATTCCGGGATACTCTGGGTTACTCCCGGAAGCATCAGGGGAACTATAAGACGCTCCCGGAATGATCCGGATACTTCTAATAGCTCCCGGAAGAATTCGGGGTACTCCGAATAGCTCCCGGAATACTCCGGGATACTCTGAGTTACTCCGGAAGCATCCGGGGAACTATAGGAAGCTCCCGGAATATTCCGGGATACTCTGGGTTACTCCCGGAAGCATCAGGGGAACTATAAGACGCTCCCGGAATGATCCGGATACTCCTAATAGCTCCCGGAAGAATTCGGGGTACTCCGAATAGCTCCCGGAAGAATTCGGGATACTCTGAGTTACTCCCGGAAGCATCCGGGGAACTATAGGAAGCTCCCGGAATATTCCGGGATACTCTGGGTTACTCCCGGAAGCATCAGGGGAACTATAAGACGCTCCCGGAATGATCCGGATACTTCTAATAGCTCCCGGAAGAATTCGGGGTACTCTGAATAGCTCCGGAAGAATTCGGGGTACTCGAATAGAATACTCCGGGATACTCTGAGTTACTCCCGGAAGCATCCGGGGGACTATAGGAAGCTCCCGGAATATTCCGGGATACTCTGGATTACTCCCGGAAGCATCAGGGGAACTATAAGACGCTCCCGGAATGATTCGGATACTTCTAATAGCTCCCGGAAGAATTCGGGGTACTCCGAATAGCTCCCGGAATACTCCGGGATACTCTGAGTTACTCCCGGAAGCATCCGGGGAACTATAGGAAGCTCCCGGAATATTCCGGGATACTCTGGGTTACTCCCGGAAGCATCAGGGGAACTATAAGACGCTCCCGGAATGATCCGGATACTTCTAATAGCTCCCGGAAGAATTCGGGGTACTCCGAATAGCTCCCGGAATACTCCGGGATACTCTGAGTTAATCCCGGAAGCATCCGGGGAACTATAGGAAGCTCCCGGAATATTCCGGGATACTCTGGTTACTCCCGGAAGCATCAGGGGAACTATAAGACGCTCCCGGAATGATCCGGATACTTCTAATAGCTCCCGGAAGAATTCGGGGTACTCCGAATAGCTCCCGGAATACTCGGGATACTCTGAGTTACTCCCGGAAGCATCCGGGGAACTATAGGAAGCTCCCGGAATATTCCGGGATACTCTGGGTTACTCCCGGAAGCATCAGGGGAACTATAAGACGCTCCCGGAATGATCCGGATACTTCTAATAGCTCCCGGAAGAATTCGGGGTACTCCGAATAGCTCCCGGAATACTCCGGGATACTCTGAGTTACTCCCGGAAGCATCCGGGGAACTATAGGAAGCTCCCGGAATATTCCGGGATACTCTGGGTTACTCCCGGAAGCATCAGGGGAACTATAAGACGCTCCCGGAATGATCCGGATACTTCTAATAGCTCCCGGAAGAATTCGGGGTACTCCGAATAGCTCCCGGAATACTCCGGGATACTCTGAGTTACTCCCGGAAGCATCCGGGGAACTATAGGAAGCTCCCGGAATATTCCGGGATACTCTGGGTTACTCCCGGAAGCATCAGGGGAACTATAAGACGCTCCCGGAATGATCCGGATACTTCTAATAGCTCCCGGAAGAATTCGGGGTACTCCGAATAGCTCCCGGAATACTCCGGGATACTCTGAGTTACTCCCGGAAGCATCCGGGAACTATAGGAAGCTCCCGGAATATTCCGGGATACTCTGGGTTACTCCCGGAAGCATCAGGGGAACTATAAGACGCTCCCGGAATGATCCGGATACTCCTAATAGCTCCCGGAAGAATTCGGGGTACTCCGAATAGCTCCCGGAAATATTCCGGGATACTCTGAGTTACTCCCGGAAGCATCCGGGGAACTATAGGAAGCTCCCGGAATATTCCGGGATACTCTGGGTTACTCCCGGAAGCATCAGGGGAACTATAAGACGCTCCCGGAATGATCCGGATACTCCTAATAGCTCCCGGAAGAATTCGGGGTACTCTGAATAGCTCCCGGAAGAATTCGGGGTACTCGAATACTCCGGAATACTCCGGATAGTTCTGAGTTAATCCCGGGAGCATCCGGGGAACTATAGGAAGCTCCCGGAATATTCCGGGATACTCTGGGTTACTCCCGGAAGCATCAGGGGAACTATAAGACGCTCCCGGAATGATTCCGGATACTTCTAATAGCTCCCGGAAGAATTCGGGGTACTCCGAATAGCTCCCGGAATACTCCGGGATACTCTGAGTTACTCCCGGAAGCATCCGGGGAACTATAGGAAGCTCCGGAATATTCCGGGATACTCTGGGTTACTCCCGGAAGCATCAGGGGAACTATAAGACGCTCCCGGAATGATCCGGATACTTCTAATAGCTCCCGGAAGAATTCGGGGTACTCCGAATAGCTCCCGGAATACTCCGGGATACTCTGAGTTACTCCCGGAAGCATCCGGGGAACTATAGGAAGCTCCCGGAATATTCCGGGATACTCTGGGTTACTCCCGGAAGCATCAGGGGAACTATAAGACGCTCCCGGAATGATCCGGATACTCTAATAGCTCCCGGAAGAATTCGGGGTACTCCGAATAGCTCCCGGAATACTCGGGATACTCTGAGTTACTCCCGGAAGCATCCGGGGAACTATAGGAAGCTCCCGGAATATTCCGGGATACTCTGGTTTACTCCCGGAAGCATCAGGGGAACTATAAGACGCTCCCGGAATGATCCGGATACTTCTAATAGCTCCCGGAAGAATCGGGGTACTCCGAATAGCTCCCGGAAGAATCGGGATACTCTGAGTTACTCCCGGAAGCATCCGGGGGAACTATAGGAAGCTCCCGGAATATTCCGGGATACTCTTGGTTACTCCCGGAAGCATCAGGGGAACTATAAGACGCTCCCGGAATGATCGGATACTTCTAATAGCTCCCGGAAGAATTCGGGGTACTCCGAATAGCTCCGGAATACTCGGGATACTCTGAGTTACTCCGGAAGCATCCGGGGAACTATAGGAAGCTCCCGGAATATTCCGGGATACTCTGGGTTACTCCCGGAAGCATCAGGGGAACTATAAGACGCTCCCGGAATGATCCGGATACTCTAATAGCTCCCGGAAGAATTCGGGGTACTACGAATAGCTCCCGGAATACTCCGGGATACTCTGAGTTACTCCCGGAAGCATCCGGGGAACTATAGGAAGCTCCCGGAATATTCCGGGATACTCTCTACTACTCCGGAAGCATCAGGGGAACTATAAGACGCTCCCGGAATGATCGGATACTTCTAATAGCTCCCGGAAGAATTCGGGGTACTCGAATAGCTCCCGGAATACTCCGGGATACTCTGAGTTACTCCCGGAAGCATCCGGGGAACTATAGGAAGCTCCCGGAATATTCCGGGATACTCTGGGTTACTCCCGGAAGCATCAGGGGAACTATAAGACGCTCCCGGAATGATCCGGATACTTCTAATAGCTCCCGGAAGAATTCGGGGTACTCCGAATAGCTCCCGGAATACTCCGGGATACTCTGAGTTACTCCCGGAAGCATCCGGGGGACTATAGGAAGCTCCCGGAATATTCCGGATACTCAGTGGTTACTCCCGGAAGCATCAGGGGAACTATAAGACGCTCCCGGAATGATCCGGATACTTCTAATAGCTCCCGGAAGAATTCGGGGTACTCCGAATAGCTCCCGGAATACTCGGGATACTCTGAGTTACTCCGGAAGCATCCGGGGAACTATAGGAAGCTCCCGGAATATTCCGGGATACTCTGGGTTACTCCCGGAAGCATCAGGGGAACTATAAGACGCTCCCGGAATGATCCGGATACTCCTAATAGCTCCCGGAAGAATTCGGGGTACTCTGAATAGCTCCCGGAAGAATTCCGGGATACTCTGAGTTACTCCCGGAAGCATCCGGGGACTATAGGAAGCTCCCGGAATATTCCGGGATACTCTGGGTTTACTCCGGAAGCATCAGGGGAACTATAAGACGCTCCCGGAATGATCCGGATACTTCCTAATAGCTCCCGGAAGAATTCGGGGTACTCTGAATAGCTCCCGGAAGAATTCGGGTACTCCGAATAGCTCTGAATACTCCGGGATAGTCTGAGTTACTCCCGGGAGCATCGGGGACTATAGGAAGCTCCCGGAATATTCCGGGATACTCTGGGTTACTCCCGGAAGCATCAGGGGAACTATAAGACGCTCCGGAATGATCGGATACTTCTAATAGCTCCCGGAAGAATTCGGGGTACTCCGAATAGCTCCCGGAATACTCCGGGATACTCTGAGTTACTCCCGGAAGCATCCGGGGAACTATAGGAAGCTCCCGGAATATTCCGGGATACTCTGGGTTACTCCCGGAAGCATCAGGGGAACTATAAGACGCTCCCGGAATGATCCGGATACTTCTAATAGCTCCCGGAAGAATTCGGGGTACTCCGAATAGCTCCCGGAATACTCCGGATACTCTGAGTTACTCCCGGAAGCATCCGGGGAACTATAGGAAGCTCCCGGATATTCCGGGATACTCTGGGTACTCCCGGAAGCATCAGGGGAACTATAAGACGCTCCCGGAATGATCCGGATACTTCTAATAGCTCCCGGAAGAATTCGGGGTACTCCGAATAGCTCTCCGGAATACCGGGATACTCTGAGTTACTCCCGGAAGCATCCGGGGGACTATAGGAAGCTCCGGAATATTCCGGGATACTCTGGGTTACTCCCGGAAGCATCAGGGGAACTATAAGACGCTCCCGGAATGATCCGGATACTCCTAATAGCTCCCGGAAGAATTCGGGGTACTCCGAATAGCTCCCGGAAGAATTCGGGGTACTCTGAGTTACTCCCGGAAGCATCCGGGGAACTATAGGAAGCTCCCGGAATATTCCGGGATACTCTGGGTTACTCCCGGAAGCATCAGGGAAACTATAAGACGTTCCCGGAATGATCCGGATACACCTAATAGCTCCCGGAAGAATTCGGGTACTCTGAATAGCTCCCGGAAGAATCGGGGTACTCCGAATAGCTCCTGAATACTCCGGGATAGTCTGAGTTAATCCCGGGAGCATCCGGGGGACTATAGGAAGCTCCCGGAATATTCCGGGATACTCTGGTTACTCCCGGAAGCATCAGGGGAACTATAAGACGCTCCCGGAATGATTCGGATACTTCTAATAGCTCCCGGAAGAATTCGGGGTACTCCGAATAGCTCCCGGAATACTCCGGGATACTCTGAGTTACTCCCGGAAGCATCCGGGGAACTATAGGAAGCTCCCGGAATATTCCGGGATACTCTGGGTGTACTCCGGAAGCATCAGGGGAACTATAAGACGCTCCCGGAATGATCCGGATACTTCTAATACCTCCCGGAAGAATTCGGGTACTCCGAATAGCTCCCGGAATACTCCGGGATACTCTGAGTTACTCCCGGAAGCATCCGGGGGACTATAGGAAGCTCCCGGAATATTCCGGGATACTCTGGTTACTCCCGGAAGCATCAGGGGAACTATAAGACGCTCCCGGAATGATCCGGATACTTCTAATAGCTCCCGGAAGAATTCGGGGTACTCCGAATAGCTCCCGGAACTATCCGGGTACTCTGAGTTACTCCCGGAAGCATCCGGGGAACTATAGGAAGCTCCCGGAATATTCCGGGATACTCTGGGTTACTCCCGGAAGCATCAGGGGAACTATAAGACGCTCCCGGAATGATCCGGATACTTCTAATAGCTCCCGGAAGAATTCGGGGTACTCCGAATAGCTCCCGGACTACTCCGGGACTCTGAGTTACTCCCGGAAGCATCCGGGGAACTATAGGAAGCTCCCGGAATATTCCGGGATACTCTGGGTTACTCCCGGAAGCATCAGGGGAACTATAAGACGCTCCCGGAATGATCCGGATACTTCTAATAGCTCCCGGAAGAATTCGGGACTCCGAATAGCTCCCGGAATACTCCGGGATACTCTGAGTTACTCCCGGAAGCATCCGGGGACTATAGGAAGCTCCCGGAATATTCGGGATACTCTGGGTTACTCCCGGAAGCATCAGGGGAACTATAAGACGCTCCCGGAATGATCGGATACTTCTAATAGCTCCCGGAAGAATTCGGGGTACTCCGAATAGCTCCCGGAATACTCCGGATACTCTGAGTTACTCCCGAAGCATCCGGGGGACTATAGGAAGCTCCCGAATATTCCGGATACTCTGGTTACTCCCGGAAGCATCAGGGGAACTATAAGACGCTCCCGGAATGATCCGGATACTTCTAATAGCTCCCGGAAGAATTCGGGGACTCCGAATAGCTCCCGGAATACTCCGGGATACTCTGAGTTACTCCCGGAAGCATCCGGGGACTATAGGAAGCTCCCGGAATATTCCGGGATACTCTGGATTACTCCCGGAAGCATCAGGGGAACTATAAGACGCTCCCGGAATGATTCGGATACTTCTATAGCTCCCGGAAGAATTCGGGGTACTCCGAATAGCTCCCGGAATACTCCGGGATACTCTGAGTTACTCCCGGAAGCATCCGGGGACTATAGGAAGCTCCCGGAATATTCGGGATACTCTGGTTACTCCCGGAAGCATCCGGGGAACTATAAGACGCTCCCGGAATGATCCGGATACTTCTAATAGCTCCCGGAAGAATTCGGGTACTCCGAATAGCTCCCGGAATACTCCGGATACTCTGAGTTACTCCCGGAAGCATCCGGGGAACTATAGGAAGCTCCCGGATATTCCGGGATACTCTGGGTTACTCCCGGAAGCATCCGGGGGACTATAGGAAGCTCCCGGAATATTCCGGATACTCTGGTTTACTCCCGGAAGCATCCGGGGAACTATAGACGCTCCCGGAATGATCCGGATACTTCTAATAGCTCCCGGAAGAATTCGGGGTACTCCGAATAGCTCCCGGAATACTCCGGGATACTCTGAGTTACTCCCGGAAGCATCCGGGAACTATAGGAAGCTCCCGGAATATTCCGGGATACTCTGGGTTACTCCCGGAAGCATCAGGGGAACTATAAGACGCTCCCGAATGATCCGATACTTCTAATAGCTCCCGGAAGAATTCGGGGTACTCCGAATAGCTCCCGGAATACTCCGGGATACTCTGAGTTACTCCCGGAAGCATCCGGGGAACTATAGGAAGCTCCCGGAATATTCCGGGATACTCTGGGTTACTCCCGGAAGCATCCGGGGAACTATAAGACGCTCCCGGAATGATCCGGATACTTCTAATAGCTCCCGGAAGAATTCGGGGTACTCCGAATAGCTCCCGGACTACTCCGGGATACTCTGAGTTACTCCCGGAAGCATCCGGGGAACTATAGGAAGCTCCCGGAATATTCCGGGATACTCTGGGTTACTCCCGGAAGCATCAGGGGAACTATAAGACGCTCCCGGAATGATCCGGATACTTCCTAATAGCTCCCGGAAGAATTCGGGACTCCGAATAGCTCCCGGAATACTCCGGGATACTCTGAGTTACTCCCGGAAGCATCCGGGGACTATAGGAAGCTCCCGGAATATTCCGGATACTCTGGATTACTCCCGGAAGCATCAGGGGAACTATAAGACGCTCCCGGAATGATCCGGATACTTCTAATAGCTCCCGGAAGAATTCGGGGTACTCCGAATAGCTCCCGGATACTCCGGGATACTCTGAGTTACTCCCGGAAGCATCCGGGGGACTATAGGAAGCTCCGGAATATTCCGGGATACTCTGGGTTACTCCCGGAAGCATCAGGGGAACTATAAGACGCTCCCGGAATGATCCGGATACTTCTAATAGCTCCCGGAAGAATTCGGGGTACTCCGAATAGCTCCCGGAATACTCCGGGATACTCTGAGTTACTCCCGGAAGCATCCGGGGAACTATAGGAAGCTCCCGGAATATTCCGGGATACTCTGGTTACTCCCGGAAGCATCAGGGGAACTATAAGACGCTCCCGGAATGATCCGGATACTTCTAATAGCTCCCGGAAGAATTCGGGGACTCCGAATAGCTCCCGGAATACTCCGGGATACTCTGAGTTAATCCCGGAGCATCCGGGGACTATAGGAAGCTCCCGGAATATTCCGGGATACTCTGGATTACTCCCGGAAGCATCAGGGGAACTATAAGACGCTCCCGGAATGATTCGGATACTTCTATTAGCTCCCGGAAGAATTCGGGTACTCCGAATAGCTCCCGGAATACTCCGGATACTCTGAGTTACTCCCGGAAGCATCCGGGGACTATAGGAAGCTCCCGGAATATTCCGGGATACTCTGGGTTACTCCCGGAAGCATCCGGGGAACTATAAGACGCTCCCGGAATGATCCGGATACTTCTAATAGCTCCCGGAAGAATTCGGGGTACTCCGAATAGCTCCCGGAATACTCCGGGATACTCTGAGTTACTCCCGGAAGCATCCGGGGAACTATAGGAAGCTCCCGGAATATTCCGGGATACTCTGGGTTACTCCCGGAAGCATCAGGGGAACTATAAGACGCTCCCGGAATGATCCGGATACTTCTAATAGCTCCCGGAAGAATTCGGGGTACTCCGAATAGCTCCCGGAATACTCCGGGATACTCTGAGTTACTCCCGGAGCATCCGGGGGACTATAGGAAGCTCCCGGAATATTCCGGGATACTCTGGGTTACTCCCGGAAGCATCAGGGGAACTATAAGACGCTCCCGGAATGATCCGGATACTTCTAATAGCTCCCGGAAGAATTCGGGGTACTCCGAATAGCTCCCGAATACTCCGGGATACTCTGAGTTACTCCCGGAAGCATCCGGGAACTATAGGAAGCTCCCGGAATATTCCGGGATACTCTGGGTTACTCCCGGAAGCATCAGGGAACTATAAGACGCTCCCGGAATGATCCGGATACTCCTAATAGCTCCCGGAAGAATTCGGGGTACTCTGAATAGCTCCCGGAAGAATCTCGGTACTCTGAGTTACTCCCGGAAGCATCCGGGAACTATAGGAAGCTCCCGGAATATTCCGGGATACTCTGGGTTACTCCCGGAAGCATCAGGGGAACTATAAGACGCTCCCGGAATGATCCGGATACTTCTAATAGCTCCCGGAAGAATTCGGGACTCCGAATAGCTCCCGGAATACTCCGGGATACTCTGAGTTACTCCCGGAAGCATCCGGGGGACTATAGGAAGCTCCCGAATATTCCGGGATACTCTGGGTTACTCCCGGAAGCATCAGGGGAACTATAAGACGCTCCCGGAATGATTCGGATACTTCTAATAGCTCCCGGAAGAATTCGGGGTACTCCGAATAGCTCCCGGAATTCCGGGATACTCTGAGTTACTCCCGGAAGCATCCGGGGGACTATAGGAAGCTCCCGGAATATTCCGGGATACTCTGGGTTACTCCCGGAAGCATCCGGGGAACTATAAGACGCTCCCGGAATGATCCGGATACTTCTAATAGCTCCCGAAGAATTCGGGGTACTCCGAATAGCTCCCGGACTACTCCGGGATACTCTGAGTTCCTCCCGGAAATCATCCGGGAACTATAGGAAGCTCCCGGAATTTCCGGATACTCTGGTTACTCCGGAAGCATCCGGGGGACTATAGGAAGCTCCCGGAATATTCCGGGATACTCTGGGTTACTCCCGGAAGCATCAGGGGAACTATAAGACGCTCCCGGAATGATCCGGATACTTCTAATAGCTCCGGAAGAATTCGGGGTACTCCGAATAGCTCCCGGAATACTCCGGGATACTCTGAGTTACTCCCGGAAGCATCCGGGGAACTATAGGAAGCTCCCGGAATATTCCGGGATACTCTGGTTACTCCCGGAAGCATCAGGGGAACTATAAGACGCTCCCGAAATGATCCGGATACTTCTAATAGCTCCCGGAAGAATTCGGGGTACTCCGAATAGCTCCCGGAATACTCCGGGATACTCTGAGTTACTCCCGGAAGCATCCGGGGAACTATAGGAAGCTCCCGGAATATTCCGGGATACTCTGGTTACTCCCGGAAGCATCAGGGGAACTATAAGACGCTCCCGGAATGATCCGGATACTTCTAATAGCTCCCGGAAGAATTCGGGGTACTCCGAATAGCTCCCGGAATACTCCGGATACTCTGAGTTACTCCCGGAAGCATCCGGGAACTATAGGAAGCTCCCGGAATATTCCGGATACTCTGGGTTACTCCCGGAAGCATCAGGGGAACTATAAGACGCTCCCGGAATGATCCGGATACTTCTAATAGCTCCCGGAAGAATTCGGGGTACTCCGAATAGCTCCCGGAATACTCCGGGATACTCTGAGTTACTCCCGGAAGCATCCGGGGACTATAGGAAGCTCCCGGAATATTCCGGGATACTCTGGATTACTCCCGGAAGCATCAGGGGAACTATAAGACGCTCCCGGAATGATCCGGATACTTCTATAGCTCCCGGAAGAATTCGGGGTACTCCGAATAGCTCCCGGAATACTCCGGGATACTCTGAGTTACTCCCGGAAGCATCCGGGGGACTATAGGAAGCTCCCGGAATATTCCGGGATACTCTGGGTTACTCCCGGAAGCATCAGGGGAACTATAAGACGCTCCCGGAATGATCCGGATACTTCTAATAGCTCCCGGAAGAATTCGGGGTACTCCGAATAGCTCCCGAATACTCCGGGATACTCTGAGTTACTCCCGAAGCATCCGGGGAACTATAGGAAGCTCCCGGAATATTCCGGGATACTCTGGGTTACTCCCGGAAGCATCAGGGGAACTATAAGACGCTCCCGGAATGATCCGGATACTTCTAATAGCTCCCGGAAGAATTCGGGGTACTCCGAATAGCTCCCGGAATACTCCGGGATACTCTGAGTTACTCCCGGAAGCATCCGGGGGACTATAGGAAGCTCCCGGAATATTCCGGGATACTCTGGGTTACTCCCGGAAGCATCAGGGGAACTATAAGACGCTCCCGGAATGATCCGGATACTTCTATTAGCTCCCGGAAGAATTCGGGGTACTCCGAATAGCTCCCGGAATACTCCGGGATACTCTGAGTTACTCCCGGAAGCATCCGGGGGACTATAGGAAGCTCCGGAATATTCCGGGATACTCTGGGTTACTCCCGGAAGCATCCGGGGAACTATAAGACGCTCCCGGAATGATCCGGATACTCTAATAGCTCCCGGAAGAATTCGGGGTACTCCGAATAGCTCCCGGAATACTCCGGGATACTCTGAGTTACTCCCGGAAGCATCCGGGGAACTATAGGAAGCTCCCGGAATATTCCGGGATACTCTGGGTTACTCCCGGAAGCATCAGGGGAACTATAAGACGCTCCCGGAATGATCCGGATACTTCTAATAGCTCCCGGAAGAATTCGGGGTACTCCGAATAGCTCCCGGAATACTCCGGGATACTCTGAGTTACTCCCGGAAGCATCCGGGGAACTATAGGAAGCTCCCGGAATATTCCGGGATACTCTGGGTTACTCCCGGAAGCATCAGGGGAACTATAAGACGCTCCCGGAATGATCCGGATACTTCTAATAGCTCCCGGAAGAATTCGGGGTACTCCGAATAGCTCCCGGAATACTCCGGGATACTCTGAGTTACTCCCGGAGCATCCGGGGAACTATAGGAAGCTCCCGGAATATTCCGGGATACTCTGGGTTACTCCCGGAAGCATCAGGGGAACTATAAGACGCTCCCGGAATGATCCGGATACTTCTAATAGCTCCCGGAAGAATTCGGGGTACTCCGAATAGCTCCCGGAATATTCGGGATACTCTGAGTTACTCCCGGAAGCATCCGGGGAACTATAGGAAGCTCCCGAATATTCCGGGATACTCTGGGTTACTCCCGGAAGCATCAGGGGAACTATAAGACGCTCCCGGAATGATCCGGATACTCCTAATAGCTCCCGGAAGAATTCGGGGTACTCCGAATAGCTCCCGGAATACTCCGGGATACTCTGAGTTACTCCCGGAGCATCCGGGGGACTATAGGAAGCTCCTGGAATATTCCGGGATACTCTGGATTACTCCCGGAAGCATCAGGGGAACTATAAGACGCTCCCGGAATGATCCGGATACTTCTAATAGCTCCCGGAAGAATTCGGGGTACTCCGAATAGCTCCCGGAATACTCCGGGATACTCTGAGTTACTCCCGGAAGCATCCGGGGACTATAGGAAGCTCCCGGAATATTCCGGGATACTCTGGGTTACTCCCGGAAGCATCCGGGGAACTATAAGACGCTCCCGGAATGATCCGGATACTTCTAATAGCTCCCGGAAGAATTCGGGGTACTCCGAATAGCTCCCGGACTACTCCGGGATACTCTGAGTTACTCCCGGAAGCATCGGGGAACTATAGGAAGCTCCCGGAATATTCCGGGATACTCTGGGTTACTCCCGGAAGCATCAGGGGAACTATAAGACGCTCCCGGAATGATCCGGATACTTCTAATAGCTCCCGGAAGAATTCGGGGTACTCGAATAGCTCCCGGAATACTCCGGGATACTCTGAGTTAATCCCGGAAGCATCCGGGGACTATAGGAAGCTCCCGGAATATTCCGGGATACTCTGATTACTCCCGGAAGCATCAGGGGAACTATAAGACGCTCCCGGAATGATTCGGATACTTATAATAGCTCCCGGAAGAATTCGGGGTACTCCGAATAGCTCCCGGAATACTCCGGGATACTCTGAGTTACTCCCGGAAGCATCCGGGGACTATAGGAAGCTCCCGGAATATTCCGGGATACTCTGGGTTACTCCCGGAAGCATCCGGGGAACTATAAGACGCTCCCGGAATGATCCGGATACTTCTAATAGCTCCCGGAAGAATTCGGGGTACTCCGAATAGCTCCCGGACTACTCCGGGATACTCTGAGTTACTCCCGGAAGCATCCGGGGAACTATAGGAAGCTCCCGGAATATTCCGGGATACTCTGGGTTACTCCCGGAAGCATCAGGGGAACTATAAGACGCTCCCGGAATGATCCGGATACTTCTAATAGCTCCCGGAAGAATTCGGGGTACTCCGAATAGCTCCCGGAATACTCCGGGATACTCTGAGTTACTCCCGGAAGCATCCGGGGAACTATAGGAAGCTCCCGGAATATTCCGGGATACTCTGGGTTACTCCCGGAAGCATCAGGGGAACTATAAGACGCTCCCGGAATGATCCGGATACTTCTAATAGCTCCCGGAAGAATTCGGGGTACTCCGAATAGCTCCCGGAATACTCCGGGATACTCTGAGTTACTCCCGGAGCATCCGGGGAACTATAGGAAGCTCCCGGAATATTCCGGGATACTCTGGGTTACTCCCGGAAGCATCAGGGGAACTATAAGACGCTCCCGGAATGATCCGGATACTTCTAATAGCTCCCGGAAGAATTCGGGGTACTCTGAATAGCTCCCGGAAGAATTCGGGATACTCTGAGTTACTCCCGGAAGCATCCGGGGAACTATAGGAAGCTCCCGGAATATTCCGGGATACTCTGGGTTACTCCCGGAAGCATCAGGGGAACTATAAGACGCTCCCGGAATGATTCGGATACTTCTATTAGCTCCCGGAAGAATTCGGGGTACTCCGAATAGCTCCCGGAATACTCCGGGATACTCTGAGTTACTCCCGGAATCATCCGGGGAACTATAGGAAGCTCCCGGAATATTCCGGGATACTCTGGTTACTCCCGGAAGCATCAGGGGAACTATAAGACGCTCCCGGAATGATCCGGATACTTCTAATAGCTCCCGGAAGAATTCGGGGTACTCCGAATAGCTCCCGGAATACTCCGGGATACTCTGAGTTACTCCCGGAAGCATCCGGGGAACTATAGGAAGCTCCCGGAATATTCCGGGATACTCTGGTTACTCCCGGAAGCATCAGGGGAACTATAAGACGCTCCCGGAATGATCCGGATACTTCTAATAGCTCCCGGAAGAATTCGGGGTACTCTCGAATAGCTCCCGGAATACTCCGGGATACTCTGAGTTACTCCCGGAAGCATCCGGGGAACTATAGGAAGCTCCCGGAATATTCCGGAATAGGATACTCTGGGTTACTCCCGAAGCATCAGGGGAACTATAAGACGCTCCCGGAATGATCCGGATACTCCTAATAGCTCCCGGAAGAATTCGGGGTACTGAATAGCTCCCGGAAGAATCCGGGATACTCTGAGTTACTCCCGGAAGCATCCGGGGAACTATAGGAAGCTCCCGGAATATTCCGGGATACTCTGGATTACTCCCGGAAGCATCAGGGGAACTATAAGACGCTCCCGGAATGATCCGGATACTTCTATTAGCTCCCGGAAGAATTCGGGGTACTCCGAATAGCTCCCGGAATACTCCGGGATACTCTGAGTTACTCCCGGAAGCATCCGGGGAACTATAGGAAGCTCCCGGAATATTCCGGGATACTCTGGGTTACTCCCGAAGCATCAGGGGAACTATAAGACGCTCCCGGAATGATCCGGATACTTCTAATAGCTCCCGGAAGAATTCGGGGTACTCCGAATAGCTCCCGGAATACTCCGGGATACTCTGAGTTACTCCCGGAAGCATCCGGGGAACTATAGGAAGCTCCCGGAATATTCCGGGATACTCTGGGTTACTCCCGGAAGCATCAGGGGAACTATAAGACGCTCCCGGAATGATCCGGATACTTCTAATAGCTCCCGGAAGAATTCGGGGTACTCCGAATAGCTCCCGGAATACTCCGGGATACTCTGAGTTACTCCCGGAAGCATCCGGGGAACTATAGGAAGCTCCCGAATATTCCGAATATTCCGGGATACTCTGGGTTACTCCCGGAAGCATCAGGGGAACTATAAGACGCTCCCGGAATGATCCGGATACTTCTAATAGCTCCCGGAAGAATTCGGGGTACTCCGAATAGCTCCCGGAATACTCCGGGATACTCTGAGTTACTCCCGGAAGCATCCGGGGACTATAGGAAGCTCCCGGAATATTCCGGGATACTCTGGTTACTCCCGGAAGCATCAGGGGAACTATAAGACGCTCCCGGAATGATCCGGATACTTCTAATAGCTCCCGGAAGAATTCGGGGTACTCCGAATAGCTCCCGGAATACTCCGGGATACTCTGAGTTACTCCCGGAAGCATCCGGGGAACTATAGGAAGCTCCCGGAATATTCCGGGATACTCTGGTTACTCCCGGAAGCATCAGGGGAACTATAAGACGCTCCCGAAATGATCCGGATACTTCTAATAGCTCCCGGAAGAATTCGGGGTACTCCGAATAGCTCCCGAATACTCCGGGATACTCTGAGTTACTCCCGGAAGCATCCGGGGAACTATAGGAAGCTCCCGGAATATTCCGGGATACTCTGGGTTACTCCCGGAAGCATCAGGGGAACTATAAGACGCTCCCGGAATGATCCGGATACTTCTAATAGCTCCCGGAAGAATTCGGGGTACTCCGAATAGCTCCCGGAATACTCCGGGATACTCTGAGTTACTCCCGGAAGCATCCGGGGAACTATAGGAAGCTCCCGGAATATTCCGGAATATTCCGGATACTCTGGGTTACTCCCGGAAGCATCAGGGGAACTATAAGACGCTCCCGGAATGATCCGGATACTCCTAATAGCTCCCGGAAGAATTCGGGACTCCGAATAGCTCCCGGAATACTCCGGGATACTCTGAGTTACTCCCGGAAGCATCCGGGGGACTATAGGAAGCTCCCGGAATATTCCGGGATACTCTGGGTTACTCCGGAAGCATCAGGGGAACTATAAGACGCTCCCGGAATGATCCGGATACTTCTAATAGCTCCCGGAAGAATTCGGGGTACTCCGAATAGCTCCCGGAATACTCCGGGATACTCTGAGTTACTCCCGGAAGCATCCGGGGAACTATAGGAAGCTCCCGGAATATTCCGGGATACTCTGGGTTACTCCCGGAAGCATCAGGGGAACTATAAGACGCTCCCGGAATGATCCGGATACTCCTAATAGCTCCCGGAAGAATTCGGGTACTCTGAATAGCTCCCGGAAGAATTCGGGGTACTCCGAATAGCTCCCTGAATACTCCGGGATAGTCTGAGTTAATCCCGGGAGCATCCGGGGGACTATAGGAAGCTCCCGAATATTCCGGGATACTCTGGATTACTCCCGGAAGCATCAGGGGAACTATAAGACGCTCCCGGAATGATCCGGATACTTCTAATAGCTCCCGGAAGAATTCGGGGTACTCCGAATAGCTCCCGGAATACTCCGGGATACTCTGAGTTACTCCCGGAAGCATCCGGGGAACTATAGGAAGCTCCCGGAATATTCCGGGATACTCTGGGTTACTCCCGGAAGCATCAGGGGAACTATAAGACGCTCCCGGAATGATCCGGATACTTCTAATAGCTCCCGGAAGAATTCGGGACTCCGAATAGCTCCCGGAATACTCCGGGATACTCTGAGTTACTCCCGGAAGCATCCGGGGGACTATAGGAAGCTCCCGGAATATTCCGGGATACTCTGGATTACTCCCGGAAGCATCAGGGGAACTATAAGACGCTCCCGGAATGATTCGGATACTTCTATTAGCTCCCGGAAGAATTCGGGGTACTCCGAATAGCTCCCGGAATACTCCGGGATACTCTGAGTTACTCCCGGAAGCATCCGGGGACTATAGGAAGCTCCCGGAATATTCCGGGATACTCTGGGTTACTCCCGGAAGCATCCGGGGAACTATAAGACGCTCCCGGAATGATCCGGATACTTCTAATAGCTCCCGGAAGAATTCGGGGTACTCCGAATAGCTCCCGGACTACTCCGGGATACTCTGAGTTACTCCCGGAATCATCCGGGAACTATAGGAAGCTCCCGGAATATTCCGGGATACTCTGGGTTACTCCCGGAAGCATCCGGGGGACTATAGGAAGCTCCCGGAATATTCCGGGATACTCTGGGTTACTCCCGGAAGCATCCGGGGAACTATAAGACGCTCCCGGAATGATCCGGATACTTCTAATAGCTCCCGAAGAATTCGGGGTACTCCGAATAGCTCCCGGAATACTCCGGATACTCTGAGTTACTCCCGGAAGCATCCGGGAACTATAGGAAGCTCCCGGAATATTCCGGGATACTCTGGGTTACTCCCGGAAGCATCAGGGGAACTATAAGACGCTCCCGGAATGATCCGGATACTTCTAATAGCTCCCGGAAGAATTCGGGGTACTCCGAATAGCTCCCGGAATACTCCGGGATACTCTGAGTTACTCCCGGAAGCATCCGGGGAACTATAGGAAGCTCCCGGAATATTCCGGGATACTCTGGGTTACTCCCGGAAGCATCAGGGGAACTATAAGACGCTCCCGGAATGATCCGGATACTTCTAATAGCTCCCGGAAGAATTCGGGGTACTCCGAATAGCTCCCGGACTACTCCGGGATACTCTGAGTTACTCCCGGAAGCATCCGGGGAACTATAGGAAGCTCCCGGAATATTCCGGGATACTCTGGGTTACTCCCGGAAGCATCAGGGGAACTATAAGACGCTCCCGGAATGATCCGGATACTTCTAATACCTCCCGGAAGAATTCGGGACTCCGAATAGCTCCCGGAATACTCCGGGATACTCTGAGTTACTCCCGGAAGCATCCGGGGAACTATAGGAAGCTCCCGGAATATTCCGGGATACTCTGGATTACTCCCGGAAGCATCAGGGGAACTATAAGACGCTCCCGGAATGATCCGGATACTTCTAATAGCTCCCGGAAGAATTCGGGGTACTCCGAATAGCTCCCGGAATACTCCGGGATACTCTGAGTTACTCCCGGAAGCATCCGGGGAACTATAGGAAGCTCCCGGAATATTCCGGGATACTCTGGGTTACTCCCGGAAGCATCAGGGGAACTATAAGACGCTCCCGGAATGATCCGGATACTTCTAATAGCTCCCGGAAGAATTCGGGGTACTCCGAATAGCTCCCGGAATACTCCGGGATACTCTGAGTTACTCCCGGAAGCATCCGGGGAACTATAGGAAGCTCCCGGAATATTCCGGATATACTCTGGTTACTCCCGGAAGCATCGGGGAACTATAAGACGCTCCCGGAATGATCCGGATACTTCTAATAGCTCCCGGAAGAATTCGGGGTACTCCGAATAGCTCCCGGAATACTCCGGGATACTCTGAGTTACTCCCGGAAGCATCCGGGGAACTATAGGAAGCTCCCGAATATTCCGGAATATTCAGGGATCTCTGGGTTACTCCCGAAGCATCAGGGGAACTATAAGACGCTCCCGGAATGATCCGGATACTCCTAATAGCTCCCGGAAGAATTCGGGGTACTCCGAATAGCTCCCGGAATACTCCGGGATACTCTGAGTTACTCCCGGAAGCATCCGGGGAACTATAGGAAGCTCCCGGAATATTCCGGGATACTCTGGGTTACTCCCGGAAGCATCAGGGGAACTATAAGACGCTCCCGGAATGATCCGGATACTTCTAATAGCTCCCGGAAGAATTCGGGGTACTCCGAATAGCTCCCGGAATACTCCGGGATACTCTGAGTTACTCCCGGAAGCATCCGGGGAACTATAGGAAGCTCCCGGAATATTCCGGGATACTCTGGGTTACTCCCGGAAGCATCAGGGGAACTATAAGACGCTCCCGGAATGATCCGGATACTTCTAATAGCTCCCGGAAGAATTCGGGGTACTCCGAATAGCTCCCGGAATACTCCGGGATACTCTGAGTTACTCCCGGAAGCATCCGGGGAACTATAGGAAGCTCCCGGAATATTCCGGGATACTCTGGGTTACTCCCGGAAGCATCAGGGGAACTATAAGACGCTCCCGGAATGATCCGGATACTTCTAATAGCTCCCGGAAGAATTCGGGGTACTCCGAATAGCTCCCGGAATACTCCGGGATACTCTGAGTTACTCCCGGAAGCATCCGGGAACTATAGGAAGCTCCCGGAATATTCCCGGAATATTCCGGGATACTCTGGGTTACTCCCGGAAGCATCAGGGGAACTATAAGACGCTCCCGGAATGATCCGGATACTTCTAATAGCTCCCGGAAGAATTCGGGGTACTCCGAATAGCTCCCGGAATACTCCGGGATACTCTGAGTTACTCCCGGAAGCATCCGGGGACTATAGGAAGCTCCCGGAATATTCCGGGATACTCTGGGTACTCCCGGAAGCATCCGGGGAACTATAAGACGCTCCCGGAATGATCCGGATACTTCTAATAGCTCCCGGAAGAATTCGGGGTACTCCGAATAGCTCCCGGAATACTCCGGGATACTCTGAGTTACTCCCGGAAGCATCCGGGGAACTATAGGAAGCTCCCGGAATATTCCGGGATACTCTGGGTTACTCCCGGAAGCATCAGGGGAACTATAAGACGCTCCCGGAATGATCCGGATACTCCTAATAGCTCCCGGAAGAATTCGGGGTACTCTGAATAGCTCCCGGAAGAATTCGGGGTACTCCGAATAGCTCCCTGAATACTCCGGGATAGTCTGAGTTAATCCCGGGAGCATCCGGGGACTATAGGAAGCTCCTGGAATATTCCGGGATACTCTGGATTACTCCCGGAAGCATCAGGGGAACTATAAGACGCTCCCGGAATGATCCGGATACTTCTAATAGCTCCCGGAAGAATTCGGGGTACTCCGAATAGCTCCCGGAATACTCCGGGATACTCTGAGTTACTCCCGGAAGCATCCGGGGAACTATAGGAAGCTCCCGGAATATTCCGGGATACTCTGGGTTACTCCCGGAAGCATCAGGGGAACTATAAGACGCTCCCGGAA
Organism: Allodiplogaster sudhausi; assembly: GCA_945643635.1. Lineage (NCBI taxonomy): Eukaryota > Metazoa > Nematoda > Chromadorea > Rhabditida > Diplogasteridae > Allodiplogaster > Allodiplogaster sudhausi. The sequence goes on along the minus strand of CALZFC010000026.1, from coordinate 100,831 downwards.
TGATCCGGATACTTCTAATAGCTCCCGGAAGAATTCGGGACTCCGAATAGCTCCCGGAATACTCCGGGATACTCTGAGTTACTCCCGGAAGCATCCGGGGACTATAGGAAGCTCCCGGAATATTCCGGGATACTCTGGATTACTCCCGGAAGCATCAGGGGAACTATAAGACGCTCCCGGAATGATCCGGATACTTCTATTAGCTCCCGGAAGAATTCGGGGTACTCCGAATAGCTCCCGGAATACTCCGGGATACTCTGAGTTACTCCCGGAAGCATCCGGGGACTATAGGAAGCTCCCGGAATATTCCGGGATACTCTGGGTTACTCCCGGAAGCATCAGGGGAACTATAAGACGCTCCCGGAATGATCCGGATACTTCTAATAGCTCCCGGAAGAATTCGGGGTACTCCGAATAGCTCCCGGAATACTCCGGGATACTCTGAGTTACTCCCGGAAGCATCCGGGGAACTATAGGAAGCTCCCGGAATATTCCGGGATACTCTGGGTTACTCCCGGAAGCATCCGGGGACTATAGGAAGCTCCCGGAATATTCCGGGATACTCTGGGTTACTCCCGGAAGCATCGGGGAACTATAAGACGCTCCCGGAATGATCCGGATACTTCTAATAGCTCCCGGAAGAATTCGGGGTACTCCGAATAGCTCCCGGAATACTCCGGGATACTCTGAGTTACTCCCGGAAGCATCCGGGGAACTATAGGAAGCTCCCGGAATATTCCGGGATACTCTGGGTTACTCCCGGAAGCATCAGGGGAACTATAAGACGCTCCCGGAATGATCCGGATACTTCTAATAGCTCCCGGAAGAATTCGGGGTACTCCGAATAGCTCCCGGAATACTCCGGGATACTCTGAGTTACTCCCGGAAGCATCCGGGGAACTATAGGAAGCTCCCGGAATATTCCGGGATACTCTGGGTTACTCCCGGAAGCATCAGGGGAACTATAAGACGCTCCCGGAATGATCCGGATACTTCTAATAGCTCCCGGAAGAATTCGGGGTACTCCGAATAGCTCCCGGAATACTCCGGGATACTCTGAGTTACTCCCGGAAGCATCCGGGGAACTATAGGAAGCTCCCGGAATATTCCGGGATACTCTGGGTTACTCCCGGAAGCATCAGGGGAACTATAAGACGCTCCCGAATGATCCGGATACTTCTAATAGCTCCCGGAAGAATTCGGGGTACTCCGAATAGCTCCCGGAATACTCCGGGATACTCTGAGTTACTCCCGGAAGCATCCGGGGGACTATAGGAAGCTCCCGGAATATTCCGGGATACTCTGGGTTACTCCCGGAAGCATCAGGGGAACTATAAGACGCTCCCGGAATGATCCGGATACTTCTAATAGCTCCCGGAAGAATTCGGGGTACTCCGAATAGCTCCCGGAATACTCCGGGATACTCTGAGTTACTCCCGGAAGCATCCGGGGGACTATAGGAAGCTCCCGGAATATTCCGGGATACTCTGGGTTACTCCCGGAAGCATCAGGGGAACTATAAGACGCTCCCGGAATGATCCGGATACTTCTAATAGCTCCCGGAAGAATTCGGGGTACTCCGAATAGCTCCCGGAATACTCCGGGATACTCTGAGTTACTCCCGGAAGCATCCGGGGAACTATAGGAAGCTCCCGGAATATTCCGGGATACTCTGGGTTACTCCCGGAAGCATCAGGGGAACTATAAGACGCTCCCGGAATGATCCGGATACTTCTAATAGCTCCCGGAAGAATTCGGGACTCCGAATAGCTCCCGGAATACTCCGGGATACTCTGAGTTACTCCCGGAAGCATCCGGGGACTATAGGAAGCTCCCGGAATATTCCGGGATACTCTGGGTTACTCCCGGAAGCATCAGGGGAACTATAAGACGCTCCCGGAATGATCCGGATACTTCTAATAGCTCCCGGAAGAATTCGGGGTACTCCGAATAGCTCCCGGAATACTCCGGGATACTCTGAGTTACTCCCGGAAGCATCCGGGGACTATAGGAAGCTCCCGGAATATTCCGGGATACTCTGGGTTACTCCCGGAAGCATCAGGGGAACTATAAGACGCTCCCGGAATGATCCGGATACTTCTAATAGCTCCCGGAAGAATTCGGGGTACTCCGAATAGCTCCCGGAATACTCCGGGATACTCTGAGTTACTCCCGGAAGCATCCGGGGAACTATAGGAAGCTCCCGGAATATTCCGGGATACTCTGGGTTACTCCCGGAAGCATCAGGGGAACTATAAGACGCTCCCGGAATGATCCGGATACTTCTAATACTCCCGGAAGAATTCGGGACTCCGAATAGCTCCCTGAATACTCCGGGATACTCTGAGTTACTCCCGGAAGCATCCGGGGGACTATAGGAAGCTCCCGGAATATTCCGGGATACTCTGGATTACTCCCGGAAGCATCAGGGGAACTATAAGACGCTCCCGGAATGATCCGGATACTTCTATTAGCTCCCGGAAGAATTCGGGGTACTCCGAATAGCTCCCGGAATACTCCGGGATACTCTGAGTTACTCCCGGAAGCATCCGGGGAACTATAGGAAGCTCCCGGAATATTCCGGGATACTCTGGGTTACTCCCGGAAGCATCAGGGGAACTATAAGACGCTCCCGGAATGATCCGGATACTTCTAATAGCTCCCGGAAGAATTCGGGGTACTCCGAATAGCTCCCGGAATACTCCGGGATACTCTGAGTTACTCCCGGAAGCATCCGGGGAACTATAGGAAGCTCCCGGAATATTCCGGGATACTCTGGGTTACTCCCGGAAGCATCAGGGGAACTATAAGACGCTCCCGGAATGATCCGGATACTTCTAATAGCTCCCGGAAGAATTCGGGGTACTCTGAATAGCTCCCGGAAGACTCCGGGATACTCTGAGTTACTCCCGGAAGCATCCGGGGAACTATAGGAAGCTCCCGGAATATTCCGGGATACTCTGGGTTACTCCCGGAAGCATCAGGGGAACTATAAGACGCTCCCGGAATGATCCGGATACTCCTAATAGCTCCCGGAAGAATTCGGGGTACTCTGAATAGCTCCCGGAAGAATTCGGGGTACTCCGAATAGCTCCCTGAATACTCCGGGATAGTCTGAGTTAATCCCGGGAGCATCCGGGGACTATAGGAAGCTCCCGGAATATTCCGGGATACTCTGGATTACTCCCGGAAGCATCAGGGGAACTATAAGACGCTCCCGGAATGATTCGGATACTTCTATTAGCTCCCGGAAGAATTCGGGGTACTCCGAATAGCTCCCGGAATACTCCGGGATACTCTGAGTTACTCCCGGAAGCATCCGGGGAACTATAGGAAGCTCCCGGAATATTCCGGGATACTCTGGGTTACTCCCGGAAGCATCAGGGGAACTATAAGACGCTCCCGGAATGATCCGGATACTTCTAATAGCTCCCGGAAGAATTCGGGACTCCGAATAGCTCCCGGAATACTCCGGGATACTCTGAGTTACTCCCGGAAGCATCCGGGGACTATAGGAAGCTCCCGGAATATTCCGGGATACTCTGGGTTACTCCCGGAAGCATCAGGGGAACTATAAGACGCTCCCGGAATGATCCGGATACTTAATAGCTCCCGGAAGAATTCGGGGTACTCCGAATAGCTCCCGGAATACTCCGGGATACTCTGAGTTACTCCCGGAATCATCCGGGGAACTATAGGAAGCTCCCGGAATATTCCGGGATACTCTGGGTTACTCCCGGAAGCATCAGGGGAACTATAAGACGCTCCCGAAATGATCCGGATACTTCTAATAGCTCCCGGAAGAATTCGGGGTACTCCGAATAGCTCCCGGAATACTCCGGGATACTCTGAGTTACTCCCGGAAGCATCCGGGGAACTATAGGAAGCTCCCGGAATATTCCGGGATACTCTGGTTACTCCCGGAAGCATCCGGGGAACTATAAGACGCTCCCGGAATGATCCGGATACTTCTAATAGCTCCCGGAAGAATTCGGGGTACTCCGAATAGCTCCCGGACTACTCCGGGATACTCTGAGTTACTCCCGGAAGCATCCGGGGAACTATAGGAAGCTCCCGGAATATTCCGGGATACTCTGGGTTACTCCCGGAAGCATCAGGGGAACTATAAGACGCTCCCGGAATGATCCGGATACTCTAATAGCTCCCGGAAGAATTCGGGTACTCCGAATAGCTCCCGGAATACTCCGGGATACTCTGAGTTACTCCCGGAAGCATCCGGGGAACTATAGGAAGCTCCCGGAATATTCCGGGATACTCTGGATTACTCCCGGAAGCATCAGGGGAACTATAAGACGCTCCCGGAATGATCGGATACTTCTATTAGCTCCCGGAAGAATTCGGGGTACTCCGAATAGCTCCCGGAATACTCGGGATACTCTGAGTTACTCCCGGAAGCATCCGGGGAACTATAGGAAGCTCCCGGAATATTCCGGGATACTCTGGGTTACTCCCGGAAGCATCAGGGGAACTATAAGACGCTCCCGAATGATCCGGATACTTCTAATAGCTCCCGGAAGAATTCGGGGTACTCCGAATAGCTCCCGGAATACTCCGGGATACTCTGAGTTACTCCCGGAAGCATCCGGGGAACTATAGGAAGCTCCCGGAATATTCCGGGATACTCTGGGTTACTCCCGGAAGCATCAGGGGAACTATAAGACGCTCCCGGAATGATCCGGATACTTCTAATAGCTCCCGGAAGAATTCGGGGTACTCCGAATAGCTCCCGGAATACTCCGGGATACTCTGAGTTACTCCCGGAAGCATCCGGGGAACTATAGGAAGCTCCCGGAATCCGGAATATTCCGGGATACTCTGGGTTACTCCCGGAAGCATCAGGGGAACTATAAGACGCTCCCGGAATGATCCGGATACTTCTAATAGCTCCCGGAAGAATTCGGGGTACTCCGAATAGCTCCCGGAAGAATTCGGGATACTCTGAGTTACTCCCGGAAGCATCCGGGAACTATAGGAAGCTCCCGGAATATTCCGGGATACTCTGGATTACTCCCGGAAGCATCAGGGGAACTATAAGACGCTCCCGGAATGATCCGGATACTTCTAATAGCTCCCGGAAGAATTCGGGGTACTCCGAATAGCTCCCGGACTACTCCGGGATACTCTGAGTTACTCCCGGAAGCATCCGGGGAACTATAGGAAGCTCCCGGAATATTCCGGGATACTCTGGGTTACTCCCGGAAGCATCAGGGGAACTATAAGACGCTCCCGAAATGATCCGGATACTTCTAATAGCTCCCGGAAGAATTCGGGGTACTCCGAATAGCTCCCGGAATACTCCGGGATACTCTGAGTTACTCCCGGAAGCATCCGGGGAACTATAGGAAGCTCCCGGAATATTCCGGGATACTCTGGGTTACTCCCGGAAGCATCAGGGGAACTATAAGACGCTCCCGGAATGATCCGGATACTTCTAATAGCTCCCGGAAGAATTCGGGGTACTCCGAATAGCTCCCGGAATACTCCGGGATACTCTGAGTTACTCCCGGAAGCATCCGGGGAACTATAGGAAGCTCCCGGGAATATTCCGGGATACTCTGGGTTACTCCCGGAAGCATCAGGGGAACTATAAGACGCTCCCGGAATGATCCGGATACTTCTAATACCTCCCGGAAGAATTCGGGACTCCGAATAGCTCCCGGAATACTCCGGGATACTCTGAGTTACTCCCGGAAGCATCCGGGGACTATAGGAAGCTCCCGGAATATTCCGGGATACTCTGGGTTACTCCCGGAAGCATCCGGGGAACTATAAGACGCTCCCGGAATGATCCGGATACTTCTAATAGCTCCCGGAAGAATTCGGGGTACTCCGAATAGCTCCCGAATACTCCGGGATACTCTGAGTTACTCCCGGAAGCATCCGGGAACTATAGGAAGCTCCCGGAATATTCCGGGATACTCTGGGTTACTCCCGGAAGCATCAGGGGAACTATAAGACGCTCCCGGAATGATCCGGATACTCCTAATAGCTCCCGGAAGAATTCGGGGTACTCTGAATAGCTCCCGGAAGAATTCGGGGTACTCCGAATAGCTCCCTGAATACTCCGGGATAGTCTGAGTTAATCCCGGGAGCATCCGGGGGACTATAGGAAGCTCCCGGAATATTCCGGGATACTCTGGATTACTCCCGGAAGCATCAGGGGAACTATAAGACGCTCCCGGAATGATTCGGATACTTCTATTAGCTCCCGGAAGAATTCGGGGTACTCCGAATAGCTCCCGGAATACTCCGGGATACTCTGAGTTACTCCCGGAAGCATCCGGGGAACTATAGGAAGCTCCCGGAATATTCCGGGATACTCTGGGTTACTCCCGGAAGCATCAGGGGAACTATAAGACGCTCCCGGAATGATCCGGATACTTCTAATACCTCCCGGAAGAATTCGGGACTCCGAATAGCTCCCGGAATACTCCGGGATACTCTGAGTTACTCCCGGAAGCATCCGGGGGACTATAGGAAGCTCCTGGAATATTCCGGGATACTCTGGGTTACTCCCGGAAGCATCAGGGGAACTATAAGACGCTCCCGGAATGATCCGGATACTTCTATTAGCTCCCGGAAGAATTCGGGGTACTCCGAATAGCTCCCGGAATACTCCGGGATACTCTGAGTTACTCCCGGAAGCATCCGGGGACTATAGGAAGCTCCCGGAATATTCCGGGATACTCTGGGTTACTCCCGGAAGCATCGGGGAACTATAAGACGCTCCCGGAATGATCCGGATACTTCTAATAGCTCCCGGAAGAATTCGGGGTACTCCGAATAGCTCCCGGACTACTCGGGATACTCTGAGTTACTCCCGGAATCATCCGGGGAACTATAGGAAGCTCCCGGAATATTCCGGGATACTCTGGGTTACTCCCGGAAGCATCCGGGGGACTATAGGAAGCTCCCGGAATATTCCGGGATACTCTGGGTTACTCCCGGAAGCATCCGGGGAACTATAAGACGCTCCCGGAATGATCCGGATACTTCTAATAGCTCCCGGAAGAATTCGGGGTACTCCGAATAGCTCCCGGACTACTCCGGGATACTCTGAGTTACTCCCGGAAGCATCCGGGGAACTATAGGAAGCTCCCGGAATATTCCGGGATACTCTGGGTTACTCCCGGAAGCATCAGGGGAACTATAAGACGCTCCCGGAATGATCCGGATACTTCTAATAGCTCCCGGAAGAATTCGGGGTACTCCGAATAGCTCCCGGAATACTCCGGGATACTCTGAGTTACTCCCGGAAGCATCCGGGGAACTATAGGAAGCTCCCGGAATATTCCGGGATACTCTGGGTTACTCCCGGAAGCATCCGGGGAACTATAAGACGCTCCCGGAATGATCCGGATACTTCTAATAGCTCCCGGAAGAATTCGGGGTACTCCGAATAGCTCCCGGACTACTCCGGGATACTCTGAGTTACTCCCGGAAGCATCCGGGGAACTATAGGAAGCTCCCGGAATATTCCGGGATACTCTGGGTTACTCCCGGAAGCATCAGGGGAACTATAAGACGCTCCCGGAATGATCCGGATACTCCTAATACCTCCCGGAAGAATTCGGGACTCCGAATAGCTCCCGGAATACTCCGGGATACTCTGAGTTACTCCCGGAGCATCCGGGGGACTATAGGAAGCTCCCGGAATATTCCGGGATACTCTGGATTACTCCCGGAAGCATCAGGGGAACTATAAGACGCTCCCGGAATGATCCGGATACTTCTAATAGCTCCCGGAAGAATTCGGGGTACTCCGAATAGCTCCCGGAATACTCCGGGATACTCTGAGTTACTCCCGGAAGCATCCGGGGGACTATAGGAAGCTCCCGGAATATTCCGGGATACTCTGGGTTACTCCCGGAAGCATCAGGGGAACTATAAGACGCTCCCGGAATGATCCGGATACTTCTAATAGCTCCCGGAAGAATTCGGGGTACTCCGAATAGCTCCCGGAATACTCCGGGATACTCTGAGTTACTCCCGGAAGCATCCGGGGAACTATAGGAAGCTCCCGGAATATTCCGGGATACTCTGGGTTACTCCCGGAAGCATCAGGGGAACTATAAGACGCTCCCGGAATGATCCGGATACTTCTAATACCTCCCGGAAGAATTCGGGGTACTCCGAATAGCTCCCGGAATACTCCGGGATACTCTGAGTTACTCCCGGAAGCATCCGGGGAACTATAGGAAGCTCCCGGAATATTCCGGGATACTCTGGTTACTCCCGGAAGCATCAGGGGAACTATAAGACGCTCCCGGAATGATTCGGATACTTCTAATTAGCTCCCGGAAGAATTCGGGGTACTCCGAATAGCTCCCGGAATACTCCGGGATACTCTGAGTTACTCCCGGAAGCATCCGGGGGACTATAGGAAGCTCCCGGAATATTCCGGGATACTCTGGGTTACTCCCGGAAGCATCAGGGGAACTATAAGACGCTCCCGGAATGATCCGGATACTTCTAATAGCTCCCGGAAGAATTCGGGGTACTCCGAATAGCTCCCGGAATACTCCGGGATACTCTGAGTTACTCCCGGAAGCATCCGGGGAACTATAGGAAGCTCCCGGAATATTCCGGGATACTCTGGGTTACTCCCGGAAGCATCAGGGGAACTATAAGACGCTCCCGGAATGATCCGGATACTTCTAATAGCTCCCGGAAGAATTCGGGTACTCCGAATAGCTCCCGGAATACTCCGGGATACTCTGAGTTACTCCCGGAAGCATCCGGGGACTATAGGAAGCTCCCGGAATATTCCGGGATACTCTGGGTTACTCCCGGAAGCATCAGGGGAACTATAAGACGCTCCCGGAATGATCCGGATACTTCTAATAGCTCCCGGAAGAATTCGGGGTACTCCGAATAGCTCCCGGAATACTCCGGGATACTCTGAGTTACTCCCGGAAGCATCCGGGGAACTATAGGAAGCTCCCGGAATATTCCGGGATACTCTGGGTTACTCCCGGAAGCATCAGGGGAACTATAAGACGCTCCCGAATGATCCGGATACTTCTAATAGCTCCCGGAAGAATTCGGGGTACTCCGAATAGCTCCCGGAATACTCCGGGATACTCTGAGTTACTCCCGGAAGCATCCGGGGAACTATAGGAAGCTCCCGGAATATTCCGGGATACTCTGGGTTACTCCCGGAAGCATCAGGGGAACTATAAGACGCTCCCGGAATGATCCGGATACTCCTAATAGCTCCCGGAAGAATTCGGGGTACTCTGAATAGCTCCCGGAAGAATTCGGGTACTCTGAGTTACTCCCGGAAGCATCCGGGGAACTATAGGAAGCTCCCGGAATATTCCGGGATACTCTGGGTTACTCCCGGAAGCATCAGGGGAACTATAAGACGCTCCCGGAATGATCCGGATACTCCTAATAGCTCCCGGAAGAATTCGGGGTACTCTGAATAGCTCCCGGAAGAATTCGGGGTACTCCGAATAGCTCCCTGAATACTCCGGGATAGTCTGAGTTACTCCCGGAGCATCCGGGGACTATAGGAAGCTCCCGGAATATTCCGGGATACTCTGGATTACTCCCGGAAGCATCAGGGGAACTATAAGACGCTCCCGGAATGATCCGGATACTTCTAATAGCTCCCGGAAGAATTCGGGGTACTCCGAATAGCTCCCGGAATACTCCGGGATACTCTGAGTTACTCCCGGAAGCATCCGGGGAACTATAGGAAGCTCCCGGAATATTCCGGGATACTCTGGGTTACTCCCGGAAGCATCAGGGGAACTATAAGACGCTCCCGGAATGATCCGGATACTTCTAATAGCTCCCGGAAGAATTCGGGTACTCCGAATAGCTCCCGGAATACTCCGGGATACTCTGAGTTACTCCCGGAAGCATCCGGGGGACTATAGGAAGCTCCCGGAATATTCCGGGATACTCTGGATTACTCCCGGAAGCATCAGGGGAACTATAAGACGCTCCCGGAATGATCCGGATACTTCTAATAGCTCCCGGAAGAATTCGGGGTACTCCGAATAGCTCCCGGAATACTCCGGGATACTCTGAGTTACTCCCGGAAGCATCCGGGGACTATAGGAAGCTCCCGGAATATTCCGGGATACTCTGGGTTACTCCCGGAAGCATCCGGGGAACTATAAGACGCTCCCGGAATGATCCGGATACTTCTAATAGCTCCCGGAAGAATTCGGGGTACTCCGAATAGCTCCCGGAATACTCCGGGATACTCTGAGTTACTCCCGGAAGCATCCGGGGAACTATAGGAAGCTCCCGGAATATTCCGGGATACTCTGGGTTACTCCCGGAAGCATCAGGGGAACTATAAGACGCTCCCGGAATGATCCGGATACTTCTAATAGCTCCCGGAAGAATTCGGGGTACTCCGAATAGCTCCCGGAATACTCCGGGATACTCTGAGTTACTCCCGGAAGCATCCGGGGAACTATAGGAAGCTCCCGGAATATTCCGGGATACTCTGGGTTACTCCCGGAAGCATCAGGGGAACTATAAGACGCTCCCGGAATGATCCGGATACTTCTAATAGCTCCCGGAAGAATTCGGGGTACTCCGAATAGCTCCCGGAATACTCCGGGATACTCTGAGTTACTCCCGGAAGCATCCGGGGAACTATAGGAAGCTCCCGGAATATTCCGGGATACTCTGGGTTACTCCCGGAAGCATCAGGGGAACTATAAGACGCTCCCGGAATGATCCGGATACTCCTAATAGCTCCCGGAAGAATTCGGGGTACTCTGAATAGCTCCCGGAAGAATTCCGGGATACTCTGAGTTACTCCCGGAAGCATCCGGGGAACTATAGGAAGCTCCCGGAATATTCCGGGATACTCTGGGTTACTCCCGGAAGCATCAGGGGAACTATAAGACGCTCCCGGAATGATCCGGATACTCCTAATAGCTCCCGGAAGAATTCGGGGTACTCGAATAGCTCCCGGAAGAATTCGGGGTACTCCGAATAGCTCCCTGAATACTCCGGGATACTCTGAGTTAATCCGGGAGCATCCGGGGGACTATAGGAAGCTCCCGGAATATTCCGGGATACTCTGGGTTACTCCCGGAAGCATCAGGGGAACTATAAGACGCTCCCGGAATGATCCGGATACTTCTAATAGCTCCCGGAAGAATTCGGGGTACTCCGAATAGCTCCCGGAATACTCCGGGATACTCTGAGTTACTCCCGGAAGCATCCGGGGAACTATAGGAAGCTCCCGGAATATTCCGGGATACTCTGGGTTACTCCCGGAAGCATCAGGGGAACTATAAGACGCTCCCGGAATGATCCGGATACTTCTAATACTCCCGGAAGAATTCGGGGTACTCCGAATAGCTCCCGGAATACTCCGGGATACTCTGAGTTACTCCCGGAAGCATCCGGGGACTATAGGAAGCTCCCGGAATATTCCGGGATACTCTGGGTTACTCCCGGAAGCATCAGGGGAACTATAAGACGCTCCCGGAATGATCCGGATACTTCTAATAGCTCCCGGAAGAATTCGGGGTACTCCGAATAGCTCCCGGAATACTCCGGGATACTCTGAGTTACTCCCGGAAGCATCCGGGGAACTATAGGAAGCTCCCGGAATATTCCGGGATACTCTGGGTTACTCCCGGAAGCATCAGGGGAACTATAAGACGCTCCCGGAATGATCCGGATACTTCTAATAGCTCCCGGAAGAATTCGGGGTACTCCGAATAGCTCCCGGAATACTCCGGGATACTCTGAGTTACTCCCGGAAGCATCCGGGGAACTATAGGAAGCTCCCGGAATATTCCGGGATACTCTGGGTTACTCCCGGAAGCATCAGGGGAACTATAAGACGCTCCCGGAATGATCCGGATACTTCTAATAGCTCCCGGAAGAATTCGGGGTACTCCGAATAGCTCCCGGAATACTCCGGGATACTCTGAGTTACTCCCGGAAGCATCCGGGGAACTATAGGAAGCTCCCGGAATATTCCGGGATACTCTGTGTTACTCCCGGAAGCATCAGGGGAACTATAAGACGCTCCCGGAATGATCCGGATACTCCTAATAGCTCCCGGAAGAATTCGGGGTACTCCGAATAGCTCCCGGAATACTCCGGGATACTCTGAGTTACTCCCGGAAGCATCCGGGGGACTATAGGAAGCTCCCGGAATATTCCGGGATACTCTGGGTTACTCCCGGAAGCATCAGGGGAACTATAAGACGCTCCCGGAATGATCCGGATACTCCTAATAGCTCCCGGAAGAATTCGGGGTACTCTGAATAGCTCCCGGAAGATTCCGGGATACTCTGAGTTACTCCCGGAAGCATCCGGGGAACTATAGGAAGCTCCCGGAATATTCCGGGATACTCTGGGTTACTCCCGGAAGCATCAGGGGAACTATAAGACGCTCCCGGAATGATCCGGATACTCCTAATAGCTCCCGGAAGAATTCGGGGTACTCTGAATAGCTCCCGGAAGAATTCGGGGTACTCCGAATAGCTCCCTGAATACTCCGGGATAGTCTGAGTTATCCGGGAGCATCCGGGGGACTATAGGAAGCTCCCGGAATATTCCGGGATACTCTGGATTACTCCCGGAAGCATCAGGGGAACTATAAGACGCTCCCGGAATGATCCGGATACTTCTAATAGCTCCCGGAAGAATTCGGGGTACTCCGAATAGCTCCCGGAATACTCCGGGATACTCTGAGTTACTCCCGGAAGCATCCGGGGAACTATAGGAAGCTCCCGGAATATTCCGGGATACTCTGGGTTACTCCCGGAAGCATCAGGGGAACTATAAGACGCTCCCGGAATGATCCGGATACTTCTAATAGCTCCCGGAAGAATTCGGGGTACTCCGAATAGCTCCCGGAATACTCCGGGATACTCTGAGTTACTCCCGAAGCATCCGGGGGACTATAGGAAGCTCCCGGAATATTCCGGGATACTCTGGGTTACTCCCGGAAGCATCAGGGGAACTATAAGACGCTCCCGGAATGATCCGGATACTTCTAATAGCTCCCGGAAGAATTCGGGGTACTCCGAATAGCTCCCGGAATACTCCGGGATACTCTGAGTTACTCCCGGAAGCATCCGGGGGACTATAGGAAGCTCCCGGAATATTCCGGGATACTCTGGGTTACTCCCGGAAGCATCCGGGGAACTATAAGACGCTCCCGGAATGATCCGGATACTTCTAATAGCTCCCGGAAGAATTCGGGGTACTCCGAATAGCTCCCGGAATACTCCGGGATACTCTGAGTTACTCCCGGAAGCATCCGGGGAACTATAGGAAGCTCCCGGAATATTCCGGGATACTCTGGGTTACTCCCGGAAGCATCCGGGGAACTATAAGACGCTCCCGGAATGATCCGGATACTTCTAATAGCTCCCGGAAGAATTCGGGGTACTCCGAATAGCTCCCGGAATACTCCGGGATACTCTGAGTTACTCCCGGAAGCATCCGGGAACTATAGGAAGCTCCCGGAATATTCCGGGATACTCAGTGCTACTCCCGGAAGCATCAGGGGAACTATAAGACGCTCCCGGAATGATCCGGATACTCCTAATAGCTCCCGGAAGAATTCGGGGTACTCCGAATAGCTCCCGGAATACTCCGGGATACTCTGAGTTACTCCCGGAAGCATCCGGGGGACTATAGGAAGCTCCCGGAATATTCCGGGATACTCTGCTACTCCCGGAAGCATCAGGGGAACTATAAGACGCTCCCGGAATGATCCGGATACTTCTAATAGCTCCCGGAAGAATTCGGGGTACTCCGAATAGCTCCCGGAATACTCGGGATACTCTGAGTTACTCCCGGAAGCATCCGGGGGACTATAGGAAGCTCCCGGAATATTCCGGGATACTCTGGGTTACTCCCGGAAGCATCAGGGGAACTATAAGACGCTCCCGGAATGATCCGGATACTTCTAATAGCTCCCGGAAGAATTCGGGGTACTCCGAATAGCTCCCGAATACTCCGGGATACTCTGAGTTACTCCCGGAAGCATCCGGGGAACTATAGGAAGCTCCCGGAATATTCCGGGATACTCTGGGTTACTCCCGGAAGCATCAGGGGAACTATAAGACGCTCCCGGAATGATCCGGATACTCCTAATAGCTCCCGGAAGAATTCGGGGTACTCCGAATAGCTCCCGGAAGAATTCGGGATACTCTGAGTTACTCCCGGAAGCATCCGGGGACTATAGGAAGCTCCCGGAATATTCCGGGATACTCTGGGTTACTCCCGGAAGCATCGGGGAACTATAAGACGCTCCCGGAATGATCCGGATACTTCTAATAGCTCCCGGAAGAATTCGGGGTACTCCGAATAGCTCCCGGAAGAATTCGGGGTACTCTGAGTTACTCCCGGAAGCATCCGGGGAACTATAGGAAGCTCCCGGAATATTCCGGGATACTCTGGGTTACTCCCGGAAGCATCAGGGGAACTATAAGACGCTCCCGGAATGATCCGGATACTTCTAATAGCTCCCGGAAGAATTCGGGGTACTCCGAATAGCTCCCGGAAGAATTCGGGTACTCCGATTGCTCCCTGAATACTCCGGGATAGTCTGGTTAATCCCGGGCATCCGGGGACTATAGGAAGCTCCGGAATATTCCGGGATACTCTGGATTACTCCCGGAAGCATCAGGGGAACTATAAGACGCTCCCGGAATGATCCGGATACTTCTATTAGCTCCCGGAAGAATTCGGGGTACTCCGAATAGCTCCCGGAATACTCCGGGATACTCTGAGTTACTCCCGAAAGCATCCGGGGAACTATAGGAAGCTCCCGGAATATTCCGGGATACTCTGGGTTACTCCCGGAAGCATCAGGGGAACTATAAGACGCTCCCGGAATGATCCGGATACTTCTAATAGCTCCCGGAAGAATTCGGGGTACTCCGAATAGCTCCCGGAATACTCCGGGATACTCTGAGTTACTCCCGGAAGCATCCGGGGACTATAGGAAGCTCCCGAATATTCCGGGATACTCTGGGTTACTCCCGGAAGCATCAGGGGAACTATAAGACGCTCCCGGAATGATCCGGATACTCCTAATAGCTCCCGGAAGAATTCGGGGTACTCCGAATAGCTCCCGGAATACTCCGGGATACTCTGAGTTACTCCCGGAAGCATCCGGGGGACTATAGGAAGCTCCCGGAATATTCCGGGATACTCTGGGTTACTCCCGGAAGCATCAGGGGAACTATAAGACGCTCCCGGAATGATCCGGATACTTCTAATAGCTCCCGGAAGAATTCGGGGTACTCCGAATAGCTCCCGGAATACTCCGGGATACTCTGAGTTACTCCCGGAAGCATCCGGGGACTATAGGAAGCTCCCGGAATATTCCGGGATACTCTGGGTTACTCCCGGAAGCATCAGGGGAACTATAAGACGCTCCCGAATGATCCGGATACTCTAATAGCTCCCGGAAGAATTCGGGGTACTCCGAATAGCTCCCGGAAATTCGGGGTACTCTGAGTTACTCCCGGAAGCATCCGGGGAACTATAGGAAGCTCCCGGAATATTCCGGGATACTCTGGGTTACTCCCGGAAGCATCCGGGGAACTATAAGACGCTCCCGGAATGATCCGGATACTCCTAATAGCTCCCGGAAGAATTCGGGGTACTCTGAATAGCTCCCGGAAGAATTCGGGTACTCTGAGTTACTCCCGGAAGCATCCGGGGACTATAGGAAGCTCCCGGAATATTCCGGGATACTCTGGGTTACTCCGGAAGCATCAGGGGAACTATAAGACGCTCCCGGAATGATCCGGATACTCCTAATAGCTCCCGGAAGAATTCGGGGTACTCTGAATAGCTCCCGGAAGAATTCGGGTACTCCGAATAGCTCCCTGAATACTCGGGATAGTCTGAGTTAATCCCGGAGCATCCGGGGGACTATAGGAAGCTCCTGGAATATTCCGGGATACTCTGGATTACTCCCGGAAGCATCAGGGGAACTATAAGACGCTCCCGGAATGATTCGGATACTTCTATTAGCTCCCGAAGAATTCGGGGTACTCCGAATAGCTCCCGGAATACTCCGGGATACTCTGAGTTACTCCCGAAAGCATCCGGGGAACTATAGGAAGCTCCCGGAATATTCCGGGATACTCTGGGTTACTCCCGGAAGCATCAGGGGAACTATAAGACGCTCCCGGAATGATCCGGATACTTCTAATAGCTCCCGGAAGAATTCGGGGTACTCCGAATAGCTCCCGGAATACTCCGGGATACTCTGAGTTACTCCGGAAGCATCCGGGAACTATAGGAAGCTCCCGGAATATTCCGGGATACTCTGGGTTACTCCCGGAAGCATCAGGGGAACTATAAGACGCTCCCGGAATGATCCGGATACTCCTAATAGCTCCCGGAAGAATTCGGGGTACTCTGAATAGCTCCCGGAAGAATTCGGGGTACTCCGAATACTCCTGAATACTCCGGGATAGTCTGAGTTATCCCGGGAGCATCCGGGGGACTATAGGAAGCTCCCGGAATATTCCGGGATACTCTGGGTTACTCCCGGAAGCATCAGGGGAACTATAAGACGCTCCCGGAATGATCCGGATACTTCTAATAGCTCCCGGAAGAATTCGGGGTACTCCGAATAGCTCCCGGAATACTCCGGGATACTCTGAGTTACTCCCGGAAGCATCCGGGGAACTATAGGAAGCTCCCGGAATATTCCGGGATACTCTGGGTTACTCCCGGAAGCATCAGGGGAACTATAAGACGCTCCCGGAATGATCCGGATACTTCTAATAGCTCCCGGAAGAATTCGGGGTACTCCGAATAGCTCCCGAATACTCCGGGATACTCTGAGTTACTCCCGGAAGCATCCGGGGGACTATAGGAAGCTCCCGGAATATTCCGGGATACTCTTAGTTACTCCCGGAAGCATCAGGGAACTATAAGACGCTCCCGGAATGATCCGGATACTTCTAATACTCCCGGAAGAATTCGGGGTACTCCGAATAGCTCCCGGAATACTCCGGGATACTCTGAGTTACTCCCGGAAGCATCCGGGGGACTATAGGAAGCTCCCGGAATATTCCGGGATACTCTGGGTTACTCCCGGAAGCATCAGGGGAACTATAAGACGCTCCCGGAATGATCCGGATACTCTAATAGCTCCCGGAAGAATTCGGGGTACTCCGAATAGCTCCCGGAACTCCGGGATACTCTGAGTTACTCCCGGAAGCATCCGGGGAACTATAGGAAGCTCCCGGAATATTCCGGGATACTCTGGTTACTCCCGGAAGCATCAGGGGAACTATAAGACGCTCCCGGAATGATCCGGATACTTCTAATAGCTCCCGGAATACTCCGGGATACTCTGAGTTACTCCCGGAAGCATCCGGGGACTATAGGAAGCTCCCGGAATATTCCGGGATACTCTGTGTTACTCCCGGAAGCATCAGGGGAACTATAAGACGCTCCCGGAATGATCCGGATACTTCTAATAGCTCCCGGAAGAATTCGGGGTACTCCGAATAGCTCCCGGAATACTCCGGGATACTCTGAGTTACTCCCGGAAGCATCCGGGGACTATAGGAAGCTCCCGGAATATTCCGGGATACTCTGTGCTACTCCCGGAAGCATCAGGGGAACTATAAGACGCTCCCGGAATGATCCGGATACTTCTAATAGCTCCCGGAAGAATTCGGGGTACTCCGAATAGCTCCCGGAAGAATTCGGGATACTCTGAGTTACTCCCGGAAGCATCCGGGGGACTATAGGAAGCTCCCGGAATATTCCGGGATACTCTGGGTTACTCCCGGAAGCATCAGGGGAACTATAAGACGCTCCCGGAATGATCGGATACTTCTAATAGCTCCCGGAAGAATTCGGGGTACTCGAATAGCTCCGGAATACTCCGGGATACTCTGAGTTACTCCCGGAAGCATCGGGGGACTATAGGAAGCTCCCGGAATATTCCGGGATACTCTGGGTTACTCCCGGAAGCATCGGGGAACTATAAGACGCTCCCGGAATGATCCGGATACTTCTAATAGCTCCCGGAAGAATTCGGGGTACTCCGAATAGCTCCCGGAATAATTCGGGATACTCTGAGTTACTCCCGGAAGCATCCGGGGAACTATAGGAAGCTCCCGGAATATTCCGGGATACTCTGGGTTACTCCGGAAGCATCAGGGGAACTATAAGACGCCGGAATGATCCGGATACTCCTAATAGCTCCCGGAAGAATTCGGGGTACTCCGAATAGCTCCCGGAAGAATTCGGGATACTCTGAGTTACTCCCGGAAGCATCCGGGGAACTATAGGAAGCTCCCGGAATATTCCGGGATACTCTGGGTACTCCCGGAAGCATCAGGGGAACTATAAGACGCTCCCGGAATGATCCGGATACTCCTAATAGCTCCGGAAGAATTCGGGGTACTCTGAATAGCTCCCGGAAGAATTCGGGGTACTCCGAATAGCTCCCGGAATACTCCGGGATACTCTGAGTTAATCCGGAAGCATCCGGGGGACTATAGGAAGCTCCCGGAATATTCCGGGATACTCTGGTTACTCCGGAAGCATCAGGGGAACTATAAGACGCTCCCGGAATGATCCGGATACTTCTAATAGCTCCCGGAAGAATTCGGGGTACTCCGAATAGCTCCCGGAATACTCCGGGATACTCTGAGTTACTCCCGGAAGCATCCGGGGAACTATAGGAAGCTCCCGGAATATTCCGGGATACTCTGGGTTACTCCCGGAAGCATCAGGGAACTATAAGACGCTCCCGGAATGATCCGGATACTTCTAATAGCTCCCGGAAGAATTCGGGGTACTCGAATAGCTCCCGGAATACTCCGGGATACTCTGAGTTACTCCGGAAGCATCCGGGGGACTATAGGAAGCTCCCGGAATATTCCGGATACTCTGGGTTACCCGGAAGCATCAGGGGAACTATAAGACGCTCCCGGAATGATCCGGATACTCCTAATAGCTCCCGGAAGAATTCGGGGTACTCCGAATAGCTCCCGGAAGAATTCGGGATACTCTGAGTTACTCCCGGAAGCATCCGGGGGACTATAGGAAGCTCCCGGAATATTCCGGGATACTCTGGGTTACTCCCGGAAGCATCAGGGGAACTATAAGACGCTCCCGGAATGATCCGGATACTTCTAATAGCTCCCGGAAGAATTCGGGGTACTCCGAATAGCTCCCGGAATACTCCGGGATACTCTGAGTTACTCCCGGAAGCATCCGGGGGACTATAGGAAGCTCCCGGAATATTCCGGGATACTCTGGGTTACTCCCGGAAGCATCAGGGGAACTATAAGACGCTCCCGGAATGATCCGGATACTTCTAATAGCTCCCGGAAGAATTCGGGGTACTCCGAATAGCTCCCGGAATACTTCGGGATACTCTGAGTTACTCCGGAAGCATCCGGGGAACTATAGGAAGCTCCCGGAATATTCCGGATACTCTGGGTTACTCCCGGAAGCATCCGGGAACTATAAGACGCTCCCGGAATGATCCGGATACTTCTAATAGCTCCCGGAAGAATTCGGGGTACTCCGAATAGCTCCCGGAATACTTCGGGATACTCTGAGTTACTCCCGGAAGCATCCGGGGAACTATAGGAAGCTCCCGGAATATTCCGGGATACTCTGGGTTACTCCCGGAAGCATCAGGGGAACTATAAGACGCTCCCGGAATGATCCGGATACTCTAATAGCTCCCGGAAGAATTCGGGGTACTCTGAATAGCTCCCGGAAGAATTCGGGGTACTCCGAATAGCTCCCGGAATACTCCGGGATACTCTGAGTTACTCCCGGAAGCATCCGGGGGACTATAGGAAGCTCCGGAATATTCCGGGATACTCTGGGTTACTCCCGGAAGCATCAGGGGAACTATAAGACGCTCCCGGAATGATCCGGATACTTCTAATAGCTCCCGGAAGAATTCGGGGTACTCCGAATAGCTCCCGGAATACTCCGGGATACTCTGAGTTACTCCCGGAAGCATCCGGGGAACTATAGGAAGCTCCCGGAATATTCCGGGATACTCTGGGTTACTCCCGGAAGCATCAGGGGAACTATAAGACGCTCCCGGAATGATCCGGATACTCTAATAGCTCCCGGAAGAATTCGGGGTACTCCGAATAGCTCCCGGAAGAATTCGGGATACTCTGAGTTACTCCCGGAAGCATCCGGGGAACTATAGGAAGCTCCCGGAATATTCCGGGATACTCTGGGTTACTCCCGGAAGCATCAGGGGAACTATAAGACGCTCCCGGAATGATCCGGATACTCCTAATAGCTCCCGGAAGAATTCGGGGTACTCTGAATAGCTCCCGGAAGAATTCGGGGTACTCCGAATAGCTCCCGGAATACTCCGGGATAGTCTGAGTTAATCCCGGGCATCCGGGGAACTATAGGAAGCTCCCGGAATATTCCGGGATACTCTGGGTTACTCCCGGAAGCATCAGGGGAACTATAAGACGCTCCCGGAATGATCCGGATACTTCTAATAGCTCCCGGAAGAATTCGGGGTACTCCGAATAGCTCCCGAATACTCCGGGATACTCTGAGTTACTCCCGGAAGCATCCGGGGAACTATAGGAAGCTCCCGGAATATTCCGGGATACTCTGGGTTACTCCCGGAAGCATCAGGGGAACTATAAGACGCTCCCGGAATGATCCGGATACTTCTAATAGCTCCCGGAAGAATTCGGGGTACTCCGAATAGCTCCCGGAATACTCCGGGATACTCTGAGTTACTCCCGGAAGCATCCGGGGAACTATAGGAAGCTCCCGGAATATTCCGGGATACTCTTGGTTACTCCCGGAAGCATCAGGGGAACTATAAGACGCTCCCGGAATGATCCGGATACTTCTAATAGCTCCCGGAAGAATTCGGGGTACTCCGAATAGCTCCCGGAATACTCGGGATACTCTGAGTTACTCCCGGAAGCATCCGGGGAACTATAGGAAGCTCCCGGAATATTCCGGGATACTCTGGTTACTCCCGGAAGCATCAGGGGAACTATAAGACGCTCCCGGAATGATCCGGATACTTCTAATAGCTCCCGGAAGAATTCGGGGTACTTGATAGCTCCCGGAAGGAATTCGGGATACTCTGAGTTACTCCCGGAAGCATCCGGGGAACTATAAGACGCTCCCGAATGATCCGGATACTTCTAATAGCTCCCGGAAGAATTCGGGGTACTCCGAATAGCTCCCGGAATACTCCGGGATACTCTGAGTTACTCCCGGAAGCATCCGGGGAACTATAGGAAGCTCCCGGAATATTCCGGGATACTCTGGGTTACTCCCGGAAGCATCAGGGGAACTATAAGACGCTCCCGGAATGATCCGGATACTTCTAATAGCTCCCGGAAGAATTCGGGGTACTCCGAATAGCTCCCGGAATACTCCGGGATACTCTGAGTTACTCCCGGAAGCATCCGGGGGACTATAGGAAGCTCCCGGAATATTCCGGGATACTCTGGGTTACTCCCGGAAGCATCAGGGGAACTATAAGACGCTCCCGGAATGATCCGGATACTAATAGCTCCCGGAAGAATTCGGGGTACTCCGAATAGCTCCCGAATACTCCGGGATACTCTGAGTTACTCCCGGAAGCATCCGGGGACTATAGGAAGCTCCGGAATATTCCGGGATACTCTGGGTTACTCCCGGAAGCATCAGGGGAACTATAAGACGCTCCCGGAATGATCCGGATACTTCTAATAGCTCCCGGAAGAATTCGGGGTACTCCGAATAGCTCCCGGAATACTCCGGGATACTCTGAGTTACTCCCGGAAGCATCCGGGGAACTATAGGAAGCTCCCGGAATATTCCGGGACTCTGGGTTACTCCCGGAAGCATCAGGGGAACTATAAGACGCTCCCGGAATGATCCGGATACTTCTAATAGCTCCCGGAAGAATTCGGGGTACTCTGAATAGCTCCCGGAAGAACTCGGGGATACTCTGAGTTACTCCCGGAAGCATCCGGGGAACTATAGGAAGCTCCCGGAATATTCCGGGATACTCTGGGTTACTCCCGGAAGCATCAGGGGAACTATAAGACGCTCCCGGAATGATCCGGATACTCCTAATAGCTCCCGGAAGAATTCGGGGTACTCTGAATAGCTCCCGGAAGAATCGGGGTACTCCGAATAGCTCCCGGAATACTCCGGGATACTCTGAGTTACTCCGGAAGCATCCGGGGAACTATAGGAAGCTCCCGGAATATTCCGGGATACTCTGGTTACTCCCGGAAGCATCAGGGGAACTATAAGACGCTCCCGGAATGATCCGGATACTTCTAATAGCTCCCGGAAGAATTCGGGGTACTCCGAATAGCTCCCGGAATACTCCGGGATACTCTGAGTTACTCCCGGAAGCATCCGGGGAACTATAGGAAGCTCCCGGAATATTCCGGGATACTCTGGGTTACTCCCGGAAGCATCAGGGAACTATAAGACGCTCCCGGAATGATCCGGATACTTCTAATAGCTCCCGGAAGAATTCGGGGTACTCCGAATAGCTCCCGGAATACTCCGGGTACTCTGAGTTACTCCCGGAAGCATCCGGGGAACTATAGGAAGCTCCCGGAATATTCCGGGATACTCTGGGTTACTCCCGGAAGCATCAGGGGAACTATAAGACGCTCCCGGAATGATCCGGATACTTCTAATAGCTCCCGGAAGAATTCGGGGTACTCCGAATAGCTCCCGGAATACTCGGGATACTCTGAGTTACTCCCGGAAGCATCCGGGGAACTATAGGAAGCTCCCGGAATATTCCGGGATACTCTGGGTTACTCCCGGAAGCATCAGGGGAACTATAAGACGCTCCCGGAATGATCCGGATACTTCTAATAGCTCCCGGAAGAATTCGTAGTATCTGAATAGCTCCCGGAAGAATTCGGGATACTCTGGTTACTCCCGGAAGCATCAGGGGAACTATAAGACGCTCCCGGAATGATCGGATACTTCTAATAGCTCCCGGAAGAATTCGGGGTACTCCGAATAGCTCCCGGAATACTCCGGATACTCTGAGTTACTCCCGGAAGCATCCGGGGAACTATAGGAAGCTCCCGGAATATTCCGGGATACTCTGGGTTACTCCCGGAAGCATCAGGGGAACTATAAGACGCTCCCGGAATGATCCGGATACTTCTAATACTCCCGGAAGAATTCGGGTACTCCGAATAGCTCCCGGAATACTCCGGGATACTCTGAGTTACTCCCGGAAGCATCCGGGGGACTATAGGAAGCTCCCGGAATATTCCGGGATACTCTGGATTACTCCCGGAAGCATCAGGGGAACTATAAGACGCTCCCGGAATGATTCGGATACTCTAATAGCTCCCGGAAGAATTCGGGGTACTCCGAATAGCTCCCGGAATACTCGGGATACTCTGAGTTACTCCCGGAAGCATCCGGGGGACTATAGGAAGCTCCCGGAATATTCCGGGATACTCTGGGTTACTCCCGGAAGCATCAGGGGAACTATAAGACGCTCCCGGAATGATCCGGATACTTCTAATAGCTCCCGGAAGAATTCGGGGTACTCCGAATAGCTCCCGGAATACTCCGGGATACTCTGAGTTACTCCCGGAAGCATCCGGGGAACTATAGGAAGCTCCCGGAATATTCCGGGATACTCTGGGTTACCCGGAAGCATCAGGGGAACTATAAGACGCTCCCGGAATGATCCGGATACTTCTAATAGCTCCCGGAAGAATTCGGGGTACTCCGAATAGCTCCCGGAATACTCCGGGATACTCTGAGTTACTCCCGGAAGCATCCGGGGGACTATAGGAAGCTCCCGGAATATTCCGGGATACTCTGGTTACTCCGGAAGCATCAGGGGAACTATAAGACGCTCCCGGAATGATCCGGATACTTCTAATAGCTCCCGGAAGAAT
The DNA here is from genome assembly GCA_945643635.1 of Allodiplogaster sudhausi. Taxonomy (NCBI): domain Eukaryota; kingdom Metazoa; phylum Nematoda; class Chromadorea; order Rhabditida; family Diplogasteridae; genus Allodiplogaster; species Allodiplogaster sudhausi. Next base: position 76,922 of record CALZFC010000026.1, on the reverse strand, counting down.
TCGGGGTACTCCGAATAGCTCCCGGAATACTCCGGGATACTCTGAGTTACTCCCGGAAGCATCCGGGGACTATAGGAAGCTCCCGGAATATTCCGGGATACTCTGGTTACTCCCGGAAGCATCAGGGGAACTATAAGACGCTCCCGGAATGATCCGGATACTTCTAATAGCTCCCGGAAGAATTCGGGGTACTCCGAATAGCTCCCGGAATACTCCGGGATACTCTGAGTTACTCCGGAAGCATCCGGGGAACTATAGGAAGCTCCCGGAATATTCCGGGATACTCTGGGTTACTCCCGGAAGCATCAGGGGAACTATAAGACGCTCCCGGAATGATCCGGATACTTCTAATAGCTCCCGGAAGAATTCGGGGTACTCCGAATAGCTCCCGGAATACTCCGGGATACTCTGAGTTACTCCCGGAAGCATCCGGGAACTATAGGAAGCTCCCGGAATATTCCGGGATACTCTGGTTACTCCCGGAAGCATCAGGGGAACTATAAGACGCTCCCGGAATGATCCGGATACTTCTAATAGCTCCCGGAAGAATTCGGGGTACTCCGAATAGCTCCCGGAATACTCCGGGATACTCTGAGTTACTCCCGGAAGCATCCGGGGAACTATAGGAAGCTCCCGGAATATTCCGGATACTCTGGTTACTCCCGGAAGCATCAGGGGAACTATAAGACGCTCCCGGAATGATCCGGATACTTCTAATAGCTCCCGGAAGAATTCGGGGTACTCCGAATAGCTCCCGGAATACTCCGGGATACTCTGAGTTACTCCCGGAAGCATCGGGGGACTATAGGAAGCTCCCGGAATATTCCGGGATACTCTGGGTTACTCCCGGAAGCATCAGGGGAACTATAAGACGCTCCCGGAATGATCCGGATACTTCTAATAGCTCCCGGAAGAATTCGGGGTACTCTGAATAGCTCCCGGAAGAATTCGGGATACTCTGAGTTACTCCCGGAAGCATCCGGGGGACTATAGGAAGCTCCCGGAATATTCCGGGATACTCTGGTTACTCCCGGAAGCATCAGGGGAACTATAAGACGCTCCCGGAATGATCCGGATACTTCTAATAGCTCCCGGAAGAATTCGGGGTACTCCGAATAGCTCCCGGAATACTCCGGGATACTCTGAGTTACTCCCGGAAGCATCCGGGGGACTATAGGAAGCTCCCGGAATATTCCGGGATACTCTGGGTTACCCGGAAGCATCAGGGAACTATAAGACGCTCCCGGAATGATCCGGATACTTCTAATAGCTCCCGGAAGAATTCGGGGTACTCCGAATAGCTCCCGGAATACTCCGGGATACTCTGAGTTACTCCCGGAAGCATCCGGGGAACTATAGGAAGCTCCCGGAATATTCCGGGATACTCTGGGTTACTCCCGGAAGCATCAGGGGAACTATAAGACGCTCCCGGAATGATCCGGATACTTCTAATACCTCCCGGAAGAATTCGGGTACTCCGAATAGCTCCCGGAATACTCCGGGATACTCTGAGTTACTCCCGGAAGCATCCGGGGAACTATAGGAAGCTCCCGGAATATTCCGGGATACTCTGGTTACTCCCGGAAGCATCAGGGGAACTATAAGACGCTCCCGGAATGATTCGGATACTTCTATAGCTCCCGGAAGAATTCGGGGTACTCCGAATAGCTCCCGGAATACTCCGGGATACTCTGAGTTACTCCCGGAAGCATCCGGGGAACTATAGGAAGCTCCCGGAATATTCCGGGATACTCTGGGTACTCCCGGAAGCATCAGGGGAACTATAAGACGCTCCCGGAATGATCCGGATACTTCTAATAGCTCCCGGAAGAATTCGGGGTACTCCGAATAGCTCCCGGAATACTCCGGGATACTCTGAGTTACTCCCGGAAGCATCCGGGAACTATAGGAAGCTCCCGGAATATTCCGGGATACTCTGGGTTACTCCCGGAAGCATCAGGGGAACTATAAGACGCTCCCGGAATGATCCGGATACTTCTAATAGCTCCCGGAAGAATTCGGGGTACTCCGAATAGCTCCCGGATACTCCGGGATACTCTGAGTTAACCCGGAAGCATCCGGGGAACTATAGGAAGCTCCCGGAATATTCCGGGATACTCTGGGTTACTCCCGGAAGCATCAGGGGAACTATAAGACGCTCCCGGAATGATCCGGATACTTCTAATAGCTCCCGGAAGAATTCGGGGTACTCCGAATAGCTCCCGGAATACTCCGGGATACTCTGAGTTACTCCCGGAAGCATCCGGGGAACTATAGGAAGCTCCCGGAATATTCCGGGATACTCTGGGTTACTCCCGGAAGCATCAGGGGAACTATAAGACGCTCCCGGAATGATCCGGATACTTCTAATAGCTCCCGGAAGAATTCGGGGTACTCCGAATAGCTCCCGGAATACTCCGGGATACTCTGAGTTACTCCCGGAAGCATCCGGGGAACTATAGGAAGCTCCCGGAATATTCCGGGATACTCTGGGTTACTCCCGGAAGCATCAGGGGAACTATAAGACGCTCCCGGAATGATCCGGATACTTCTAATAGCTCCCGGAAGAATTCGGGGTACTCCGAATAGCTCCCGGAATACTTCGGGATACTCTGAGTTACTCCCGGAAGCATCCGGGGAACTATAGGAAGCTCCCGGAATATTCCGGGATACTCTGGGTTACTCCCGGAAGCATCAGGGGAACTATAAGACGCTCCCGGAATGATCCGGATACTTCTAATAGCTCCCGAAGAATTCGGGGTACTCTGAATAGCTCCCGGAATACTCGGGATACTCTGAGTTACTCCGGAAGCATCGGGGGACTATAGGAAGCTCCCGGAATACTCCGGGATACTCTGAGTTACTCCCGGAAGCATCCGGGGAACTATAGGAAGCTCCCGGAATATTCCGGGATACTCTGGGTTACTCCCGGAAGCATCAGGGGAACTATAAGACGCTCCCGGAATGATCCGGATACTTCTAATAGCTCCCGGAAGAATTCGGGGTACTCCGAATAGCTCCCGGAATACTCCGGGATACTCTGAGTTACTCCCGGAAGCATCCGGGGAACTATAGGAAGCTCCCGGAATATTCCGGGATACTCTGGGTTACTCCCGGAAGCATCAGGGGAACTATAAGACGCTCCCGGAATGATCCGGATACTTCTAATAGCTCCCGGAAGAATTCGGGGTACTCCGAATAGCTCCCGGAATACTCCGGGATACTCTGAGTTACTCCCGGAAGCATCCGGGGACTATAGGAAGCTCCCGGAATATTCCGGGATACTCTGGGTTACTCCCGGAAGCATCAGGGGAACTATAAGACGCTCCCGGAATGATCCGGATACTTCTAATAGCTCCCGGAAGAATTCGGGGTACTCCGAATAGCTCCCGGAATACTCGGGATACTCTGAGTTACTCCCGGAAGCATCCGGGGGACTATAGGAAGCTCCCGGAATATTCCGGGATACTCTGTGTTACTCCCGGAAGCATCAGGGGAACTATAAGACGCTCCCGGAATGATCCGGATACTTCTAATAGCTCCCGGAAGAATTCGGGGTACTCCGAATAGCTCCCGGATACTCGGGATACTCTGAGTTACTCCCGGAAGCATCCGGGGAACTATAGGAAGCTCCCGGAATATTCCGGGATACTCTGGGTTACTCCCGGAAGCATCAGGGGAACTATAAGACGCTCCCGGAATGATCCGGATACTTCTAATAGCTCCCGGAAGAATTCGGGGTACTCCGAATAGCTCCCGGAATACTCCGGGATACTCTGAGTTACTCCCGGAAGCATCCGGGGGACTATAGGAAGCTCCCGGAATATTCCGGGATACTCTGGGTTACTCCCGGAAGCATCAGGGGAACTATAAGACGCTCCCGGAATGATCCGGATACTTCTAATAGCTCCCGGAAGAATTCGGGGTACTCCGAATAGCTCCCGGAAGACTCGGGATACTCTGAGTTACTCCGGAAGCATCCGGGGAACTATAGGAAGCTCCCGGAATATTCCGGATACTCTGGGTTACTCCCGGAAGCATCAGGGGAACTATAAGACGCTCCCGGAATGATCCGGATACTTCTAATAGCTCCCGGAAGAATTCGGTACTCCGAATAGCTCCCGGAATACTCCGGGATACTCTGAGTACTCCGGAAGCATCCGGGGGACTATAGGAAAGCTCCCGGAATATTCCGGGATACTCTGAGTTACTCCCGGAAGCATCCGGGGACTATAGGAAGCTCCCGGAATATTCCGGATACTCTGGGTTACTCCCGGAAGCATCCGGGGAACTATAAGACGCTCCCGGAATGATCCGGATACTTCTAATAGCTCCCGGAAGAATTCGGGGTACTCCGAATAGCTCCCGGAATACTCCGGGATACTCTGAGTTACTCCCGGAAGCATCCGGGGAACTATAGGAAGCTCCCGGAATATTCCGGGATACTCTGGGTTACTCCCGGAAGCATCAGGGGAACTATAAGACGCTCCCGGAATGATCCGGATACTTCTAATAGCTCCCGGAAGAATTCGGGGTACTCCGAATAGCTCCCGGAATACTCCGGGATACTCTGAGTTACTCCCGGAAGCATCCGGGGACTATAGGAAGCTCCCGGAATATTCCGGGATACTCTGGGTTACTCCGGAAGCATCAGGGGAACTATAAGACGCTCCCGGAATGATCCGGATACTTCTAATAGCTCCCGGAAGAATTCGGGGTACTCCGAATAGCTCCCGGAATACTCCGGGATACTCTGAGTTACTCCCGGAAGCATCCGGGGAACTATAGGAAGCTCCCGGAATATTCCGGGATACTCTGGGTTACTCCCGGAAGCATCAGGGGAACTATAAGACGCTCCCGGAATGATCCGGATACTTCTAATAGCTCCCGGAAGAATTCGGGGTACTCCGAATAGCTCCCGGAATACTCCGGGATACTCTGAGTTACTCCCGGAAGCATCCGGGGAACTATAGGAAGCTCCCGGAATATTCCGGGATACTCTGGGTTACTCCCGGAAGCATCAGGGGAACTATAAGACGCTCCCGGAATGATCCGGATACTTCTAATAGCTCCCGGAAGAATTCGGGGTACTCCGAATAGCTCCCGGAATACTCCGGGATACTCTGAGTTACTCCCGGAAGCATCCGGGGAACTATAGGAAGCTCCCGGAATATTCCGGGATACTCTGGGTTACTCCCGGAAGCATCAGGGGAACTATAAGACGCTCCCGGAATGATCCGGATACTTCTAATAGCTCCCGGAAGAATTCGGGGTACTCCGAATAGCTCCCGGAATACTCCGGGATACTCTGAGTTACTCCCGGAAGCATCCGGGGAACTATAGGAAGCTCCCGGAATATTCCGGATACTCTGGGTTACTCCCGGAAGCATCAGGGGAACTATAAGACGCTCCCGGAATGATCCGGATACTTCTAATAGCTCCCGGAAGAATTCGGGGTACTCGAATAGCTCCGGAAGAATTCGGGATACTCTGAGTTACTCCCGGAAGCATCCGGGGAACTATAGGAAGCTCCCGGAATATTCCGGGATACTCTGGGTTACTCCCGGAAGCATCAGGGGAACTATAAGACGCTCCCGGAATGATCCGGATACTTCTAATAGCTCCCGGAAGAATTCGGGGTACTCCGAATAGCTCCCGGAAGACTTCGGGATACTCTGAGTTACTCCCGGAAGCATCCGGGGAACTATAGGAAGCTCCCGGAATATTCCGGGATACTCTGTACTACTCCCGGAAGCATCAGGGGAACTATAAGACGCTCCCGGAATGATCCGGATACTTCTAATAGCTCCCGGAAGAATTCGGGGTACTCCGAATAGCTCCCGGAAGAATTCGGGATACTCTGAGTTACTCCCGGAAGCATCCGGGGGACTATAGGAAGCTCCCGGAATATTCCGGGATACTCTGGGTTACTCCCGGAAGCATCAGGGGAACTATAAGACGCTCCCGGAATGATCCGGATACTTCTAATAGCTCCCGGAAGAATTCGGGGTACTCCGAATAGCTCCCGGAATACTCCGGGATACTCTGAGTTACTCCCGGAAGCATCCGGGGAACTATAGGAAGCTCCCGGAATATTCCGGGATACTCTGGGTTACTCCCGGAAGCATCAGGGGAACTATAAGACGCTCCCGGAATGATCCGGATACTTCTAATAGCTCCCGGAAGAATTCGGGGTACTCCGAATAGCTCCCGGAATACTCCGGGATACTCTGAGTTACTCCCGGAAGCATCCGGGGAACTATAGGAAGCTCCCGGAATATTCCGGGATACTCTGGTTACTCCCGGAAGCATCAGGGAACTATAAGACGCTCCCGGAATGATCCGGATACTTCTAATAGCTCCCGGAAGAATTCGGGGTACTCCGAATAGCTCCCGGAATACTCCGGGATACTCTGAGTTACTCCCGGAAGCATCCGGGGGACTATAGGAAGCTCCCGGAATATTCCGGGATACTCTGGTTACTCCCGGAAGCATCAGGGGAACTATAAGACGCTCCCGGAATGATCCGGATACTTCTAATAGCTCCCGGAAGAATTCGGGGTACTCCGAATAGCTCCCGGAATACTCCGGGATACTCTGAGTTACTCCCGGAAGCATCCGGGGAACTATAGGAAGCTCCCGGAATATTCCGGGATACTCTGGGTTACTCCCGGAAGCATCAGGGGAACTATAAGACGCTCCCGGAATGATCCGGATACTTCTAATAGCTCCCGGAAGAATTCGGGGTACTCCGAATAGCTCCCGGAATACTCCGGGATACTCTGAGTTACTCCCGGAAGCATCCGGGGACTATAGGAAGCTCCCGGAATATTCCGGGATACTCTGGGTTACTCCCGGAAGCATCAGGGGAACTATAAGACGCTCCCGGAATGATCCGGATACTTCTAATAGCTCCCGGAAGAATTCGGGGTACTCCGAATAGCTCCCGGAATACTCCGGGATACTCTGAGTTACTCCCGGAAGCATCCGGGGAACTATAGGAAGCTCCCGGAATATTCCGGGATACTCTGGGTTACTCCCGGAAGCATCAGGGGAACTATAAGACGCTCCCGGAATGATCCGGATACTTCTAATAGCTCCCGGAAGAATTCGGGGTACTCGAATAGCTCCGGAATACTCGGGATACTCTGAGTTACTCCCGGAAGCATCCGGGGACTATAGGAAGCTCCCGGATATTCCGGATACTCTGGGTTACTCCCGGAAGCATCCGGGGAACTATAGGAAGCTCCCGGAATATTCCGGGATACTCTGGGTTACTCCCGGAAGCATCAGGGAACTATAAGACGCTCCCGGAATGATCCGGATACTCTAATAGCTCCCGGAAGAATTCGGGGTACTCTGAATAGCTCCCGGAGATATTCGGGATACTCTGAGTTACTCCCGGAAGCATCCGGGGAACTATAGGAAGCTCCCGGAATATTCCGGGATACTCTGGGTTACTCCCGGAAGCATCAGGGGAACTATAAGACGCTCCCGGAATGATCCGGATACTCCTAATAGCTCCCGGAAGAATTCGGGGTACTCTGAATAGCTCCGGAAGAATTCGGGTACTCCGAATAGCTCCCGAATACTCCGGATACTCTGAGTTACCCCGGAAGCGGGGAACTATAGGAAGCTCCCGGAATATTCCGGGATACTCTGGGTTACTCCCGGAAGCATCAGGGGAACTATAAGACGCTCCCGGAATGATCCGGATACTTCTAATAGCTCCCGGAAGAATTCGGGGTACTCCGAATAGCTCCCGGAATACCGGGATACTCTGAGTTACTCCCGGAAGCATCCGGGGAACTATAGGAAGCTCCCGGAATATTCCGGATACTCTGGGTTACTCCCGGAAGCATCAGGGGAACTATAAGACGCTCCCGGAATGATCCGGATACTTCTAATAGCTCCCGGAAGAATTCGGGGTACTCCGAATAGCTCCCGGAAACTCGGGATACTCTGAGTTACTCCCGGAAGCATCCGGGGAACTATAGGAAGCTCCCGGAATATTCCGGGATACTCTGTGTTACTCCCGGAAGCATCAGGGGAACTATAAGACGCTCCCGGAATGATCCGGATACTTCTAATAGCTCCCGGAAGAATTCGGGGTACTCCGAATAGCTCCCGGAATACTCGGGATACTCTGAGTTACTCCGGAAGCATCCGGGGGAACTATAGGAAGCTCCCGGAATATTCCGGGATACTCTGGGTTACTCCCGGAAGCATCAGGGGAACTATAAGACGCTCCCGGAATGATCCGGATACTTCTAATAGCTCCCGGAAGAATTCGGGGTACTCCGAATAGCTCCCGGAATACTCCGGGATACTCTGAGTTACTCCCGGAAGCATCCGGGGACTATAGGAAGCTCCCGGAATATTCCGGGATACTCTGGTTACTCCCGGAAGCATCAGGGGAACTATAAGACGCTCCCGGAATGATCCGGATACTTCTAATAGCTCCCGGAAGAATTCGGGGTACTCCGAATAGCTCCCGGATAATCCGGGATACTCTGAGTTACTCCCGGAAGCATCCGGGGGACTATAGGAAGCTCCCGGAATATTCCGGGATACTCTGGGTTACTCCCGGAAGCATCAGGGGAACTATAAGACGCTCCCGGAATGATCGGATACTTCTAATAGCTCCCGGAAGAATTCGGGGTACTCCGAATAGCTCCCGGAATACTCCGGATACTCTGAGTTACTCCCGGAAGCATCCGGGGGACTATAGGAAGCTCCCGGAATATTCCGGGATACTCTGGTTACTCCCGGAAGCATCAGGGGAACTATAAGACGCTCCCGGAATGATCCGGATACTTCTAATAGCTCCCGGAAGAATTCGGGGTACTCCGAATAGCTCCCGGAATACTCCGGGATACTCTGAGTTACTCCCGGAAGCATCCGGGGAACTATAGGAAGCTCCCGGAATATTCCGGGATACTCTGGGTTACTCCCGGAAGCATCAGGGGAACTATAAGACGCTCCCGGAATGATCCGGATACTTCTAATAGCTCCCGGAAGAATTCGGGGTACTCCGAATAGCTCCCGGAATACTCCGGGATACTCTGAGTTACTCCCGGAAGCATCCGGGGAACTATAGGAAGCTCCCGGAATATTCCGGGATACTCTGGGTTACTCCCGGAAGCATCAGGGGAACTATAAGACGCTCCCGGAATGATCCGGATACTCTAATAGCTCCCGGAAGAATTCGGGGTACTCCGAATAGCTCCCGGAATACTCCGGGATACTCTGAGTTACTCCCGGAAGCATCCGGGGAACTATAGGAAGCTCCCGGAATATTCCGGGATACTCTGGTTACTCCCGGAAGCATCAGGGGAACTATAAGACGCTCCCGGAATGATCCGGATACTTCTAATAGCTCCCGGAAGAATTCGGGGTACTCCGAATAGCTCCCGGAATACTCCGGGATACTCTGAGTTACTCCCGGAAGCATCCGGGGAACTATAGGAAGCTCCCGGAATATTCCGGGATACTCTGGTTACTCCCGGAAGCATCAGGGGAACTATAAGACGCTCCCGGAATGATCCGGATACTTCTAATAGCTCCCGGAAGAATTCGGGGTACTCCGAATAGCTCCCGGAAGAATTCGGGATACTCTGAGTTACTCCCGGAAGCATCCGGGGAACTATAGGAAGCTCCCGGAATATTCCGGGATACTCTGGGTTACTCCCGGAAGCATCAGGGGAACTATAAGACGCTCCCGGAATGATCCGGATACTCCTAATAGCTCCGGAAGAATTCGGGGTACTTGAATAGCTCCCGGAAGAATTCGGGGTACTCCGAATAGCTCCCGGAATACTCCGGGATACTCTGAGTTACTCCCGGAAGCATCCGGGGAACTATAGGAAGCTCCCGGAATATTCCGGGATACTCTGGGTTACTCCCGGAAGCATCAGGGGAACTATAAGACGCTCCCGGAATGATCCGGATACTTCTAATAGCTCCCGGAAGAATTCGGGGTACTCCGAATAGCTCCCGGAATACTCCGGGATACTCTGAGTTACTCCCGGAAGCATCCGGGGAACTATAGGAAGCTCCCGGAATATTCCGGGATACTCTGTGTTACTCCCGGAAGCATCAGGGGAACTATAAGACGCTCCCGGAATGATCCGGATACTTCTAATAGCTCCCGGAAGAATTCGGGGTACTCCGAATAGCTCCCGGAAGAATTCGGGATACTCTGAGTTACTCCCGGAAGCATCCGGGGACTATAGGAAGCTCCCGGAATATTCCGGGATACTCAGGTTACTCCCGGAAGCATCAGGGGAACTATAAGACGCTCCCGGAATGATCCGGATACTTCTAATAGCTCCCGGAAGAATTCGGGGTACTCCGAATAGCTCCCGGAAGAATTCGGGATACTCTGAGTTACTCCCGGAAGCATCCGGGGAACTATAGGAAGCTCCCGGAATATTCCGGGATACTCTGGGTTACTCCCGGAAGCATCAGGGGAACTATAAGACGCTCCCGGAATGATCCGGATACTTCTAATAGCTCCCGGAAGAATTCGGGGTACTCCGAATAGCTCCCGGAATACTCCGGGATACTCTGAGTTACTCCCGGAAGCATCCGGGGACTATAGGAAGCTCCCGGAATATTCCGGGATACTCTGGGTTACTCCCGGAAGCATCAGGGGAACTATAAGACGCTCCCGGAATGATCCGGATACTTCTAATAGCTCCCGGAAGAATTCGGGGTACTCCGAATAGCTCCCGGATAATTCGGGATACTCTGAGTTACTCCCGGAAGCATCCGGGGACTATAGGAAGCTCCCGGAATATTCCGGGATACTCTGGGTTACTCCCGGAAGCATCAGGGGAACTATAAGACGCTCCCGGAATGATCCGGATACTTCTAATAGCTCCCGGAAGAATTCGGGGTACTCGAATAGCTCCCGGAATACTCCGGGATACTCTGAGTTACTCCCGGAAGCATCCGGGGAACTATAGGAAGCTCCCGGAATATTCCGGGATACTCTGGGTTACTCCCGGAAGCATCAGGGGAACTATAAGACGCTCCCGGAATGATCCGGATACTTCTAATAGCTCCCGGAAGAATTCGGGGTACTCCGAATAGCTCCCGGAATACTCGGGATACTCTGAGTTACTCCCGGAAGCATCCGGGGGACTATAGGAAGCTCCCGGAATATTCCGGGATACTCTGGTTACTCCCGGAAGCATCAGGGGAACTATAAGACGCTCCCGGAATGATCCGGATACTTCTAATAGCTCCCGGAAGAATTCGGGGTACTCCGAATAGCTCCCGGAATACTCCGGGATACTCTGAGTTACTCCCGGAAGCATCCGGGGAACTATAGGAAGCTCCCGGAATATTCCGGGATACTCTGGGTTACTCCCGGAAGCATCAGGGGAACTATAAGACGCTCCCGGAATGATCCGGATACTTCTAATAGCTCCCGGAAGAATTCGGGGTACTCCGAATAGCTCCCGGAATACTCCGGGATACTCTGAGTTACTCCCGGAAGCATCCGGGGAACTATAGGAAGCTCCCGGAATATTCCGGGATACTCTGGGTTACTCCGGAAGCATCAGGGGAACTATAAGACGCTCCCGGAATGATCCGGATACTTCTAATAGCTCCCGGAAGAATTCGGGGTACTCGAATAGCTCCCGGAATACTCCGGGATACTCTGAGTTACTCCCGGAAGCATCCGGGGAACTATAGGAAGCTCCCGGAATATTCCGGGATACTCTGGGTTACTCCCGGAAGCATCAGGGGAACTATAAGACGCTCCCGGAATGATCCGGATACTTCTAATAGCTCCCGGAAGAATTCGGGGTACTCCGAATAGCTCCCGGAATACTCCGGGATACTCTGAGTTACTCCCGGAAGCATCCGGGGACTATAGGAAGCTCCATCCGGAATATTCCGGGAACTCTGGGTTACTCCCGGAAGCATCCGGGAACTATAAGACGCTCCCGGAATGATCCGGATACTTCTAATAGCTCCCGGAAGAATTCGGGGTACTCCGAATAGCTCCCGGAATACTCCGGGATACTCTGAGTTACTCCCGGAAGCATCCGGGGAACTATAGGAAGCTCCCGGAATATTCCGGGATACTCTGGGTTACTCCCGGAAGCATCAGGGGAACTATAAGACGCTCCCGGAATGATCCGGATACTTCTAATAGCTCCCGGAAGAATTCGGGGTACTCCGAATAGCTCCCGGAATACTCCGGGATACTCTGAGTTACTCCCGGAAGCATCCGGGGAACTATAGGAAGCTCCCGGAATATTCCGGATACTCTGGGTTACTCCCGGAAGCATCAGGGGAACTATAAGACGCTCCCGGAATGATCCGGATACTCTAATAGCTCCGGAAGAATTCGGGGTACTCCGAATAGCTCCCGGAATACTCCGGGATACTCTGAGTTACTCCCGGAAGCATCCGGGGAACTATAGGAAGCTCCCGGAATATTCCGGGATACTCTGGGTTACTCCCGGAAGCATCAGGGGAACTATAAGACGCTCCCGGAATGATCCGGATACTTCTAATAGCTCCCGGAAGAATTCGGGGTACTCTGAATAGCTCCCGGAATACTCCGGGATACTCTGAGTTACTCCCGGAAGCATCCGGGGAACTATAGGAAGCTCCCGGAATATTCCGGGATACTCTGGGTTACTCCCGGAAGCATCAGGGGAACTATAAGACGCTCCCGGAATGATCCGGATACTCCTAATAGCTCCCGGAAGAATTCGGGGTACTCTGAATAGCTCCCGGAAGAATTCGGGTACTCCGAATAGCTCCCGGAATACTCCGGGATACTCTGAGTTACTCCCGGAAGCATCCGGGGAACTATAGGAAGCTCCCGGAATATTCCGGGATACTCTGGGTTACTCCCGGAAGCATCAGGGGAACTATAAGACGCTCCCGGAATGATCCGGATACTTCTAATAGCTCCCGGAAGAATTCGGGGTACTCCGAATAGCTCCCGGAATACTCGGGATACTCTGAGTTACTCCCGGAAGCATCCGGGGAACTATAGGAAGCTCCCGGAATATTCCGGGATACTCTGTGTTACTCCCGGAAGCATCAGGGGAACTATAAGACGCTCCCGGAATGATCCGGATACTTCTAATAGCTCCCGGAAGAATTCGGGGTACTCCGAATAGCTCCCGGAAGAACTCCGGGATACTCTGAGTTACTCCCGGAAGCATCCGGGGGACTATAGGAAGCTCCCGGAATATTCCGGGATACTCTGTGTTACTCCCGGAAGCATCAGGGGAACTATAAGACGCTCCCGGAATGATCCGGATACTTCTAATAGCTCCCGGAAGAATTCGGGGTACTCCGAATAGCTCCCGGAATACTCCGGGATACTCTGAGTTACTCCCGGAAGCATCCGGGGGACTATAGGAAGCTCCCGGAATATTCCGGATATCTGGGTTACTCCCGGAAGCATCAGGGGAACTATAAGACGCTCCCGGAATGATCCGGATACTTCTAATAGCTCCCGGAAGAATTCGGGGTACTCCGAATAGCTCCCGGAATACTCCGGGATACTCTGAGTTACTCCCGGAAGCATCCGGGGACTATAGGAAGCTCCCGGAATATTCCGGGATACTCTGGGTTACTCCGGAAGCATCAGGGGAACTATAAGACGCTCCGGAATGATCCGGATACTTCTAATAGCTCCCGGAAGAATTCGGGGTACTCCGAATAGCTCCCGGAATACTCCGGGATACTCTGAGTTACTCCCGGAAGCATCCGGGGAACTATAGGAAGCTCCGGAATATTCCGGGATACTCTGGGTTACCCGGAAGCATCAGGGGAACTATAAGACGCTCCCGGAATGATCCGGATACTTCTAATAGCTCCCGGAAGAATTCGGGGTACTCCGAATAGCTCCCGGAATACTCCGGGATACTCTGAGTTACTCCCGGAAGCATCCGGGGAACTATAGGAAGCTCCCGGAATATTCCGGGATATCTTAGTTACTCCCGGAAGCATCAGGGGAACTATAAGACGCTCCCGGAATGATCCGGATACTTCTAATAGCTCCCGGAAGAATTCGGGGTACTCCGAATAGCTCCCGGAATACTCCGGGATACTCTGAGTTACTCCCGGAAGCATCCGGGGAACTATAGGAAGCTCCCGGAATATTCCGGGATACTCTGGGTTACTCCCGGAAGCATCAGGGGAACTATAAGACGCTCCCGGAATGATCCGGATACTTCTAATAGCTCCCGGAAGAATTCGGGGTACTCCGAATAGCTCCCGGAATACTCCGGGATACTCTGAGTTACTCCCGGAAGCATCGGGGAACTATAGGAAGCTCCCGGAATATTCCGGGATACTCTGGGTTACTCCGGAAGCATCAGGGGAACTATAAGACGCTCCCGGAATGATCCGGATACTCTAATAGCTCCCGGAAGAATTCGGGGTACTCCGAATAGCTCCCGGAAGAATCCGGGATACTCTGAGTTACTCCCGGAAGCATCCGGGGGACTATAGGAAGCTCCCGGAATATTCCGGGATACTCTGGGTTACTCCCGGAAGCATCAGGGGAACTATAAGACGCTCCCGGAATGATCCGGATACTTCTAATAGCTCCCGGAAGAATTCGGGGTACTCCGAATAGCTCCCGGAATACTCCGGGATACTCTGAGTTACTCCCGGAAGCATCCGGGGAACTATAGGAAGCTCCCGGAATATTCCGGGATACTCTGGGTTACTCCCGGAAGCATCAGGGGAACTATAAGACGCTCCCGGAATGATCCGGATACTTCTAATAGCTCCCGGAAGAATTCGGGGTACTCCGAATAGCTCCCGGAAGAATTCGGGATACTCTGAGTTACTCCCGGAAGCATCCGGGGAACTATAGGAAGCTCCCGGAATATTCCGGGATACTCTGGGTTACTCCCGGAAGCATCAGGGGAACTATAAGACGCTCCCGGAATGATCCGGATACTCTAATAGCTCCCGGAAGAATTCGGGGTACTCCGAATAGCTCCCGGAAGAATTCGGGATACTCTGAGTTACTCCCGGAAGCATCCGGGGAACTATAGGAAGCTCCCGGAATATTCCGGGATACTCTTGGGTTACTCCCGGAAGCATCCGGGAACTATAAGACGCTCCCGGAATGATCCGGATACTTCTAATAGCTCCCGGAAGAATTCGGGGTACTCCGAATAGCTCCCGGAATACTCCGGGATACTCTGAGTTACTCCCGGAAGCATCCGGGGAACTATAGGAAGCTCCCGGAATATTCCGGGATACTCTGGGTTACTCCCGGAAGCATCAGGGGAACTATAAGACGCTCCCGGAATGATCCGGATACTCTAATAGCTCCCGGAAGAATTCGGGGTACTCCGAATAGCTCCCGGAATTCCGGGATACTCTGAGTTACTCCCGGAAGCATCCGGGGAACTATAGGAAGCTCCCGGAATATTCCGGGATACTCTGGGTTACTCCCGGAAGCATCAGGGGAACTATAAGACGCTCCCGGAATGATCCGGATACTTCTAATAGCTCCCGGAAGAATTCGGGGTACTCCGAATAGCTCCCGGAATACTCGGGATACTCTGAGTTACTCCCGGAAGCATCCGGGGAACTATAGGAAGCTCCCGGAATATTCCGGGATACTCTGGTTACTCCCGGAAGCATCAGGGGAACTATAAGACGCTCCCGGAATGATCCGGATACTTCTAATAGCTCCCGGAAGAATTCGGGGTACTCCGAATAGCTCCCGGAATACTCCGGGATACTCTGAGTTACTCCCGGAAGCATCCGGGGAACTATAGGAAGCTCCCGGAATATTCCGGGATACTCTGGTTACTCCCGGAAGCATCAGGGGAACTATAAGACGCTCCCGGAATGATCCGGATACTTCTAATAGCTCCCGGAAGAATTCGGGGTACTCCGAATAGCTCCCGGAATACTCCGGGATACTCTGAGTTACTCCCGGAAGCATCCGGGGAACTATAGGAAGCTCCCGGAATATTCCGGGATACTCTGTGGTTACTCCCGGAAGCATCAGGGGAACTATAAGACGCTCCCGGAATGATCCGGATACTTCTAATAGCTCCCGGAAGAATTCGGGGTACTCCGAATAGCTCCCGGAATACTCCGGGATACTCTGAGTTACTCCCGGAAGCATCCGGGGACTATAGGAAGCTCCCGGAATATTCCGGGATACTCTGGGTTACTCCCGGAAGCATCAGGGAACTATAAGACGCTCCCGGAATGATCCGGATACTTCTAATAGCTCCCGGAAGAATTCGGGGTACTCCGAATAGCTCCCGGAATACTCCGGGATACTCTGAGTTACTCCCGGAAGCATCCGGGGAACTATAGGAAGCTCCCGGAATATTCCGGGATACTCTGGGTTACTCCCGGAAGCATCAGGGGAACTATAAGACGCTCCCGGAATGATCCGGATACTTCTAATAGCTCCCGGAAGAATTCGGGGTACTCTGAATAGCTCCCGGAATACTCCGGGATACTCTGAGTTACTCCCGGAAGCATCCGGGGGACTATAGGAAGCTCCCGGAATATTCCGGGATACTGGGTTACTCCCGGAAGCATCAGGGGAACTATAAGACGCTCCCGGAATGATCCGGATACTTCTAATAGCTCCCGGAAGAATTCGGGGTACTCCGAATAGCTCCCGGATACTCCGGGATACTCTGAGTTACTCCCGGAAGCATCCGGGGAACTATAGGAAGCTCCCGGAATATTCCGGGATACTCTGGGTTACTCCCGGAAGCATCAGGGGAACTATAAGACGCTCCCGGAATGATCCGGATACTTCTAATAGCTCCCGGAAGAATTCGGGGTACTCCGAATAGCTCCCGGAATACTCCGGGATACTCTGAGTTACTCCCGGAAGCATCGGGGGAACTATAGGAAGCTCCCGGAATATTCCGGGATACTGGGTTACTCCCGGAAGCATCAGGGGAACTATAAGACGCTCCCGGAATGATCCGGATACTCTAATAGCTCCCGGAAGAATTCGGGGTACTCCGAATAGCTCCCGGAATACTTCGGGATACTCTGAGTTACTCCCGGAAGCATCCGGGGAACTATAGGAAGCTCCCGGAATATTCCGGGATACTCTGGGTTACTCCCGGAAGCATCAGGGGAACTATAAGACGCTCCCGGAATGATCCGGATACTTCTAATAGCTCCCGGAAGAATTCGGGGTACTCCGAATAGCTCCCGGAATACTCCGGGATACTCTGAGTTACTCCCGGAAGCATCCGGGGAACTATAGGAAGCTCCCGGAATATTCCGGGATACTCTGGGTTACTCCCGGAAGCATCAGGGGAACTATAAGACGCTCCCGGAATGATCCGGATACTTCTAATAGCTCCCGGAAGAATTCGGGGTACTCTGAATAGCTCCCGGAAGAATTCCGGGATACTCTGAGTTACTCCCGGAAGCATCCGGGGAACTATAGGAAGCTCCCGGAATATTCCGGGATACTCTGGGTTACTCCCGGAAGCATCAGGGGAACTATAAGACGCTCCCGGAATGATCCGGATACTTCTAATAGCTCCCGGAAGAATTCGGGGTACTCCGAATAGCTCCCGGAATACTCCGGGATACTCTGAGTTACTCCCGGAAGCATCCGGGGAACTATAGGAAGCTCCCGGAATATTCCGGGATACTCTGGGTTACTCCCGGAAGCATCAGGGGAACTATAAGACGCTCCCGGAATGATCCGGATACTTCTAATAGCTCCCGGAAGAATTCGGGGTACTCCGAATAGCTCCGGAAGAATTCGGGATACTCTGAGTTACTCCCGGAAGCATCCGGGGAACTATAGGAAGCTCCCGGAATATTCCGGGATACTCTGGTACTCCCGGAAGCATCAGGGGAACTATAAGACGCTCCCGGAATGATCCGGATACTCTAATAGCTCCCGAAGAATTCGGGGTACTCTGAATAGCTCCCGGAAGAATTCGGGGTACTCCGAATAGCTCCCGGAATACTCCGGGATACTCTGAGTTACTCCCGGAAGCATCCGGGGAACTATAGGAAGCTCCCGGAATATTCCGGGATACTCTGGGTTACTCCCGGAAGCATCAGGGGAACTATAAGACGCTCCCGGAATGATCCGGATACTTCTAATAGCTCCCGGAAGAATTCGGGGTACTCCGAATAGCTCCCGGAATACTCCGGGATACTCTGAGTTACTCCCGGAAGCATCCGGGGAACTATAGGAAGCTCCCGGAATATTCCGGGATACTCAGTGTTACTCCCGGAAGCATCAGGGGAACTATAAGACGCTCCCGGAATGATCCGGATACTCCTAATAGCTCCCGGAAGAATTCGGGGTACTCTGAATAGCTCCCGGAAGACTCGGGATACTCTGAGTTACTCCCGGAAGCATCCGGGGAACTATAGGAAGCTCCCGGAATATTCCGGGATACTCTGGGTTACTCCCGGAAGCATCAGGGGAACTATAAGACGCTCCCGGAATGATCCGGATACTTCTAATAGCTCCCGGAAGAATTCGGGGTACTCCGAATAGCTCCCGGAATACTCGGGATACTCTGAGTTACTCCCGGAAGCATCCGGGGAACTATAGGAAGCTCCCGGAATATTCCGGGATACTCTGGTTACTCCCGGAAGCAT
This sequence comes from Allodiplogaster sudhausi, assembly GCA_945643635.1. Lineage (NCBI taxonomy): Eukaryota > Metazoa > Nematoda > Chromadorea > Rhabditida > Diplogasteridae > Allodiplogaster > Allodiplogaster sudhausi. Next base: position 58,298 of record CALZFC010000026.1, on the reverse strand, counting down.
CAGGGGAACTATAAGACGCTCCCGGAATGATCCGGATACTTCTAATAGCTCCCGGAAGAATTCGGGGTACTCCGAATAGCTCCCGGAATACTCCGGGATACTCTGAGTTACTCCGGAAGCATCCGGGGAACTATAGGAAGCTCCCGGAATATTCCGGGATACTCTGGGTTACTCCCGGAAGCATCAGGGGAACTATAAGACGCTCCCGGAATGATCCGGATACTTCTAATAGCTCCCGGAAGAATTCGGGGTACTCCGAATAGCTCCCGGAAGAATTCGGGATACTCTGAGTTACTCCCGGAAGCATCCGGGGAACTATAGGAAGCTCCCGGAATATTCCGGGATACTCTGGGTTACTCCCGGAAGCATCAGGGGAACTATAAGACGCTCCGGAATGATCCGGATACTTCTAATAGCTCCCGGAAGAATTCGGGGTACTCCGAATAGCTCCCGGAATACTCCGGGATACTCTGAGTTACTCCCGGAAGCATCCGGGGAACTATAGGAAGCTCCCGGAATATTCCGGGATACTCTTGGTTACTCCCGGAAGCATCAGGGGAACTATAAGACGCTCCCGGAATGATCCGGATACTTCTAATAGCTCCCGGAAGAATTCGGGGTACTCCGAATAGCTCCCGGAATACTCCGGGATACTCTGAGTTACTCCCGGAAGCATCCGGGGAACTATAGGAAGCTCCCGGAATATTCCGGGATACTCTGGTTACTCCCGGAAGCATCAGGGGAACTATAAGACGCTCCCGGAATGATCCGGATACTTCTAATAGCTCCCGGAAGAATTCGGGGTACTCCGAATAGCTCCGGAATACTCCGGGATACTCTGAGTTACTCCCGGAAGCATCCGGGGGACTATAGGAAGCTCCCGGAATATTCCGGATACTCTGGGTTACTCCCGGAAGCATCAGGGGAACTATAAGACGCTCCCGGAATGATCGGATATCCGAGTTCCTAATAGCTCCCGGAAGAATTCGGGGTACTCCGAATAGCTCCCGGAAGAATTCGGGATACTCTGAGTTACTCCCGGAAGCATCCGGGGGACTATAGGAAGCTCCCGGAATATTCCGGGATACTCTGGGTTACTCCCGGAAGCATCAGGGGAACTATAAGACGCTCCCGGAATGATCCGGATACTTCTAATAGCTCCCGGAAGAATTCGGGGTACTCCGAATAGCTCCCGGAATACTCGGGATACTCTGAGTTACTCCCGGAAGCATCCGGGGAACTATAGGAAGCTCCCGGAATATTCCGGGATACTCTGGGTTACTCCCGGAAGCATCAGGGGAACTATAAGACGCTCCCGGAATGATCCGGATACTCTAATAGCTCCCGGAAGAATTCGGGGTACTCTGAATAGCTCCCGGAAGAATTCGGGATACTCTGAGTTACTCCCGGAAGCATCCGGGGAACTATAGGAAGCTCCCGGAATATTCCGGGATACTCTGGGTTACTCCCGGAAGCATCAGGGGAACTATAAGACGCTCCCGGAATGATCCGGATACTCTAATATCCCGGAAGAATTCGGGGTACTCTAATAGCTCCCGGAAGAATTCGGGTACTCTGAATAGCTCCCGAAGAATTCGGGTACTCCGAAGCCCTGAATACTCCGGGAACTCTGAGTTACTCCGGAAGCATCCGGGGGACTATAGGAAGCTCCCGGAATATTCCGGGATACTCTGGGTTACTCCCGGAAGCATCAGGGGAACTATAAGACGCTCCCGGAATGATCCGGATACTTCTAATAGCTCCCGGAAGAATTCGGGGTACTCCGAATAGCTCCCGGAATACTCCGGGATACTCTGAGTTACTCCCGGAAGCATCCGGGGAACTATAGGAAGCTCCCGGAATATTCGGGATACTCTGGGTTACTCCCGGAAGCATCAGGGGAACTATAAGACGCTCCCGGAATGATCCGGATACTTCTAATAGCTCCCGGAAGAATTCGGGGTACTCCGAATAGCTCCCGGAATACTCCGGATACTCTGAGTTACTCCCGGAAGCATCCGGGGACTATAGGAAGCTCCCGGAATATTCCGGGATACTCTGGGTTACTCCCGGAAGCATCAGGGGAACTATAAGACGCTCCCGGAATGATCCGGATACTTCTAATAGCTCCCGGAAGAATTCGGGGTACTCCGAATAGCTCCCGGAATACTCCGGGATACTCTGAGTTACTCCCGGAAGCATCCGGGGGACTATAGGAAGCTCCCGGAATATTCCGGATACTCTGGGTTACTCCCGGAAGCATCAGGGGAACTATAAGACGCTCCCGGAATGATCCGGATACTTCTAATAGCTCCCGGAAGAATTCGGGGTACTCCGAATAGCTCCCGGAATACTCCGGGATACTCTGAGTTACTCCCGGAAGCATCCGGGGAACTATAGGAAGCTCCCGGAATATTCCGGGATACTCTGGGTTACTCCCGGAAGCATCAGGGGAACTATAAGACGCTCCCGGAATGATCCGGATACTTCTAATAGCTCCCGGAAGAATTCGGGGTACTCCGAATAGCTCCCGGAATACTCCGGGATACTCTGAGTTACTCCCGGAAGCATCCGGGGAACTATAGGAAGCTCCCGGAATATTCCGGGATACTCTGGGTTACTCCCGGAAGCATCAGGGGAACTATAAGACGCTCCCGGAATGATCCGGATACTTCTAATAGCTCCCGGAAGAATTCGGGGTACTCCGAATAGCTCCCGGAATACTCCGGGATACTCTGAGTTACTCCCGGAAGCATCCGGGGAACTATAGGAAGCTCCCGGAATATTCCGGGATACTCAGGTTACTCCCGGAAGCATCAGGGGAACTATAAGACGCTCCCGGAATGATCCGGATACTCTAATAGCTCCCGGAAGAATTCGGGGTACTCCGAATAGCTCCCGAATAATCCGGGATACTCTGAGTTACTCCCGGAAGCATCCGGGGAACTATAGGAAGCTCCCGGAATATTCCGGGATACTCTGTGTTACTCCCGGAAGCATCAGGGGAACTATAAGACGCTCCCGGAATGATCCGGATACTTCTAATAGCTCCCGGAAGAATTCGGGGTACTCCGAATAGCTCCCGGAAGAATTCGGGATACTCTGAGTTACTCCCGGAAGCATCCGGGGGACTATAGGAAGCTCCCGGAATATTCCGGGATACTCTGGGTTACTCCCGGAAGCATCAGGGGAACTATAAGACGCTCCCGGAATGATCCGGATACTTCTAATAGCTCCCGGAAGAATTCGGGGTACTCCGAATAGCTCCCGGAATACTCCGGGATACTCTGAGTTACTCCCGGAAGCATCCGGGGGACTATAGGAAGCTCCCGGAATATTCCGGGATACTCTGGGTTACTCCCGGAAGCATCAGGGGAACTATAAGACGCTCCGGAATGATCCGGATACTTCTAATAGCTCCCGGAAGAATTCGGGGTACTCCGAATAGCTCCCGGAAGAATTCGGGATACTCTGAGTTACTCCCGGAAGCATCCGGGGAACTATAGGAAGCTCCCGGAATATTCCGGGATACTCTGGGTTACTCCCGGAAGCATCCGGGGAACTATAAGACGCTCCCGGAATGATCCGGATACTTCTAATAGCTCCCGGAAGAATTCGGGGTACTCTGAATAGCTCCCGGAAGAATTCGGGATACTCTGAGTTACCCGGAAGCATCCGGGGAACTATAGGAAGCTCCCGGAATATTCCGGATACTCTGGGTTACTCCCGGAAGCATCAGGGGAACTATAAGACGCTCCCGGAATGATCCGGATACTCCTAATAGCTCCGGAAGAATTCGGGGTACTCTGAATAGCTCCCGGAAGAATTCGGGGTACTCCGAATAGCTCCCTGAATACTCGGGATAGTCTGAGTTACTCCCGGAAGCATCCGGGGGACTATAGGAAGCTCCCGGAATATTCCGGGATACTCTGGGTTACTCCCGGAAGCATCAGGGGAACTATAAGACGCTCCCGGAATGATCCGGATACTTCTAATAGCTCCCGGAAGAATTCGGGGTACTCCGAATAGCTCCCGGAATACTCCGGGATACTCTGAGTTACTCCCGGAAGCATCCGGGGAACTATAGGAAGCTCCCGGAATATTCCGGGATACTCTTAGTTACTCCCGGAAGCATCAGGGGAACTATAAGACGCTCCCGGAATGATCCGGATACTTCTAATAGCTCCCGGAAGAATTCGGGGTACTCCGAATAGCTCCCGGAATACTCCGGATACTCTGAGTTACTCCCGGAAGCATCCGGGGAACTATAGGAAGCTCCCGGAATATTCCGGGATACTCTGGGTTACTCCCGGAAGCATCAGGGGAACTATAAGACGCTCCCGGAATGATCCGGATACTCTAATAGCTCCCGGAAGAATTCGGGGTACTCCGAATAGCTCCCGGAATACTCCGGGATACTCTGAGTTACTCCCGGAAGCATCCGGGGAACTATAGGAAGCTCCCGGAATATTCCGGGATACTCTGTATTACTCCCGGAAGCATCAGGGGAACTATAAGACGCTCCCGGAATGATCCGGATACTTCTAATAGCTCCCGGAAGAATTCGGGGTACTCCGAATAGCTCCCGGAATACTCCGGGATACTCTGAGTTTCCCGGAAGCATCCGGGGAACTATAGGAAGCTCCCGGAATATTCCGGGATACTCTGGGTTACTCCCGGAAGCATCAGGGGAACTATAAGACGCTCCCGGAATGATCCGGATACTTCTAATAGCTCCCGGAAGAATTCGGGGTACTCCGAATAGCTCCCGGAATACTCGGGATACTCTGAGTTACTCCCGGAAGCATCCGGGGAACTATAGGAAGCTCCCGGAATATTCCGGGATACTCTGGGTTACTCCCGGAAGCATCAGGGGAACTATAAGACGCTCCCGGAATGATCCGGATACTTCTATAGCTCCCGGAAGAATTCGGGGTACTCCGAATAGCTCCCGGAATACTCCGGGATACTCTGAGTTACTCCGGAAGCATCCGGGGGACTATAGGAAGCTCCCGGAATATTCCGGGATACTCTGGCATTACTCCCGGAAGCATCAGGGGAACTATAAGACGCTCCCGGAATGATTCGGATACTTCTATTAGCTCCCGGAAGAATTCGGGGTACTCTGAATAGCTCCCGGAAGAATTCGGGGTACTCCGAATAGCTCCGGAATACTCCGGATACTCTGAGTTACTCCCGGAAGCATCCGGGGAACTATAGGAAGCTCCCGGAATATTCCGGGATACTCGGGTTACTCCCGGAAGCATCAGGGGAACTATAAGACGCTCCCGGAATGATCCGGATACTTCTAATACCTCCCGGAAGAATCGGGGTACTCCGAATAGCTCCCGGAATACCGGGATACTCTGAGTTACTCCCGGAAGCATCGGGGGACTATAGGAAGCTCCCGGAATATTCCGGGATACTCTGGGTTACTCCCGGAAGCATCAGGGGAACTATAAGACGCTCCCGGAATGATCCGGATACTTCTAATAGCTCCCGGAAGAATTCGGGGTACTCCGAATAGCTCCCGGAATACTCCGGGATACTCTGAGTTACTCCCGGAAGCATCCGGGGAACTATAGGAAGCTCCCGGAATATTCCGGGATACTCTGGGTTACCGGAAGCATCAGGGGAACTATAAGACGCTCCCGGAATGATCCGGATACTTCTAATAGCTCCCGGAAGAATTCGGGGTACTCCGAATAGCTCCCGGAATACTCCGGGATACTCTGAGTTACTCCCGGAAGCATCCGGGGGACTATAGGAAGCTCCCGGAATATTCCGGGATACTCTGGGTTACTCCCGGAAGCATCAGGGGAACTATAAGACGCTCCCGGAATGATCCGGATACTTCTAATAGCTCCCGGAAGAATTCGGGGTACTCCGAATAGCTCCCGGAATACTCCGGGATACTCTGAGTTACTCCCGGAAGCATCCGGGGAACTATAGGAAGCTCCCGGAATATTCCGGGATACTCTGGGTTACTCCCGGAAGCATCAGGGGAACTATAAGACGCTCCCGGAATGATCCGGATACTTCTAATAGCTCCCGGAAGAATTCGGGGTACTCTGAATAGCTCCCGGAATACTCCGGGATACTCTGAGTTACTCCCGGAAGCATCCGGGGAACTATAGGAAGCTCCCGGAATATTCCGGGATACTCTGTTACTCCCGGAAGCATCAGGGGAACTATAAGACGCTCCCGGAATGATTCGGATACTTCTAATAGCTCCCGGAAGAATTCGGGGTACTCTGAATAGCTCCCGGAAGAATTCGGGGTACTCCGAATAGCTCCCGGAATACTCCGGGATACTCTGAGTTACTCCCGGAAGCATCCGGGGAACTATAGGAAGCTCCGGAATATTCGGGATACTCTGGGTTACTCCCGGAAGCATCAGGGGAACTATAAGACGCTCCCGGAATGATCCGGATACTTCTAATAGCTCCCGGAAGAATTCGGGGTACTCCGAATAGCTCCCGGAATACTCCGGATACTCTGAGTTACTCCCGGAAGCATCCGGGGAACTATAGGAAGCTCCCGGAATATTCCGGGATACTCTGGGTTACTCCCGGAAGCATCAGGGGAACTATAAGACGCTCCCGGAATGATCCGGATACTTCTAATAGCTCCCGGAAGAATTCGGGGTACTCCGAATAGCTCCCGGAATACTCCGGGATACTCTGAGTTACTCCCGGAAGCATCCGGGGACTATAGGAAGCTCCCGGAATATTCCGGGATACTCTGGGTTACTCCCGGAAGCATCAGGGGAACTATAAGACGCTCCCGGAATGATCCGGATACTTCTAATAGCTCCCGGAAGAATTCGGGGTACTCCGAATAGCTCCCGGAATACTCGGGATACTCTGAGTTACTCCCGGAAGCATCCGGGGGACTATAGGAAGCTCCCGGAATATTCCGGGATACTCTGGGTTACTCCCGGAAGCATCAGGGGAACTATAAGACGCTCCCGGAATGATCCGGATACTTCTAATAGCTCCCGGAAGAATTCGGGGTACTCCGAATAGCTCCCGGAATACTCCGGGATACTCTGAGTTACTCCCGGAAGCATCCGGGGAACTATAGGAAGCTCCCGGAATATTCCGGGATACTCTGGGTTACTCCCGGAAGCATCAGGGGAACTATAAGACGCTCCCGGAATGATCCGGATACTTCTAATAGCTCCCGGAAGAATTCGGGGTACTCCGAATAGCTCCCGGAATACTCCGGGATACTCTGAGTTACTCCCGGAAGCATCCGGGGACTATAGGAAGCTCCCGGAATATTCCGGGATACTCTGGGTTACTCCCGGAAGCATCAGGGGAACTATAAGACGCTCCCGGAATGATCCGGATACTTCTAATAGCTCCCGGAAGAATCGGGGTACCTGAATAGCTCCCGGAAGAATTCGGGGTACTCCGAATAGCTCCCGGAATACTCCGGGATACTCTGAGTTACTCCCGGAAGCATCCGGGGACTATAGGAAGCTCCGGAATATTCCGGGATACTCTGGATTACTCCCGGAAGCATCAGGGGAACTATAAGACGCTCCCGGAATGATCCGGATACTTCTAATAGCTCCCGGAAGAATTCGGGGTACTCCGAATAGCTCCCGGAATACTCCGGGATACTCTGAGTTACTCCCGGAAGCATCCGGGGAACTATAGGAAGCTCCCGGAATATTCCGGGATACTCTGGGTTACTCCCGGAAGCATCAGGGGAACTATAAGACGCTCCCGGAATGATCCGGATACTCCTAATAGCCCGGAAGAATTCGGGGTACTCCGAATAGCTCCCGGAAGAATTCGGGATACTCTGAGTTACTCCCGGAAGCATCCGGGGAACTATAGGAAGCTCCCGGAATATTCCGGGATACTCTGGGTTACTCCCGGAAGCATCAGGGGAACTATAAGACGCTCCCGGAATGATCCGGATACTCTAATAGCTCCCGGAAGAATTCGGGTACTTGAATAGCTCCCGGAAGAATTCGGGGTACTCCGAATAGCTCCCGGAATACTCCGGGATACTCTGAGTTACTCCCGGAAGCATCCGGGGACTATAGGAAGCTCCCGGAATATTCCGGGATACTCTGGGTTACTCCCGGAAGCATCAGGGGAACTATAAGACGCTCCCGGAATGATCCGGATACTTCTAATAGCTCCCGGAAGAATTCGGGGTACTCCGAATAGCTCCCGGAATACTCCGGGATACTCTGAGTTACTCCCGGAAGCATCCGGGGACTATAGGAAGCTCCCGGAATATTCCGGGATACTCTGGGTTACTCCCGGAAGCATCAGGGGAACTATAAGACGCTCCCGGAATGATCCGGATACTTCTAATAGCTCCCGGAAGAATTCGGGGTACTCCGAATAGCTCCCGGAATACTCCGGGATACTCTGAGTTACTCCCGGAAGCATCCGGGGAACTATAGGAAGCTCCCGGAATATTCCGGGATACTCTGGGTTACTCCCGGAAGCATCAGGGGAACTATAAGACGCTCCCGGAATGATCCGGATACTTCTAATAGCTCCCGGAAGAATTCGGGGTACTCCGAATAGCTCCCGGAATACTCCGGGATACTCTGAGTTACTCCCGGAAGCATCCGGGGAACTATAGGAAGCTCCCGGAATATTCCGGGATACTCTGGGTACTCCCGGAAGCATCAGGGGAACTATAAGACGCTCCCGGAATGATCCGGATACTTCTAATAGCTCCCGGAAGAATCGGGGTACTCCGAATAGCTCCCGGAATACTCGGGATACTCTGAGTACTACTCCGGAAGCATCCGGGGAACTATAGGAAGCTCCGGAATATTCCGGGATACTCTGGGTTACTCCCGGAAGCATCAGGGGAACTATAAGACGCTCCCGGAATGATCCGGATACTTCTAATAGCTCCCGGAAGAATTCGGGGTACTCCGAATAGCTCCCGGAATACTCCGGGATACTCTGAGTTACTCCCGGAAGCATCCGGGGAACTATAGGAAGCTCCCGGAATATTCCGGGATACTCTGGGTTACTCCCGGAAGCATCAGGGGAACTATAAGACGCTCCCGGAATGATCCGGATACTTCTAATAGCTCCCGGAAGAATTCGGGGGTACTCCGAATAGCTCCCGGAATACTCCGGGATACTCTGAGTTACTCCCGGAAGCATCCGGGGAACTATAGGAAGCTCCCGGAATATTCCGGGATACTCTTAGTTACTCCGGAAGCATCAGGGGAACTATAAGACGCTCCGGAATGATCCGGATACTTCTAATAGCTCCCGGAAGAATTCGGGGTACTCTGAATAGCTCCCGGAAGAATTCGGGGTACTCGAATAGCTCCCGGAATACTCCGGGATACTCTGAGTTACTCCCGGAAGCATCCGGGGACTATAGGAAGCTCCCGGAATATTCCGGGATACTCTGGGTTACTCCCGGAAGCATCAGGGGAACTATAAGACGCTCCCGGAATGATCCGGATACTTCTAATAGCTCCCGGAAGAATTCGGGGTACTCCGAATAGCTCCCGGAATACTCCGGGATACTCTGAGTTACTCCCGGAAGCATCCGGGGACTATAGGAAGCTCCCGGAATATTCCGGGATACTCTGGGTTACTCCCGGAAGCATCGGGGAACTATAAGACGCTCCCGGAATGATCCGGATACTTCTAATAGCTCCGGAAGAATTCGGGGTACTCCGAATAGCTCCCGGAATACTCGGGATACTCTGAGTTACTCCCGGAAGCATCCGGGGACTATAGGAAGCTCCCGGAATATTCCGGGATACTCTGTGTTACTCCGGAAGCATCAGGGGAACTATAAGACGCTCCCGGAATGATCCGGATACTCCTAATAGCTCCCGGAAGAATTCGGGGTACTCTGAATAGCTCCCGGAAGAATTCGGGATACTCTGAGTTACTCCCGGAAGCATCCGGGGAACTATAGGAAGCTCCCGGAATATTCCAGGATACTCTGGGTTACTCCCGGAAGCATCAGGGAACTATAAGACGCTCCCGGAATGATCCGGATACTTCTAATAGCTCCCGGAAGAATTCGGGTACTCCGAATAGCTCCCGAATACTCCGGGATACTCTGAGTTACTCCCGGAAGCATCCGGGAACTATAGGAAGCTCCCGAATATTCCGGGATACTCTGTGTTACTCCCGGAAGCATCAGGGGAACTATAAGACGCTCCCCGAATGATCCGATACTTCTAATAGCTCCCGGAAGAATTCGGGTACTCCGAATAGCTCCCGAATACTCCGGGATACTCTGAGTTACTCCCGGAGCATCCGGGGGACTATAGGAAGCTCCCGGAATATTCCGGATACTCTGGTTACTCCCGGAAGCATCAGGGGAACTATAAGACGCTCCCGGAATGATCCGGATACTTCTAATAGCTCCCGGAAGAATTCGGGGTACTCCGAATAGCTCCCGGAATACTCCGGGATACTCTGAGTTACTCCCGGAAGCATCCGGGGAACTATAGGAAGCTCCCGGAATATTCCGGGATACTCTGGGTTACTCCCGGAAGCATCAGGGGAACTATAAGACGCTCCCGGAATGATCCGGATACTTCTAATACTCCCGAAGAATTCGGGGTACTCCGAATAGCTCCCGGAATACTCCGGGATACTCTGAGTTACTCCCGGAGCATCCGGGGACTATAGGAAGCTCCCGGAATATTCGGGATACTCTGGTTACTCCCGGAAGCATCAGGGGAACTATAAGACGCTCCCGGAATGATCCGGATACTTCTAATAGCTCCCGGAAGAATTCGGGGTACTCCGAATAGCTCCCGGAATACTCCGGGATACTCTGAGTTACTCCCGGAAGCATCCGGGGAACTATAGGAAGCTCCCGGAATATTCCGGGATACTCTGGGTTACTCCCGGAAGCATCAGGGAACTATAAGACGCTCCCGAATGATCCGGATACTAATAGCTCCCGAAGAATTCGGGTACTCTAATAGCTCCCGGAAGAATTCGGTACTCCGAATAGCTCCCGGAATACTCCGGGATACTCTGAGTTACTCCCGAAGCATCCGGGGAACTATAGGAAGCTCCCGGAATATTCCGGGATACTCTGTGTTTACTCCCGGAAGCATCAGGGGAACTATAAGACGCTCCCGGAATGATCCGGATACTTCTAATAGCTCCCGGAAGAATTCGGGGTACTCCGAATAGCTCCCGGAATACTCCGGGATACTCTGAGTTACTCCCGGAAGCATCCGGGGAACTATAGGAAGCTCCCGGAATATTCCGGGATACTCTGGGTTACTCCCGGAAGCATCCGGGGAACTATAAGACGCTCCCGAATGATCCGGATACTTCTAATAGCTCCCGGAAGAATTCGGGGTACTCCGAATAGCTCCCGGACTACTCCGGGATACTCTGAGTTACTCCCGGAGCATCCGGGAACTATAGGAAGCTCCCGGAATATTCCGGGATACTCTGGGTTACTCCCGGAAGCATCAGGGAACTATAAGACGCTCCCGGAATGATCCGGATACTTCTAATAGCTCCCGGAAGAATTCGGGGTACTCCGAATAGCTCCCGAATACTCCGGATACTCTGAGTTACTCCCGGAAGCATCCGGGGAACTATAGGAAGCTCCCGGAATATTCCGGGATACTCTGTGCTACTCCCGGAAGCATCAGGGAACTATAAGACGCTCCCGGAATGATCCGGATACTTCTAATAGCTCCCGGAAGAATTCGGGGTACTCTGAATAGCTCCCGGAAGACTCGGGATCTCTGAGTTACTCCCGAAAGCATCCGGGGACTATAGGAAGCTCCCGGAATATTCCGGGATACTCTGGGTTACTCCCGGAAGCATCAGGGGAACTATAAGACGCTCCCGGAATGATCCGGATACTTCTAATAGCTCCGGAAGAATTCGGGGTACTCCGAATAGCTCCCGGAAGAATTCGGGGTACTCCGAATAGCTCCGGAATACTCCGGGATACTCTGAGTTACTCCCGGAAGCATCCGGGGGACTATAGGAAGCTCCCGGAATATTCCGGGATACTCTGGGTTACTCCCGGAAGCATCAGGGGAACTATAAGACGCTCCCGGAATGATCCGGATACTTCTAATAGCTCCCGGAAGAATTCGGGGTACTCCGAATAGCTCCCGGAATCTCCGGGATACTCTGAGTTACTCCCGAAGCATCCGGGAACTATAGGAAGCTCCCGGAATATTCCGGATACTCTGGTTACTCCCGGAAGCATCAGGGGAACTATAAGACGCTCCCGGAATGATCCGGATACTTCTAATAGCTCCCGAAGAATTCGGGGTACTCCGAATAGCTCCCGGAATACTTCGGGATACTCTGAGTTACTCCCGGAAGCATCCGGGGAACTATAGGAAGCTCCCGGAATATTCCGGGATACTCTGGTTACTCCGGAAGCATCAGGGGAACTATAAGACGCTCCCGAATGATCCGGATACTTCTAATAGCTCCCGGAAGAATTCGGGGTACTCCGAATAGCTCCCGGAATACTCCGGATACTCTGAGTTACTCCCGGAAGCATCCGGGGAACTATAGGAAGCTCCCGGAATATTCCGGGATACTCTGGGTTACTCCCGAAGCATCAGGGAACTATAAGACGCTCCCGGAATGATCGGATACTTCTAATAGCTCCCGGAAGAATTCGGGGTACTCCGAATAGCTCCCGAATACTCCGGGATACTCTGAGTTACTCCCGGAAGCATCCGGGGAACTATAGGAAGCTCCCGGAATATTCCGGGATACTCTGGTTACTCCCGGAAGCATCAGGGGAACTATAAGACGCTCCCGGAATGATCCGGATACTTCTAATAGCTCCCGGAAGAATTCGGGGTACTCCGAATAGCTCCCGGAATACTCCGGGATACTCTGAGTTACTCCCGGAAGCATCCGGGAACTATAGGAAGCTCCCGGAATATTCCGGGATACTCTGGGTTACTCCCGGAAGCATCAGGGGAACTATAAGACGCTCCCGGATGATCCGATACTTCTAATAGCTCCCGGAAGAATTCGGGTACTCCGATAGCTCCCGGAAGAATCGTACTCCGAAAGCTCCCGAATACTCCGGATACTCTGAGTTACTCCCGGAAGCATCCGGGGGACTATAGGAAGCTCCCGGAATATTCCGGGATACTCTGGTTACTCCCGGAAGCATCAGGGGAACTATAAGACGCTCCCGGAATGATCCGGATACTTCTATAGCTCCCGGAAGAATTCGGGGTACTCCGAATAGCTCCCGGAATACTCCGGGATACTCTGAGTTACTCCCGGAAGCATCCGGGGAACTATAGGAAGCTCCGGAATATTCGGATACTCTGGGATACTCTGGGTTACTCCCGGAAGCATCAGGGGAACTATAAGACGCTCGGAATGATCCGGATACTCCTAATAGCTCCCGGAAGAATTCGGGGTACTCCGAATAGCTCCCGGAATACTTCGGGATACTCTGAGTTACTCCCGGAAGCATCCGGGGACTATAGGAAGCTCCCGGAATATTCCGGGATACTCTGGGTTACTCCCGAAGCATCAGGGGACTATAAGACGCTCCCGGAATGATCCGGATACTTCTAATAGCTCCCGGAAGAATTCGGGGTACTCCGAATAGCTCCCGGAATACTCCGGATACTCTGAGTTACTCCCGAAGCATCCGGGGACTATAGGAAGCTCCCGGAATATTCCGGGATACTCTGGTTACTCCCGGAAGCATCAGGGGAACTATAAGACGCTCCCGGAATGATCCGGATACTTCTAATAGCTCCCGGAAGAATTCGGGGTACTCCGAATAGCTCCCGGAATACTCCGGGATACTCTGAGTTACTCCCGGAAGCATCCGGGGAACTATAGGAAGCTCCCGGAATATTCCGGGATACTCTGGGTTACTCCCGGAAGCATCAGGGGAACTATAAGACGCTCCCGGAATGATCCGGATACTCCTAATAGCTCCCGGAAGAATTCGGGGTACTCTGAATAGCTCCCGAAGAATTCGGGATACTCTGAGTTACTCCCGGAAGCATCCGGGGAACTATAGGAAGCTCCCGGAATATTCCGGGATACTCTGGGTTACTCCCGGAAGCATCAGGGAACTATAAGACGCTCCCGGAATGATCCGGATACTTCTAATAGCTCCCGGAAGAATTCGGGTACTCCGAATAGCTCCCGGAAGAATTCGGGGTACTCCGAATAGCTCCGGAATACTCGGGATACTCTGAGTTACTCCCGGAAGCATCCGGGGACTATAGGAAGCTCCCGGAATATTCCGGGATACTCTGGGTTACTCCCGGAAGCATCAGGGGAACTATAAGACGCTCCCGGAATGATCCGGATACTTCTAATAGCTCCCGGAAGAATTCGGGGTACTCCGAATAGCTCCCGGAATACTCCGGGATACTCTGAGTTACTCCCGGAAGCATCCGGGGAACTATAGGAAGCTCCCGGAATATTCCGGGATACTCTGGGTTACTCCCGGAAGCATCAGGGGAACTATAAGACGCTCCCGGAATGATCCGGATACTTCTAATAGCTCCCGGAAGAATTCGGGGTACTCCGAATAGCTCCCGGAATACTCGGGATACTCTGAGTTACTCCCGGAAGCATCCGGGGGACTATAGGAAGCTCCCGGAATATTCCGGGATACTCTGGGTTACTCCCGAAGCATCAGGGGAACTATAAGACGCTCCCGGAATGATCCGGATACTTCTAATAGCTCCGGAAGAATTCGGGGTACTCCGAATAGCTCCCGAATACTCCGGGATACTCTGAGTTACTCCCGGAAGCATCCGGGGACTATAGGAAGCTCCCGGAATATTCCGGGATACTCTGGGTTACTCCCGAAGCATCAGGGGAACTATAAGACGCTCCCGAATGATCCGGATACTTCTAATAGCTCTCCGGAAGAATTCGGGGTACTCCGAATAGCTCCCGGATACTCCGGGATACTCTGAGTTACTCCCGGAAGCATCCGGGGAACTATAGGAAGCTCCCGGAATATTCCGGGATACTCTGGGTTACTCCCGGAAGCATCAGGGGAACTATAAGACGCTCCCGGAATGATCCGGATACTTCTAATACCTCCCGGAAGAATTCGGGACTCCGAATAGCTCCCGGAATACTCCGGGATACTCTGAGTTACTCCCGGAAGCATCCGGGGACTATAGGAAGCTCCCGGAATATTCCGGGATACTCTGGGTTACTCCCGGAAGCATCAGGGGAACTATAAGACGCTCCCGGAATGATTCGGATACTTCTATTAGCTCCCGGAAGAATTCGGGGTACTCCGAATAGCTCCCGAATACTCCGGGATACTCTGAGTTACTCCCGGAAGCATCCGGGGACTATAGGAAGCTCCCGGAATATTCCGGGATACTCTGGTTTACTCCCGGAAGCATCAGGGGAACTATAAGACGCTCCCGGAATGATCCGGATACTTCTAATAGCTCCCGGAAGAATTCGGGGTACTCCGAATAGCTCCCGAATACTCCGGGATACTCTGAGTTACTCCCGGAAGCATCCGGGAACTATAGGAAGCTCCCGGAATATTCCGGGATACTCTGGGTTACTCCCGGAAGCATCAGGGGAACTATAAGACGCTCCCGGAATGATCCGGATACTCCTATAGCTCCCGGAAGAATTCGGGGTACTCTGAATAGCTCCCGAAGAATTCGGGATACTCTGAGTTACTCCCGGAAGCATCCGGGGACTATAGGAAGCTCCCGGAATATTCCGGGATACTCTGGGTTACTCCCGGAAGCATCAGGGGAACTATAAGACGCTCCCGGAATGATCGGATACTCTATAGCTCCCGAAGAATTCGGGGTACTCCGAATAGCTCCCGGAAGAATTCGGGTACTCCGAATAGCTCCCGGAATACTCCGGGATACTCTGAGTTACTCCCGGAAGCATCCGGGGGACTATAGGAAGCTCCCGGAATATTCCAGGATACTCTGGGTTACTCCCGGAAGCATCCGGGGAACTATAAGACGCTCCCGGAATGATCCGGATACTTCTAATAGCTCCCGGAAGAATTCGGGGTACTCCGAATAGCTCCCGGAATACTCCGGGATACTCTGAGTTACTCCCGGAAGCATCCGGGGAACTATAGGAAGCTCCCGGAATATTCCGGGATACTCTGGGTTACTCCCGGAAGCATCAGGGGAACTATAAGACGCTCCCGGAATGATCCGGATACTCCTAATAGCTCCCGGAAGAATTCGGGTACTCTGAATAGCTCCCGAAGAATTCGGGATACTCTGAGTTACTCCCGGAAGCATCCGGGGACTATAGGAAGCTCCCGGAATATTCCGGGATACTCTGGGTTACTCCCGGAAGCATCAGGGAACTATAAGACGCTCCCGGAATGATTCGGATACTTCTATTAGCTCCCGGAAGAATTCGGGGTACTCCGAATAGCTCCCGGAATACTCCGGGATACTCTGAGTTACTCCCGGAAGCATCCGGGGAACTATAGGAAGCTCCCGGAATATTCCGGGATACTCTGTGTTACTCCCGGAAGCATCAGGGGAACTATAAGACGCTCCCGGAATGATCCGGATACTTCTAATACCTCCCGGAAGAATTCGGGGTACTCCGAATAGCTCCCGGAATACTCCGGGATACTCTGAGTTACTCCCGAAGCATCCGGGGGACTATAGGAAGCTCCCGGAATATTCCGGGATACTCTGGTTTACTCCCGGAAGCATCAGGGGAACTATAAGACGCTCCCGGAATGATCCGGATACTTCTAATAGCTCCCGGAAGAATTCGGGGTACTCCGAATAGCTCCCGGAATACTCCGGGATACTCTGAGTTACTCCCGGAAGCATCCGGGGAACTATAGGAAGCTCCCTGAATATTCCGGGATACTCTGGGTTACTCCCGAAGCATCAGGGGACTATAAGACGCTCCCGGAATGATCCGGATACTTCTAATAGCTCCCGGAAGAATTCGGGACTCCGAATAGCTCCCGGAATACTCCGGGATACTCTGAGTTACTCCCGGAAGCATCCGGGGACTATAGGAAGCTCCGGAATATTCCGGGATACTCTGGGTTACTCCCGGAAGCATCAGGGGAACTATAAGACGCTCCCGGAATGATCCGGATACTTCTAATAGCTCCCGGAAGAATTCGGGGTACTCCGAATAGCTCCCGGAATACTCCGGGATACTCTGAGTTACTCCCGGAAGCATCCGGGGAACTATAGGAAGCTCCGGAATATTCCGGGATACTCAGTGCTACTCCCGGAAGAAGCATCAGGGGAACTATAAGACGCTCCCGGAATGATCCGGATACTTCTAATAGCTCCCGGAAGAATTCGGGGTACTCCGAATGCTCCCGGAATACTCCGGGATACTCTGAGTTACTCCCGGAAGCATCCGGGGACTATAGGAAGCTCCCGGAATATTCCGGGATACTCTGGGTTACTCCCGAAGCATCCGGGGAACTATAAGACGCTCCCGGAATGATCCGATACTTCTAATAGCTCCCGGAAGAATTCGGGGTACTCCGAATAGCTCCCGGACTACTCCGGGATACTCTGAGTTACTCCCGGAAGCATCCGGGGACTATAGGAAGCTCCCGGAATATTCCGGGATACTCTGGGTTACTCCCGGAAGCATCAGGGAACTATAAGACGCTCCCGGAATGATCCGGATACTTCTAATACCTCCCGGAAGAATTCGGGACTCCGAATAGCTCCCGGAATACTCCGGGATACTCTGAGTTAATCCCGGGAGCATCCGGGGACTATAGGAAGCTCCCGGAATATTCCGGGATACTCTGGATTACTCCCGGAAGCATCAGGGGAACTATAAGACGCTCCTGGAATGATCCGGATACTTCTAATAGCTCCCGGAAGAATTCGGGGTACTCCGAATAGCTCCCGGAATACTCCGGGATACTCTGAGTTACTCCCGGAAGCATCCGGGGGACTATAGGAAGCTCCCGGAATATTCCGGATACTCTGGGTTACTCCGGAAGCATCCGGGAACTATAAGACGCTCCCGGAATGATCCGGATACTTCTAATAGCTCCCGGAAGAATTCGGGGTACTCCGAATAGCTCCCGGAATACTCCGGGATACTCTGAGTTACTCCCGGAAGCATCCGGGGAACTATAGGAAGCTCCCGGAATATTCCGGGATACTCTGGGTTACTCCCGGAAGCATCAGGGGAACTATAAGACGCTCCCGGAATGATCCGGATACTCCTAATAGCTCCCGGAAGAATTCGGGGTACTCCGAATAGCTCCCGAAGAATTCGGGATACTCTGAGTTACTCCCGAAGCATCCGGGGAACTATAGGAAGCTCCCGGAATATTCCGGGATACTCTGGTTACTCCGGAAGCATCAGGGGAACTATAAGACGCTCCCGAATGATCCGGATACTTCTATTAGCTCCCGGAAGAATTCGGGTACTTCTGAATAGCTCCCGGAAGAATTCGGGGTACTCCGAATAGCTCCCGGAATACTCCGGGATACTCTGAGTTACTCCCGGAAGCATCCGGGGGACTATAGGAAGCTCCCGGAATATTCCGGGATACTCTGGGTTACTCCCGGAAGCATCGGGGAACTATAAGACGCTCCCGGAATGATCCGGATACTTCTAATAGCTCCCGGAAGAATTCGGGTACTCCGAATAGCTCCCGGAATACTCCGGGATACTCTGAGTTACTCCCGGAAGCATCCGGGGAACTATAGGAAGCTCCCGGAATATTCCGGGATACTCTGGTTACTCCCGGAAGCATCAGGGGAACTATAAGACGCTCCCGGAATGATCCGGATACTTCTAATAGCTCCCGGAAGAATTCGGGGTACTCCGAATAGCTCCCGAATACTTCGGGATACTCTGAGTTACTCCCGGAAGCATCCGGGGGACTATAGGAAGCTCCCGGAATATTCCGGGATACTCTGGTTACTCCCGGAAGCATCAGGGGAACTATAAGACGCTCCCGGAATGATCCGGATACTTCTAATAGCTCCCGGAAGAATTCGGGGTACTCCGAATAGCTCCCGGAATACTCCGGGATACTCTGAGTTACTCCCGGAAGCATCCGGGGACTATAGGAAGCTCCCGGAATATTCCGGGATACTCTGGGTTACTCCCGGAAGCATCAGGGGAACTATAAGACGCTCCCGGAATGATCCGGATACTTCTAATAGCTCCCGGAAGAATTCGGGGTACTCCGAATAGCTCCCGGAATACTTCGGGATACTCTGAGTTACTCCCGGAAGCATCCGGGGGACTATAGGAAGCTCCCGGAATATTCCGGGATACTCTGGGTTACTCCCGGAAGCATCAGGGGAACTATAAGACGCTCCCGGAATGATCCGGATACTCTAATAGCTCCGGAAGAATTCGGGGTACTCCGAATAGCTCCCGGAAGAATTCGGGTACTCCGAATAGCTCCCGAATACTCCGGGATACTCTGAGTTACTCCCGGAAGCATCCGGGGACTATAGGAAGCTCCCGGAATATTCCGGGATACTCTGGGTTACTCCCGGAAGCATCCGGGGAACTATAAGACGCTCCCGGAATGATCCGGATACTTCTAATAGCTCCCGGAAGAATTCGGGGTACTCCGAATAGCTCCCGAATACTCCGGGATACTCTGAGTTACTCCCGGAAGCATCCGGGGAACTATAGGAAGCTCCCGGAATATTCCGGGATACTCTGGTTACTCCCGGAAGCATCAGGGGAACTATAAGACGCTCCCGGAATGATCCGGATACTCCTAATAGCTCCCGGAAGAATTCGGGGTACTCTGAATAGCTCCCGGAAGAATCGGGATACTCTGAGTTACTCCCGGAAGCATCCGGGGACTATAGGAAGCTCCCGGAATATTCCAGGATACTCTGGGTTACTCCCGGAAGCATCAGGGAACTATAGAAGCTCCCGGAATATTCCGGGATACTCTGCTACTCCGGAAGCATCAGGGGAACTATAAGACGCTCCCGGAATGATCCGGATACTTCTAATAGCTCCCGGAAGAATTCGGGTACTCCGAATAGCTCCCGAATACTCCGGATACTCTGAGTTACTCCCGGAAGCATCCGGGGGACTATAGGAAGCTCCCGGAATATTCCGGGATACTCTGGGTTACTCCCGGAAGCATCAGGGGAACTATAAGACGCTCCCGGAATGATCCGGATACTTCTAATAGCTCCCGGAAGAATTCGGGGTACTCCGAATAGCTCCCGGAATACTCCGGGATACTCTGAGTTACTCCCGGAAGCATCCGGGGAACTATAGGAAGCTCCCGGAATATTCCGGGATACTCTGGGTTACTCCCGGAAGCATCAGGGGAACTATAAGACGCTCCCGAATGATCCGGATACTTCTAATAGCTCCCGGAAGAATTCGGGGTACTCCGAATAGCTCCCGGAATACTCCGGGATACTCTGAGTTACTCCCGGAAGCATCCGGGGGACTATAGGAAGCTCCCGGAATATTCCGGGATACTCTGGGTTACTCCCGGAAGCATCAGGGGAACTATAAGACGCTCCCGGAATGATCGGATACTTCTAATAGCTCCCGGAAGAATTCGGGGTACTCCGAATAGCTCCCGGAATACTCCGGGATACTCTGAGTTACTCCCGGAAGCATCCGGGAACTATAGGAAGCTCCCGGAATATTCCGGGATACTCTGGGTTACTCCCGGAAGCATCAGGGGAACTATAAGACGCTCCCGGAATGATCCGGATACTTCTAATACCTCCCGGAAGAATTCGGGGTACTCCGAATAGCTCCCGGAATACTCCGGGATACTCTGAGTTACTCCCGAAGCATCCGGGGGACTATAGGAAGCTCCCGGAATATTCCGGGATACTCTGGGTTACTCCCGGAAGCATCAGGGGAACTATAAGACGCTCCCGGAATGATCCGGATACTTCTAATAGCTCCCGGAAGAATTCGGGGTACTCCGAATAGCTCCCGGAATACTCCGGGATACTCTGAGTTACTCCCGGAAGCATCCGGGGAACTATAGGAAGCTCCCGGAATATTCCGGGATACTCTTAATTACTCCCGGAAGCATCAGGGGAACTATAAGACGCTCCCGGAATGATCCGGATACTTCTAATACCTCCCGGAAGAATTCGGGGTACTCCGAATAGCTCCCGGAATACTCCGGGATACTCTGAGTTACTCCCGGAAGCATCCGGGGGACTATAGGAAGCTCCCGGAATATTCCGGGATACTCTGGATTACTCCCGGAAGCATCAGGGGAACTATAAGACGCTCCCGGAATGATCCGGATACTTCTAATAGCTCCCGGAAGAATTCGGGGTACTCCGAATAGCTCCCGGAATACTCCGGGATACTCTGAGTTACTCCCGGAAGCATCCGGGGGACTATAGGAAGCTCCCGGAATATTCCGGGATACTCTGGGTTACTCCCGGAAGCATCAGGGGAACTATAAGACGCTCCCGGAATGATCCGGATACTTCTAATAGCTCCCGGAAGAATTCGGGGTACTCCGAATAGCTCCCGGAATACTCCGGGATACTCTGAGTTACTCCCGGAAGCATCCGGGGAACTATAGGAAGCTCCCGGAATATTCCGGGATACTCTGGGTTACTCCCGGAAGCATCAGGGGAACTATAAGACGCTCCCGGAATGATCCGGATACTCCTAATAGCTCCCGGAAGAATTCGGGGTACTCTGAATAGCTCCCGGAAGATTCGGGATACTCTGAGTTACTCCCGGAAGCATCCGGGGGACTATAGGAAGCTCCCGGAATATTCCGGATACTCTGGTTACTCCCGGAAGCATCAGGGAACTATAAGACGCTCCCGGAATGATCCGGATACTTCTATAGCTCCCGGAAGAATTCGGGGTACTCGAATAGCTCCCGGAAGAATTCGGGTACTCCGAATAGCTCCCGAATACTCCGGGATACTCTGAGTTACTCCCGGAAGCATCCGGGGGACTATAGGAAGCTCCCGGAATATTCCGGGATACTCTGGGTTACTCCCGGAAGCATCAGGGGAACTATAAGACGCTCCCGGAATGATCCGGATACTTCTAATAGCTCCCGGAAGAATTCGGGGTACTCCGAATAGCTCCCGGAATACTCCGGGATACTCTGAGTTACTCCCGGAAGCATCCGGGGAACTATAGGAAGCTCCCGGAATATTCCGGGATACTCTGGGTTACTCCCGGAAGCATCAGGGGAACTATAAGACGCTCCCGGAATGATCCGGATACTTCTAATAGCTCCCGGAAGAATTCGGGTACTCTCCGAATAGCTCCCGGAATACTCCGGGATACTCTGAGTTACTCCCGGAAGCATCCGGGGAACTATAGGAAGCTCCCGGAATATTCCGGGATACTCTGGGTTACTCCCGGAAGCATCAGGGGAACTATAAGACGCTCCCGGAATGATCCGGATACTTCTAATACCTCCCGGAAGAATTCGGGACTCCGAATAGCTCCCGGAATACTCCGGGATACTCTGAGTTACTCCCGGAAGCATCCGGGGACTATAGGAAGCTCCCGGAATATTCCGGGATACTCTGGATTACTCCCGGAAGCATCAGGGGAACTATAAGACGCTCCCGGAATGATCCGGATACTTCTAATAGCTCCCGGAAGAATTCGGGGTACTCCGAATAGCTCCCGGAATACTCCGGGATACTCTGAGTTACTCCCGGAAGCATCCGGGGGACTATAGGAAGCTCCCGGAATATTCCGGGATACTCTGCTACTCCCGGAAGCATCAGGGGAACTATAAGACGCTCCCGGAATGATCCGGATACTTCTAATAGCTCCCGGAAGAATTCGGGACTCCGAATAGCTCCCGGAATACTCCGGATACTCTGAGTTACTCCCGGAAGCATCCGGGGGACTATAGGAAGCTCCCGGAATATTCCGGGATACTCTGGGTTACTCCCGGAAGCATCAGGGGAACTATAAGACGCTCCCGGAATGATCCGGATACTTCTAATAGCTCCCGGAAGAATTCGGGGTACTCCGAATAGCTCCCGAATACTCCGGGATACTCTGAGTTACTCCCGGAAGCATCCGGGAACTATAGGAAGCTCCCGGAATATTCCGGGATACTCTGGGTTACTCCCGGAAGCATCAGGGGAACTATAACGCTCCCGGAATGATCCGGATACTTCTAATAGCTCCCGGAAGAATTCGGGGTACTCCGAATAGCTCCCGGAATACTCCGGGATACTCTGAGTTACTCCCGAAGCATCCGGGGACTATAGGAAGCTCCCGGAATATTCCGGATACTCTGGGTACTCCCGGAAGCATCAGGGGAACTATAAGACGCTCCCGGAATGATCCGGATACTTCTAAGCTCCCGGAAGAATTCGGGTACTCCGAATAGCTCCCGGAATACTCCGGGATACTCTGAGTTACTCCCGGAAGCATCCGGGGAACTATAGGAAGCTCCCGGAATATTCCGGGATACTCTGGGTTACTCCCGGAAGCATCAGGGGAACTATAAGACGCTCCCGGAATGATCCGGATACTCTAATACCTCCCGAAGAATTCGGGGTACTCCGAATAGCTCCCGGAATACTCCGGGATACTCTGAGTTACTCCCGGAAGCATCCGGGGACTATAGGAAGCTCCCGGAATATTCCGGGATACTCTGGATTACTCCCGGAAGCATCAGGGGAACTATAAGACGCTCCCGGAATGATCGGATACTTCTAATAGCTCCCGGAAGAATTCGGGGTACTCCGAATAGCTCCCGGAATACTCCGGATACTCTGAGTTACTCCCGGAAGCATCCGGGGGACTATAGGAAGCTCCCGGAATATTCCGGGATACTCTGGGTTACTCCCGGAAGCATCAGGGGAACTATAAGACGCTCCCGGAATGATCCGGATACTTCTAATAGCTCCCGGAAGAATTCGGGGTACTCCGAATAGCTCCCGGAATACTCCGGGATACTCTGAGTTACTCCCGGAAGCATCCGGGGAACTATAGGAAGCTCCCGGAATATTCCGGGATACTCTGGGTTACTCCCGGAAGCATCAGGGGAACTATAAGACGCTCCCGGAATGATCCGGATACTCCTAATAGCTCCCGGAAGAATTCGGGGTACTCTGAATAGCTCCCGAAGAATTCGGGATACTCTGAGTTACTCCCGGAAGCATCCGGGGACTATAGGAAGCTCCCGGAATATTCCGGGATACTCTGGGTTACTCCCCGGAAGCATCAGGGGAACTATAAGACGCTCCCGGAATGATCCGGATACTTCTAATAGCTCCCGGAAGAATTCGGGGTACTCCGAATAGCTCCCGGAAGAATTCGGGGTACTCCGAATAGCTCCCGGAATACTCCGGGATACTCTGAGTTACTCCCGGAAGCATCCGGGGGACTATAGGAAGCTCCCGGAATATTCCGGGATACTCTGGTTACTCCCGGAAGCATCAGGGGAACTATAAGACGCTCCCGGAATGATCCGGATACTTCTAATAGCTCCCGGAAGAATTCGGGGTACTCCGAATAGCTCCCGGAATACTCCGGGATACTCTGAGTTACTCCCGGAAGCATCCGGGGACTATAGGAAGCTCCCGGAATATTCCGGGATACTCTGGGTTACTCCCGGAAGCATCAGGGGAACTATAAGACGCTCCCGGAATGATCCGGATACTTCTAATAGCTCCCGGAAGAATTCGGGGTACTCCGAATAGCTCCCGGAATACTCCGGGATACTCTGAGTTACTCCCGAAGCATCCGGGGAACTATAGGAAGCTCCCGGAATATTCCGGGATACTCTGGGTTACTCCCGGAAGCATCAGGGGAACTATAAGACGCTCCCGGAATGATCCGGATACTTCTAATACCTCCCGGAAGAATTCGGGGTACTCCGAATAGCTCCCGGAATACTCCGGATACTCTGAGTTACTCCCGGAAGCATCCGGGGACTATAGGAAGCTCCCGGATATTCCGGGATACTCTGGTTACTCCCGGAAGCATCAGGGGAACTATAAGACGCTCCCGGAATGATCGGATACTTCTAATAGCTCCCGGAAGAATTCGGGGTACTCCGAATAGCTCCCGGAATACTCCGGGATACTCTGAGTTACTCCCGGAAGCATCCGGGGAACTATAGGAAGCTCCCGGAATATTCCGGGATACTCTGGGTTACTCCCGGAAGCATCCGGGGAACTATAAGACGCTCCCGGAATGATCCGGATACTTCTAATAGCTCCCGGAAGAATTCGGGGTACTCCGAATAGCTCCCGGAATACTCCGGGATACTCTGAGTTACTCCCGGAAGCATCCGGGGAACTATAGGAAGCTCCCGGAATATTCCGGGATACTCTGGGTTACTCCCGGAAGCATCAGGGGAACTATAAGACGCTCCCGGAATGATCCGGATACTCCTAATAGCTCCCGGAAGAATTCGGGGTACTCCGAATAGCTCCCGGAATACTTCGGGATACTCTGAGTTACTCCCGGAAGCATCCGGGGACTATAGGAAGCTCCCGGAATATTCCGGGATACTCTGGGTTACTCCCGGAAGCATCAGGGAACTATAAGACGCTCCCGGAATGATCCGGATACTTCTAATAGCTCCCGGAAGAATTCGGGGTACTCCAATAGCTCCGAAGAATTCGGGTACTCCCGAATAGCTCCGGAATACTCCGGGATACTCTGAGTTACTCCCGGAAGCATCCGGGGGACTATAGGAAGCTCCCGGAATATTCCGGGATACTCTGGGTTACTCCCGGAAGCATCAGGGGAACTATAAGACGCTCCCGAATGATCCGTACTTCTAATAGCTCCCGGAAGAATTCGGGGTACTCCGAATAGCTCCCGGAATACTCCGGGATACTCTGAGTTACTCCCGGAAGCATCCGGGGAACTATAGGAAGCTCCCGGAATATTCCGGGATACTCTGGGTTACTCCCGGAAGCATCAGGGGAACTATAAGACGCTCCCGGAATGATCCGGATACTTCTAATAGCTCCCGGAAGAATTCGGGGTACTCCGAATAGCTCCCGGAATACTCGGGATACTCTGAGTTACTCCCGGAAGCATCCGGGGACTATAGGAAGCTCCCGGAATATTCCGGGATACTCTGGGTTACTCCCGGAAGCATCAGGGGAACTATAAGACGCTCCCGGAATGATCCGGATACTTCTAATAGCTCCCGGAAGAATTCGGGGTACTCCGAATAGCTCCCGGAATACTCCGGGATACTCTGAGTTACTCCCGGAAGCATCCGGGGAACTATAGGAAGCTCCCGGAATATTCCGGATACTCTGTGTTACTCCCGGAAGCATCAGGGGAACTATAAGACGCTCCCGAATGATCCGGATACTTCTAATAGCTCCCGGAAGAATTCGGGTACTCCGAATAGCTCCCGGAATACTCCGGGATACTCTGAGTTACTCCCGGAAGCATCCGGGGGACTATAGGAAGCTCCCGGAATATTCCGGGATACTCTGGGTTACTCCCGGAAGCATCAGGGGAACTATAAGACGCTCCCGGAATGATCCGGATACTTCTAATAGCTCCCGGAAGAATTCGGGTACTCCGAATAGCTCCCGGAATACTCCGGGATACTCTGAGTTACTCCCGGAAGCATCCGGGGAACTATAGGAAGCTCCCGGAATATTCCGGGATACTCTGGGTTACTCCCGGAAGCATCAGGGGAACTATAAGACGCTCCCGGAATGATCCGGATACTCCTAATAGCTCCCGGAAGAATTCGGGGTACTCCGAATAGCTCCCGGAAGAATTCGGGATACTCTGAGTTACTCCCGGAAGCATCCGGGGGACTATAGGAAGCTCCCGGAATATTCCGGGATACTCTGGGTTACTCCCGGAAGCATCAGGGAACTATAAGACGCTCCCGGAATGATTCGGATACTTCTATTAGCTCCCGGAAGAATTCGGGTACTCGAATAGCTCCCGGAAGAATTCGGGTACTCCGAATAGCTCCCGGAATACTCCGGGATACTCTGAGTTACTCCCGGAAGCATCCGGGGGACTATAGGAAGCTCCCGGAATATTCCGGGATACTCTGGTTACTCCCGGAAGCATCAGGGGAACTATAAGACGCTCCCGGAATGATCCGGATACTTCTAATAGCTCCCGGAAGAATTCGGGGTACTCCGAATAGCTCCCGGAATACTCCGGGATACTCTGAGTTACTCCCGGAAGCATCCGGGGAACTATAGGAAGCTCCCGGAATATTCCGGGATACTCTGGGTTACTCCCGGAAGCATCAGGGGAACTATAAGACGCTCCCGGAATGATCCGGATACTCTAATAGCTCCCGGAAGAATTCGGGGTACTCCGAATAGCTCCCGGAAGACTCGGGATACTCTGAGTTACTCCCGGAAGCATCCGGGGACTATAGGAAGCTCCCGGAATATTCCGGGATACTCTGGGTTACTCCCGGAAGCATCAGGGGAACTATAAGACGCTCCCGGAATGATCCGGATACTTCTAATAGCTCCCGGAAGAATTCGGGGTACTCCGAATAGCTCCCGGAATACTCCGGGATACTCTGAGTTACTCCCGGAAGCATCCGGGGAACTATAGGAAGCTCCCGGAATATTCCGGGATACTCTGTGCTACTCCCGGAAGCATCAGGGGAACTATAAGACGCTCCCGGAATGATCCGGATACTTCTAATACTCCCGGAAGAATTCGGGGTACTCCGAATAGCTCCCGGAATACTCCGGGATACTCTGAGTTACTCCCGGAAGCATCCGGGGGACTATAGGAAGCTCCCGGAATATTCCGGGATACTCTGGGTACTCCCGGAAGCATCCGGGGAACTATAAGACGCTCCCGGAATGATCCGGATACTTCTAATAGCTCCCGGAAGAATTCGGGGTACTCCGAATAGCTCCCGGAATACTCCGGATACTCTGAGTTACTCCCGGAAGCATCCGGGAACTATAGGAAGCTCCCGGAATATTCCGGGATACTCTTATTACTCCGGAAGCATCAGGGGAACTATAAGACGCTCCCGAATGATCCGGATACTTCTAATACCTCCCGGAAGAATTCGGGACTCCGAATAGCTCCCGGAATACTCCGGGATACTCTGAGTTACTCCCGGAAGCATCCGGGGGACTATAGGAAGCTCCCGGAATATTCCGGGATACTCTGGATTACTCCGGAAGCATCAGGGGAACTATAAGACGCTCCCGGAATGATCGGATACTTCTAATAGCTCCCGGAAGAATTCGGGGTACTCCGAATAGCTCCCGAATACTCCGGGATACTCTGAGTTACTCCCGGAAGCATCCGGGGGACTATAGGAAGCTCCCGGAATATTCCGGATACTCTGGGTTACTCCCGGAAGCATCAGGGGAACTATAAGACGCTCCCGGAATGATCCGGATACTTCTAATAGCTCCCGGAAGAATTCGGGGTACTCCGAATAGCTCCCGGAAGAATTCGGGTACTCCGAATAGCTCCCGGAATACTCCGGATACTCTGAGTTACTCCCGGAAGCATCCGGGGACTATAGGAAGCTCCCGGAATATTCCGGGATACTCTGGGTTACTCCCGGAAGCATCGGGGAACTATAAGACGCTCCCGGAATGATCCGGATACTTCTAATAGCTCCCGGAAGAATTCGGGGTACTCCGAATAGCTCCCGGAATACTCCGGGATACTCTGAGTTACTCCCGGAAGCATCCGGGAACTATAGGAAGCTCCCGGAATATTCCGGGATACTCTGGGTTACTCCCGGAAGCATCAGGGGAACTATAAGACGCTCCCGGAATGATCCGGATACTTCTAATAGCTCCCGGAAGAATTCGGGGTACTCCGAATAGCTCCCGGAAGACTTCGGGATACTCTGAGTTACTCCCGGAAGCATCCGGGGGACTATAGGAAGCTCCCGGAATATTCCGGGATACTCTGGGTTACTCCCGGAAGCATCAGGGGAACTATAAGACGCTCCCGGAATGATCCGGATACTTCTAATAGCTCCCGGAAGAATTCGGGGTACTCCGAATAGCTCCCGGAATACTCCGGGATACTCTGAGTTACTCCCGGAAGCATCCGGGAACTATAGGAAGCTCCCGGAATATTCCGGGATACTCTGGGTTACTCCCGGAAGCATCAGGGGAACTATAAGACGCTCCCGGAATGATCCGGATACTTCTAATAGCTCCCGGAAGAATTCGGGGTACTCCGAATAGCTCCCGGAATACTCCGGGATACTCTGAGTTACTCCCGGAAGCATCCGGGGACTATAGGAAGCTCCCGGAATATTCCGGGATACTCTGGGTTACTCCCGGAAGCATCAGGGGAACTATAAGACGCTCCCGGAATGATCCGGATACTTCTAATAGCTCCCGGAAGAATTCGGGGTACTCCGAATAGCTCCCGGAATACTCCGGGATACTCTGAGTTACTCCCGGAAGCATCCGGGGAACTATAGGAAGCTCCCGGAATATTCCGGGATACTCTGGGTTACTCCCGGAAGCATCAGGGGAACTATAAGACGCTCCCGGAATGATCCGGATACTTCTAATAGCTCCCGGAAGAATTCGGGGTACTCCGAATAGCTCCCGGAATACTCCGGGATACTCTGAGTTACTCCCGGAAGCATCCGGGGACTATAGGAAGCTCCCGGAATATTCCGGGATACTCTGGGTTACTCCCGGAAGCATCAGGGGAACTATAAGACGCTCCCGGAATGATCCGGATACTTCTAATAGCTCCCGGAAGAATTCGGGGTACTCCGAATAGCTCCGGAATACTCCGGGATACTCTGAGTTACTCCCGGAAGCATCCGGGGGACTATAGGAAGCTCCCGGAATATTCCGGGATACTCTGGGTTACTCCCGGAAGCATCAGGGGAACTATAAGACGCTCCCGGAATGATCCGGATACTTCTAATAGCTCCCGGAAGAATTCGGGGTACTCCGAATAGCTCCCGGAATACTCCGGGATACTCTGAGTTACTCCCGGAAGCATCCGGGGAACTATAGGAAGCTCCCGGAATATTCCGGGATACTCTGGGTTACTCCCGGAAGCATCAGGGGAACTATAAGACGCTCCCGGAATGATCCGGATACTTCTAATAGCTCCCGGAAGAATTCGGGGTACTCTGAATAGCTCCCGGAAGAATTCGGGATACTCTGAGTTACTCCCGGAAGCATCCGGGGACTATAGGAAGCTCCCGGAATATTCCGGGATACTCTGGGTTACTCCCGGAAGCATCAGGGGAACTATAAGACGCTCCCGGAATGATCCGGATACTTCTAATAGCTCCCGGAAGAATTCGGGGTACTCCGAATAGCTCCCGGAATACTCCGGGATACTCTGAGTTACTCCCGGAAGCATCCGGGGAACTATAGGAAGCTCCCGGAATATTCCGGGATACTCTGTGTTACTCCCGGAAGCATCAGGGGAACTATAAGACGCTCCCGGAATGATCCGGATACTTCTAATACCTCCCGGAAGAATTCGGGGTACTCCGAATAGCTCCCGGAATACTCCGGGATACTCTGAGTTACTCCCGGAAGCATCCGGGGACTATAGGAAGCTCCCGGAATATTCCGGGATACTCTGGGTTACTCCCGGAAGCATCAGGGGAACTATAAGACGCTCCCGGAATGATCCGGATACTTCTAAT
The DNA here is from genome assembly GCA_945643635.1 of Allodiplogaster sudhausi. NCBI lineage: Eukaryota > Metazoa > Nematoda > Chromadorea > Rhabditida > Diplogasteridae > Allodiplogaster > Allodiplogaster sudhausi. Next base: position 27,728 of record CALZFC010000026.1, on the reverse strand, counting down.
AGCTCCCGGAAGAATTCGGGGTACTCCGAATAGCTCCCGGAATACTCCGGGATACTCTGAGTTACTCCCGGAAGCATCCGGGGAACTATAGGAAGCTCCCGGAATATTCCGGGATACTCTGGGTTACTCCCGGAAGCATCAGGGGAACTATAAGACGCTCCCGGAATGATCCGGATACTTCTAATACCTCCCGGAAGAATTCGGTACTCCGAATAGCTCCCGGAATACTCCGGGATACTCTGAGTTACTCCCGGAAGCATCCGGGGACTATAGGAAGCTCCCGGAATATTCCGGGATACTCTGGATTACTCCCGGAAGCATCAGGGGAACTATAAGACGCTCCCGGAATGATTCGGATACTTCTAATAGCTCCCGGAAGAATTCGGGGTACTCCGAATAGCTCCCGGAATACTCCGGGATACTCTGAGTTACTCCCGGAAGCATCCGGGGACTATAGGAAGCTCCCGGAATATTCCGGGATACTCTGGGTTACTCCCGGAAGCATCCGGGGAACTATAAGACGCTCCCGGAATGATCCGGATACTTCTAATAGCTCCCGGAAGAATTCGGGGTACTCCGAATAGCTCCCGGAAGAATTCGGGTACTCCGAATAGCTCCCGGAATACTCCGGGATACTCTGAGTTACTCCCGGAAGCATCCGGGGACTATAGGAAGCTCCCGGAATATTCCGGGATACTCTGGGTTACTCCCGGAAGCATCAGGGGAACTATAAGACGCTCCCGGAATGATCCGGATACTTCTAATAGCTCCCGGAAGAATTCGGGGTACTCCGAATAGCTCCCGGAATACTCCGGGATACTCTGAGTTACTCCCGGAAGCATCCGGGGAACTATAGGAAGCTCCCGGAATATTCCGGGATACTCTGGTTACTCCCGGAAGCATCAGGGGAACTATAAGACGCTCCCGGAATGATCCGGATACTTCTAATAGCTCCCGGAAGAATTCGGGGTACTCCGAATAGCTCCCGGAATACTTCGGGATACTCTGAGTTACTCCCGGAAGCATCCGGGGGACTATAGGAAGCTCCCGGAATATTCCGGGATACTCTGGGTTACTCCCGGAAGCATCAGGGGAACTATAAGACGCTCCCGGAATGATCCGGATACTTCTAATAGCTCCCGGAAGAATTCGGGGTACTCCGAATAGCTCCCGAATACTCCGGATACTCTGAGTTACTCCCGGAAGCATCCGGGGAACTATAGGAAGCTCCCGGAATATTCCGGGATACTCTGGGTTACTCCCGGAAGCATCAGGGGAACTATAAGACGCTCCCGGAATGATCCGGATACTTCTAATACCTCCCGGAAGAATTCGGGGTACTCCGAATAGCTCCCGGAATACTCCGGGATACTCTTAGTTACTCCCGGAAGCATCCCGGGGACTATAGGAAGCTCCCGGAATATTCCGGGATACTCTGGGTTACTCCCGGAAGCATCAGGGGAACTATAAGACGCTCCCGGAATGATCCGGATACTTCTAATAGCTCCCGGAAGAATTCGGGGTACTCCGAATAGCTCCCGGAATACTCCGGGATACTCTGAGTTACTCCCGGAAGCATCCGGGGAACTATAGGAAGCTCCCGGAATATTCCGGGATACTCTGGGTTACTCCCGGAAGCATCAGGGGAACTATAAGACGCTCCCGGAATGATCCGGATACTTCTAATACCTCCCGGAAGAATTCGGGTACTCCGAATAGCTCCCGGAATACTCCGGGATACTCTGAGTTACTCCCGGAAGCATCCGGGGGACTATAGGAAGCTCCCGGAATATTCCGGGATACTCTGGGTTACTCCCGGAAGCATCAGGGGAACTATAAGACGCTCCCGGAATGATCCGGATACTTCTAATAGCTCCCGGAAGAATTCGGGGTACTCCGAATAGCTCCCGGAATACTCCGGGATACTCTGAGTTACTCCCGGAAGCATCCGGGGGACTATAGGAAGCTCCCGGAATATTCCGGGATACTCTGGGTTACTCCCGGAAGCATCAGGGGAACTATAAGACGCTCCCGGAATGATCCGGATACTTCTAATAGCTCCCGGAAGAATTCGGGGTACTCCGAATAGCTCCCGGAATACTCCGGATACTCTGAGTTACTCCCGGAAGCATCCGGGGAACTATAGGAAGCTCCCGGAATATTCCGGATACTCTGGGTTACTCCCGGAAGCATCAGGGGAACTATAAGACGCTCCCGGAATGATCCGGATACTCCTAATAGCTCCCGGAAGAATTCGGGGTACTCCGAATAGCTCCCGGAAGAATTCGGGATACTCTGAGTTACTCCGGAAGCATCCGGGGGACTATAGGAAGCTCCCGGAATATTCCGGGATACTCTGGGTTACTCCCGGAAGCATCAGGGGAACTATAAGACGCTCCCGGAATGATTCGGATACTTCTAATAGCTCCCGGAAGAATTCGGGGTACTCCGAATAGCTCCCGGAATACTCCGGGATACTCTGAGTTACTCCCGGAAGCATCCGGGGAACTATAGGAAGCTCCCGGAATATTCCGGGATACTCAGGGTTACTCCCGGAAGCATCAGGGGAACTATAAGACGCTCCCGGAATGATCCGGATACTTCTAATAGCTCCCGGAAGAATTCGGGGTACTCCGAATAGCTCCCGGAATACTCCGGGATACTCTGAGTTACTCCCGGAAGCATCCGGGGGACTATAGGAAGCTCCCGGAATATTCCGGGATACTCTGGGTTACTCCCGGAAGCATCAGGGGAACTATAAGACGCTCCCGGAATGATCCGGATACTTCTAATAGCTCCCGGAAGAATTCGGGGTACTCCGAATAGCTCCCGGAATACTCCGGGATACTCTGAGTTACTCCCGGAAGCATCCGGGGAACTATAGGAAGCTCCCGGAATATTCCGGGATACTCTGGGTTACTCCCGGAAGCATCAGGGGAACTATAAGACGCTCCCGGAATGATCCGGATACTTCTAATAGCTCCCGGAAGAATTCGGGTACTCCGAATAGCTCCCGGAATACTCCGGGATACTCTGAGTTACTCCCGGAAGCATCGGGGGACTATAGGAAGCTCCCGGAATATTCCGGGATACTCTGGGTTACTCCCGGAAGCATCAGGGGAACTATAAGACGCTCCCGGAATGATCCGGATACTTCTAATAGCTCCCGGAAGAATTCGGGGTACTCCGAATAGCTCCCGGAATACTCGGGATACTCTGAGTTACTCCCGGAAGCATCCGGGGGACTATAGGAAGCTCCCGGAATATTCCGGGATACTCTGGGTTACTCCCGGAAGCATCGGGGAACTATAAGACGCTCCCGGAATGATCCGGATACTTCTATTAGCCCGGAAGAATTCGGGGTACTCCGAATAGCTCCCGGAAGAATTCGGGGTACTCCGAATAGCTCCCGGAATACTCCGGGATACTCTGAGTTACTCCCGGAAGCATCCGGGGACTATAGGAAGCTCCCGGAATATTCCGGGATACTCTGGGTTACTCCCGGAAGCATCAGGGGAACTATAAGACGCTCCCGGAATGATCCGGATACTTCTAATAGCTCCCGGAAGAATTCGGGGTACTCCGAATAGCTCCCGGAATACTCCGGGATACTCTGAGTTACTCCCGGAAGCATCCGGGGAACTATAGGAAGCTCCCGGAATATTCCGGGATACTCTGGGTTACTCCCGGAAGCATCAGGGGAACTATAAGACGCTCCCGGAATGATCCGGATACTCCTAATAGCTCCCGGAAGAATTCGGGGTACTCTGAATAGCTCCCGGAAGAATTCGGGATACTCTGAGTTACTCCCGGAAGCATCGGGGGAACTATAGGAAGCTCCCGGAATATTCCGGGATACTCTGGGTTACTCCCGGAAGCATCAGGGGAACTATAAGACGCTCCCGGAATGATCCGGATACTTCTAATAGCTCCCGGAAGAATTCGGGGTACTCCGAATAGCTCCCGGAATACTCCGGGATACTCTGAGTTACTCCCGGAAGCATCCGGGGAACTATAGGAAGCTCCCGGAATATTCCGGGATACTCTGTGTTACTCCCGGAAGCATCAGGGGAACTATAAGACGCTCCCGGAATGATCCGGATACTTCTAATAGCTCCCGGAAGAATTCGGGGTACTCCGAATAGCTCCCGGAATACTCCGGGATACTCTGAGTTACTCCCGGAAGCATCCGGGGGACTATAGGAAGCTCCCGGAATATTCCGGGATACTCTGGGTTACTCCCGGAAGCATCAGGGGAACTATAAGACGCTCCCGGAATGATCCGGATACTTCTAATAGCTCCCGGAAGAATTCGGGGTACTCCGAATAGCTCCCGGAATACTCCGGGATACTCTGAGTTACTCCCGGAAGCATCCGGGGAACTATAGGAAGCTCCCGGAATATTCCGGGATACTCTGGGTTACTCCCGGAAGCATCAGGGGAACTATAAGACGCTCCCGGAATGATCCGGATACTTCTAATAGCTCCCGGAAGAATTCGGGGTACTCCGAATAGCTCCCGGAATACTCCGGGATACTCTGAGTTACTCCCGGAAGCATCCGGGGGACTATAGGAAGCTCCCGGAATATTCCGGGATACTCTGGGTTACTCCCGGAAGCATCAGGGGAACTATAAGACGCTCCCGGAATGATCCGGATACTTCTAATAGCTCCCGGAAGAATTCGGGGTACTCCGAATAGCTCCCGGAATACTCCGGGATACTCTGAGTTACTCCCGGAAGCATCCGGGGGACTATAGGAAGCTCCCGGAATATTCCGGGATACTCTGGGTTACTCCCGGAAGCATCCGGGGAACTATAAGACGCTCCCGGAATGATCCGGATACTTCTAATAGCTCCCGGAAGAATTCGGGGTACTCCGAATAGCTCCCGGAATACTCCGGGATACTCTGAGTTACTCCCGGAAGCATCCGGGGAACTATAGGAAGCTCCCGGAATATTCCGGGATACTCTGGGTTACTCCCGGAAGCATCAGGGGAACTATAAGACGCTCCCGGAATGATCCGGATACTTCTAATAGCTCCCGGAAGAATTCGGGGTACTCCGAATAGCTCCCGGAATACTCCGGGATACTCTGAGTTACTCCCGGGAGCATCCGGGGGACTATAGGAAGCTCCCGGAATATTCCGGGATACTCTGGGTTACTCCCGGAAGCATCAGGGGAACTATAAGACGCTCCCGGAATGATCCGGATACTTCTAATAGCTCCCGGAAGAATTCGGGGTACTCCGAATAGCTCCCGGAATACTCCGGGATACTCTGAGTTACTCCCGGAAGCATCCGGGGGACTATAGGAAGCTCCCGGAATATTCCGGGATACTCTGGGTTACTCCCGGAAGCATCCGGGGAACTATAAGACGCTCCCGGAATGATCCGGATACTTCTAATAGCTCCCGGAAGAATTCGGGGTACTCCGAATAGCTCCCGGAATACTCCGGGATACTCTGAGTTACTCCCGGAAGCATCCGGGGAACTATAGGAAGCTCCCGGAATATTCCGGGATACTCTGGGTTACTCCCGGAAGCATCAGGGGAACTATAAGACGCTCCCGGAATGATCCGGATACTTCTAATAGCTCCCGGAAGAATTCGGGGTACTCTGAATAGCTCCCGGAAGAATTCGGGATACTCTGAGTTACTCCCGGAAGCATCCGGGGAACTATAGGAAGCTCCCGGAATATTCCGGGATACTCTGGGTTACTCCCGGAAGCATCAGGGGAACTATAAGACGCTCCCGGAATGATTCGGATACTTCTATTAGCTCCCGGAAGAATTCGGGGTACTCCGAATAGCTCCCGGAAGAATTCGGGGTACTCCGAATAGCTCCCGGAATACTCCGGGATACTCTGAGTTACTCCCGGAAGCATCCGGGGGACTATAGGAAGCTCCCGGAATATTCCGGGATACTCTGGGTTACTCCCGGAAGCATCGGGGAACTATAAGACGCTCCCGGAATGATCCGGATACTTCTAATAGCTCCCGGAAGAATTCGGGGTACTCCGAATAGCTCCCGGAATACTCCGGGATACTCTGAGTTACTCCCGGAAGCATCCGGGGAACTATAGGAAGCTCCCGGAATATTCCGGGATACTCTGGGTTACTCCCGGAAGCATCAGGGGAACTATAAGACGCTCCCGGAATGATCCGGATACTTCTAATAGCTCCCGGAAGAATTCGGGGTACTCCGAATAGCTCCCGGAATACTCGGGATACTCTGAGTTACTCCCGGAAGCATCCGGGGGACTATAGGAAGCTCCCGGAATATTCCGGGATACTCTGGGTTACTCCCGGAAGCATCAGGGGAACTATAAGACGCTCCCGGAATGATCCGGATACTTCTATAGCTCCCGGAAGAATTCGGGGTACTCCGAATAGCTCCCGGAATACTCGGGATACTCTGAGTTACTCCCGGAAGCATCCGGGGAACTATAGGAAGCTCCCGGAATATTCCGGGATACTCTGTTACTCCCGGAAGCATCAGGGGAACTATAAGACGCTCCCGGAATGATCCGGATACTTCTAATACCTCCCGGAAGAATTCGGGGTACTCCGAATAGCTCCCGGAATACTCCGGGATACTCTGAGTTACTCCCGGAAGCATCCGGGGGACTATAGGAAGCTCCCGGAATATTCCGGGATACTCTGGGTTACTCCCGGAAGCATCCGGGGAACTATAAGACGCTCCCGGAATGATCCGGATACTTCTAATAGCTCCCGGAAGAATTCGGGGTACTCCGAATAGCTCCCGGAATACTCCGGGATACTCTGAGTTACTCCCGGAAGCATCCGGGGAACTATAGGAAGCTCCCGGAATATTCCGGGATACTCTGGGTTACTCCGGAAGCATCAGGGGAACTATAAGACGCTCCCGGAATGATCCGGATACTTCTAATAGCTCCCGGAAGAATTCGGGTACTCCGAATAGCTCCCGGAATACTCCGGGATACTCTGAGTTACTCCCGGAAGCATCCGGGGGACTATAGGAAGCTCCCGGAATATTCCGGGATACTCTGGATTACTCCCGGAAGCATCAGGGGAACTATAAGACGCTCCCGGAATGATTCGGATACTTCTAATAGCTCCCGGAAGAATTCGGGGTACTCCGAATAGCTCCCGGAATACTCCGGGATACTCTGAGTTACTCCCGGAAGCATCCGGGGAACTATAGGAAGCTCCCGGAATATTCCGGGATACTCAGTGCTACTCCCGGAAGCATCAGGGGAACTATAAGACGCTCCCGGAATGATCCGGATACTTCTAATAGCTCCCGGAAGAATTCGGGGTACTCCGAATAGCTCCCGGAATACTCCGGGATACTCTGAGTTACTCCCGGAAGCATCCGGGGGACTATAGGAAGCTCCCGGAATATTCCGGGATACTCTGGGTTACTCCCGGAAGCATCGGGGAACTATAAGACGCTCCCGGAATGATCCGGATACTTCTAATAGCTCCCGGAAGAATTCGGGGTACTCCGAATAGCTCCCGGAATACTCCGGGATACTCTGAGTTACTCCCGGAAGCATCCGGGGAACTATAGGAAGCTCCCGGAATATTCCGGGATACTCTGGGTTACTCCGGAAGCATCAGGGGAACTATAAGACGCTCCCGGAATGATCCGGATACTTCTAATAGCTCCCGGAAGAATTCGGGTACTCCGAATAGCTCCCGGAATACTCCGGGATACTCTGAGTTACTCCCGGAAGCATCCGGGGGACTATAGGAAGCTCCCGGAATATTCCGGGATACTCTGGGTTACTCCCGGAAGCATCAGGGGAACTATAAGACGCTCCCGGAATGATCCGGATACTTCTAATAGCTCCCGGAAGAATTCGGGGTACTCCGAATAGCTCCCGGAATACTCCGGGATACTCTGAGTTACTCCCGGAAGCATCCGGGGGACTATAGGAAGCTCCCGGAATATTCCGGGATACTCTGGGTTACTCCCGGAAGCATCAGGGGAACTATAAGACGCTCCCGGAATGATCCGGATACTTCTAATAGCTCCCGGAAGAATTCGGGGTACTCCGAATAGCTCCCGGAATACTCCGGGATACTCTGAGTTACTCCCGGAAGCATCCGGGGAACTATAGGAAGCTCCCGGAATATTCCGGGATACTCTGGGTTACTCCCGGAAGCATCAGGGGAACTATAAGACGCTCCCGGAATGATCCGGATACTCCTAATAGCTCCCGGAAGAATTCGGGGTACTCCGAATAGCTCCCGGAAGAATTCGGGGTACTCCGAATAGCTCCCGGAATACTCCGGGATAGTCTGAGTTAATCCCGGAAGCATCCGGGGGACTATAGGAAGCTCCCGGAATATTCCGGGATACTCTGGGTTACTCCCGGAAGCATCCGGGGAACTATAAGACGCTCCCGGAATGATCCGGATACTTCTAATAGCTCCCGGAAGAATTCGGGGTACTCCGAATAGCTCCCGGAATACTCCGGGATACTCTGAGTTACTCCCGGAAGCATCCGGGGAACTATAGGAAGCCCGGAATATTCCGGGATACTCTGGGTTACTCCCGGAAGCATCAGGGGAACTATAAGACGCTCCCGGAATGATCCGGATACTTCTAATAGCTCCCGGAAGAATTCGGGGTACTCCGAATAGCTCCCGGAAGAATTCGGGATACTCTGAGTTACTCCCGGAAGCATCCGGGGGAACTATAGGAAGCTCCCGGAATATTCCGGGATACTCTGGGTTACTCCCGGAAGCATCAGGGGAACTATAAGACGCTCCCGGAATGATCCGGATACTTCTAATAGCTCCCGGAAGAATTCGGGGTACTCCGAATAGCTCCCGGAATACTCCGGGATACTCTGAGTTACTCCCGGAAGCATCCGGGGAACTATAGGAAGCTCCCGGAATATTCCGGGATACTCAGTGTTACTCCCGGAAGCATCAGGGGAACTATAAGACGCTCCCGGAATGATCCGGATACTTCTAATAGCTCCCGGAAGAATTCGGGGTACTCCGAATAGCTCCCGGAATACTCCGGGATACTCTGAGTTACTCCCGGAAGCATCCGGGGAACTATAGGAAGCTCCCGGAATATTCCGGGATACTCTGGGTTACTCCCGGAAGCATCAGGGGAACTATAAGACGCTCCCGGAATGATCCGGATACTTCTAATAGCTCCCGGAAGAATTCGGGGTACTCCGAATAGCTCCCGGAATACTTCGGGATACTCTGAGTTACTCCCGGAAGCATCCGGGGACTATAGGAAGCTCCCGGAATATTCCGGGATACTCTGGGTTACTCCCGGAAGCATCAGGGGAACTATAAGACGCTCCCGGAATGATCCGGATACTTCTAATAGCTCCCGGAAGAATTCGGGGTACTCCGAATAGCTCCCGGAATACTCCGGGATACTCTGAGTTACTCCCGGAAGCATCGGGGGACTATAGGAAGCTCCCGGAATATTCCGGGATACTCTGGGTTACTCCCGGAAGCATCAGGGGAACTATAAGACGCTCCCGGAATGATCCGGATACTTCTAATAGCTCCCGGAAGAATTCGGGGTACTCCGAATAGCTCCCGGAATACTCCGGGATACTCTGAGTTACTCCCGGAAGCATCCGGGGAACTATAGGAAGCTCCCGGAATATTCCGGGATACTCTGGGTTACTCCCGGAAGCATCAGGGGAACTATAAGACGCTCCCGGAATGATCCGGATACTTCTAATAGCTCCCGGAAGAATTCGGGGTACTCTGAATAGCTCCCGGAAGAATTCGGGATACTCTGAGTTACTCCCGGAAGCATCCGGGGGAACTATAGGAAGCTCCCGGAATATTCCGGGATACTCTGGGTTACTCCCGGAAGCATCAGGGGAACTATAAGACGCTCCCGGAATGATCCGGATACTTCTAATAGCTCCCGGAAGAATTCGGGGTACTCCGAATAGCTCCCGGAATACTCCGGGATACTCTGAGTTACTCCCGGAAGCATCCGGGGACTATAGGAAGCTCCCGGAATATTCCGGGATACTCTGGGTTACTCCCGGAAGCATCAGGGGAACTATAAGACGCTCCCGGAATGATCCGGATACTTCTAATAGCTCCCGGAAGAATTCGGGGTACTCCGAATAGCTCCCGGAATACTCCGGGATACTCTGAGTTACTCCCGGAAGCATCCGGGGAACTATAGGAAGCTCCCGGAATATTCCGGGATACTCTGGGTTACTCCCGGAAGCATCAGGGGAACTATAAGACGCTCCCGGAATGATCCGGATACTTCTAATAGCTCCCGGAAGAATTCGGGGTACTCCGAATAGCTCCCGGAATACTCCGGGATACTCTGAGTTACTCCCGGAAGCATCCGGGGGACTATAGGAAGCTCCCGGAATATTCCGGGATACTCTGGGTTACTCCCGGAAGCATCAGGGGAACTATAAGACGCTCCCGGAATGATCCGGATACTTCTAATAGCTCCCGGAAGAATTCGGGGTACTCCGAATAGCTCCCGGAATACTCCGGGATACTCTGAGTTACTCCCGGAAGCATCCGGGGAACTATAGGAAGCTCCCGGAATATTCCGGGATACTCTGGGTTACTCCCGGAAGCATCAGGGGAACTATAAGACGCTCCCGGAATGATCCGGATACTCCTAATAGCTCCCGGAAGAATTCGGGGTACTCTGAATAGCTCCCGGAAGAATTCGGGATACTCTGAGTTACTCCCGGAAGCATCCGGGGGACTATAGGAAGCTCCCGGAATATTCCGGGATACTCTGGGTTACTCCCGGAAGCATCAGGGGAACTATAAGACGCTCCCGGAATGATCCGGATACTTCTAATAGCTCCCGGAAGAATTCGGGGTACTCCGAATAGCTCCCGGAAGAATTCGGGGTACTCCGAATAGCTCCCGGAATACTCCGGGATACTCTGAGTTACTCCCGGAAGCATCCGGGGGACTATAGGAAGCTCCCGGAATATTCCGGGATACTCTGGGTTACTCCCGGAAGCATCAGGGGAACTATAAGACGCTCCCGGAATGATCCGGATACTTCTAATAGCTCCCGGAAGAATTCGGGGTACTCCGAATAGCTCCCGGAATACTCCGGGATACTCTGAGTTACTCCCGGAAGCATCCGGGGAACTATAGGAAGCTCCCGGAATATTCCGGGATACTCTGGGTTACTCCCGGAAGCATCAGGGGAACTATAAGACGCTCCCGGAATGATCCGGATACTTCTAATAGCTCCCGGAAGAATTCGGGGTACTCTGAATAGCTCCCGGAATACTCGGGATACTCTGAGTTACTCCCGGAAGCATCCGGGGGACTATAGGAAGCTCCCGGAATATTCCGGGATACTCTGGGTTACTCCCGGAAGCATCAGGGGAACTATAAGACGCTCCCGGAATGATCCGGATACTTCTAATAGCTCCCGGAAGAATTCGGGGTACTCCGAATAGCTCCCGGAATACTCCGGGATACTCTGAGTTACTCCCGGAAGCATCCGGGGAACTATAGGAAGCTCCCGGAATATTCCGGGATACTCAGTGCTACTCCCGGAAGCATCAGGGGAACTATAAGACGCTCCCGGAATGATCCGGATACTTCTAATAGCTCCCGGAAGAATTCGGGGTACTCCGAATAGCTCCCGGAATACTCCGGGATACTCTGAGTTACTCCCGGAAGCATCCGGGGGACTATAGGAAGCTCCCGGAATATTCCGGGATACTCTGGGTTACTCCCGGAAGCATCAGGGGAACTATAAGACGCTCCCGGAATGATCCGGATACTTCTAATAGCTCCCGGAAGAATTCGGGGTACTCCGAATAGCTCCCGGAATACTCCGGGATACTCTGAGTTACTCCCGGAAGCATCCGGGGAACTATAGGAAGCTCCCGGAATATTCCGGGATACTCTGGGTTACTCCCGGAAGCATCAGGGGAACTATAAGACGCTCCCGGAATGATCCGGATACTTCTAATAGCTCCCGGAAGAATTCGGGGTACTCCGAATAGCTCCCGGAATACTCCGGGATACTCTGAGTTACTCCCGGAAGCATCCGGGGACTATAGGAAGCTCCCGGAATATTCCGGGATACTCTGGATTACTCCCGGAAGCATCAGGGGAACTATAAGACGCTCCCGGAATGATTCGGATACTTCTAATAGCTCCCGGAAGAATTCGGGGTACTCCGAATAGCTCCCGGAATACTCCGGGATACTCTGAGTTACTCCCGGAAGCATCCGGGGAACTATAGGAAGCTCCCGGAATATTCCGGGATACTCTGGGTTACTCCCGGAAGCATCAGGGGAACTATAAGACGCTCCCGGAATGATCCGGATACTTCTAATAGCTCCCGGAAGAATTCGGGGTACTCCGAATAGCTCCCGGAATACTCCGGGATACTCTGAGTTACTCCCGGAAGCATCCGGGGGACTATAGGAAGCTCCCGGAATATTCCGGGATACTCTGGGTACTCCCGGAAGCATCAGGGGAACTATAAGACGCTCCCGGAATGATCCGGATACTTCTAATAGCTCCCGGAAGAATTCGGGGTACTCCGAATAGCTCCCGGAATACTCCGGGATACTCTGAGTTACTCCCGGAAGCATCCGGGGAACTATAGGAAGCTCCCGGAATATTCCGGGATACTCTGGTTACTCCCGGAAGCATCAGGGGAACTATAAGACGCTCCCGGAATGATCCGGATACTTCTAATAGCTCCCGGAAGAATTCGGGGTACTCCGAATAGCTCCCGGAATACTCCGGGATACTCTGAGTTACTCCCGGAAGCATCCGGGGGACTATAGGAAGCTCCCGGAATATTCCGGGATACTCTGGATTACTCCCGGAAGCATCAGGGGAACTATAAGACGCTCCCGGAATGATCCGGATACTTCTAATAGCTCCCGGAAGAATTCGGGGTACTCCGAATAGCTCCCGGAATACTCCGGGATACTCTGAGTTACTCCCGGAAGCATCGGGGGAACTATAGGAAGCTCCCGGAATATTCCGGGATACTCTGGGTTACTCCCGGAAGCATCAGGGGAACTATAAGACGCTCCCGGAATGATCCGGATACTTCTAATAGCTCCCGGAAGAATTCGGGGTACTCCGAATAGCTCCCGGAATACTCCGGGATACTCTGAGTTACTCCCGGAAGCATCCGGGGAACTATAGGAAGCTCCCGGAATATTCCGGGATACTCTGGGTTACTCCCGGAAGCATCAGGGGAACTATAAGACGCTCCCGGAATGATCCGGATACTCCTAATAGCTCCCGGAAGAATTCGGGGTACTCCGAATAGCTCCCGGAAGAATTCGGGGTACTCCGAATAGCTCCCTGAATACTCCGGGATAGTCTGAGTTAATCCCGGGAGCATCCGGGGGACTATAGGAAGCTCCCGGAATATTCCGGGATACTCTGGGTTACTCCCGGAAGCATCAGGGGAACTATAAGACGCTCCCGGAATGATCCGGATACTTCTAATAGCTCCCGGAAGAATTCGGGGTACTCCGAATAGCTCCCGGAATACTCCGGGATACTCTGAGTTACTCCCGGAAGCATCCGGGGAACTATAGGAAGCTCCCGGAATATTCCGGGATACTCTGGGTACTCCCGGAAGCATCAGGGGAACTATAAGACGCTCCCGGAATGATCCGGATACTTCTAATAGCTCCCGGAAGAATTCGGGGTACTCGAATAGCTCCCGGAAGACTTCGGGATACTCTGAGTTACTCCCGGAAGCATCCGGGGGACTATAGGAAGCTCCCGGAATATTCCGGGATACTCTGGGTTACTCCGGAAGCATCAGGGGAACTATAAGACGCTCCCGGAATGATCCGGATACTTCTAATAGCTCCCGGAAGAATTCGGGGTACTCCGAATAGCTCCCCTGAGTTACTCCCGGAAGCATCCGGGGAACTATAGGAAGCTCCCGGAATATTCCGGGATACTCAGTGCTACTCCCGGAAGCATCAGGGGAACTATAAGACGCTCCCGGAATGATCCGGATACTTCTAATAGCTCCCGGAAGAATTCGGGGTACTCCGAATAGCTCCCGGAATACTCGGGATACTCTGAGTTACTCCCGGAAGCATCCGGGGAACTATAGGAAGCTCCCGGAATATTCCGGGATACTCTGGGTTACTCCCGGAAGCATCAGGGGAACTATAAGACGCTCCCGGAATGATCCGGATACTTCTAATAGCTCCCGGAAGAATTCGGGGTACTCCGAATAGCTCCCGGAATACTCCGGGATACTCTGAGTTACTCCCGGAAGCATCCGGGGGACTATAGGAAGCTCCGGAATATTCCGGGATACTCTGTGTTACTCCCGGAAGCATCAGGGGAACTATAAGACGCTCCCGGAATGATCCGGATACTCCTAATAGCTCCCGGAAGAATTCGGGGTACTCCGAATAGCTCCCGGAAGAATTCGGGATACTCTGAGTTACTCCCGGAAGCATCCGGGGGACTATAGGAAGCTCCCGGAATATTCCGGGATACTCTGGGTTACTCCCGGAAGCATCAGGGGAACTATAAGACGCTCCCGGAATGATCCGGATACTTCTAATAGCTCCCGGAAGAATTCGGGGTACTCCGAATAGCTCCCGGAATACTCCGGGATACTCTGAGTTACTCCCGGAAGCATCCGGGGAACTATAGGAAGCTCCCGGAATATTCCGGGATACTCAGTGTTACTCCCGGAAGCATCAGGGGAACTATAAGACGCTCCCGGAATGATCCGGATACTTCTAATAGCTCCCGGAAGAATTCGGGGTACTCCGAATAGCTCCCGGAAGAATTCGGGATACTCTGAGTTACTCCCGGAAGCATCCGGGGGACTATAGGAAGCTCCCGGAATATTCCGGGATACTCTGGTTACTCCCGGAAGCATCAGGGGAACTATAAGACGCTCCCGGAATGATCCGGATACTTCTAATAGCTCCCGGAAGAATTCGGGGTACTCCGAATAGCTCCCGGAAGAATTCGGGGTACTCGAATAGCTCCCGGAATACCGGGATACTCTGAGTTACTCCGGGAAGCATCCGGGGGACTATAGGAAGCTCCCGGAATATTCCGGGATACTCTGGGTTACTCCCGGAAGCATCAGGGGAACTATAAGACGCTCCCGGAATGATCCGGATACTTCTAATAGCTCCCGGAAGAATTCGGGGTACTCCGAATAGCTCCCGGAATACTCCGGGATACTCTGAGTTACTCCCGGAAGCATCCGGGGAACTATAGGAAGCTCCCGGAATATTCCGGGATACTCTGGGTTACTCCCGGAAGCATCAGGGGAACTATAAGACGCTCCCGGAATGATCCGGATACTTCTAATAGCTCCCGGAAGAATTCGGGGTACTCCGAATAGCTCCCGGAATACTCCGGGATACTCTGAGTTACTCCCGGAAGCATCCGGGGAACTATAGGAAGCTCCGGAATATTCCGGGATACTCTGGGTTACTCCCGGAAGCATCAGGGGAACTATAAGACGCTCCCGGAATGATCCGGATACTTCTAATAGCTCCCGGAAGAATTCGGGGTACTCCGAATAGCTCCCGGAATACTCGGGATACTCTGAGTTACTCCCGGAAGCATCCGGGGACTATAGGAAGCTCCCGGAATATTCCGGGATACTCTGGGTTACTCCCGGAAGCATCAGGGGAACTATAAGACGCTCCCGGAATGATCCGGATACTTCTAATAGCTCCCGGAAGAATTCGGGGTACTCCGAATAGCTCCCGGAATACTCCGGGATACTCTGAGTTACTCCCGGAAGCATCCGGGGAACTATAGGAAGCTCCCGGAATATTCCGGGATACTCAGTGTTACTCCCGGAAGCATCAGGGGAACTATAAGACGCTCCCGGAATGATCCGGATACTTCTAATAGCTCCCGGAAGAATTCGGGGTACTCCGAATAGCTCCCGGAATACTCCGGGATACTCTGAGTTACTCCCGGAAGCATCCGGGGAACTATAGGAAGCTCCCGGAATATTCCGGGATACTCTGGGTTACTCCCGGAAGCATCAGGGGAACTATAAGACGCTCCCGGAATGATCCGGATACTTCTAATAGCTCCCGGAAGAATTCGGGGTACTCCGAATAGCTCCCGGAATACTCCGGGATACTCTGAGTTACTCCCGGAAGCATCCGGGGGACTATAGGAAGCTCCCGGAATATTCCGGGATACTCTGGTTACTCCCGGAAGCATCAGGGGAACTATAAGACGCTCCCGGAATGATCCGGATACTTCTAATAGCTCCCGGAAGAATTCGGGGTACTCTGAATAGCTCCCGGAAGAATTCCGGGATACTCTGAGTTACTCCCGGAAGCATCCGGGGGACTATAGGAAGCTCCCGGAATATTCCGGGATACTCTGGGTTACTCCCGGAAGCATCAGGGGAACTATAAGACGCTCCCGGAATGATCCGGATACTTCTAATAGCTCCCGGAAGAATTCGGGGTACTCCGAATAGCTCCCGGAATACTCCGGGATACTCTGAGTTACTCCCGGAAGCATCCGGGGAACTATAGGAAGCTCCCGGAATATTCCGGGATACTCAGTGCTACTCCCGGAAGCATCAGGGGAACTATAAGACGCTCCCGGAATGATCCGGATACTTCTAATAGCTCCCGGAAGAATTCGGGGTACTCTGAATAGCTCCCGGAGAACTCGGGATACTCTGAGTTACTCCCGGAAGCATCCGGGGGACTATAGGAAGCTCCCGGAATATTCCGGGATACTCTGGATTACTCCCGGAAGCATCAGGGGAACTATAAGACGCTCCCGGAATGATTCGGATACTTCTAATAGCTCCCGGAAGAATTCGGGGTACTCCGAATAGCTCCGGAAGAATTCGGGGTACTCCGAATAGCTCCCTGAATACTCCGGGATAGTCTGAGTTAATCCCGGAGCATCCGGGGGACTATAGGAAGCTCCCGGAATATTCCGGGATACTCTGGGTTACTCCCGGAAGCATCGGGGAACTATAAGACGCTCCCGGAATGATCCGGATACTTCTAATAGCTCCCGGAAGAATTCGGGGTACTCCGAATAGCTCCCGGAATACTCCGGGATACTCTGAGTTACTCCCGGAAGCATCCGGGGGACTATAGGAAGCTCCCGGAATATTCCGGGATACTCTGGGTACTCCCGGAAGCATCAGGGGAACTATAAGACGCTCCCGGAATGATCCGGATACTTCTAATAGCTCCCGGAAGAATTCGGGGTACTCCGAATAGCTCCCGGAATACTCCGGGATACTCTGAGTTTCTCCCGGAAGCATCCGGGGAACTATAGGAAGCTCCCGGAATATTCCGGGATACTCTGGGTTACTCCCGGAAGCATCAGGGGAACTATAAGACGCTCCCGGAATGATCCGGATACTTCTAATAGCTCCCGGAAGAATTCGGGTACTCCGAATAGCTCCCGGAATACTCCGGGATACTCTGAGTTACTCCCGGAAGCATCCGGGGGACTATAGGAAGCTCCCGGAATATTCCGGGATACTCTGGATTACTCCCGGAAGCATCAGGGGAACTATAAGACGCTCCCGGAATGATCCGGATACTTCTAATAGCTCCCGGAAGAATTCGGGGTACTCCGAATAGCTCCCGGAATACTCCGGGATACTCTGAGTACTCCCGGAAGCATCCGGGGAACTATAGGAAGCTCCCGGAATATTCCGGGATACTCTGAGTTACTCCCGGAAGCATCCGGGGGACTATAGGAAGCTCCGGAATATTCCGGGATACTCAGTGCTACTCCCGGAAGCATCAGGGGAACTATAAGACGCTCCCGGAATGATCCGGATACTCCTAATAGCTCCCGGAAGAATTCGGGGTACTCTGAATAGCTCCCGGAAGAATTCGGGATACTCTGAGTTACTCCCGGAAGCATCCGGGGAACTATAGGAAGCTCCCGGAATATTCCAGGATACTCTGGGTTACTCCCGGAAGCATCAGGGGAACTATAAGACGCTCCCGGAATGATCCGGATACTTCTAATAGCTCCCGGAAGAATTCGGGGTACTCCGAATAGCTCCCGGAATACTCCGGGATACTCTGAGTTACTCCCGGAAGCATCCGGGGAACTATAGGAAGCTCCCGGAATATTCCGGGATACTCAGTGTTACTCCCGGAAGCATCAGGGGAACTATAAGACGCTCCCGGAATGATCCGGATACTTCTAATAGCTCCCGGAAGAATTCGGGGTACTCTGAATAGCTCCCGGAAGAATTCGGGATACTCTGAGTTACTCCCGGAAGCATCCGGGGGACTATAGGAAGCTCCCGGAATATTCCGGGATACTCTGGGTTACTCCCGGAAGCATCAGGGGAACTATAAGACGCTCCCGGAATGATCCGGATACTTCTAATAGCTCCCGGAAGAATTCGGGGTACTCCGAATAGCTCCCGGAAGAATTCGGGGTACTCCGAATAGCTCCCGGAATACTCCGGGATAGTCTGAGTTAATCCCGGGAGCATCCGGGGACTATAGGAAGCTCCCGGAATATTCCGGGATACTCTGGGTTACTCCCGGAAGCATCCGGGGAACTATAAGACGCTCCCGGAATGATCCGGATACTTCTAATAGCTCCCGGAAGAATTCGGGGTACTCCGAATAGCTCCCGGAATACTCCGGGATACTCTGAGTTACTCCCGGAAGCATCCGGGGGACTATAGGAAGCTCCCGGAATATTCCGGGATACTCTGGGTTACTCCCGGAAGCATCCGGGGAACTATAAGACGCTCCCGGAATGATCCGGATACTTCTAATAGCTCCCGGAAGAATTCGGGGTACTCCGAATAGCTCCCGGACTACTCCGGGATACTCTGAGTTTACTCCCGGAAGCATCCGGGGAACTATAGGAAGCTCCCGGAATATTCCGGGATACTCTGGGTTACTCCCGGAAGCATCAGGGGAACTATAAGACGCTCCCGGAATGATCCGGATACTTCTAATAGCTCCCGGAAGAATTCGGGGTACTCCGAATAGCTCCCGGAATACTCCGGGATACTCTGAGTTACTCCCGGAAGCATCCGGGGGACTATAGGAAGCTCCCGGAATATTCCGGGATACTCTGGATTACTCCCGGAAGCATCAGGGGAACTATAAGACGCTCCCGGAATGATTCGGATACTCTAATAGCTCCCGGAAGAATTCGGGGTACTCCGAATAGCTCCCGGAATACTCCGGGATACTCTGAGTTACTCCCGGAAGCATCCGGGGAACTATAGGAAGCTCCCGGAATATTCCGGGATACTCAGTGCTACTCCCGGAAGCATCAGGGGAACTATAAGACGCTCCCGGAATGATCCGGATACTTCTAATACCTCCCGGAAGAATTCGGGGTACTCCGAATAGCTCCCGGAATACTCGGGATACTCTGAGTTACTCCCGGAAGCATCCGGGGAACTATAGGAAGCTCCCGGAATATTCCGGGATACTCTGGGTTACTCCCGGAAGCATCAGGGGAACTATAAGACGCTCCCGGAATGATCCGGATACTTCTAATAGCTCCCGGAAGAATTCGGGGTACTCCGAATAGCTCCCGGAATACTCCGGGATACTCTGAGTTACTCCCGGAAGCATCCGGGGAACTATAGGAAGCTCCGGAATATTCCGGGATACTCTAGTTACTCCCGGAAGCATCAGGGGAACTATAAGACGCTCCCGGAATGATCCGGATACTTCTAATAGCTCCCGGAAGAATTCGGGGTACTCCGAATAGCTCCCGGAATACTCCGGGATACTCTGAGTTACTCCCGGAAGCATCCGGGGGACTATAGGAAGCTCCCGGAATATTCCGGGATACTCTGGATTACTCCCGGAAGCATCAGGGGAACTATAAGACGCTCCCGGAATGATTCGGATACTTCTATTAGCTCCCGGAAGAATTCGGGGTACTCCGAATAGCTCCCGGAATACTCCGGGATACTCTGAGTTACTCCCGGAAGCATCGGGGGACTATAGGAAGCTCCCGGAATATTCCGGGATACTCTGGGTTACTCCCGGAAGCATCCGGGGAACTATAAGACGCTCCCGGAATGATCCGGATACTTCTAATAGCTCCCGGAAGAATTCGGGGTACTCCGAATAGCTCCCGGAATACTCCGGGATACTCTGAGTTACTCCCGGAAGCATCCGGGGAACTATAGGAAGCTCCCGGAATATTCCGGGATACTCTGGGTTACTCCCGGAAGCATCAGGGGAACTATAAGACGCTCCCGGAATGATCCGGATACTTCTAATAGCTCCCGGAAGAATTCGGGGTACTCGAATAGCTCCCGGAAGAATTCGGGGTACTCCGAATAGCTCCCGGAATACTCCGGGATACTCTGAGTTACTCCCGGAAGCATCCGGGGGACTATAGGAAGCTCCCGGAATATTCCGGGATACTCTGGGTTACTCCCGGAAGCATCCGGGGAACTATAAGACGCTCCCGGAATGATCCGGATACTTCTAATAGCTCCCGGAAGAATTCGGGGTACTCCGAATAGCTCCCGGAATACTCCGGGATACTCTGAGTTACTCCCGGAAGCATCCGGGGAACTATAGGAAGCTCCCGGAATATTCCGGGATACTCTGGGTTACTCCCGGAAGCATCAGGGGAACTATAAGACGCTCCCGGAATGATCCGGATACTCTAATAGCTCCCGGAAGAATTCGGGGTACTCTGAATAGCTCCCGGAAGAATTCGGGATACTCTGAGTTACTCCCGGAAGCATCCGGGGGACTATAGGAAGCTCCCGGAATATTCCGGGATACTCTGGGTTACTCCCGGAAGCATCAGGGGAACTATAAGACGCTCCCGGAATGATTCGGATACTTCTAATAGCTCCCGGAAGAATTCGGGGTACTCCGAATAGCTCCCGGAATACTCCGGGATACTCTGAGTTACTCCCGGAAGCATCCGGGGAACTATAGGAAGCTCCCGGAATATTCCGGGATACTCAGTGCTACTCCCGGAAGCATCAGGGGAACTATAAGACGCTCCCGGAATGATCCGGATACTTCTAATAGCTCCCGGAAGAATTCGGGGTACTCCGAATAGCTCCCGGAATACTCCGGGATACTCTGAGTTACTCCCGGAAGCATCCGGGGACTATAGGAAGCTCCCGGAATATTCCGGGATACTCTGGTTACTCCCGGAAGCATCAGGGGAACTATAAGACGCTCCCGGAATGATCCGGATACTTCTAATAGCTCCCGGAAGAATTCGGGGTACTCCGAATAGCTCCCGGAATACTCCGGGATACTCTGAGTTACTCCCGGAAGCATCCGGGGGACTATAGGAAGCTCCGGAATATTCCGGGATACTCTGTGTTACTCCCGGAAGCATCAGGGGAACTATAAGACGCTCCCGGAATGATCCGGATACTCTAATAGCTCCCGGAAGAATTCGGGGTACTCTGAATAGCTCCCGGAAGACTCCGGGATACTCTGAGTTACTCCCGGAAGCATCCGGGGGACTATAGGAAGCTCCCGGAATATTCCGGGATACTCTGTGTTACTCCCGGAAGCATCAGGGGAACTATAAGACGCTCCCGGAATGATCCGGATACTTCTAATAGCTCCCGGAAGAATTCGGGGTACTCCGAATAGCTCCCGGAATACTCCGGGATACTCTGAGTTACTCCCGGAAGCATCCGGGGAACTATAGGAAGCTCCCGGAATATTCCGGGATACTCAGTGCTACTCCCGGAAGCATCAGGGGAACTATAAGACGCTCCCGGAATGATCCGGATACTTCTAATAGCTCCCGGAAGAATTCGGGGTACTCGAATAGCTCCCGGAAGACTCGGGATACTCTGAGTTACTCCCGGAAGCATCCGGGGAACTATAGGAAGCTCCCGGAATATTCCGGGATACTCTGGGTTACTCCCGGAAGCATCAGGGGAACTATAAGACGCTCCCGGAATGATCCGGATACTTCTATAGCTCCCGAAGAATTCGGGGTACTCCGAATAGCTCCCGGAAGAATTCGGGGTACTCCGAATAGCTCCTGAATACTCCGGGATAGTCTGAGTTAATCCCGGGAGCATCCGGGGGACTATAGGAAGCTCCCGGAATATTCCGGGATACTCTGGGTTACTCCCGGAAGCATCCGGGGAACTATAAGACGCTCCCGGAATGATCCGGATACTTCTTCTAAGCTCCCGGAAGAATTCGGGGTACTCCGAATAGCTCCCGGAATACTCCGGGATACTCTGAGTTACTCCCGGAAGCATCCGGGGACTATAGGAAGCTCCGGAATATTCCGGGATACTCTGGGTTACTCCCGGAAGCATCAGGGGAACTATAAGACGCTCCCGGAATGATCCGGATACTTCTAATAGCTCCCGGAAGAATTCGGGGTACTCCGAATAGCTCCCGGAATACTCCGGGATACTCTGAGTTACTCCCGGAAGCATCCGGGGAACTATAGGAAGCTCCCGGAATATTCCGGGATACTCTGGGTTACTCCCGGAAGCATCAGGGGAACTATAAGACGCTCCCGGAATGATCCGGATACTTCTAATAGCTCCCGGAAGAATTCGGGGTACTGAATAGCTCCCGGAGAATTCGGGGATACTCTGAGTTACTCCCGGAAGCATCCGGGGGACTATAGGAAGCTCCCGGAATATTCCGGGATACTCTGGGTTACTCCCGGAAGCATCAGGGGAACTATAAGACGCTCCCGGAATGATCCGGATACTTCTAATAGCTCCCGGAAGAATTCGGGGTACTCCGAATAGCTCCCGGAATACTCCGGGATACTCTGAGTTACTCCCGGAAGCATCCGGGGAACTATAGGAAGCTCCCGGAATATTCCGGGATACTCAGGGTTACTCCCGGAAGCATCAGGGGAACTATAAGACGCTCCCGGAATGATCCGGATACTTCTAATAGCTCCCGGAAGAATTCGGGGTACTCCGAATAGCTCCCGGAATACTCCGGGATACTCTGAGTTACTCCCGGAAGCATCCGGGGGACTATAGGAAGCTCCCGGAATATTCCGGGATACTCTGGTTACTCCCGGAAGCATCAGGGGAACTATAAGACGCTCCCGGAATGATCCGGATACTTCTAATAGCTCCCGGAAGAATTCGGGGTACTCCGAATAGCTCCCGGAATACTCCGGGATACTCTGAGTTACTCCCGGAAGCATCCGGGGGACTATAGGAAGCTCCCGGAATATTCCGGGATACTCAGTGGTTACTCCCGGAAGCATCAGGGGAACTATAAGACGCTCCCGGAATGATCCGGATACTTCTAATAGCTCCCGGAAGAATTCGGGGTACTCGAATAGCTCCCGGAATAATCCGGGATACTCTGAGTTACTCCCGGAAGCATCCGGGGACTATAGGAAGCTCCCGGAATATTCCGGGATACTCTGGTTACTCCCGGAAGCATCAGGGGAACTATAAGACGCTCCCGGAATGATCCGGATACTTCTAATAGCTCCCGGAAGAATTCGGGGTACTCCGAATAGCTCCCGGAATACTCCGGGATACTCTGAGTTACTCCCGGAAGCATCCGGGGAACTATAGGAAGCTCCCGGAATATTCCGGGATACTCAGGGTTACTCCCGGAAGCATCAGGGGAACTATAAGACGCTCCCGGAATGATCCGGATACTTCTAATAGCTCCCGGAAGAATTCGGGGTACTCTGAATAGCTCCCGGAAGAATTCGGGATACTCTGAGTTACTCCCGGAAGCATCGGGGGAACTATAGGAAGCTCCCGGAATATTCCGGGATACTCTGGGTTACTCCCGGAAGCATCAGGGGAACTATAAGACGCTCCCGGAATGATCCGGATACTCTAATAGCTCCCGGAAGAATTCGGGGTACTCGAATAGCTCCCGGAAGAATTCGGGGTACTCCGAATAGCTCCCGGAATACTCCGGGATACTCTGAGTTACTCCCGGAAGCATCCGGGGACTATAGGAAGCTCCCGGAATATTCCGGGATACTCTGGGTTACTCCCGGAAGCATCAGGGGAACTATAAGACGCTCCCGGAATGATCCGGATACTTCTAATAGCTCCCGGAAGAATTCGGGGTACTCCGAATAGCTCCGGAATACTCCGGGATACTCTGAGTTACTCCCGGAAGCATCCGGGGGACTATAGGAAGCTCCCGGAATATTCCGGGATACTCTGGGTTACTCCGGAAGCATCAGGGGAACTATAAGACGCTCCCGGAATGATCCGGATACTTCTAATAGCTCCCGGAAGAATTCGGGTACTCCGAATAGCTCCCGGAATACTCCGGGATACTCTGAGTTACTCCCGGAAGCATCCGGGGAACTATAGGAAGCTCCCGGAATATTCCGGGATACTCTGGGTTACTCCGGAAGCATCAGGGGAACTATAAGACGCTCCCGGAATGATTCGGATACTTCTAATAGCTCCCGGAAGAATTCGGGGTACTCCGAATAGCTCCCGGAATACTCCGGGATACTCTGAGTTACTCCCGGAAGCATCCGGGGAACTATAGGAAGCTCCCGGAATATTCCGGGATACTCTGGGTTACTCCCGGAAGCATCAGGGGAACTATAAGACGCTCCGGAATGATCCGGATACTTCTAATACCCGGAAGAATTCGGGGTACTCCGAATAGCTCCCGGAATACTCCGGGATACTCTGAGTTACTCCCGGAAGCATCCGGGGACTATAGGAAGCTCCCGGAATATTCCGGGATACTCTGGTTACTCCCGGAAGCATCAGGGGAACTATAAGACGCTCCCGGAATGATCCGGATACTTCTAATACCTCCCGGAAGAATTCGGGGTACTCCGAATAGCTCCCGGAATACTCGGGATACTCTGAGTTACTCCCGGAAGCATCCGGGGGACTATAGGAAGCTCCCGGAATATTCCGGGATACTCTGGTTACTCCCGGAAGCATCAGGGGAACTATAAGACGCTCCCGGAATGATCCGGATACTTCTAATAGCTCCCGGAAGAATTCGGGGTACTCCGAATAGCTCCCGGAAGAATTCGGGATACTCTGAGTTACTCCCGGAAGCATCCGGGGGACTATAGGAAGCTCCCGGAATATTCCGGGATACTCTGGGTTACTCCCGGAAGCATCAGGGGAACTATAAGACGCTCCCGGAATGATCCGGATACTTCTAATAGCTCCCGGAAGAATTCGGGGTACTCCGAATAGCTCCCGGAATACTCCGGGATACTCTGAGTTACTCCCGGAAGCATCCGGGGAACTATAGGAAGCTCCCGGAATATTCCGGGATACTCAGTGCTACTCCCGGAAGCATCAGGGGAACTATAAGACGCTCCCGGAATGATCCGGATACTTCTAATAGCTCCCGGAAGAATTCGGGGTACTCTGAATAGCTCCCGGAAGAATTCGGGATACTCTGAGTTACTCCCGGAAGCATCCGGGGGACTATAGGAAGCTCCCGGAATATTCCAGGATACTCTGGGTTACTCCCGGAAGCATCAGGGGAACTATAAGACGCTCCCGGAATGATTCGGATACTTCTAATAGCTCCCGGAAGAATTCGGGGTACTCCGAATAGCTCCCGGAAGAATTCGGGGTACTCCGAATAGCTCCCGGAATACTCCGGATAGTCTGAGTTACTCCCGGAGCATCGGGGGACTATAGGAAGCTCCCGGAATATTCCGGGATACTCTGGGTTACTCCCGGAAGCATCAGGGGAACTATAAGACGCTCCCGGAATGATCCGGATACTTCTAATAGCTCCCGGAAGAATTCGGGGTACTCCGAATAGCTCCCGGAATACTCCGGGATACTCTGAGTTACTCCCGGAAGCATCCGGGGGACTATAGGAAGCTCCCGGAATATTCCGGGATACTCTGGGTTACTCCGGAAGCATCAGGGGAACTATAAGACGCTCCCGGAATGATCCGGATACTTCTAATAGCTCCCGGAAGAATTCGGGGTACTCCGAATAGCTCCCGGAATACTCCGGGATACTCTGAGTTACTCCCGGAAGCATCCGGGGAACTATAGGAAGCTCCCGGAATATTCCGGGATACTCTGGGTTACTCCCGGAAGCATCAGGGGAACTATAAGACGCTCCCGAATGATCCGGATACTTCTAATAGCTCCCGGAAGAATTCGGGGTACTCCGAATAGCTCCCGGAATACTCCGGGATACTCTGAGTTACTCCCGGAAGCATCCGGGGGGGACTATAGGAAGCTCCCGGAATATTCCGGGATACTCTGGGTTACTCCCGGAAGCATCAGGGGAACTATAAGACGCTCCCGGAATGATCCGGATACTCTAATAGCTCCCGGAAGAATTCGGGGTACTCCGAATAGCTCCCGGAAAATTCGGGATACTCTGAGTTACTCCCGGAAGCATCCGGGGGACTATAGGAAGCTCCCGGAATATTCCGGGATACTCTGGGTACTCCCGGAAGCATCAGGGGAACTATAAGACGCTCCCGGAATGATCCGGATACTTCTAATAGCTCCCGGAAGAATTCGGGGTACTCCGAATAGCTCCCGGAATACTCCGGATACTCTGAGTTACTCCCGGAAGCATCCGGGGGACTATAGGAAGCTCCCGGAATATTCCGGGATACTCTGGGTACTCCCGGAAGCATCAGGGGAACTATAAGACGCTCCCGGAATGATCCGGATACTTCTAATAGCTCCGGAAGAATTCGGGGTACTCCGAATAGCTCCCGGAATACTCCGGGATACTCTGAGTTACTCCCGGAAGCATCCGGGGAACTATAGGAAGCTCCCGGAATATTCGGGATACTCTGGGTTACTCCCGGAAGCATCAGGGGAACTATAAGACGCTCCCGGAATGATCCGGATACTTCTAATACTCCCGGAAGAATTCGGGGTACTCCGAATAGCTCCCGGAATACTCCGGGATACTCTGAGTTACTCCGGAAGCATCCGGGGGACTATAGGAAGCTCCCGGAATATTCCGGGATACTCTGTGTACTCCCGGAAGCATCAGGGGAACTATAAGACGCTCCCGGAATGATCCGGATACTTCTAATAGCTCCCGGAAGAATTCGGGGTACTCCGAATAGCTCCCGGAAGAATTCGGGATACTCTGAGTTACTCCCGGAAGCATCCGGGGGACTATAGGAAGCTCCCGGAATATTCCGGGATACTCTGGGTTACTCCCGGAAGCATCAGGGGAACTATAAGACGCTCCGGAATGATCCGGATACTTCTAATAGCTCCCGGAAGAATTCGGGGTACCGAATAGCTCCCGGAATACTCCGGGATACTCTGAGTTACTCCCGGAAGCATCGGGGGAACTATAGGAAGCTCCCGGAATATTCCGGGATACTCTGGGTTACTCCCGGAAGCATCCGGGGAACTATAAGACGCTCCCGGAATGATCCGGATACTTCTAAAGCTCCCGGAAGAATTCGGGGTACTCCGAATAGCTCCCGGAATACTCCGGGATACTCTGAGTTACTCCCGGAAGCATCCGGGGAACTATAGGAAGCTCCCGGAATATTCCGGGATACTAGGGTTACTCCCGGAAGCATCAGGGGAACTATAAGACGCTCCGGAATGATCCGGATACTTCTAATACTCCCGGAAGAATTCGGGGTACTCCGAATAGCTCCCGGAATACTCCGGGATACTCTGAGTTACTCCCGGAAGCATCGGGGGACTATAGGAAGCTCCCGGAATATTCCGGGATACTCTGGGTACTCCCGGAAGCATCAGGGGAACTATAAGACGCTCCCGGAATGATCCGGATACTCTAATAGCTCCGGAAGAATTCGGG